>OX421980.1:4185833-5412500 GCA_949128135.1 Parasteatoda lunata | reverse complement strand
TATACAATAATAACACTAAAAACATGATAATACAATTTATCTGTTTAGGCAACTAAACAGAAAGAAAATTGAAACATATTTTTATAACTAATCTACTAAATATTTCAAAAATTTCTCACACAAAAATATACATAATTTTTATGGAAACGAACTGGACAACAAGTGTCTTTACTCAGAATTTAAGATTCTGTATGGTTAAAGGGTTATATACTTAATGAAAATCTGTATTCTACTAAAATTTTCAAAAAAAAAAAAAATTTTTTTTTTTTTTTCCACACAAAAATATACATAATTTTTATGGACACGAACTGGACAACAAGTGTCTTTAATCAGAATTTAAGATTCTGTATGGTTAAAGGGGTTATTTACTTTATGAAAATTTGTATTCCCCGTTAAAATGGAGGAAAACAGAATTTCATGAAGCACAGTGATATTGAGAGATCCAGACGGGTCAATCCAAAAATATTTTATAATACTTTTCTCAACTTGAGAAAAAAAAAGTTCAACTTTCATCGCCCTCACATCCAATTGATGTTGAGGTTAATCTCCACACGCGATTCGGATCTCCCAAAAAAAATATAGGGTGTACTTCTTCCATTGAAGAAAGTAACATATTTTGTTTTGTTTTCTACACTATTCATGATTTAATTTCAACATTTGTGGGTTGTTATATTTCCTAAGATTTGATACATGTACTATTTCAAAATTTTGTTTACTTAAACAATTCTTTTTATTTCCTATTTTTTCGTCGATGTTAACCTGATAATGTATGCACCCATTACCTAGTTCTATCTTCGAATCATTTGAAATGTTTGGCCTTTCTTTCTTTTTCCTGTACTTTTTGTTATTAACTTCTTGGTCATTCTTTTTTTTTCCTATTCTTTTTATTTTTGTTACCCCTCACATTATTTTTTTTTTTCAAAATGTTTACTTTTACTGAAACATCTTAACTTTTTTCAAAATGTTTACTTTTATTGAAACATCTTAAACTTCCATTTTTTCAAAATGTTTACTTTTTTTGAAACATCTTAAACTTTCATTTTTTTTCCCCCACAATTTTTGACCTTAACATTATGAGAATTCTGTTGTCTAATGTGCAAGGATAAGTTGTCATTGTAAGATTTAGCAGAGATGATCAGTCTCTTACCAACTTGAGTAACAACTGGCCCGACACAATCAAAAAACAAACAAAAATCTTTGCAAGTCTGCTACCCTACTAAAGCATACATTAACTCAGTATCAAGTATAAAAAACTTAGCTGAGTTAACAAATTCGCCTATCGTAATAAGGGGAAACTCACACAATTTGTTAAGCGTGAAATGTCCTTTTGTTTGGGTAACATTTAATTTTTCACATTTTAATAGGAATATTTTGTTTTGACCAAGTCCGAAAAAGAAAAAGCATTACAAATTTCTTTTAGTTTTGTTTTTGTTTGAAAAGCTGAAAAATTTTGAATTTTGTTTGCCGTCACAAATTTAATTGACGTTTGAAACACATTTATTTCCCTCAAAAACATTATAAATGCATAAAAATACACTATTATATCATAATTTTAAAGAAAAGCAATCTAAACACAAGAAATGCAATCTAACTATTCATAATATAATATACTCAGTTTTTCATAATTTATAAAGAAAAAGCAATATAAAAACAAGAAATGCACTGTTACTCTTAAAAAAATTCTATTCAATTATTGAAATAAAAATGTTAGAATACTATTCATATCTAATATCACTAAAATATTTGATCATACTAGTGAGAAAGAAAAATAAGAGGATAAAAAAAATATATATATCTACAGCATTTTCTTTTCTGCACATTGTTCTTTGACCTTCATGACTTTTTATGTTGAAGAGAAACAAAAAATATTATCCTTTTTTGTTTTTAACGCGCACATTCACTTTTGTTTTCACAATTTGAGCACTACGGAATTGTAGGGTCATCGGTCATTTCCAGATTGGACACTGTAGGGTCATCTCGATCAACACTATGGGTTTCAGAGAGGCATGTGACGAGCTCGAGCCAACGTCAGCATTCTCACTGCGATGAGGTGTACAGGTAGTGAACTCAATCCTTTCTTCCTTCATTCTTTTTTGCACTGCAGAATAGGCAACTTTCGTCCTTCGTCCGGGATGGGCGATTCTTTTTTTTCGTTCCCCGGGGATGATGGATGAGGTTTTCGAAACACTGGTTTCCTCGACCAAGCAAAAAATCCTGCCGGCTTATAATAACAGAGCTTCATCCCTGTTATCAGTGGTGTATTTAGCTTTAATAATGCAGTCGTAAGCCATGTTACACACAAAAAATCTTTATTAATGGTAGTAGGCTGGTATAGATAACAGTCCACATCCGCTCTCCACAAGGGAGAGGGTGGACAAGACTTCGGACAATTCTGGAACAAATTACCAGGATCACAACATGATGGAAAAGCCATGCGAAAAGCCTTGCTCTCGCTTTTATACTAACACATTTTGTTGTAAAAAGGCACAGTCTTTGAAATACTTGTATCCTTACGCATTAAGGAAAATCATTTCATGCTTCCTTATATGGAAGTGAAAGGGGGAGAGATTCTAAAAATAACTCAATCGTATGTTTATCAGCCTTGAATTTCCAAAATAGAATCTCTCTACGCTTATTCTTTAACAAAGACATTTTATTAAAACGAAAGAGATTTAATTCTTTTATTAATACAAAAGTATTAATTTTTGTATTACATATATATATAATATATATATAATATATATATATATATATATATATAATATATATATATATATATATATATATATATATATATATATATATATATATATATATATATAATATATATATATATATATATATATATATCTGGAAGACATTGACTATAGAAAACATTGTTACAAATGAATTCATTTCGGCGGAGCCAACTCGTCGCCAATCAAAAATATTGTTAGTCAGTTGTTCTCGATACACTCACGCCGGAAGGAGCACATCTCGAAAGCTCCTGTTTTTATTGCTCATGAATATAATTTTCGTTTTCAATTATTTCAGTCTAATTCTAATTATTGTGTTGTTATGTTTCGTTATTATGTTTTGTCAATAAAATATAAAAAGGCACATATTGACTGTTTTGATACTAACCAGGGCATCAAATGGTAGAAATATATTGCGTAAATCTTAGCAGTACGCATACCCGAATCTCGAATTAAGTTTTCTATCATTTCTTGGTGCCGATACCCGGGAGTTAATTTGGATTTTAATATGTGCTTTATTTTGGATTAATTAAAAAAGTACTTAACGTGCTTTACTTTGGATTCACGAAAGGATTACTTGAAATTTCGAAATACTTGTTACAGAAAGCTTGAACTTAACAGGTACTGTACTTTTTATTTACAATCTCGAAAATGGAAACTATTGATAAATTTAAAGCAAAACGAAAGCTTGCTAGATCTAATTGTACTAAGTCAATTACGAAAATTGACACATTTGTACAGAATCTCAATTTTGAAGATGAAATTCATCAGAAACAATTATTAGAATATTTAATTGAACTCGAAGAAAAACGAACTGAGCTAAAAAACCTTAATGAATCAATTGAGGAACTAATCACGAATAATGCTGCTTTTGAAGCAGAAATTAAAAATTCTATGGAATATGATGAAAACATAGGTGACTCCAAAATGAAAATTAAATTGTTGTTAACAAAGTTTAAAATAAAAGAATCAGTTTCCACTAATAATGTTAATGTTCCAAATGTTAATGTTTCGAATGTTAATGATAAGAAAAATATTCCGATTTCTATTAATTTGCCTAAACTTAACATTCCAACTTTTAATGGTGATTCAACTACATTTTTAGAATTTTTTAATAGTTTCAATAGTGCTATAGATTCTAATGAATCATTAAGTAATGTTGATAAATTTATTTAATTAAAATCTTTTCTTTTTGGGGATGCTTATAAAACAGTAGCAGGTTTTGCTTTAACAGAAGAAAATTATAAATCGTGTTTAACCTTACTAAAAGAAAGATATGGAAAATCGGAACATTTAATTAATTGTTTTGTAAACAAACTCTTGGAAATCGAACCAGTTAAATCTTCGTCAAATATTCAGGGGCTTAGGCATTTGTATGATGAAAGTGAAATCAGTATAAGAAATATACAATCAATGGGTGAAGCATCAGATAAATTTGATTATTTATTAATTCCGATTTTATTAAAACAATTGCCTCATAACTTAATAATAGAATATCATCGTAAAAGAGATCATAATAAATCGGGCGATATCAGTGAATTAATGAAATTCATAAAATTTGAAATTGAATCTCGAGAAGCAGCAAATGCAGTTTCTGCGATTTCTATGAAAACTCACGAACCAGCTAGATCAAAAAACGAAACTAGATATCCTAAAAACAAAAATACTCCTACATCAGCCACTTTAAATACAATTGTTAAAAATTCTTGCATTTTTTGTGTTGTATCGGTAAACTGTGGTGGTGCCATCTATCGAATTAAGCTAACTAGTAACGGTTGTTAAGTGAATAATTGTTTAAAAAAAAAAGCTGATTTAATTATATTAAAATTATAAAATATATTAGAAAAAAAAATATAACTCTAAATGCCCATAGATAAAAAGAAAAAAAAAGAGCCCAACATAATAATTATGTAAACAATTAGCTAAAAGCTATCACAACTACCTTCAATCCAACATTCCATGGGGCGAGGGGGAAAAGAAAAAATCGAAGATTTTTTCTTTGATTAGAGAAAAACATATCCGGTTCAAACGAGTAAAAGAAACCAAAGGAATTAATTTCATTTGCAAATTTAATTCTTCCTTTAGTAAAAGGGTAATTGTAACGGAATATGGGAAGGAAGGAGGACACTGGAATGAGTGAGCGTCACTTTCAGAATACATCGGTGGCAAGTATAGGTTGGTTAGTGTTCATTAAAAGAAAAGTCATTATTCATCAGGAAAATTTCTTTACGTTATCGGCACAGGTGTCTGGTTCAGTCAGTGTGACTTGCAATGGGTAAGGACTGGAACTCAAATTGCAACTGTTGTGCAGTACCAGAAGACTTTTTCAGTACAAGGATAGTCTGGACTCTCTCACTGCTTAATTCGTTGAGGACATAAATTTGAGATGTTTGGACTAGCCTCTATACACATCCACAGTATAAGACGGCTTGTGTGGCAGAATCCACCCGACCAGCAGGGATCATCCTCAGTCGACTGGGTATGGTAGCCTTATAGGTAGTCTCAAAACATAGACTTTTGTAAAACTTTAGAGAGATCAGGTGATCAGGCTGAAACACCTCTGTAGTTTACGTGTCGAGTCTTTGCGTCTCACACCAACGATGCTTCCTTAGACTTCCTGGAGACTTTCTGATTCATTATCAAGAGTTAAATGATACTCTTGAATCTCGCTTAATGATGCTTCACCTAGACTTCCTGGAGACTTTCTGTTTCATTATCAAGAGTTCAATGGTACTCTTGAATCTCGCTTAATGATGCTTCACTTCAAGCAATGAACTATACAGGAAGGAAATTTTTGAAGTGGAGGTTTCTACTCTTTGTTAACTGACTGACACCAGAACCTTTTGGCATAAATGTCTCTTACAACTTAAATCGCTGCTTGCATGGAAAGTCTTTAGGTAGCTGGTGACTTTGTCGACATGTAGGAATTGAAACACTTGTCGAGTAATAGAACACCTAACGAGTTACTTGTAATAGAAATAGTTTGTGACACACACTCACTCCAAATATCCAGTAGCAAAACAATAAAATAAAATACTTGAACACAATACACACAAAAAATCGAATTGCTCTCTCTTTCAGAAAAATTTCAGTAAGGTAAGATACATCAAACAAAAGATTCACCTTTTTCTTTTCTTTTTTGTTTTAAAGAAAAAATTCAAATCATACAGTTGACTCAGAAAAAAAAAGAATTTGATATCAAAATACATTATCACATTAAAGATGTACCCAAGAAAACACAAGGGAAATCTAATTAGAATTCAAATGTCACATTTGGACAATGAAACAAAAATAACAAGTTTAGAATTACTGCCAATTTTCTTCATTACTATGAGTTTACTTTAAATTTAATGTTAGTATTAATTTTATTGATCTACTCTCTTTTCTTTTTATTGTACGCTATAAATAGGTACAGCTGAAATTAAAACCTGTCATGCGACAATTAATACCTAACAATTTAATACAATTAACAATTTAATACTTAAAAATTTAATAAAAATTCATTGCCGCTTGCCAGAATTACACATCAAATTATCTTCTGGGTCTCAGATTATAACCATGATTTTGGGCTGGTCGAATTGGAAAATGATAAATGAGACGTCTTGTACGACTTTTGGGTAATAGCTGACCAAGTTGTTCAGGTGCACATTCTCGTTCCGTAGCATCTTCATGTGCAACCTCACTTTCATTTTTGTGTCTAATGTTAATTGTCTGTCTTTGTTCCACTCGTTTAACCCTATCAACGTGTACCTTCTTAACTACATCAGGATTTTTAAGTAGTTGAATTTTAATATTCACAGGGGATAAGATTTCAGTAACGACAAATGGTCCTATATTGGGTTTTGACAACTTACGTGACAGAGATGGTATAGTGAGAGGTTCGTGGAGAAACACTAAATCGTTAACTTTAATATCCTTAACTTTTGCTGATTTTTCCCTATATTTTTCTTTTTTTTCGGCCGCTGTTACTAAATTTCTTTTCACTATATCAAACGATTTTTTTAAACGTACTGTTAAATCGTGAGTGTAATCTTTAATTTCTGCATAGGAAAATTTTTGATCCTCGGTTAAAATTTGATGAGGTAAGTTAATTTCGCGACCATAAAGAAGTTGAGAAGGCGAGAACCCGGTTGTGGCATGAGTAGCTGACCTATGAGCCATTAAGGCGAAATCTAAGTGTCTGTCCCAATCATTGTGTGTTTCATTGACAAGATGACTTAATGCATTTATGATAGTGGCGTTTAATTTCTCCACTACTCCGTCTGTTTGCGGATGATACGCGCTAGTTGAGTGTTTACTTATTCCTAGCTTTTTATATACACTTGAAATCGAGTTCGATAAGAAATTTGAACCTCTGTCGGAAATCAGATGTTTAGGAACACCGTGTCGGGTGATGAATTGTTCTAAAACCCTTGATACAGTCTCACTTTTAATATTTGGCGTGGAGTAAGCTTCGGGCCAACGTGTGAAATAATCTGATATAACCAATATAAACTTATTTCCATCGTAGGTTACAGGAAAAGGTCCCATTGCGTCTATGGCTATATATTGCATTGGTAAAGATGCAATCGGCATTCGCTGAAGTGGAGCTAATTTAGATGGTATATGCGCTCTTCTACTATTACAGGAGTTACACGATTTGACATAATTTGCAATTTGTGAATACATTC
Source organism: Parasteatoda lunata (assembly GCA_949128135.1). Taxonomy (NCBI): domain Eukaryota; kingdom Metazoa; phylum Arthropoda; class Arachnida; order Araneae; family Theridiidae; genus Parasteatoda; species Parasteatoda lunata. The sequence goes on along the minus strand of OX421980.1, from coordinate 5,405,095 downwards.
CTTTCCAATAATAACACGATTTAATTCTACGTAAGGTTTTACAAAATCCTTGGTGGTTTACAGTTGGCGAATCATGACATAAAGCTAAGATTTCAGGAGTTATTGATATTGGGATAACTAATTTACATTTTGCCTCATAATTTGCATTTGAACAGTAAAGAATTTCATTTTCAATAAAGAACTTTAATTTATGATGAGACATGTCGGAATTACTGTTGATTTCATTCACAATTTTAGTGCAAAAAGGGTCTGACTGTTGTCCTAGTTTAATTTTGTCTAACAAAACCGGTTGAATCGAAGTGATATTAATGTTATTTATTTGTTCTACGCCACGAGACAAATAATCTGCTGTTATGTTTAATTTGCCTGGTTTATGGACTATTATACGGGTCGTACTGTTGTAACGTCATTACCCACCGTGCTATTCGAGATGTTGGGTCCTTTAATTTAAGGGTGTGGGACAAACTAGCCTGGTCACAAAAAATAGTAAATTTCTTTCCCAAGAGATATTGTTTAAAGTAAGAAACACCAAAGACGACTCCTAATAATTCCTTCTCGACTGTGGAATACCTAACTTCAGGGTCTTTCAGTTTTCTGCTGGCATATGCGATAGGGTGCAAAAATTTGTTTTCTTCGTATTGGCTCAAAACAGCGCCCAAAGCATATTTTGATGCATCCGTACTTAATACAAATTCCCTCTCAAAATTCGGTAAATATAGGCATGGATAATTTTTAAGGTAACATTTAAGTTTATTAAATGCATTTAAAGCATCTTCATTAAAATCAAATTTCGTGCTTTCTTTTGTCAATTTAGTTAAAGGAAGGGCTACTTGTGCAAAATTTGGAATGAATCTTCGATAAAAACCAATTAAACCTAAAAATGACTTAACTTTGGTTTTACTGTCTGGAATTTTAAATTTATCAATTGTTGATACGTTAGAGTCATCAGGGAAAACTTTACCATTAGTTACTTGAAATCCTAAATACTTAATACTGGTCATAAGGAATTTACATTTACTAGGTTTCAATTTTAAATTATGTTGTCTGAGCCTATCAAAAACCAATTTTAATTTATTTATATGTTCGTTTATATCATTTTTAGATGCTATTATAATGTCGTCCAGATAGACTGCAATTTGACAAGGCTTAAGGCCTGCTAAGACGATTCCCATTAGGCGCTGAAAAGAATTTGGGGAGTTTCTAAGGCCAAAAGGTACGCGATTCCACTCGTAGAGTCCAGTATCTGTAGCGAAAGCTGTCTTATAGGTATCTTTAGGGTTAATTTTCATTTGATAAAAACCAGCACATAAATCTAGGGTCGTAAAGAGGTAAAAACCTTTCAAATTGTCTACGAGTTCAGTGATGTTTGGAATCGGAAAAGAGTCTGGTTGAGTTTTGATATTAAGTTTTCGAAAATCTGTACATAAACGATAACTGCCATCTTTCTTTTTTACCAAAATTACTGGAGCTGCATATGGGGAAGTGCTTTTCTTTATGATATTATGGTCTAAAAGCTCATTTATTTGACGATCCAATTCACCTTTAAGGTGATGTGCTGTTTTGTAATGTTTTTGCCTGACTGGTACATCATCGGTTAAGTCTACTTTATGATACAATGTATCGCACCCAATAAGATCTCTAATACCCGTGGCAAAACAAATCTTCATAACTTTCCAAAAATTTTTTAAAAACTTCCTGCTTATCAGCATCTAAATGATCCAATTTAATATCACCCCCACAAAAGTCAAAATCCTCTAATGTTTGTTCAACTACATTACAATTTAGCTTAGGTGCGTTTTCTATACATTCAATAAAAGCCAGGTTACTCAATTTATTTATGTGATAAGGATCCTCATTAATATTAATTACCGAAATTGGATACGTATTGTCTTTTAATTTAGTGTTAACTGATCTACCTATTAATAATCCATTACTTAAAAATTTCATATTAGGTTGAATAAATACTTCATCTGAATGAATTTTAACTTTACATCTAGGCTTTACAAAAATTACAGATTCAGAATTTGGAGGAATGATATATTTACTTTTTGCATAAGGATTGATTTGTTTGTCTTCTACACATACATTACAGGAATCAAGAGTATTATTGAGGCTTAAGAAGTTTATGGCTACGTTTTGATTTGTTAGAGTTTGAGTATCGAAATTTAAATTAAATTTATTTTTTCTCAAAAATGGAGTCCCTAAAATAGCATAATAATCAGATGAACCCAAGCGAGGAGTAACATAGAAAATTTCTTTAAATTCGTTACGTTTGATACGAAATCTAATGAGTACTTGTTTGTTTATTTTAACACCTGTCCCTGAAAAATTTTGGACGTTTAGATTACATTTTTCAACATTTAACTTACAGTTTAAGGTGGGTAAAATTTCTTCCGAAATTATGCTTAGTGATGAGCCACTGTCTAATAAAACTGGGAAATCTGTTTTATTAACATTAATATTAATTGTTGGTAAAGAGACTGAATGGTAACGTGTTGTATTAATAGTTAAGGTTGGTACAATGAGGGGCTCCTTTGGAGAAACGTGCACCTGTGACTTCTCACCCCTAATTAGTTTAAAATCCGGTTCTTTTTGAAACACCTATCTTCGGTATGATTACGTTTTTTGCAATAATTACACATTAATGTTTTACAATCTCTTCGTAGATGCCCCCTGTCACCACATCTAAAACATTCTTTAATTTGCGTACGGTTGTGGCTTCGTTCGTTATTTCTCCTTTCGCGTCGGTCGTCAATATGACGGGTTCTGTTATCACGTGAGTCCTCTCGCAGTTGGCGTTCTCTTAATTTTTCTTTTAAATCATCAATTTGCCTTTGAAGCTCTATTATTTCTCCCTGTTCCTGAGGTCTCAATGCATTGACGATATCTACTGGGCGAGCGATCGCCAAAGTTTCCTCGAAATTCATAGCGTGTTGCTTAAATTCTGCGAATGTTGTATTAATTGTTGTATTCCAGACGAAACAATACCTCTTAATATTTCGCCTTTAATACCTTGCTTTGCTGTTGACAATAGGAGTTGCAAACGGTAGTCTTCAAAACCAGCTGCGCCTTCTGGAACGCAATTATAAGACAATCCCTCTAATCGAGAAAAAAATTGTCGAGCGGACTCATTTGGAAGCTGATATGCTGAAGTAAGCCTAGTAATTGACGTGGCTATCGATGTAGTAGTTTGAAAACGTGTACGCAAACCCTCTGCGACTTCCAAATAATTCTGATTTCTTCTCAAATCCCTTTGTGAATTGTAAAACTCTAACGCCTCACCCGTTAATTTCAATTTTAACGCCAATAATTTGTCCCTGTCTTGCCATGCGCAATAATCTGCAATTTCATCAATTTTATCAAGAAAAGGACCGATGGGTCCCGAGCCGCTAAAATTTGGAATAACCTGGAGATATTCAGCTAAAGTATTGGTAGCTAACAAAATTTGGGGTGGGACTGGTTCTGCCATTATGTTCGCAAAATCAAAACTCCCAATAAAGCAACAATAAATTTCTACCAACGTAAGGTGAACAACTGAATGGTTAATCAATTTAATTCAAAGTGATAATAAAAATTTTCAAAATAGTCCTTATCATTTCCCTAACTATTTAATTTACTAATAACTCAAATTTTTCTAACGATGTACGTATACATCAAAAGTATTTAGTTTAATTATTTACTAAGGATAATTTAGTAATTTATTGCAAACGTTAACAGTTAAAAAAATTTTTTTTACATGTAAACACATTAATTGAGCGGGGCTGTAAACCAATCTATCAAATAATAATTTTTCCCCCAAAATATATAAACATACACAATAATATTATACAAAATTTTTAACATGAACTGAACTGAAAGAGAGAATAATTTGGGAATATACGCAGATGTATAAACCCGACAAAGCATACGCGAGCTTGCACTGATCCAATAAATTAAAGTATTAAAATTATTTATTTTAAATTGCAACTCTATTCATATTGAAAACTAAATATTTAGTTAATTCATTTAGATATTTTCTTAAAGAAAATGTTTGCACTAGCCACGTGCCCATGTTAATAACGACGCCGAAAAATTTTACGATAATCGTAATCATAAATCATCTTTAAGTTTTAATAACACCTAAATAATTATAAACATAAATTAGCAACTAAAACATATAAATTCTTATTCAAAATTAAGCAAACTAATCTCATTATACATTTAAATCTGATCGCGTGTGAGTAAGTATCGCGTTGGTCACGGCACCAAATATGTTGTATCGGTAAACTGTGGTGGTGCCATCTATCGAATTAAGCTAACTAGTAACGGTTGTTAAGTGAATAATTGTTTAAAAAAAAAAAGCTGATTTAATTATATTAAAATTATAAAATATATTAGAAAAAAAAATATAACTCTAAATGCCCATAGATAAAAAGAAAAAAAAAGAGCCCAACATAATAATTATGTAAACAATTAGCTAAAAGCTATCACAACTACCTTCAATCCAACATTTGTAATTCATACTCGCATGCAGGGTTAAAATGCAAAACCTTTACTGATGAACAGAAACGTTTTAAAATAAAAAAGGAAGGACGGATTCTGTTACAAGTGTTTTAATAAAAACCATTTGCTAAATCAGTGTAGAATTAAAGATCAAACCTTGTGAAATATGTCAAAGTTTTCAACATAATTTATTGATTTGCCCAAAGTTAAGAAACAAGAATTTATTACAAACTTCTCCCCCAGTAAAACCGAAACTATTCAAACTCAAGAGAATCAAGCGGTAATGTCTTCTGTTTTTAAACCTAATCAATCATTAAATAATACTACTTTATTTCAAACTGCTAGAGTTCATGTCGAAAATGGATCGAAAAAATTAATAGCTCGAATACTTCATGATTCTGCTTCTCAAAAATTTTTTATTCGAAAGGATTTGGCTAAAGCATTAAACGCGAAAAGTTTAAGAAAGGAAAAACTTTTTGTTTATACATTTTCAAATCGAAATCCTTCGGAAAAGGAATATGAATGTGTTAAATCACATTGCGCAGCAGGTTTCCCCCCTACTCGAGTATAAATATTGAAGCCTTAATTACCGAGGAAATATGCGCTGCTCAATTATATTCAAAATTTGATCCCCAATTAATAGGAACTTTACTTTCTCAAGGATTTAAAATCGCTGATTCTTGGGATGATAAGAAACTCATTAGAATATTGTTAGGTGCAGATTTCTTATACTCCACTATAAAGGGTGAGTTATTGAAAATAGGCAATAAATTATTCCTTCAGCCGACGTTGTTTGGAGATTCTTTAGTGGGACAGGTGCCAGATGGTCCTCACAAGAGTGTGACTTCTTGTTTTAACATTTGTTGCTCTTTATGATTCAGCTGCAAATGATTTGTCATGTTTATGGAATATTGAATCGTTTCTCACTACTCGAGAGATGGGAAATAAAATGAACTCGGATCATCTTATTAATTTTGAAAACAAGTTGCGGTTTGAAAAGGGAAGACATGAGGCACCGCTTTTGTGGAAATCTGAGACTGCTCGTGAAAATTTATGCGATAATTTTGAGATCGCGGAAAAAAGATTTTTTTTAACTAGAAAAGAGATTTAACGCGGACGAATCTTTATTTGAAAGATATAATGAGGTTATGAAAAAACAATTAAAAGAAGGAATTATCGAAACTTGGAATTCTAATTGTTTTGTGGGCTATACAATGCCGCATAGGGATGTCTTTAAAGAAAATTCTTCCAGTACAAAAACAAGAACAGTTTATGATGCCAGTAGTAAACGCGGAAATAATTTAAGTCTTAACGAATGTCTTATTTCCAGCGATTATTTAAATGCTAATCTTGTAGATATAATTTTAAAATTTCGGGAACATAAAATCGGATTTTGCGGAGATATTGCTCGAGCGTTTTTACAAATACGAGTTTCGGAATTTGATAGAAATTATTTATGTTTTGTCTATTATAAGGATTGCAATAAAACTCAACCCCCTACAATGTTTCATTTTAATAGACACTGTTTTGGATTCACCTGTTCACCTTTTGTTTTGGCAGCAACTATCAAAACTCATATTAAAGCTTATAAACATGCGCATCCTCTTGCATATGAAATGCTGAATAATTTCCTCAATGTTGATGACCTCTTTTATGGAAGTTCTTCTGTAGAAGAAGCCTTTCAGTTATCAGCAGATGCAGTTTCTATTTTAAAGGATGCGAATATGACAATGAGAAAATTTGACACCAACTCGAAAGAACTTAAAAATTTATAGAAAAACTCTAATTCCAAAATAGAGATTAATGAAGATCCTGATTCTCATTTAAAAGTCTTAGGACTTAAATGGAACAATGAAAGTGATATTCTAGAACTTGATTTAAGTTCTTTATTGTCAAATTTAAACGCAAATAATTGCACTAAACAGAATGTTCTTCATACTGCTGCCAAAATATTTGATCCATCTGGATTTATTTCCCCCATTTTGATTCGTGTTAAATGCATTCTTCAAGAATTAGGGCAACTTGGAATCGATTGGGACGATGAGTTTAATGGTGAATTAAAGGACAAATGGAAAATATGGTGTAATGAAATTAATGAATTTCAGAACTTGAATATTCCTCGATATTATTTTCCCGATTTAAATTTAGTAAACAAAGACATTCAACTACACGTGTTTTCTGATGCTTCACTAAGGTCTTTTGAAGCTGTACATACTTCAGGTACAAAACATCTGGAAGTACTTTTAGTACTAGTTTCGTAATTTCTAAGTCCAGAGTAGCACCCCTTAAGAAATTAACTCTACCCAGATTGGAGCTATCATAGCCGCAAGAATGGTGAAACATCTCAAGGAACTATTTAAAAATCTTGACAAAATATTTTTGTGGTCTGACTCTACGATTGTGCTCCACTGGATAAAAGACTCAGCGTCTAAATGGAAGCAATTTGTGTCTAATAGGGTCACAGAAATCCAAGCTATCACAGATCCTAGTGTTTGGAGACATTGCGCAGGCAAGGATAACCCAGCAGATCTCTTAACCAGGGGAATTTCTTGCAAGGACCTGATTTCTTCAAGAAAATGGTTTCATGGCCCCGTATGGTTAAGTAACTCAGAAGACACATGGTCATGTACTCAAGAGTCTGAAATTGAAGCTGACATTGAAGAGTTGGAATCCGAATATAGACCAAAAGTTTTGGTTTCCTCAACAATTGTTTGTGCCAAGTTAATAGATCCTGATTAGCAGTTTAAGAAAACTATTAAAAGTAACTGCTTGGATACTTCGTTTCGTCCACCTGTTAAAAACAAAACTTCAACCGAAGGGTCCCCTTACTTCCGATGAACTTAACAGAGCGGAATTATTTTGGATAAAATTTGTACAAAATGAAGCGTTCCACGAAGATAAAAATAACTTGATTGCAAAGAAACCTCTTTCGAAAGACTCAAAACTGCTTTGCTTAAATCTATTTCTTGATCAAGGTGTCTTACGTGTCACTGGACGCTTAGGCAAGGCTGATTTATCAATGAATGAAAAACATCCTGTGATACTTCCAGCTAAATCAAAATTAACAGAGCTGTTAATTTGGGATTCCCATGAAAGAGTCTTTCATTCAAGTGTATCTCACACATTAGTGCAAGCGAGAGAAAAATACTGGATTTTAAAGTCCAGACAAACAGTAAAATCGCTACTCAGGAAATGTGTAATCTGTAGAAGATTCAATTCTTCACCTGGAGACCAAGTTGTAGCTCCGCTGCCAGCTGAACGAGTGGAGCAATCTTCTCCGTTTTCCGTCATTAGAGTGGACTTTGCTGGTCCTCTTTTTGTTAAAAATAATGAAAGTAAACAATACATCTTATTGATTACATGTGCAGTGACAAGAAGTGTTCATCTTGAGCTAGTGGGAAATTTATCAACAGATACTTTCCTCCTAGCCTTTCGCCGTTTCATTGCTTGACGTGGTTTACCATCGATAGTGTTTTCTGATAATGCGCGTACCTTTAAACGTGCTGAATTGGAAATAAAATTGAAGTGGTCAATTTTGAATGATACAAAGATAAAAGAATTTTGTGCCTATAATTGTATTAAATGGAATTACATCGTCGAGAGAGCTGCCTGGTGGGGTGGTTTTTACGAACGCATGGTTAGATCTGTAAAAGTCGCTCTTCGGAAAACCCTAGGTAAATCATCCCTGACTATTGAACAATTGCTAACTGTTCTTTTCGAAATTGAGGCGATGATAAATTCTCGCCCAATAACTTACGTTGGAAGTGATGCTAAAGAGCCAAATGCCTTAACACCGGCTCACTTTCTTTTAGGTAAAAGAATAACATCTTTACCCCCGGTAAGAATTCACCTTGATTCAAACCTCTCTTCTAGGAAAAACCTAATTAGAGCTTACAAATATAGAGAAAAATTAATGAGAAATTTTTGGTCTCGTTGGAAGAATGAACATCTCCTGAATTTAAGATTGATTAATTCAAATTTAGTTAAGGGTAATATCCCTCCATTTAAGATTAACGATATTGTTCTAATTAAAGAAGATTATTTACCTAGAAATTTTTGGAAATTAGGTAGAATAATCGAAATATTTCCTGGGAGAGATGGTAAGGTGAGGGCTTGCAAGGTAAAAACTGAATCTTCAGTTATTCAACGCCCTGTACAATTATTGTATAATTTAGAAATTGCTAACTAAAGTTCAAACTTATTAATATCATTTGAAATAATCAATTGGCATATCATAATGTTATTGATGCCATTATTCAAAAAAAAAAAAAAAAAAATTATATAAATAAATATCTAAAATTGCATTTTTTTTATTCTCTATAATATTTAGTTAGTGCAAATGTTTTACTAATAATTTCTTGATTTAGTGTATTAAATGTTGTTTGTTAAACAACATTTTTCTTGATAATTAAATTGAATTTACTGGTTATATTTCTGATCTCGATATGCAGTGAAATTTAGATATTTGATTACTTTATTCTTTATATATTCTTATTCTCTTATTTGTATATGAAAAAGTGTTTTATGAGTGTTTTAATAATCTTGAATGTTCAATATTGTTCTCCAGAATTATTGTGCAGAAATTTATTACCTAAAAATTTTAATTTTTTTTTATAATAGTATTATGTTCAATTAGAGCATAAAATTCATATTTGTTTTGTTGTATTTTTGAATTATGATTTAAAATTTGAATATCGAACTTTATTTAATGGTATATTGTATTTTAACAATTTTGATGAACCCCCCATGGTTCATGGGGGGGGGGGGCTGTGTGTTACAAATGAATTCATTTCGGCGGAGCCAATTCGTCGCCAATCAAAAATATTGTTAGTCAGTTGTTCTCGATACACTCACGCCGGAAGGAGCACATCTCGAAGGCTTCTGTTTTTATTGCTCATGAATATTATTTTCGTTTTCAATTATTTCAGTCTAATTCTAATTGTTGTGTTGTTATGCTTCGTTACTATGTTTTGTCAATAAAATATAAAAAGCACATATTGACTGTTTTGATACTAACCAGGGCATCAAATGGTAGAAATATATTGCGTAAATCTTGGCAGTACGCATACCCGAATCTCGAATTAAGTTTTCTATCAAACATTGCAAGCTTACGTTCCCGTTCTTTGTTGATACACTCTTGTTGAATATTTCGATAAAATAGAAATATTTAAAATGAAACTAAATCTAAAAGCATATTTTTTTTTAAAAAATATTATTATATCCATATTTCTACCCTTTTTTGCTACTTTTTTTACAGCTATGTTTTCGTATACTAGTAATTTCTTAAAAACAAACAAGATTTATATTGTTAAAACAAGATAAAAAAAGAATTATTTCCTAAAAACAAAATGATATGCTCAACACCCAAATCTTTCGCTTCTTCGCACAAAATAACTTTTTTCCTTCAAAAGATAAAACTATTCACTTTATAAATAATTCGCCGTTATCTGCCATCTTTGTTTTCTGGAAATATTGAAATTACCCTCTTAAATGTTTGTTCCATGAATATTCTTATGTTTGTACATGTAGTAATGTAATAGGGTAGTAATAGTAATATGAAAGGTGTTTAGCTATATATATATATATATATATAATTCTTTTTAAAAATTATTAACTGACGAATATTACAAGTGTCTGTTTTTTTTTAGAGGTACCTATTTCGTGAAAATTTAGACACGATTTGTAAAAATTATATTAAATCAGCACAAAAATATGATAAAGTAAGTTTAATAATGCAATAAATAATGCAATATTAAAAAATAATAATGATGATTTTAAAAAAATACTAAATTTTTTAAAAATTAACCTTTTATTTTTCACAATACTTTTTTTAAAAATTTTTATAATTTCTGCATGATAAAAAAGACATCTATTTAAAAAAAATTGTTTTAAATATAAATATACATTAGTTTAAATTGGAAATACAAAATAACTGATAAATGTATTAACAGTTTTGAAAGGCATAACATCAGTTTCAGTTACTGACACTGGCGATGTATCACTACTATGCTAAAAGAATTGAAAAGTTATATGAAATAAAAGTATTCTTGAATAGTACTATAGATAAATAAGCCTGTTTATGACTAACCAAACACTTAGTTCCTAATAGCTCCACCTGTATGGCAAGGTCAAACTTCAGTTATGTACTATTGAATGAGAGGATCAATTGAACTTGATTACTGATTAATCTTCCTTTGTTTAATGTTTAAATTGAAGAGTCAAACAATATTAATAAAACATTATACTTTTAAAAACAAATCTTTTCTAGTAGATTTAATTATTATGTTATTAGTTCTATGTTTATTTTACCTTTTAAATATTGTTCAGATAAAATTGTGACATAATTTGAGTAAAAGGGTTTTGGACAGTTTAAGACAGTTTTGGACAGGACAGTTTAAACCAGGGTTTAAACCGTGGATTAATCCATTCTGTCCTAAACCTGGCCAACCCTGCTTTTAATTAGTAAAAGCTATTTTTCTACTATGAAGATTTTTACTAACTCCAAAAGACTTTAAACATAAAAAAAAAAAAAAAAAAAAAAAACATTTAATTTGTTAACTACCCTTTAGTTCATAACTTTTAAAATTCTATGATGATTGGATTATTATTTGAGTGAAATTTTTTTTAACCTCAAATAAATTGTTCAGGATCCAATTCAACTTTAAAACAATTTATCATCACAACTAAATTTGATATTCTCTATAGAAAATAGTAAACATATATGTGATCCTCAATTCAACTTTATAAAAGTTTCTGTTTTGAAAATAAAATATTATATTTTGCTTTTAATTTTTTTTTTTCAAGAATCCCAAGAATTCTGAAACATTAAATTGAGTTACACTCAATCGAATCAACACTTCAATCATTTCACACAATTTGTGGATGGTTGTGGAGTTCAAAGTAATTATATTCACTGAATAGTGGCAATTCTGTTTGATCAAGCCGCTATGGGCACTATGAAAAGGCGCAAAAAAAGGATGGTGCTGCGACTCCCATCTTTTGAAGCAGCAAACAAAACCCGAATATTTCTGTCAACTTGAAAAATCGAGGGTGTTTTAAAAGTTAGCTAGAAATGCCCTAAGCTATATTTTCTCATGTTTTCTCTTACTCTTTCTAAGAATAAGGGCTCAATGCACATGCAGCTGTGGTTTCAATTACTTCACTGACCTGTGTTTAACTGTCTAGTACGGGTACTTAGTTACTCAAAACGTATTTTGTAAATCCATATTATTATTGAATAAAATAGAAAGCTTAAGTTTTGAATGTAAGTATAATTTTTTTATGAATACAAATTTATAATTTGCAGTCTTATTGTTTAAATATTAAGTTCAATTAAATTGCATTAAATGTGTTATTATTTTCCAATTAAATTATTTTCTCAATCATTGCTTAAAAATTTAGGTATAAGACTATCTCAAAAAAGAATATTTTTTTTTTAAATATATACTATATATATATGGGTAAAAATTGATTTTTATGAAGCAGATGAAATTATTTTTTTAATCTCTTTTGTGCAGTAAAATGATTAAAAAAAAGAAAAAAGAGCAATTAAAAATGATATTTATATTCATTAGTAGAAGCTAGGGAAAGAAAAAGATAAATCACATTTGAATTCCGAAAATTGGAATTCTTTTTCCGTTTTTCACTTTTTACTAAGCTTTTTATTTTGTGTTTGAAATAGTATATATTTCTTTTTCTTTTTTTTTTTTTTTTTTTTTTTTTTATTAGATTTTTTTAATTGAAATTATTTTTTATAGATCTTATTTAGTTGAAATTTCAAATATCAAATTTCATGTTTGTTCGTAGGCTTTGTTTTTATAAGTCAAAACTGCAATCCTTTATGAACAAAAATGTACTAATGCTTATTTCATTGAAAATGTAAGGTATTTAAAGATAGAAAAGTTTCAGTTTTTTTGATAAATAATTCTTTTTAGCTATTTTGTTGTATTTCTTATGTATTTAATGTTTTTATATTATATTTTTGACTAAAGTTAGCAGTTTTTCATTTGTTTAAGTTAATTATTCGTAAAAAAAAAAAATTAATAATTTTGTAATTATGTAAAAATTCAATTCACAGTTTTGTATTAAAAATGCAGAATAATCATTTTAGCATAAATGCTTTCATAAGTTTTTATTGTTAAATCTATTAGCGTTAACTGCACCAATGACAGTTGCGACAAATGGAAGAATTTTCAGCAAGATGAAATTGATTAAAAACTATCTTCGAACAACAATGACCCCTGAACGCCTAAATTCACAGCTTTTACTCAAAGCAGAAAAATATATTGTTGACAATATTAAGCTTGGTAAGTTGGCAGAATATTTTTCACTTTTAAAACAACGTCGAAGTAAATTTATGTACCTAATATAATATAATGTAATTTTACTAATATCTTGATTTTTTTTTATCATTTTTATGTGAATTTTTTCATTTATAATTTAAATGGCAAATATTTTCAATGTATTTATACATTATTTTTCTTATTTTTTAAAAAATGAAAGGACTATTTACTTTTGAATGATTTTTGTTTTGAATCAATATCTTATAGAAGACTGTATTTGCTGATTATGACTTACTTTCTTATCTTCAAACAGTTGCTCTAATTAGCATAGGGTAACAACGTTTAGATGAAACGAAAGATAAATTTTTATTACTGAGTGATTTTTCAAAAAATATTTAAATATAGAGTAAAAAGTATTTGAAAGTTTCATTGAAAAACATTTAAATTTACAACTTTATTTTTTAAAATTATTTCCACAAATAACTATTGATTACTATTACTGAAAACTTATTATAATTTAAAAAGTTTCAGTTTAGTTAAAAATAGTTTTTTTCTTCAATATTTTGCTACCATGTTAATAATTAAAATTAATAGAAATTTAAAAACTATATATATATATATATATATATATATATATATATATATATATGACAGTCGGCAAAATAAATTTCAACACCCCCCCTCTCGAATCGGTTAGCGACGGGCCTGACTATAGCTTTATTAATAACTTTAAGTAGTTAAGTTAGTTAGCTAATGACAGCTTAAAAAGGTCTGTAGCTGATTTGTTAATTGAAAATCACGTGATGTGATTTGTTTCTAATAATAAAAATATTGAAAACTGTAATCATTAGATTTCTATTTAATGTAAAGATATAAATAATTAGTTTAAATATATTATTTTCAGTCACTTTGCCATACATCAAATTACCTCTCTCTTTTAACAATAATTTTATTGAAATAACTAGTTTACTTTAATTTTATTTTTCTTTCTTTACTTTAATTTTTTTCTAATTTTATTATGTTTGTTTTCTAATATAATTTTTTTTCCAAAACAAACTTAAAGTGCTCATGAAGCTTAAGTACTGTACTCATAATTTTTTTTAAAATTTAACTTTTAATTAAAGAATTTTACTTTTTTGAACTTATTATTTTTACTCAAGTTGCGTGTTTTTAAGTTAAGCATTTATTACTTATTTTGTTTCATAATTTTTTATGCTGAGATAAGCTTAAATAAATTTTCTTTTTTTTCCACATGTAATTGAATTAAACATCGGAAATTCTTTGAGATAATGTCTATGACAAAGGGTTTAAAGCTAAGTTATAAAATTTTTTCTCTGAAGGCTTCTCTAGGCAATTTAATATGGGAATATCAAACTAAAAATGCAAATTTCATATATTTCAGTCTCCCTATGCATGAGGTTAAGAGTTTAATGAATCTTTTTTTTCCTTCCTATTTCTGATGCTCGAGGAAGTAAAAATAATTACAACAATTTACTTTTCATCAGTAAATGAATTGAAAGAATCAAAAGTTGTTCCTGAAGGATTATTTTTCTTATAGAAATTGTAGATGTTTATTGTTTTTTTTTATAACCGAAATATAAAAGTACTAATGAGAGGTATGCTTGTGCATATTTTAAAATTCTCATACATAAACTTAACTCATTTTGAGCAAAAATAATGAACAAAATCATTCAAGCAACCATCTCTTTTTAATGAGTTGGCCACCTAATTCATTAAAAGAAAAGTGAATTTAAATATGGAAAATAAAACATTACAGTTAACAATGAAAAGCGATAAGTTGTAAAGAATGAATTTTAGCATGAAAAATTAGGTATCTAATAAACAAAATCTTATTTATAGATTTAATTCATCACATTTGGAAAACTACATATTGCATATGCATTCTCAAAGTTTGTACATGTTTTAGGGAGCCACTACATGCACACATTTTATCTAATCATTATTTTTAGTTGTAGTATCGTATTTTTGTCCACACTGATATTCTTCAAATTCTTAGTCTTTAAAGTTAAGTTCGATCGAATAATATGTTAGGTCTGTAGAATGGGAATGAAATATGCAGATTAAAAAATTTTAAAAATGCAATTTCAATATTATACTAAAAAAACTAAGGCTTTCATCTTAAAATTACGAAACCAAACGACAACCATAAATGAAATTTAGTAAATATTTTTATTCGGAAATATTAAGCTTTGTGGCGAAAATAAATTTATTAAAATACATATTTAGTTTTTGTTGATCTAATGAAATTCAGAGATCAGTGGATCGGAGAAAGACATGTTTATTAGAACACAGAGAGTTACACAATAGAAACGTACACTGGGACAGGACAAATAGAAAAGAACATCGGCTAAACAGAGTTACATGTATTTATAGCCTTCTTGGGCTCAAAGTTAACGGCGAATCAGAACAGTCTGATAACTATAACATGCGGACGTAGAAGAAAACTGCTTCAAATGAGTGCGATTACAGTTTTTCCTCAACAGTTTTGTTAGCACTTCTTGAATTTTATAGGAATCCCTGATTTGTTAACAAAAATTAGCCATCTCTGAAGATTCACTCCTTTGATTCTCACGTCTTCCAGCTAGTTGAACAAAAATATAACCTACGTATTGAAAAACCAACATTTAATTCACGAAAAATATTGATTAAAATTTTACATCGTCACTGCAAGCAAAGTTTTGTCCAAATTGATAAGCAAGTTCTACTGCTTCCCGTTAAACTGCATCGACTGCATATATAATCCTTCATGAATATCTTCATATATAATTTTAGAATCATCCTTTTCTTTAAGAATTAAGTTAAACAATTTCACAAATTAGGGGTAGCAAACTACTATATAAAAGCAGGAAAAAACTACATGAAAATCTTAAGAATCAGTATTAGGATAAACGAAACAGAAAACTTTAAAACCAGTTAGATTTTATAACCGTCATTGAACAGCCAACTCAAATTTTTCTGTTTATGACTATTAATGTTCTCATCATAGCCTTGTAATTTTGAATCCAATCCAGAAGACAAGGGAACTTCTGAATTGAGTATTGAGAGACATTTGCCTTCGTGGAGGACTTTTTGATTAAACTAAACCGCATTTGCATTACATGGAGAGGAAAACCTCCTACGGTTTGCCTGACGGCAAAGGGACTCTAACCCATGATCCTTCTACCACCGAGTATATTTTACATCAACACTGTAGTCGGTACAAGCCTGATGCGGGATTCGTATCGACCAACCATCACTGGGATTCGAACCCGATTCACCTCATTGGAAGGCGAACGTTGTGTCCCCTGAGCCATTACGGCAAACCAGTTTGATTTCATTTCATTTTATTTTATAACCTTCGTTGAACATCCGACCTAATTTTTTGGGTTTACGACTACTAATGTTCAACTCCGTAGCTTTGTAACTTTGAACCCAATCCAGAAGACAAGGGAATTCCGGGAGGAAAACCAATTTGATTGCCGAATTACGTTTGAAGTCAATTGAAATTCGAATTAAGTTTGAAGTCTCATTAAATTCCTCTAGGTTTCTTCGGCAACCACAAATTCATTTCTAATCTCGCCTTCTCAATTGATGATTGGTCAGTGTTTGATTTTATTTTTTCCCCTTAAGAATTAATTTGAGATCCTTTTTTTTTACTTCATTTGTCACAAAAATTCTAGAAATTTATCGAAGGAGTGGTTTTTACGGAACATCCTGAACATGATTCTATGAAGAAAAAAAATACTATTTAGCTACAGAAAATTACAAATCGATCGAAGTATCTATAATGAAATATGACAGAAAGTACAGTCTGAATAAAAACTTTAAGACTAATGAAAACATTTATGAAAATCAAAAAATATATTCTTAAGTATCTTTTTAAGAAATTCTTAAAGTATCTTGTTAAGAAATAACGCGACAAACAAGATTTGTAATTATGTAGTTTTCAGACAAAACATTTATACGCAAATTTAGTATTTCAGCCTGAGTAAAAGCTTTAATGACACTAGTAATTTTTAAAAATAAATATAATATTAAAAATATTATGGCAATTACGGAGATTGTAAAAACATTTCTATTTTCAAATTTGTCATGCATTTTTTTCGAAGTTTTGGAGCTCTTTGTTAAAATTACGAAAGGCAAGAGGTTAACTGACCATGGAAAGTACAGATTGAAACTTTTTCTTCAAGAAAAATAAATAGTCGTACGATTGTGATGATAGAGATAGGTAGATCAATACCAAAGACTGTAATCAGCAAGTTCTTAAAATCGAAAGACTATTATGATAAAAAAGGATGCCGAAAGAAGAAGCTTTGTCTTTGCGTGATGAAAAACGAGTTTATAATGGTATAAAACCTAACTTAGTTAAAAACTGATTTCTTTTTATAAAAACTGGGATATTAAAAGTAATTTGGAAAAACGACTCTTAAACAAGCTTCTAACTTTTTTATATTTTTTTTTTGTAATATTATTTTTTTATGTTGACTTCAATTGAAATACTAATTTTGTACAGTAAACACTTTTTCTGATGATCATAAACTTACAAATTTTGTTTGTCGCGCTACTTTTAGTAATTTTTAAATTATTTATACCATAATATTTAAATCCCTTTTATTATGATTTATCTATTTTTTTTTCATTGGCTTTTTAAGTTTTTATTCAAATTGTAACTATACAGAAATTGAAATTTAATTCGTTATTGGGTATACTAATAAGTTATTCAAACATTAGGTTAGCACAAGGTTACAACATTACATCCTCAAGCATTAGGTTAAGAAAGACTAACTAAAATTACACCAAAGACATTTTTCCTAGATTGTTTTAAGAAATAAAAATTTGCGAATCTTTCTTATTGTCAATAATGTCTAAAATGTTTTAACACAATGCTATATGGTTTAATTTCTTTCGGGTCATTGTTGAACTTAAATACACGACGAAGAGGGGCAAAGAAGTCTTAGCTAATTTTCCGCACTTCTAAATATGCACCTAACTTCTTTGATTTCTGATAAGAGTTTTTATTTTTTTTTATATTTTATTTATTTATTTATTTATTTTTTTCGTCATCCAAACATCTAACTTTAAAGTTTTTATGGAAAAGTTTGAGCTCTATTTTTGGGGTATTTGCCTCAATTTCTGGTTAAGATATTAAGTCAAACATTAGTGTTTGTTTTAAAATTAATCCTATCATATATTAATAGAAATGCTTTTAATGTTTTTTTAAAGTTAATTTTATTTTTAAGTAAATTGATGAAAATTTAAAGTCATTTAACGAAGGAATACAGATTTTTCCATCAATCTACGCTTCTACCTAAAATATGCTACTTCCAGATTTTATCTCTTATTCATAGTCAAATGTTCTCTGAGGTACTTTTTTTAATCACATTTCATTTTTATGTGTATTATATATGTACTCTTTTTCCTAAGTCTCTATTGAAAAATAGGCAGAATTTATTTCTTTAGCTACAGTACATTATGAAAGTAAAATTGCTTAAATTCAACATCTACAGTGTCGTTAAAAGATAGTTTTATTTTGAAAACTAATTTTTTTAAATATTTTGTCTCTTAAAACTTTTGATCAAAATGACATGAAACTTATAAATGTATATTATTACGTCATGTAATCCTATGTGAATCCCATTGTAGTCGAACTCTCAGAGAAATATAAGAAAGAGTCATAAGACGTTTTGCTCAACAAAAAGAAAACACTTTCTTTACTATGCATTTGAATTGATATGCATTTCTGCGATGAAAGATACAACATTAAAAAAAATATTAGAGTAACTTAAACATTGGTTACAGTAAAGATTATCATGATTAAAAAAAAAAATACGTATATACCAAACTCTAAACTATAAAAAAAAGTGGAAAATTTTCTTTAAAAACCCTATAATATTTCATAAAAACAAAATAAATAAAACTACATGAAGTACGATTAACACACTCATACAATAAATTAAGTTTAACAAATTATGAAATTCTTAACAATATATAATTATTACACTTTTTATTAATAAAGCATAATAAAATCACATGGATTTTTTTATGAAACTTTAGCATTTGAAATATTTCGTCGTTCCTTTAATTAATTAAAATGTAAGTTGATGTTAATTTTTTGTATTACGACATAAACTATCATTTTTTTTTCGAAATTGTTTATTGAATTATATGCACATTTTTTATAAAATTAAGCATGGCGTTTAATTTATCAGTGAAAGCAAAGTTATTGAAAAATCTTAAAAATTCTAAGTTTTGATTTATTGCTCAAAAGTTTAAATGCTACATTAATTTTATAAATATAAAATAAGAAAACTCCGAGCGTTAAAACTAAATTCATGCGCAAACAATGAGTGGTAAAGTCATGAACTAATGTACTATGCAAATAAATTTGATATATAAACTATAAAACATAAAACAATTCTAACAGTACATAAACGTACAATTATAAATGTATTACAACTATAAATATATAAATTTAATACAGACATTTTCTTACTTACCCTACCAAGAAATAGATTTATTTAATAAGTTCTTGTAATCAAAAGATAAACTTAATTAAGAACTGGATTTTTTGAGGGCGCAATTTATTTAGAAAATTATAACTGATCCAACTGATGAAAAAAACAACAACTAAAAATTTAAGTTAAACAATTAAATAAAATAAATTCTGGAAATGGCTACTTTAAATTATAGTGGAATAGAACTGCGAGCGCTTTGTAAGAGAAGATTTAGAATGATTGTATGTCGGAAAGTCTCTAAAAGCGTAATACATCTATTTTCCTAGAAATTCTAGATAATTGCCTGTTTGAGACAATTTATGAATAGATAGCCAACAAAGAGATGGTTCTGCTGGAATCCAGGGCAAAAATACTGTTTGTCTAAGATGCCAGACATTCGGCTGCAGCTGTGGCAGTGACTATGGTAATGAGGTATGATTATTTCAAGTAGGGGTGCGGGGTCCCTCTTTAGGACTGGTTTTGGTGAGAGAAAAGGAGACCTCTTCATCGAAGCTACCCTCCCTAAAATGCCCTCTTCTTGTTTCCATAGCACCAGACTGCCGCAGACTTAGTGGCGGTTCTTCTGGCAGACTTCTTCTTAGTACAGACTATTTCAAAATGCAAATAACATTTTCCCATAACGTAAACTGAGATGGTTTTGACTGAGGTAAGGGGATTTGAGGTATCAAATGACTCTTCAGGGGTGGTGCTAAAAAGTTAGGATGCTTAAAGAATCAATCTTTATCAGTTAAGAGCATGAAGAAAAAGAACTGTGCAAAGAGTTTTATTGCTTATTGAAAGAAAGGGTAACAGCGACAGTTCTCTAACAGTTGTAGTTCTCTAAATACTTGTTTTATTTTTTATGCAGTGCATTTTTTGGGTTTTTTTTTGCGTATTTTATTTTTAATTAATTTTCTTTTAATAATAAAATGTAATAAGTTGCACCATGTAAAAAAATGGAGAGAAGAGGAGAGAGAAAAAGAGAGTAAGAGGCATAGAAACAAATAATGGTTCTCAAAATAATGGACCCTGGCTTCCCAATTATTGGGCGGTCCGGACCCCTCGGACCCCCTTGGTTAGGACGCCAGTGTTTGGTAACATCCTATGTTAGCCAAAAAATACTCATTAGCACTAGCATAAAAATAACTTAGTCTTACGGATTTTGTCTAATAAGTTCAATGCAAACAATGTATCAATCTTATTTTAGTCTTATTTAACTATACAAAAATTTAATACTTTAAAAGCCTTCTTATTCTGAAGATCTCTGAGCATGAAGGATCCAAGTGACAGTTTTTGAGTGTTCTTGGAGAAAGTGCGGATAAACAGTCAATGAATACCTTTGCAGTAAATTAAGTGATGAATAGACGAATGCCATGAAGCTAAAATGAGTTCAGGATTTTCGCTAATTGGAAGTTTACGAAACAAAGCATATAGTCTTCATTTTCAACTTCAAAGCTCATTTAATCGTATTTGCTACACTGTCTCTTTTTTGTCACTCAGTTCTCCAAATACAATTATTTTTACTTTAACACTAAACATACCATAACCGGTCAAATGACCGTTTAAGAACTTTCACATCGAAAATGCAATTGTCATCTTATCGTTTTTACAAATTTGACTTCATGACTTTTTCTAACAATTATATACAGTTAATATTCTATTATTATTATTATTATTATTTTGAATTTTGTTTGTTTCAAATAATACTTGCCGTATACCTATTTCTACCCGAAACCGGTCATTTGACCGGGAGAACAATTCATTGCTTTGTAAGGTTATCGGATCAGAAATTACGATGTAATGCGTGCTCAACGTATTGCATTCGATTAGTTGCACATTTCTGAAAAGACTGTTGCGTAGTTAGTTCAACCAGAATAACTGTGAATTCAAATTTTAAAAAAATACTTAAAATTTTAGATTGGCATTTCTGTGTAAGAAAAAGTCACAAAAACTAAATGTTTTGGTAAGTAGCTTATATTTTATTTTGACAGCTTTACTTCATTTTTAACAAACTGTTGGTTTTTACCAAGAAAAATTTCGAAACAATCAAGACAGCACAAGTTCTTAGAAGAAATAATATTAATTATAAAAATAAAAAAATTATAATTCTTATGCATTCTTATTATTATAAGTGTAATTATAAGAATTATAGAAATAATAATAATTAGAAGAAATATGTTTGCGGAAAATGCACAATGTAAACACCCTGTATATGTAAAAAATGCGTTGAGCAATGAATTAAAAATTCATATTCCTTGTGCTTGTAATACATACAAATTGTCAATATACAATTTTGTTTAATTATAATAAAGTTCTTTTAGTTTATTTTCTTCCTAACATCCATATGTCATACATTCAATCAAGAAACAAAGTCTGGTCATTTGACTGGCTACAATAGAAATAGGCATATATTAAGTGTTTAGTGTTAAATAAATTATAGTTTTATCTCACTAAAAAACAGATTAATACTGGATTTGCATCCTTGAAACTCGTTTTTGTGAGAAACTTATTCTAGAAAAACTCTCCCTCACTTATAAAAGTCATACTATAGTTAATCTGTTAAAAAAACTCGCCGCTTTTTGCTTTCAAAGAGTCTTTCCTTTCTTTCACCGACCAAAAACCTGTCTTCAATATTGACCCCAATTTGAAATCCCCGTAACTATCATAGTCGCTGTCCAGACGAATGGCGAGGGGAGTTCTTTACATAGACAAACTATATATTCTAGTTTTGTGGCGATTCTACTTTAAATACACACGTTAGTGCAAATTTGTTAGTTTCTCTGGTGTTTCTTTTGTTGCACATTTTAGTACTAAAATTGATTAAAATTTAAAGTAGGGAGACCAGTAAAAATACCGATATATCCGAGATCGATCATTGAAATATACACTTTAGCGTACCAGGACCGTTAAAAATAACTACACTTTTATTGTTGGATATCGTTGGTGTTAATGAACACAAAAATTGATCAGAGTTATCATTGTTGCAAAAACAATTATTCAGCTGTCACAGAAAGGAGAGAACCCTAAATTTCAATAAATTTATAGCATTCCTTAACTTATATTTTCTACATTATAAAAAAATTTTTTTTTTTTGGAGTTATGACAAAAAGGAAACATTTCAGAGATAGCATTCAATTAATTTTATTTGACATTTAAAATAAAAGCGATAGATTCAAATCTACGATTTAAGGAGGCGCATCATTGATGAGGTTCCCCCGAAATGATTAAAGTTCAATTTCATCTCGTAATTTGGATATGCTATATCACAAGAGATCTGCATTTTTCTTCACAAAAATTTGGACTTTTTATCGTTATTTTGATATACCATATCACAAAGAAACAATATAAAGAGGACATATATCTGTATTTTCTCCACAACAATTAATTAATAATAGAGTCTTTATTTAAAATAAAAGTTAATTTAAAATAAAAGCGATAGATTCAAATCTACGATTTAAGGAGGCGCATCATTGATGAGGTTCCCCCGAAATGATTAAAGTTAAATTTCATCTCGTAATTTGGATATGCTATATCACAAGAGATCTGCATTTTTCTTCGCAAAAATTTGGACTTTTTATCGTTATTTTGATATACCATATCACAAAGAAACAATATAAAGAGGACATATATCTGTATTTTCTCCACAACAATTAATTAATAATAGAGTCTTTATTTAAAATAAAAGTTAATTTAAAATAAAAGCGATAGATTCAAATCTACGATTTAAGGAGGCGCATCATTGATGAGGTTCCCCCGAAATGATTAAAGTTAAATTTCATCTCGTAATTTGGATATGCTATATCACAAGAGATCTGCATTTTTCTTCACAAAAATTTGGACTTTTTATCGTTATTTTGATATACCATATCACAAAGAAACAATATAAAGAGGACATATATCTGTATTTTCTCCACAACAATTAATTAATAATAGAGTCTTTATTTAAAATAAAAGTTAATTTAAAATAAAAGCGATAGATTCAAATCTACGATTTAAGGAGGCGCATCATTGATGAGGTTCCCCCGAAATGATTAAAGTTAAATTTCATCTCGTAATTTGGATATGCTATATCACAAGAGATCTGCATTTTTCTTCGCAAAAATTTGGACTTTTTATCGTTATTTTGATATACCATATCACAAAGAAACAATATAAAGAGGACATATATCTGTATTTTCTCCACAACAATTAATTAATAATAGAGTCTTTATTTAAAATAAAAGTTAATTTAAAATAAAAGCGATAGATTCAAATCTACGATTTAAGGAGGCGCATCATTGATGAGGTTCCCCCGAAATGATTAAAGTTCAATTTCATCTCGTAATTTGGATATGCTATATCACAAGAGATCTGCATTTTTCTTCACAAAAATTTGGACTTTTTATCGTTATTTTGATATACCATATCACAAAGAAACAATATAAAGAGGACATATATCTGTATTTTCTCCACAACAATTAATTAATAATAGAGTCTTTATTTAAAATAAAAGTTAATTTAAAATAAAAGCGATAGATTCAAATCTACGATTTAAGGAGGCGCATCATTGATGAGGTTCCCCCGAAATGATTAAAGTTCAATTTCATCTCGTAATTTGGATATGCTATATCACAAGAGATCTGCATTTTTCTTCACAAAAATTTGGACTTTTTATCGTTATTTTGATATACCATATCACAAAGAAACAATATAAAGAGGTCATATATCTGTATTTTCTCCACAACAATTAATTAATAATAGAGTCTGTACGGTAAGTATTAGATATCTCGTTATTTGTATCACAAAGGAACGATAGAGCTATTGTCTTTATTTTTTTCTAAAGCAATTTAAGTGAGATTTTACCAGGTTATTTGTATATACTGTATAACATAGGAATGAGGGTCGACGATAATTATAGTGACATTTTCCTACAACTTAATGGACGAGATCTGCATGATTTCCCCCAGTAATTAAAAGAGATTTGTCTCGTTATTTAGATACGTTATATTACTATGAACATTAAGTAACGAGGGCCAATATTTTTCTTCATAACAAAGGGAATTTTTATCTCGTTATTTGGAAATACTGTAACAGAAGAATTTTGATTTTCAATTATATAAAATAGAAAAAAATAAATAATGATAATAATTCAAAAACATTATTGTAAAAATATTTAATTTATGACAAAAAATTGATAGAATAACCGGTATTTTCTAGTAAGATATATTTTTAATACATTGAAAAAGAATTACTTAGAGTTCAGGAAACAACTTTACAAACAAATGTAACTTGAGTATTTTATTCGTCTACTTCAGTCACTTTAATTTATTAAAGGTATTCCATTGCTTAAAAAATATTTATAAAGTACCGTTAAAAATAAAATTGGTTACAGAACTCCATTAAATAAATTTAAAACCCATCACATTATGGAGACCTTTGAAAGTTTTATTTCAAGGCTCTTATATTTTGCTTTCATCTTTTATATAGAATTTCTTAAGTAGAAATATTTTTTAAGACGGGGCATTTTTCTTTTTTACTCATCAAAACTCAGGAGCATAAAAACATTAGCTCATGTAAATGTTAAAATACAAATAAATAAAAGTAATTACCGAAAATTATTTATTTTTTAATTCGAACAAATTTGGAATGAAGCTCTTTTAAGTAATGCTTTGAGTCCATAAATGAATCTTGTTTAGAGTCTATTGAAAGGAATATAAGGATAAATGTGTATAATAATTTAATTTAACCATTTCTTTTTCAGTTACCATAGAAATCAGATGTATTTTATTTGTTTCCATATAAGGAAAATACTTTACTTAAAATGGTTCTTTACGCCTGAACTGCATACGCTTTAAAGATCCTTTTCGAATTGCACTAACCCTATTTTGCACTTAAAAACTTCAAGAAGTCTCTACGAAATAGTTTGGATAGTTACGTGACTTTTAAGTATTAAATATGCGAAATTTCTTATTTTCAAATTGTATAAAGGAGCTGCTGAATATTTATGCTCAAATTAAGGCTCTGAAATTATTTTGCAAAACAAATTTTAAAAAAGAAAATCGCATTAACTTCTTGATTATTAAGAGAAATTGTAAAGTAAACTACCTTTACTTTTTTCATACTTATATTTCTTATATATAAGTATAACAGTTTCTAATTTAGTTGAATACGGAATTACTTGTAGTGTGTCTACCACTACAAAATTCCAATTCCTATTCACTAGTAACAGTTAGGCTGAAAAGTTCGTAGGCTAACATAGAAAAAAAAATTTTTTTTCATAAGATTTGATTTGGTTTTTCAAGATTTGATTTTATTATTCAATATAGCTGTCTTCAAAGGCGATACAACGGTTATAGCGGTCATGTAGTCTTTCGATACCATTTTTATAGTACGATTTGCCTTTCGCCTCAAAATAGGTCTTAGTTTCTGTGATTACTTCTTCATCGGCTCTAAATTTCTTTCCAGTGAGCATTCTTTTGAGGTCTGAGAACAGGAAAAAGTCGCTGGGGGCTAGATCTGGAGAATACGGTGGATGCGGAAGCAATTCGAAGCCCAATTCATAAAATCTTGCCATCGTTTTCATTGACTTGTGACAAGGTGCATTGTCTTGATGAAACAGCACTTTCTTCTTCTTCAAATGGGGTCGTTTTTCTGCGATTTCGTCCTTCAAACGCTCCAATAACGCTATGTAATAGTCACTGTTGATGGTTTTTCCCTTTTCAAGATAGTCCATGAATATTATACCATGCGCATCCCAAAATACTGATGCCATAACTTTGCCAGCTGACTGTTGCGTCTTTCCACGCTTTGGAGTTGGTTAATCTCGTGCAGTCCACTCAGCTGACTGTCGATTGAACTCTGGTGTGAAATGATGGAGCCATATTTCATCCATTGTCACATATCGACGCATAAATTCGGGTTTATTACGATTAAACAGTTTCAAACACAGCTCAGAATCATTATTTCGTTGTTGTTTTTGGTCGATTGTGAGCTCGTGCGGCACCCACTTTGCATACTTTCGCATACCCAAATATTCAATCACGATATGTCCAACACGTTCCTTTGATAACTTTAAAGTCTCAGATATCTCTATCAACTTCACTTTACGGTTATCTAAAATTCTTTTGTGGACTTATTTGATGTTTTCGTCGTTAACAGCCTCTTTGGGGCGTCCACTGCGTGCATCGTCCTCGGTGCTCATTTCGCCTCTTTTAAAGTTAGCAAACCACTTCTCAACTGTTGATTTTCCTGGTGCAGAGTCCGAATAATGTTTATCAAGCCAAGTCTTGGCTTCAGCAGTATTTTTTTTCGCTTAAAAGCAATGCTTTATTAACACACGAAATTCCTTTATATCCATTGTTTTTAAACTAACAAAAGTTGCTTCACTAAAAATACTATATCTCACAAACTAATAGTCCGACAGTTGTCAAATTTATACACGTGTCTTTCAAAGGTTAGAACTAACTAAAAATCCTATGGATTTAAAAATAGTAGTGCCATCTATGTGGCAGCCTACGAACTTTTCAGCCCACCTGTTATATAAGACATGTTAACTCGATTCAGTTCTGGTCTTTAAAAGTTTCTTCAAATGAAATTAATTACGATACCATCGCACGTATTTTTGCATGCAAATTAAACCATGAATATCCTCTTTTTCGGTATCAAATTCGAAAAAAAAAAAATGATGAGAAACGTTATTTTTCATAACTGAAGAGAGATAAATCTTTTACTCGATCTGAGGTGAAAAATAATCTGTCGTGCTTTGTTTCTATGCGTAGGGATTATTTTCAAAAAAACTTATATATGGTATATTTTCAAAAATCGTCCCATGATTTTAAATAATTTTAATTACCGAAGTAAAATTCCAAATAAAAAAATATTCAAATTAATTAACTATATGCTTTCAGGAAAATGTAGTTGTGAAGATATGATTTTTTAAAAGAATTGTTAAATTGCTCTGTCCCAGCTCCTCCTAATTAACTAGAGTTAATCCAACTGTTAATTTGAAATAATTTTAATTCATTTAGTTTGAAAAAATTGCGCCATATGAAATGTATATCAGAGATTTCAACCAAAGATTTTTTCCACATTGTTACCATAAATATTGAATTCAATTATTTCTGTCGAGTTGGCAAAAATGTATCCCTAGATGTACCATTTCGAAGTTGTCTGTATTCCTAGAAAGTTTTATTCATTTTTTGACTTTCATTCATTCATTCATTTTACTCATTTCGTGTAACTTATTTAAACATAATTGAACTTCGGTAACAGACGGGATACAAGTTAATACTTTATTTCAAACGAAAAAGTGCACTGTTAATATAAGCATTCAGATCGCAGCTTAAATTTTTAGCACTAGTACTTTGAACATTTTTTGTACATAATATCTGTATTTTGAAAATCACCATTGACAGGCGAAGTATTGTTTCCTATGTAAATTTTTACACTAAATCGTAATCATAGTTTTATGTCATATTCTTCATTGATATTCTATTGACTTGCTTTCATTCGTTTCAACACAATTTATAGGAAACACTCGTTTTGATATGAATCGTAAATCAAACTGCAATGATTCAGGGGACTGAGCTTTTCAACCGACAACAGTGCTGACAGTTCTCATTGGTAGACGGATCATGGGTTAGATTCCCCTTGCCATCAGGCTAACCGAGGGAGGTTTTTGTAGTTTTCCTCTCCATATAACGCAAATTCGGGTTAGTTCCACTGAAACACATTCCACGAAGACAAATTTCTCCCGATACTTGATCCAGGATGTTTGATATGTTTTATTTCGTATATATTTTTTACTTAATGCGTTCTATTTTGGTTTCAATTTTTTTGAGTGCTCCTCACACTATTGTATTGATATGTCTTGGTTTGGCTATATTGATACAATATTAGAAAGCACTCCTTTTCGCGGATATTATCGTGTTAGCTGGTGAAGAGATCTTTTCATCATTTTGCTTTCCAGCTTTTTTTAAAAAAAATTTCTAAATAAATATTTTCGTAAATAAGGTAGGTGATCCAAAGGTGGACAGTGTTCTTAAGGTAGACCACCTCCGAAAAAAATAATTAATATTATTTTTAATCCCTATATGGCACTACTGCATTTTAAATAATCCATGTGCAGAGCATGTTGCTAAATTTGAATCGTTAAGTATAATACGGCGCCACTGTATGCAGACATTTCACTTTTTAGATAAAACTGTTCTAATTTTTCGGTAAGGAGATATTTTTATATGTTTCATTCATTGAATTATGAAATATTTTCCGAAAGCTTATTTCTTACTTTTTAAGCACATTTACTTTGATTTTATTCAAATTTATCAAATTAATAGCGTAATGAAAATGGCGGTCATATGCATGTTTCTATGGTCTTAAGAACCTAGGATATGGAAATACATAAAATATTAAATCAAAGTCGAATTTAGTTTCTTTAGACATATTTAAGAAACTCAGTAATATTCCCAATCGAATTCCAGATGAGGCACCTCAGCAGATAATTCAACCACTTTCAAAGTATTCCAAAATCAATCCAAATTTTCCCGCACCTAAGAATAAAGAAGGAAAAAAAATAGAACAGTTGTCTATTTAATAATGATTATTCTTTGCATGATTCTAAGTTTAAATAATTCAGAGAATCCTTCAACAATTTCTTTTCTATTGAAAACACCAACCCCCCCCCCCCCCGAAAAAAAAAACATTTATAAGTCTCTGAACTATCAAGCGCAAAAAGTGGTTAAAAGTCTATTCAAGCCAAAAAGATAAAAAGAAGATTATCTTGAATGATGTCAACAAAAAGAAAGAATCATTAGAGGAAAAGAGGATCTCAAACGACCACGTCAGCACGATCAGCCAAACATAAGTTCGTTTTGCCATTGATGCCTGAAAGACAAAATGATCTATATGCTTTCATGTAATCAATGCGTAAGATATGTACTTGAAGAATGTGTTAGAATGATGTAGTCGAAAATTTTATCTGTACTATTCGCATGCAATCTGATTAAATAGTAATTTTTGGTAATTTTTTCAATTTAATAAATGGTAATTTTTTCATGTAATTAAATGGTAATTTTTCTTCCAAATGGTAATTTTTCATTATAATTTCTTTAAAATAAAATGTTTCTTTTTTTCATTTGAACTTTGTAATACTCTCTTGAAAGCAAAAGACGAGTATTTCTTAACTTTTTATAAGTGATTTTAATATAGAGGGCCATCTTTGGAACACTATGTGCTAAAATTGGCCTACAAGTCACTATTTGGAAATCCTTTTATAAAAGAATTACATTTTATTTCACAAAAAGAAGTACACTTAATATGTATTAGAGTTAGTTGTAAGAATCTACAAAAATAAATAAATAAAAATTCTGCCTCATATACCTAATCAATAAATTATGTAAAATTATTGAAGCTTAACTACGGCTACCTGTGATTCACCTATCCTATTTTTAAAAATATTTTATTTTAATACTTTTTCTTCTTCTCTATTCATTAATCTTTATTACTTTCCATGTTTTTTTCTCTCTATGCTTTTAACTTAGGGATATCTTAGAAATTACCATTGGTTTATGAGCTAGGTCGAGTGATTCCCACGAAAATTAAAGGGGAAAATGTCTTTTCGTAAATTTATGCATAATTGTGCCAAAAATAGATTTAGAAACTGGATGTGGCTTTTTTAAAAGTATGATAAAGTGTTTCGATTTGAATAATAAATTAGGAGTTGTTTTATAGCGAAGAAACTAACACAAAAGGATTAATAGAAGCTTTTTATGCTACATCCCCCCTCACCGAAAAATTTATGTTATTAGTTCTATGTTTATTTTACCTTTTAAATATTGTTCAGATAAAATTGTGACATAATTTGAGTAAAAGGGTTTTGGACAGTTTAAGACAGTTTTGGACAGGACAGTTTAAACCAGGGTTTAAACCGTGGATTAATCCATTCTGTCCTAAACCTGGCCAACCCTGCTTTTAATTAGTAAAAGCTATTTTTCTACTATGAAGATTTTTACTAACTCCAAAAGACTTTAAACATAAAAAAAAAAAAAAAAAAAAAAAACATTTAATTTGTTAACTACCCTTTAGTTCATAACTTTTAAAATTCTATGATGATTGGATTATTATTTGAGTGAAATTTTTTTTAACCTCAAATAAATTGTTCAGGATCCAATTCAACTTTAAAACAATTTATCATCACAACTAAATTTGATATTCTCTATAGAAAATAGTAAACATATATGTGATCCTCAATTCAACTTTATAAAAGTTTCTGTTTTGAAAATAAAATATTATATTTTGCTTTTAATTTTTTTTTTTCAAGAATCCCAAGAATTCTGAAACATTAAATTGAGTTACACTCAATCGAATCAACACTTCAATCATTTCACACAATTTGTGGATGGTTGTGGAGTTCAAAGTAATTATATTCACTGAATAGTGGCAATTCTGTTTGATCAAGCCGCTATGGGCACTATGAAAAGGCGCAAAAAAAGGATGGTGCTGCGACTCCCATCTTTTGAAGCAGCAAACAAAACCCGAATATTTCTGTCAACTTGAAAAATCGAGGGTGTTTTAAAAGTTAGCTAGAAATGCCCTAAGCTATATTTTCTCATGTTTTCTCTTACTCTTTCTAAGAATAAGGGCTCAATGCACATGCAGCTGTGGTTTCAATTACTTCACTGACCTGTGTTTAACTGTCTAGTACGGGTACTTAGTTACTCAAAACGTATTTTGTAAATCCATATTATTATTGAATAAAATAGAAAGCTTAA
Source organism: Parasteatoda lunata (assembly GCA_949128135.1). NCBI lineage: Eukaryota > Metazoa > Arthropoda > Arachnida > Araneae > Theridiidae > Parasteatoda > Parasteatoda lunata. The sequence continues at coordinate 5,374,090 of OX421980.1, read as the reverse complement.
GTTTTGAATGTAAGTATAATTTTTTTATGAATACAAATTTATAATTTGCAGTCTTATTGTTTAAATATTAAGTTCAATTAAATTGCATTAAATGTGTTATTATTTTCCAATTAAATTATTTTCTCAATCATTGCTTAAAAATTTAGGTATAAGACTATCTCAAAAAAGAATATTTTTTTTTTAAATATATACTATATATATATGGGTAAAAATTGATTTTTATGAAGCAGATGAAATTATTTTTTTAATCTCTTTTGTGCAGTAAAATGATTAAAAAAAAGAAAAAAGAGCAATTAAAAATGATATTTATATTCATTAGTAGAAGCTAGGGAAAGAAAAAGATAAATCACATTTGAATTCCGAAAATTGGAATTCTTTTTCCGTTTTTCACTTTTTACTAAGCTTTTTATTTTGTGTTTGAAATAGTATATATTTCTTTTTCTTTTTTTTTTTTTTTTTTTTTTTTTTATTAGATTTTTTTAATTGAAATTATTTTTTATAGATCTTATTTAGTTGAAATTTCAAATATCAAATTTCATGTTTGTTCGTAGGCTTTGTTTTTATAAGTCAAAACTGCAATCCTTTATGAACAAAAATGTACTAATGCTTATTTCATTGAAAATGTAAGGTATTTAAAGATAGAAAAGTTTCAGTTTTTTTGATAAATAATTCTTTTTAGCTATTTTGTTGTATTTCTTATGTATTTAATGTTTTTATATTATATTTTTGACTAAAGTTAGCAGTTTTTCATTTGTTTAAGTTAATTATTCGTAAAAAAAAAAAATTAATAATTTTGTAATTATGTAAAAATTCAATTCACAGTTTTGTATTAAAAATGCAGAATAATCATTTTAGCATAAATGCTTTCATAAGTTTTTATTGTTAAATCTATTAGCGTTAACTGCACCAATGACAGTTGCGACAAATGGAAGAATTTTCAGCAAGATGAAATTGATTAAAAACTATCTTCGAACAACAATGACCCCTGAACGCCTAAATTCACAGCTTTTACTCAAAGCAGAAAAATATATTGTTGACAATATTAAGCTTGGTAAGTTGGCAGAATATTTTTCACTTTTAAAACAACGTCGAAGTAAATTTATGTACCTAATATAATATAATGTAATTTTACTAATATCTTGATTTTTTTTTATCATTTTTATGTGAATTTTTTCATTTATAATTTAAATGGCAAATATTTTCAATGTATTTATACATTATTTTTCTTATTTTTTAAAAAATGAAAGGACTATTTACTTTTGAATGATTTTTGTTTTGAATCAATATCTTATAGAAGACTGTATTTGCTGATTATGACTTACTTTCTTATCTTCAAACAGTTGCTCTAATTAGCATAGGGTAACAACGTTTAGATGAAACGAAAGATAAATTTTTATTACTGAGTGATTTTTCAAAAAATATTTAAATATAGAGTAAAAAGTATTTGAAAGTTTCATTGAAAAACATTTAAATTTACAACTTTATTTTTTAAAATTATTTCCACAAATAACTATTGATTACTATTACTGAAAACTTATTATAATTTAAAAAGTTTCAGTTTAGTTAAAAATAGTTTTTTTCTTCAATATTTTGCTACCATGTTAATAATTAAAATTAATAGAAATTTAAAAACTATATATATATATATATATATATATATATATATATATATATGACAGTCGGCAAAATAAATTTCAACACCCCCCCTCTCGAATCGGTTAGCGACGGGCCTGACTATAGCTTTATTAATAACTTTAAGTAGTTAAGTTAGTTAGCTAATGACAGCTTAAAAAGGTCTGTAGCTGATTTGTTAATTGAAAATCACGTGATGTGATTTGTTTCTAATAATAAAAATATTGAAAACTGTAATCATTAGATTTCTATTTAATGTAAAGATATAAATAATTAGTTTAAATATATTATTTTCAGTCACTTTGCCATACATCAAATTACCTCTCTCTTTTAACAATAATTTTATTGAAATAACTAGTTTACTTTAATTTTATTTTTCTTTCTTTACTTTAATTTTTTTCTAATTTTATTATGTTTGTTTTCTAATATAATTTTTTTTCCAAAACAAACTTAAAGTGCTCATGAAGCTTAAGTACTGTACTCATAATTTTTTTTAAAATTTAACTTTTAATTAAAGAATTTTACTTTTTTGAACTTATTATTTTTACTCAAGTTGCGTGTTTTTAAGTTAAGCATTTATTACTTATTTTGTTTCATAATTTTTTATGCTGAGATAAGCTTAAATAAATTTTCTTTTTTTTCCACATGTAATTGAATTAAACATCGGAAATTCTTTGAGATAATGTCTATGACAAAGGGTTTAAAGCTAAGTTATAAAATTTTTTCTCTGAAGGCTTCTCTAGGCAATTTAATATGGGAATATCAAACTAAAAATGCAAATTTCATATATTTCAGTCTCCCTATGCATGAGGTTAAGAGTTTAATGAATCTTTTTTTTCCTTCCTATTTCTGATGCTCGAGGAAGTAAAAATAATTACAACAATTTACTTTTCATCAGTAAATGAATTGAAAGAATCAAAAGTTGTTCCTGAAGGATTATTTTTCTTATAGAAATTGTAGATGTTTATTGTTTTTTTTTATAACCGAAATATAAAAGTACTAATGAGAGGTATGCTTGTGCATATTTTAAAATTCTCATACATAAACTTAACTCATTTTGAGCAAAAATAATGAACAAAATCATTCAAGCAACCATCTCTTTTTAATGAGTTGGCCACCTAATTCATTAAAAGAAAAGTGAATTTAAATATGGAAAATAAAACATTACAGTTAACAATGAAAAGCGATAAGTTGTAAAGAATGAATTTTAGCATGAAAAATTAGGTATCTAATAAACAAAATCTTATTTATAGATTTAATTCATCACATTTGGAAAACTACATATTGCATATGCATTCTCAAAGTTTGTACATGTTTTAGGGAGCCACTACATGCACACATTTTATCTAATCATTATTTTTAGTTGTAGTATCGTATTTTTGTCCACACTGATATTCTTCAAATTCTTAGTCTTTAAAGTTAAGTTCGATCGAATAATATGTTAGGTCTGTAGAATGGGAATGAAATATGCAGATTAAAAAATTTTAAAAATGCAATTTCAATATTATACTAAAAAAACTAAGGCTTTCATCTTAAAATTACGAAACCAAACGACAACCATAAATGAAATTTAGTAAATATTTTTATTCGGAAATATTAAGCTTTGTGGCGAAAATAAATTTATTAAAATACATATTTAGTTTTTGTTGATCTAATGAAATTCAGAGATCAGTGGATCGGAGAAAGACATGTTTATTAGAACACAGAGAGTTACACAATAGAAACGTACACTGGGACAGGACAAATAGAAAAGAACATCGGCTAAACAGAGTTACATGTATTTATAGCCTTCTTGGGCTCAAAGTTAACGGCGAATCAGAACAGTCTGATAACTATAACATGCGGACGTAGAAGAAAACTGCTTCAAATGAGTGCGATTACAGTTTTTCCTCAACAGTTTTGTTAGCACTTCTTGAATTTTATAGGAATCCCTGATTTGTTAACAAAAATTAGCCATCTCTGAAGATTCACTCCTTTGATTCTCACGTCTTCCAGCTAGTTGAACAAAAATATAACCTACGTATTGAAAAACCAACATTTAATTCACGAAAAATATTGATTAAAATTTTACATCGTCACTGCAAGCAAAGTTTTGTCCAAATTGATAAGCAAGTTCTACTGCTTCCCGTTAAACTGCATCGACTGCATATATAATCCTTCATGAATATCTTCATATATAATTTTAGAATCATCCTTTTCTTTAAGAATTAAGTTAAACAATTTCACAAATTAGGGGTAGCAAACTACTATATAAAAGCAGGAAAAAACTACATGAAAATCTTAAGAATCAGTATTAGGATAAACGAAACAGAAAACTTTAAAACCAGTTAGATTTTATAACCGTCATTGAACAGCCAACTCAAATTTTTCTGTTTATGACTATTAATGTTCTCATCATAGCCTTGTAATTTTGAATCCAATCCAGAAGACAAGGGAACTTCTGAATTGAGTATTGAGAGACATTTGCCTTCGTGGAGGACTTTTTGATTAAACTAAACCGCATTTGCATTACATGGAGAGGAAAACCTCCTACGGTTTGCCTGACGGCAAAGGGACTCTAACCCATGATCCTTCTACCACCGAGTATATTTTACATCAACACTGTAGTCGGTACAAGCCTGATGCGGGATTCGTATCGACCAACCATCACTGGGATTCGAACCCGATTCACCTCATTGGAAGGCGAACGTTGTGTCCCCTGAGCCATTACGGCAAACCAGTTTGATTTCATTTCATTTTATTTTATAACCTTCGTTGAACATCCGACCTAATTTTTTGGGTTTACGACTACTAATGTTCAACTCCGTAGCTTTGTAACTTTGAACCCAATCCAGAAGACAAGGGAATTCCGGGAGGAAAACCAATTTGATTGCCGAATTACGTTTGAAGTCAATTGAAATTCGAATTAAGTTTGAAGTCTCATTAAATTCCTCTAGGTTTCTTCGGCAACCACAAATTCATTTCTAATCTCGCCTTCTCAATTGATGATTGGTCAGTGTTTGATTTTATTTTTTCCCCTTAAGAATTAATTTGAGATCCTTTTTTTTTACTTCATTTGTCACAAAAATTCTAGAAATTTATCGAAGGAGTGGTTTTTACGGAACATCCTGAACATGATTCTATGAAGAAAAAAAATACTATTTAGCTACAGAAAATTACAAATCGATCGAAGTATCTATAATGAAATATGACAGAAAGTACAGTCTGAATAAAAACTTTAAGACTAATGAAAACATTTATGAAAATCAAAAAATATATTCTTAAGTATCTTTTTAAGAAATTCTTAAAGTATCTTGTTAAGAAATAACGCGACAAACAAGATTTGTAATTATGTAGTTTTCAGACAAAACATTTATACGCAAATTTAGTATTTCAGCCTGAGTAAAAGCTTTAATGACACTAGTAATTTTTAAAAATAAATATAATATTAAAAATATTATGGCAATTACGGAGATTGTAAAAACATTTCTATTTTCAAATTTGTCATGCATTTTTTTCGAAGTTTTGGAGCTCTTTGTTAAAATTACGAAAGGCAAGAGGTTAACTGACCATGGAAAGTACAGATTGAAACTTTTTCTTCAAGAAAAATAAATAGTCGTACGATTGTGATGATAGAGATAGGTAGATCAATACCAAAGACTGTAATCAGCAAGTTCTTAAAATCGAAAGACTATTATGATAAAAAAGGATGCCGAAAGAAGAAGCTTTGTCTTTGCGTGATGAAAAACGAGTTTATAATGGTATAAAACCTAACTTAGTTAAAAACTGATTTCTTTTTATAAAAACTGGGATATTAAAAGTAATTTGGAAAAACGACTCTTAAACAAGCTTCTAACTTTTTTATATTTTTTTTTTGTAATATTATTTTTTTATGTTGACTTCAATTGAAATACTAATTTTGTACAGTAAACACTTTTTCTGATGATCATAAACTTACAAATTTTGTTTGTCGCGCTACTTTTAGTAATTTTTAAATTATTTATACCATAATATTTAAATCCCTTTTATTATGATTTATCTATTTTTTTTTCATTGGCTTTTTAAGTTTTTATTCAAATTGTAACTATACAGAAATTGAAATTTAATTCGTTATTGGGTATACTAATAAGTTATTCAAACATTAGGTTAGCACAAGGTTACAACATTACATCCTCAAGCATTAGGTTAAGAAAGACTAACTAAAATTACACCAAAGACATTTTTCCTAGATTGTTTTAAGAAATAAAAATTTGCGAATCTTTCTTATTGTCAATAATGTCTAAAATGTTTTAACACAATGCTATATGGTTTAATTTCTTTCGGGTCATTGTTGAACTTAAATACACGACGAAGAGGGGCAAAGAAGTCTTAGCTAATTTTCCGCACTTCTAAATATGCACCTAACTTCTTTGATTTCTGATAAGAGTTTTTATTTTTTTTTATATTTTATTTATTTATTTATTTATTTTTTTCGTCATCCAAACATCTAACTTTAAAGTTTTTATGGAAAAGTTTGAGCTCTATTTTTGGGGTATTTGCCTCAATTTCTGGTTAAGATATTAAGTCAAACATTAGTGTTTGTTTTAAAATTAATCCTATCATATATTAATAGAAATGCTTTTAATGTTTTTTTAAAGTTAATTTTATTTTTAAGTAAATTGATGAAAATTTAAAGTCATTTAACGAAGGAATACAGATTTTTCCATCAATCTACGCTTCTACCTAAAATATGCTACTTCCAGATTTTATCTCTTATTCATAGTCAAATGTTCTCTGAGGTACTTTTTTTAATCACATTTCATTTTTATGTGTATTATATATGTACTCTTTTTCCTAAGTCTCTATTGAAAAATAGGCAGAATTTATTTCTTTAGCTACAGTACATTATGAAAGTAAAATTGCTTAAATTCAACATCTACAGTGTCGTTAAAAGATAGTTTTATTTTGAAAACTAATTTTTTTAAATATTTTGTCTCTTAAAACTTTTGATCAAAATGACATGAAACTTATAAATGTATATTATTACGTCATGTAATCCTATGTGAATCCCATTGTAGTCGAACTCTCAGAGAAATATAAGAAAGAGTCATAAGACGTTTTGCTCAACAAAAAGAAAACACTTTCTTTACTATGCATTTGAATTGATATGCATTTCTGCGATGAAAGATACAACATTAAAAAAAATATTAGAGTAACTTAAACATTGGTTACAGTAAAGATTATCATGATTAAAAAAAAAAATACGTATATACCAAACTCTAAACTATAAAAAAAAGTGGAAAATTTTCTTTAAAAACCCTATAATATTTCATAAAAACAAAATAAATAAAACTACATGAAGTACGATTAACACACTCATACAATAAATTAAGTTTAACAAATTATGAAATTCTTAACAATATATAATTATTACACTTTTTATTAATAAAGCATAATAAAATCACATGGATTTTTTTATGAAACTTTAGCATTTGAAATATTTCGTCGTTCCTTTAATTAATTAAAATGTAAGTTGATGTTAATTTTTTGTATTACGACATAAACTATCATTTTTTTTTCGAAATTGTTTATTGAATTATATGCACATTTTTTATAAAATTAAGCATGGCGTTTAATTTATCAGTGAAAGCAAAGTTATTGAAAAATCTTAAAAATTCTAAGTTTTGATTTATTGCTCAAAAGTTTAAATGCTACATTAATTTTATAAATATAAAATAAGAAAACTCCGAGCGTTAAAACTAAATTCATGCGCAAACAATGAGTGGTAAAGTCATGAACTAATGTACTATGCAAATAAATTTGATATATAAACTATAAAACATAAAACAATTCTAACAGTACATAAACGTACAATTATAAATGTATTACAACTATAAATATATAAATTTAATACAGACATTTTCTTACTTACCCTACCAAGAAATAGATTTATTTAATAAGTTCTTGTAATCAAAAGATAAACTTAATTAAGAACTGGATTTTTTGAGGGCGCAATTTATTTAGAAAATTATAACTGATCCAACTGATGAAAAAAACAACAACTAAAAATTTAAGTTAAACAATTAAATAAAATAAATTCTGGAAATGGCTACTTTAAATTATAGTGGAATAGAACTGCGAGCGCTTTGTAAGAGAAGATTTAGAATGATTGTATGTCGGAAAGTCTCTAAAAGCGTAATACATCTATTTTCCTAGAAATTCTAGATAATTGCCTGTTTGAGACAATTTATGAATAGATAGCCAACAAAGAGATGGTTCTGCTGGAATCCAGGGCAAAAATACTGTTTGTCTAAGATGCCAGACATTCGGCTGCAGCTGTGGCAGTGACTATGGTAATGAGGTATGATTATTTCAAGTAGGGGTGCGGGGTCCCTCTTTAGGACTGGTTTTGGTGAGAGAAAAGGAGACCTCTTCATCGAAGCTACCCTCCCTAAAATGCCCTCTTCTTGTTTCCATAGCACCAGACTGCCGCAGACTTAGTGGCGGTTCTTCTGGCAGACTTCTTCTTAGTACAGACTATTTCAAAATGCAAATAACATTTTCCCATAACGTAAACTGAGATGGTTTTGACTGAGGTAAGGGGATTTGAGGTATCAAATGACTCTTCAGGGGTGGTGCTAAAAAGTTAGGATGCTTAAAGAATCAATCTTTATCAGTTAAGAGCATGAAGAAAAAGAACTGTGCAAAGAGTTTTATTGCTTATTGAAAGAAAGGGTAACAGCGACAGTTCTCTAACAGTTGTAGTTCTCTAAATACTTGTTTTATTTTTTATGCAGTGCATTTTTTGGGTTTTTTTTTGCGTATTTTATTTTTAATTAATTTTCTTTTAATAATAAAATGTAATAAGTTGCACCATGTAAAAAAATGGAGAGAAGAGGAGAGAGAAAAAGAGAGTAAGAGGCATAGAAACAAATAATGGTTCTCAAAATAATGGACCCTGGCTTCCCAATTATTGGGCGGTCCGGACCCCTCGGACCCCCTTGGTTAGGACGCCAGTGTTTGGTAACATCCTATGTTAGCCAAAAAATACTCATTAGCACTAGCATAAAAATAACTTAGTCTTACGGATTTTGTCTAATAAGTTCAATGCAAACAATGTATCAATCTTATTTTAGTCTTATTTAACTATACAAAAATTTAATACTTTAAAAGCCTTCTTATTCTGAAGATCTCTGAGCATGAAGGATCCAAGTGACAGTTTTTGAGTGTTCTTGGAGAAAGTGCGGATAAACAGTCAATGAATACCTTTGCAGTAAATTAAGTGATGAATAGACGAATGCCATGAAGCTAAAATGAGTTCAGGATTTTCGCTAATTGGAAGTTTACGAAACAAAGCATATAGTCTTCATTTTCAACTTCAAAGCTCATTTAATCGTATTTGCTACACTGTCTCTTTTTTGTCACTCAGTTCTCCAAATACAATTATTTTTACTTTAACACTAAACATACCATAACCGGTCAAATGACCGTTTAAGAACTTTCACATCGAAAATGCAATTGTCATCTTATCGTTTTTACAAATTTGACTTCATGACTTTTTCTAACAATTATATACAGTTAATATTCTATTATTATTATTATTATTATTTTGAATTTTGTTTGTTTCAAATAATACTTGCCGTATACCTATTTCTACCCGAAACCGGTCATTTGACCGGGAGAACAATTCATTGCTTTGTAAGGTTATCGGATCAGAAATTACGATGTAATGCGTGCTCAACGTATTGCATTCGATTAGTTGCACATTTCTGAAAAGACTGTTGCGTAGTTAGTTCAACCAGAATAACTGTGAATTCAAATTTTAAAAAAATACTTAAAATTTTAGATTGGCATTTCTGTGTAAGAAAAAGTCACAAAAACTAAATGTTTTGGTAAGTAGCTTATATTTTATTTTGACAGCTTTACTTCATTTTTAACAAACTGTTGGTTTTTACCAAGAAAAATTTCGAAACAATCAAGACAGCACAAGTTCTTAGAAGAAATAATATTAATTATAAAAATAAAAAAATTATAATTCTTATGCATTCTTATTATTATAAGTGTAATTATAAGAATTATAGAAATAATAATAATTAGAAGAAATATGTTTGCGGAAAATGCACAATGTAAACACCCTGTATATGTAAAAAATGCGTTGAGCAATGAATTAAAAATTCATATTCCTTGTGCTTGTAATACATACAAATTGTCAATATACAATTTTGTTTAATTATAATAAAGTTCTTTTAGTTTATTTTCTTCCTAACATCCATATGTCATACATTCAATCAAGAAACAAAGTCTGGTCATTTGACTGGCTACAATAGAAATAGGCATATATTAAGTGTTTAGTGTTAAATAAATTATAGTTTTATCTCACTAAAAAACAGATTAATACTGGATTTGCATCCTTGAAACTCGTTTTTGTGAGAAACTTATTCTAGAAAAACTCTCCCTCACTTATAAAAGTCATACTATAGTTAATCTGTTAAAAAAACTCGCCGCTTTTTGCTTTCAAAGAGTCTTTCCTTTCTTTCACCGACCAAAAACCTGTCTTCAATATTGACCCCAATTTGAAATCCCCGTAACTATCATAGTCGCTGTCCAGACGAATGGCGAGGGGAGTTCTTTACATAGACAAACTATATATTCTAGTTTTGTGGCGATTCTACTTTAAATACACACGTTAGTGCAAATTTGTTAGTTTCTCTGGTGTTTCTTTTGTTGCACATTTTAGTACTAAAATTGATTAAAATTTAAAGTAGGGAGACCAGTAAAAATACCGATATATCCGAGATCGATCATTGAAATATACACTTTAGCGTACCAGGACCGTTAAAAATAACTACACTTTTATTGTTGGATATCGTTGGTGTTAATGAACACAAAAATTGATCAGAGTTATCATTGTTGCAAAAACAATTATTCAGCTGTCACAGAAAGGAGAGAACCCTAAATTTCAATAAATTTATAGCATTCCTTAACTTATATTTTCTACATTATAAAAAAATTTTTTTTTTTTGGAGTTATGACAAAAAGGAAACATTTCAGAGATAGCATTCAATTAATTTTATTTGACATTTAAAATAAAAGCGATAGATTCAAATCTACGATTTAAGGAGGCGCATCATTGATGAGGTTCCCCCGAAATGATTAAAGTTCAATTTCATCTCGTAATTTGGATATGCTATATCACAAGAGATCTGCATTTTTCTTCACAAAAATTTGGACTTTTTATCGTTATTTTGATATACCATATCACAAAGAAACAATATAAAGAGGACATATATCTGTATTTTCTCCACAACAATTAATTAATAATAGAGTCTTTATTTAAAATAAAAGTTAATTTAAAATAAAAGCGATAGATTCAAATCTACGATTTAAGGAGGCGCATCATTGATGAGGTTCCCCCGAAATGATTAAAGTTAAATTTCATCTCGTAATTTGGATATGCTATATCACAAGAGATCTGCATTTTTCTTCGCAAAAATTTGGACTTTTTATCGTTATTTTGATATACCATATCACAAAGAAACAATATAAAGAGGACATATATCTGTATTTTCTCCACAACAATTAATTAATAATAGAGTCTTTATTTAAAATAAAAGTTAATTTAAAATAAAAGCGATAGATTCAAATCTACGATTTAAGGAGGCGCATCATTGATGAGGTTCCCCCGAAATGATTAAAGTTAAATTTCATCTCGTAATTTGGATATGCTATATCACAAGAGATCTGCATTTTTCTTCACAAAAATTTGGACTTTTTATCGTTATTTTGATATACCATATCACAAAGAAACAATATAAAGAGGACATATATCTGTATTTTCTCCACAACAATTAATTAATAATAGAGTCTTTATTTAAAATAAAAGTTAATTTAAAATAAAAGCGATAGATTCAAATCTACGATTTAAGGAGGCGCATCATTGATGAGGTTCCCCCGAAATGATTAAAGTTAAATTTCATCTCGTAATTTGGATATGCTATATCACAAGAGATCTGCATTTTTCTTCGCAAAAATTTGGACTTTTTATCGTTATTTTGATATACCATATCACAAAGAAACAATATAAAGAGGACATATATCTGTATTTTCTCCACAACAATTAATTAATAATAGAGTCTTTATTTAAAATAAAAGTTAATTTAAAATAAAAGCGATAGATTCAAATCTACGATTTAAGGAGGCGCATCATTGATGAGGTTCCCCCGAAATGATTAAAGTTCAATTTCATCTCGTAATTTGGATATGCTATATCACAAGAGATCTGCATTTTTCTTCACAAAAATTTGGACTTTTTATCGTTATTTTGATATACCATATCACAAAGAAACAATATAAAGAGGACATATATCTGTATTTTCTCCACAACAATTAATTAATAATAGAGTCTTTATTTAAAATAAAAGTTAATTTAAAATAAAAGCGATAGATTCAAATCTACGATTTAAGGAGGCGCATCATTGATGAGGTTCCCCCGAAATGATTAAAGTTCAATTTCATCTCGTAATTTGGATATGCTATATCACAAGAGATCTGCATTTTTCTTCACAAAAATTTGGACTTTTTATCGTTATTTTGATATACCATATCACAAAGAAACAATATAAAGAGGTCATATATCTGTATTTTCTCCACAACAATTAATTAATAATAGAGTCTGTACGGTAAGTATTAGATATCTCGTTATTTGTATCACAAAGGAACGATAGAGCTATTGTCTTTATTTTTTTCTAAAGCAATTTAAGTGAGATTTTACCAGGTTATTTGTATATACTGTATAACATAGGAATGAGGGTCGACGATAATTATAGTGACATTTTCCTACAACTTAATGGACGAGATCTGCATGATTTCCCCCAGTAATTAAAAGAGATTTGTCTCGTTATTTAGATACGTTATATTACTATGAACATTAAGTAACGAGGGCCAATATTTTTCTTCATAACAAAGGGAATTTTTATCTCGTTATTTGGAAATACTGTAACAGAAGAATTTTGATTTTCAATTATATAAAATAGAAAAAAATAAATAATGATAATAATTCAAAAACATTATTGTAAAAATATTTAATTTATGACAAAAAATTGATAGAATAACCGGTATTTTCTAGTAAGATATATTTTTAATACATTGAAAAAGAATTACTTAGAGTTCAGGAAACAACTTTACAAACAAATGTAACTTGAGTATTTTATTCGTCTACTTCAGTCACTTTAATTTATTAAAGGTATTCCATTGCTTAAAAAATATTTATAAAGTACCGTTAAAAATAAAATTGGTTACAGAACTCCATTAAATAAATTTAAAACCCATCACATTATGGAGACCTTTGAAAGTTTTATTTCAAGGCTCTTATATTTTGCTTTCATCTTTTATATAGAATTTCTTAAGTAGAAATATTTTTTAAGACGGGGCATTTTTCTTTTTTACTCATCAAAACTCAGGAGCATAAAAACATTAGCTCATGTAAATGTTAAAATACAAATAAATAAAAGTAATTACCGAAAATTATTTATTTTTTAATTCGAACAAATTTGGAATGAAGCTCTTTTAAGTAATGCTTTGAGTCCATAAATGAATCTTGTTTAGAGTCTATTGAAAGGAATATAAGGATAAATGTGTATAATAATTTAATTTAACCATTTCTTTTTCAGTTACCATAGAAATCAGATGTATTTTATTTGTTTCCATATAAGGAAAATACTTTACTTAAAATGGTTCTTTACGCCTGAACTGCATACGCTTTAAAGATCCTTTTCGAATTGCACTAACCCTATTTTGCACTTAAAAACTTCAAGAAGTCTCTACGAAATAGTTTGGATAGTTACGTGACTTTTAAGTATTAAATATGCGAAATTTCTTATTTTCAAATTGTATAAAGGAGCTGCTGAATATTTATGCTCAAATTAAGGCTCTGAAATTATTTTGCAAAACAAATTTTAAAAAAGAAAATCGCATTAACTTCTTGATTATTAAGAGAAATTGTAAAGTAAACTACCTTTACTTTTTTCATACTTATATTTCTTATATATAAGTATAACAGTTTCTAATTTAGTTGAATACGGAATTACTTGTAGTGTGTCTACCACTACAAAATTCCAATTCCTATTCACTAGTAACAGTTAGGCTGAAAAGTTCGTAGGCTAACATAGAAAAAAAAATTTTTTTTCATAAGATTTGATTTGGTTTTTCAAGATTTGATTTTATTATTCAATATAGCTGTCTTCAAAGGCGATACAACGGTTATAGCGGTCATGTAGTCTTTCGATACCATTTTTATAGTACGATTTGCCTTTCGCCTCAAAATAGGTCTTAGTTTCTGTGATTACTTCTTCATCGGCTCTAAATTTCTTTCCAGTGAGCATTCTTTTGAGGTCTGAGAACAGGAAAAAGTCGCTGGGGGCTAGATCTGGAGAATACGGTGGATGCGGAAGCAATTCGAAGCCCAATTCATAAAATCTTGCCATCGTTTTCATTGACTTGTGACAAGGTGCATTGTCTTGATGAAACAGCACTTTCTTCTTCTTCAAATGGGGTCGTTTTTCTGCGATTTCGTCCTTCAAACGCTCCAATAACGCTATGTAATAGTCACTGTTGATGGTTTTTCCCTTTTCAAGATAGTCCATGAATATTATACCATGCGCATCCCAAAATACTGATGCCATAACTTTGCCAGCTGACTGTTGCGTCTTTCCACGCTTTGGAGTTGGTTAATCTCGTGCAGTCCACTCAGCTGACTGTCGATTGAACTCTGGTGTGAAATGATGGAGCCATATTTCATCCATTGTCACATATCGACGCATAAATTCGGGTTTATTACGATTAAACAGTTTCAAACACAGCTCAGAATCATTATTTCGTTGTTGTTTTTGGTCGATTGTGAGCTCGTGCGGCACCCACTTTGCATACTTTCGCATACCCAAATATTCAATCACGATATGTCCAACACGTTCCTTTGATAACTTTAAAGTCTCAGATATCTCTATCAACTTCACTTTACGGTTATCTAAAATTCTTTTGTGGACTTATTTGATGTTTTCGTCGTTAACAGCCTCTTTGGGGCGTCCACTGCGTGCATCGTCCTCGGTGCTCATTTCGCCTCTTTTAAAGTTAGCAAACCACTTCTCAACTGTTGATTTTCCTGGTGCAGAGTCCGAATAATGTTTATCAAGCCAAGTCTTGGCTTCAGCAGTATTTTTTTTCGCTTAAAAGCAATGCTTTATTAACACACGAAATTCCTTTATATCCATTGTTTTTAAACTAACAAAAGTTGCTTCACTAAAAATACTATATCTCACAAACTAATAGTCCGACAGTTGTCAAATTTATACACGTGTCTTTCAAAGGTTAGAACTAACTAAAAATCCTATGGATTTAAAAATAGTAGTGCCATCTATGTGGCAGCCTACGAACTTTTCAGCCCACCTGTTATATAAGACATGTTAACTCGATTCAGTTCTGGTCTTTAAAAGTTTCTTCAAATGAAATTAATTACGATACCATCGCACGTATTTTTGCATGCAAATTAAACCATGAATATCCTCTTTTTCGGTATCAAATTCGAAAAAAAAAAAATGATGAGAAACGTTATTTTTCATAACTGAAGAGAGATAAATCTTTTACTCGATCTGAGGTGAAAAATAATCTGTCGTGCTTTGTTTCTATGCGTAGGGATTATTTTCAAAAAAACTTATATATGGTATATTTTCAAAAATCGTCCCATGATTTTAAATAATTTTAATTACCGAAGTAAAATTCCAAATAAAAAAATATTCAAATTAATTAACTATATGCTTTCAGGAAAATGTAGTTGTGAAGATATGATTTTTTAAAAGAATTGTTAAATTGCTCTGTCCCAGCTCCTCCTAATTAACTAGAGTTAATCCAACTGTTAATTTGAAATAATTTTAATTCATTTAGTTTGAAAAAATTGCGCCATATGAAATGTATATCAGAGATTTCAACCAAAGATTTTTTCCACATTGTTACCATAAATATTGAATTCAATTATTTCTGTCGAGTTGGCAAAAATGTATCCCTAGATGTACCATTTCGAAGTTGTCTGTATTCCTAGAAAGTTTTATTCATTTTTTGACTTTCATTCATTCATTCATTTTACTCATTTCGTGTAACTTATTTAAACATAATTGAACTTCGGTAACAGACGGGATACAAGTTAATACTTTATTTCAAACGAAAAAGTGCACTGTTAATATAAGCATTCAGATCGCAGCTTAAATTTTTAGCACTAGTACTTTGAACATTTTTTGTACATAATATCTGTATTTTGAAAATCACCATTGACAGGCGAAGTATTGTTTCCTATGTAAATTTTTACACTAAATCGTAATCATAGTTTTATGTCATATTCTTCATTGATATTCTATTGACTTGCTTTCATTCGTTTCAACACAATTTATAGGAAACACTCGTTTTGATATGAATCGTAAATCAAACTGCAATGATTCAGGGGACTGAGCTTTTCAACCGACAACAGTGCTGACAGTTCTCATTGGTAGACGGATCATGGGTTAGATTCCCCTTGCCATCAGGCTAACCGAGGGAGGTTTTTGTAGTTTTCCTCTCCATATAACGCAAATTCGGGTTAGTTCCACTGAAACACATTCCACGAAGACAAATTTCTCCCGATACTTGATCCAGGATGTTTGATATGTTTTATTTCGTATATATTTTTTACTTAATGCGTTCTATTTTGGTTTCAATTTTTTTGAGTGCTCCTCACACTATTGTATTGATATGTCTTGGTTTGGCTATATTGATACAATATTAGAAAGCACTCCTTTTCGCGGATATTATCGTGTTAGCTGGTGAAGAGATCTTTTCATCATTTTGCTTTCCAGCTTTTTTTAAAAAAAATTTCTAAATAAATATTTTCGTAAATAAGGTAGGTGATCCAAAGGTGGACAGTGTTCTTAAGGTAGACCACCTCCGAAAAAAATAATTAATATTATTTTTAATCCCTATATGGCACTACTGCATTTTAAATAATCCATGTGCAGAGCATGTTGCTAAATTTGAATCGTTAAGTATAATACGGCGCCACTGTATGCAGACATTTCACTTTTTAGATAAAACTGTTCTAATTTTTCGGTAAGGAGATATTTTTATATGTTTCATTCATTGAATTATGAAATATTTTCCGAAAGCTTATTTCTTACTTTTTAAGCACATTTACTTTGATTTTATTCAAATTTATCAAATTAATAGCGTAATGAAAATGGCGGTCATATGCATGTTTCTATGGTCTTAAGAACCTAGGATATGGAAATACATAAAATATTAAATCAAAGTCGAATTTAGTTTCTTTAGACATATTTAAGAAACTCAGTAATATTCCCAATCGAATTCCAGATGAGGCACCTCAGCAGATAATTCAACCACTTTCAAAGTATTCCAAAATCAATCCAAATTTTCCCGCACCTAAGAATAAAGAAGGAAAAAAAATAGAACAGTTGTCTATTTAATAATGATTATTCTTTGCATGATTCTAAGTTTAAATAATTCAGAGAATCCTTCAACAATTTCTTTTCTATTGAAAACACCAACCCCCCCCCCCCCCCCCGAAAAAAAAAACATTTATAAGTCTCTGAACTATCAAGCGCAAAAAGTGGTTAAAAGTCTATTCAAGCCAAAAAGATAAAAAGAAGATTATCTTGAATGATGTCAACAAAAAGAAAGAATCATTAGAGGAAAAGAGGATCTCAAACGACCACGTCAGCACGATCAGCCAAACATAAGTTCGTTTTGCCATTGATGCCTGAAAGACAAAATGATCTATATGCTTTCATGTAATCAATGCGTAAGATATGTACTTGAAGAATGTGTTAGAATGATGTAGTCGAAAATTTTATCTGTACTATTCGCATGCAATCTGATTAAATAGTAATTTTTGGTAATTTTTTCAATTTAATAAATGGTAATTTTTTCATGTAATTAAATGGTAATTTTTCTTCCAAATGGTAATTTTTCATTATAATTTCTTTAAAATAAAATGTTTCTTTTTTTCATTTGAACTTTGTAATACTCTCTTGAAAGCAAAAGACGAGTATTTCTTAACTTTTTATAAGTGATTTTAATATAGAGGGCCATCTTTGGAACACTATGTGCTAAAATTGGCCTACAAGTCACTATTTGGAAATCCTTTTATAAAAGAATTACATTTTATTTCACAAAAAGAAGTACACTTAATATGTATTAGAGTTAGTTGTAAGAATCTACAAAAATAAATAAATAAAAATTCTGCCTCATATACCTAATCAATAAATTATGTAAAATTATTGAAGCTTAACTACGGCTACCTGTGATTCACCTATCCTATTTTTAAAAATATTTTATTTTAATACTTTTTCTTCTTCTCTATTCATTAATCTTTATTACTTTCCATGTTTTTTTCTCTCTATGCTTTTAACTTAGGGATATCTTAGAAATTACCATTGGTTTATGAGCTAGGTCGAGTGATTCCCACGAAAATTAAAGGGGAAAATGTCTTTTCGTAAATTTATGCATAATTGTGCCAAAAATAGATTTAGAAACTGGATGTGGCTTTTTTAAAAGTATGATAAAGTGTTTCGATTTGAATAATAAATTAGGAGTTGTTTTATAGCGAAGAAACTAACACAAAAGGATTAATAGAAGCTTTTTATGCTACATCCCCCCTCACCGAAAAATTTTAACTAATTTCTTAAAATTATCCCTTTGTAAAACTTTCCCTATGATGACACAATTAAAATAAAAAGAATCAAATTGCAATTTTAACAAGATATAAAGCAACATGAATTATAAAAAATACACCATTGTACACAATATATATTAAAAAAATTTCATGAACTGTTCGAGGAAGAAAAAAAAAATTTGAAGTAGCGCTACCATCAAATTGAAGTGTTAGATCTTCATTTTCAATAGTTTTTGTGATTTAAGTTTTTTCAGTTCCTTGAAAATCACAATAAATAAAGTTATTCCTCATACAAACACAATTTATGTAAACTTTCCACTTAGATAAGAAAATCTATAAAAATTTTCTTAAAAATGCATATATTGAAAAACTTGAAAGATAAAAAATATGAAAATACAAGTGATATGAGATATAAAAATACAAATTGACACTTTTTGTCAAAAAAAATTTCAATCTGAAATTTGTATTCAGGATTGTATACTTTGAAAATAAAATGTAAAAAAATTTGACACAATGGTCGTTATTCTGAAGTTTATGACTTCAGTATTTTTATTTCAACGAGAGTATAAAAAAAGTGACACTTGGTCTTTAATCTGAAGTTTAAGACTTAGTGTTATTAAGTTCTTAATAATATTAATAACTTAGTTTAGAGCTATTAAGGGAAATTTTTTGCTGGATTAGGGGCTGCATTCCCCAAAAAGAGCAAAACAGTTCCTAGTCTCAACAATGATGTGCTGGAAGATCCTAGTTTCAACAGATGCTTAAGTATTCATTTTTTTTTTTTTTTCTTTTTTTTGGTTTTCACCACAGAGAAAAACTACCATCGCCCCATATTCTTCTAGATTGGGTAAACGTTGAACTTGAAGAGGAAAATTTGAAAGGTCGGATCTTCCAGAAAAAAAAGGGGACCACATAATCCATTGAACCATGTGTAATGTTGTCATTTTTAATTTGATTTTAACAATGAAAAATCACATTTATCTTTAGCAAAACTATTTAACCCCTTATTTCCGAAGCGTCACGAAACCAGTTCCTGCTACCTTGGCCCCAGACTTCCCCCCCCCCCCCTCTTCAGTGGGCGTAATCCTTAATCAATCTTCAACTGTTAAAATCAGAGAAGGAAAATCAGAGGGGTGAAGAACTAGGATTGAGCTTGGAGAGGGGTGCTAGGGAATTATCCTCTATCGCCTCTTACATGTCCGCAAAACAGCATTTAAATTATATCAAATTCGTTAATGCATTCGCTAAGTTAAAATTATTTAATTTCAGACAATTTATCAAAAATGAAATAAAATAATTCTATATTTATCAGTTAATATAAATAATGTTTTTAAAATCCAAAATTTCCATGAATTAAAACGTAATGTTAGTTAATAATTTTAATTTGTAGTTGAGTGATTTAATTAAATTTATGTTATTGATGTTCAGTTATTAATTACTATTAATTTCTTATAAACATTGCGTAATGAGCCTAAAAGCTATTTTTAATTTGAATAATAGTTAATAATTATAGAAAATGCTTAATAATTTAACCAAATAATTCTATGCTTAACACTTCTATGGTATTTTTAAAAGCGTTAATGTTTTGTTTTTTTCATTATTTCTATTATTCATTATTTCTATTTACATCTATTTTCATTCCACTTTTAATGAAATGAATAGAATTAAAAGAATAAGTAGTAATATTTATTTATCCAAAAAACAAACAGATGAACTCAGTACAGATTTCAAAATTTGATAAAAAAAAAACAATGAACACCCAACTAAAGTAACCAAATAATTCTATACTTAACACTTTTATGGTAGTTTTAAAAGCGTTAATGTTTGTTTTTTTTTTTTTTTTTTTTCCATTATTTCGATTATAACTTTTCATTATTTTGATGTCGTGTCACTTAAACTTATTTTTTATCACTATCATCTTTATTTATTCATTGATTTACAATTATACTACTGTTTTATTAAAAATATATTTTGTGAATATTTGGATTATATTTGATTTTGTATTATTTTTCAATCATGACTATACGTGGAAATTTAACTGTAGCATAACTCTTATATGAATAATTTCGTAATCTCTTCTTATAGAAGTAAATGTTAGGGAAATCTGTTAATAATCAATGTTAATAAATTTAATAAAATCAATCTAACAAAATGTTTTAACAATTATTAAATATGCAAAATATAGAAATCGAGGATAAAAAACGCATTTATATATTCATTTATTGAAATCTGGAGCCTTATCTATTTACTCGAAGGGTTTATAAAATGCGAAATTTTGCCGGAGACTTTTTAATTTTAAGAGTGAGCAACATTAGAACTCGGACTTTCAATAGTTTCAAAATATAAACATTACAGTATATGTCATGTACCGCGAAGCATCTTATTCATTGCAAATTTTTCTTGTTGAAAAGCAGAAAATTAAACTTTTTTAACCTTAACTTTAAAGATAAAAAACTGAAAGATATTTTCAAAAAGAAAAGAGAAGGAAACATGAATTGCTTGTTTTTCACATTTAATTAATCCTGGATTTGCACATGGTAAAAGTATATAAATTAACAAAGAAATTTTTAGTAAATTTATTTACTATAATGCACAATTAACTCAATTATTTTATATAGAATTTAGTTACTTTAGTTAGATATTCATTGTTTTTTTTATTTTTTTTTTATTTTTTTTTTATTTTTTTTTTTATCAAATTTTGAAAGAGTTCATCTGTTTGTTTTTTGGATAAATAAATATTACTACTTATTCTTTTAATTCTATTCATTTCATTAAAAGTGGAATGAAAATAGATGTTCCTAGAAACATTAGAATTCCAAGTAATTAGTTTATTTATATTAAAATTAAAATAATTTATTTTATCGTATAAATCAACAAAGCAAATATTTTCTTCTTTTATTCTACTCAAATCCAAAAAATTAAAATCAATATTATCGTCATGATTACGAAGCTGGAAAAATTTCTCGATAAATATTATTTAATAAAATAGTATAATCTTGAAAATTAAAGATAATTAAATCATCAATAAATCTAAAAACAAATTTAATATTAAGAGTATAATATTTTTTCATAATAATGCAAAAATAAGTTATCTAAGAAAGATGAATAATAAGTAAATATGAATTTCTTCCTAATTCCTAAATTTTAATTTTTCTATAATATTTAAATTACCAGTAATAATATGTTCATGATGTTTATCAACAAAATCAAAATATTTCTCCTCCTCACAGTGACATTCATAATCGGAACATTAATCCTCCCTAAATCTTTGCTTATATCATTATAATTAAATATTGTTCTACCAAGAGATTAATTATATTTGAAGCTTTCAATTGTGTTTAAGTATTTTAATGGAAATAAATTTTTAAAATTTTCGAAAATATTATGAAATTTGATCTGATCAAAAATAGGATTATGAAAGTTAATAACGAAATATAAGTTATCTGAATTTTTCTTTTTATTTGGAGAAATTTTCATCATTTTGGCTTTTACAAGAACGAAACAAAGAATTTTGAAGTGTAAATTGATAAAAGAAAAGTTAATAATAAGATCTAGAAGCTTATACATCATTATTCTAAAAGAGAAAAAAAAAAAACATTTTTAATTGGTTTAATATTATAATGTTTATTAAAATCTTTTTCCATGTTAAAAATAAAATTAATATTTAATTTGTCCCTATTAAGAGAGTTTCTATTACTTGTTGACTTCAATTTGTACGCTTATCTTTAATAAGAAAAAGTGGATAAGTTGAGTTATTAAAGTTAATCTGTGTATGTTGGAAGGTATCGTTTAGCTAGCTCATGCGGCAAAATTGTTTTGTATAAAAGCATGTATTAAATTTCTTTTTGTAGTCTTAAATCTAAATCCTCTACACGATCTAAAAAATTAATTTTGCCACTGTTAAAATTATGTTCTGTAAAATTATTCAATTGCAAGTTATTGATAATTTTATTACTGTTTATATCAAAACGGTGTTGATTAATTTGAATGTACAGTGAGTTACAGATGGTTTGTTCAACATATTACAGAAACCACAGGTTAATAACATTTTTAATTTTACAAAAAGTTTTGGAGCTATCGTTATTCAGAATTGTATGTCAATATAAGGGCAAGTTTTGCATCTTTTATCACCACACGCTTTATATGACAATAAAAATTTCGGGTATAGAAGGCAATTCAGAAAATTTTTTGCTTTCAGAGTAGTAGGATATCGATCCAAAGGTCCCCTCTGAAGTGGGCTCTTCGTACCGGGTACAACATGAAGAATAATTTAATTACTGAACATATTTTTTACCAGGCTATAAATTGTTAATAACAGTTTAAATCCATAAAATAACATGAAAATGTAGAGAAAACAAGGAAAAAATTACAGAACAATGAAAAAAAGGGGGAAAAGAAAAATAATAATAAAAATAACAAGAAACCGGGAAAAAATTAATAAAAATCCAGAAAGTAAAAGATATAATCTCTTTATCAGCTCACACGATTATATTTGCAAAAAGGAGTTCTTTCTAATATTGTATCAATATACCCAAAACAAAATAATCAATAAACTAGTGTGAGGAGCACTCAATTTTTTTTTTTTTAAATTATTTTTTCCGCCTTTTTTCATTGTTCTGTAATTTTTACATGTTTTCTCTACATTTTGATCTTATTTTATGAGTTCAATTTACTTGCAGCTTATGCGCAGTAAATAAAACTTATTGTTTTTCTTAATTTTCTTCGTGTTTTTTTTTCTTTTTGTATTTGTTTATTATGATTATATATATATATATATATATATATATATATATATATATAATGATATATATAATTATAGCCAATTCGTAAGAATGTGTTTAAGTTATGAAATTCACAAGATAATGGTATACGGCGCAGCAATTTGAAATGACAATGGCGAAGCAATTTAGATTTTACAATTACTTTTTTTTTCCTTCAATAATAAAATTTTTTATCACGGTGTAAAGTATTCCCTTTAAAGAAAGGCAGTCAAAATAGAAATAAAAAGTTTGACAATCTGTTTTTTATAAGAAAAGCTGAAATATTGATGGCTTATTATCAAACGGGCCAGAACATACCCTTAAAAAGGATAACCCTATAGTTGAAAATGTTTTCCCAACTCTGTGGGGGAAACATTTTGAGCGTGTTACCGTATTCACCGTTGACTCTGACCTAACGCGTAACTCCCAGTTCCGAAACCCCCGGTTTGGAAACTTTGACCGAGAGTTCAAAAGCGATTCCACCATTATTTTCTGACCGTCGGTTTCTTAACTGCGGGTTACTTGACCGGCAGTTACAGGCATTTTCCTATTGGATACGAAGAAACACGTGATAACCGCGTTGATTGTTTACTCCAGAAGTGGCATGCTCGATTGCTGGTAGTTTTTCATCTTCTATTACATTAAAATGTCGCAAAAATTATATTTTACAGCAACTGAGAAGGAACTGCTGATGCAGCTAGTGGAGCCGAAGCTTTCAATTATAGAAAACAAAGAGACAAACAAAATTACATCTGGAAAAAAAGCTGAAGCTTTTATCGAAATTACGGAGGAGTTTAACAAAACTCCTGGAGTGAATCCTCGAACTGCAATGCAATTGAGACAGTGTTACCTAAATATAAAAAAAAATTAAATAAAAAAGCTGCTAAGGCGAGGCAGCATATCAGGTTAACTGGGGGAGGAGAAAATGTATGCCCTCAGTTAACGGAAATGGATGAACGTTATTTATCTATGCCTCTGTTGACTTATCCGTTGCGATCAACCTACGATAATGATTACATGGATATAGAAAGTAAGTATTATTTTATAATTTTGAGTTATAACATATGTGTTAAAAGTTAATGTTCAGAGAATATTTATACTGATGCTCTGGGAATAATTTGTAAAGTAATTTTCAATAGATGCAATTTTAGTTATTAATTTGAAAAATGAAAACTAAGTTATAAAATGAAAAGTGTAAATTTTGATTCTCTGCTTTTCTTGATCTGATTGTAAAATGTTAATAATTTTATTGAAATATATCGAATGAGTTCAGAGTGCCATTTGATGTAATCCAAAAAAATTTTAACCATTGAACACTTCACTCAATTTAATTTATATCCTAGTGGAACTTATTAGCACATTTAATTATATATATCTGATTGTTAATATTGTTTGTTTTATCTATCATACTAATTTTTAAATAAATATAAAAAACCATATGTGGGTCAACAAACAATTGAAATCAGTGAGCATTGCTAAAAGTCACTGATAAGCTGGATTGCTTTTTATTGTAAGCTGTAATTATTTTTTTATTTAGTACTTAAACTAGGGTTGCAAAACACTCGGGTTTTTCTAGAAAAACCCAACCCGGGTGGGTTAAGAGGCTTTTCATGTTTTAATGGAATTTTTTTCAAAAGATAGGGCAGAGATAAGTACCTTATTTTAAAACAGCCTATTTTAATATAAGTTTGATTTTATAAATTGACTTAACATATAGGTAATTAATTATTAATACAAATAAATTGATGCAAAAGTCTGAAAAAGTTTCCTCTGATATCACCTTTCAAAATGTTATATGTACTCACATACATCACACATTTGAAACTTATTTTAACACAAAATTAATTTTTATTTATACTAGTCTTAAAAAATATTTGAGGAAATTTTTTTTATTTCCATAGAAAGCGAATCAAAGGCACTGACTAATCAATAGCCATATAGTCAAATCAATATAACACACTTAAAAAAATTAAAATTCATATTAAGTGCATTCACTTAAGCCGTTGGCGTAAAAATTGCATCAATTCAAATTTAGCTGTATTATCGAATTGGATTCGTGCAATGTTTACACAAGTTTGGTTTGTTTATCACAGTATTAAAGAAAATTCGAAAAAGAAAATGCACTTTTTTGAGAAAAGCTGTTTCTTTCAGTATTTTAAAAAAATAGTAATATTGTGGACTTATACTAATTTTTAAAGGCCCTTGACCCGAACCTATTGGGCCTAGGTGATTCTAATTTTCTGGTTTAATGAATTTCTTACTCTTTGAATATTACTAATCAGTGTGATTTTTTCATTTTTAGACGAAGCTGAACCTGAAAGTATTCTTCCTATAGATGGTGAGGCTTTAGAAGAAACAGTAGTAAGTATTGTTATTATTGTTAGCAAATAATTCTGGATTAAATAACTATGCCTAGTAATTATTATGCAACATATGTATATTATATTTGCATTGCTTAATTCCAATGGTGCAGCTAAGGTTTTAAGCACCTAAGGACAATTTCATTAACTACTCAGTTTTTGTTTTACCTTGAAACATGTTGGGGCTGTGAAATCATTCTTTTCTAAACCAATTTATTTATGCCTCAGACTTCGTAAAAACTTGAAAGCTGTCCTTGGCACTGTAATATATATTGAATAAACAGGGATATATATTGAACACTGTAATATATATTGACAAACCCCGGATCAACTGGGTGACTAGAATACTTTTCTTGGCAATTAACTTTCTTAACATTTTATTCTATTACTTATTATTTATGCTAAGCAGAAGGATTTATTAGAAAATAATAATTGTCCTTCGTTGTAACACAGTCATTCATAGATTGTACTTTAATGCTAAAACTAAAAGGCTTTGCAATGTATATAATTCATTTATTTGCTGCTTTTGTGTTTATTTCATACAAAAGAATTATTTAGAAAATTTCTTTTAAATTTGACTTTTTTATGCATTTATTTTCCATTCACTTTGCCCATTTTTTAAATACTTGTTACAACAAGAATGGAAAACTATAATGCTAATTGCTGACAAGTTAAATTTTGACTGAAAGAATTAAAAGTAGTGGGCTTGTAATTTTCAAGTGAAAAAAAAAAAAAGTTTTATTTTGGGATGAATTTTAATATGTTTAACGTGTTTTTAAAATATTTTATCGATATTTAAAAAACAGTTATTAATCTCTGCATTGCTATAAATCATAAAGGAAGTAAACCATGTGTTGACAAATATCTTAACAAGCCACTAGAAAATAATCTATGTATCTACATTTAATTTTCACATAATTGAACAATGTGTCAAATTTACTTTGAATATTACAGGATCAAGAATCGCAGAAAGAGAACTAAAAAATCTGCCCCCTCTGCAACCCAAAAAGCTGCTTCTTCTATTGAAGAAAAATGCCGATTGGAAATTGAAATTTTAAAGGGTAAAGAGGACGTAGAAAAACACAGGTTAAAGATGAGGCTGCTGTCTGCACAGATAGAGTTTCAGGAGAATCTTGTGCACTGATCCCACCTCTTTAAACATTTCAATAAATAAATAAGTGTCATTATTTTACTGTCTTGTGTATCAATATTATTCAAAACATGTTGTATAATTGTTAAATAATTCTTTGCGACTGTATCATTTGGTGTTTACAAGGGGCAAAATGGTACTGTTATTAGTAACAGTGTTTCCATTTATTGCACATGTTTCTGTATCCTTGCTGAATGAATGCAATATCGTAGGAACCACTATATTTTCTTTTTTTCATATTTATGTAGTCATCTAATATACAACCATCTATGGGATTTTCACGAGCTATGCCAGGTGCAAAGAAACCCTTTTCTTTCAAAATTTCAAACAAACTATAGGAAGGAAAAAGTTATCAAAGCTTATATTTTCCTATCTCAGGCATTGAAACAACGCTAAGTAACTTCAGAACAACGCTTGTTCTTTATGGCATATTTTAATGAACACTGTTAGTCTCAGCACAATAAATCTCTGATAAAAATAAAAACTTAACAATAAAACTCTGAATATACAGCAAAACTTCAATAAACTCTGAAACCTTGCATGAAAAGTGGGTTTTCAAATTTCGTCTATTTCTCATGGATTCGGCCGATGGTGCGTTAACACACCATTAAATTTGAATGAAAATTTTTTAATTTTTTTTGTGATATTTGTTTCATTTTAATTTTATTTTCAGAACTTACAACTTTAACCCATTATAAAAACATATAATAAATCTCAAGTGGAATAATTATACAGTTTAAAAAAATGGACTTTTTCAATATCCGTCCGTTTTAAGTTCAAAAATTAGCGTGCTTTGAAAATTTCTCAACAGAAATTTTTTTCTCCAATTGAATTAAAAATATTTTATACATGTCTCTAGAGCACTTTAAAACAACAGAAAAATAAAATTATTGAAAAATATTCGCCACGGTATTAATAAAAAAATATTTATTAGAACGGTGCGTCTACGCACCATTGGCCGAAATGGGTTAATTAATTCTGGCAATATGTACTACTGGTTTTAAGGTAACTGACACAATTGTAACAAGAATTCTTCAGCAGACTTTTCTTAGTTTTTAGAAAATATTTCCTTACAGAGACAAGACCTTATAAAAAATTATTTGTCTTTAGCACTTCAGCATTTGTTTACTGCACGAATAATGTGTTTTGCAATAATACTAATAAAATTTGACTATCATTAGTTGAGCAGGATAATTTTATAGCAGGAGCAATATCATGCCCTTTTAAGTCCATTGATTAAAAATGCACCATACTGATAAACATTATAATAATAACAATACATACTAACAACAGTATATATGAGCCAGTACTTTTAATAAAGAAAAATTGACAAACTAATAAACATAATTTAATATAATAAAAAAGACAAATTTTAATTAAAATAATTTGAAATTAGAACATTTCGTCTGGCAAATCCAGCTGGAGAACGTGTAGTAATAATGTCTTCGTATTGTGGTGTGTTTAATTGCTTTAGCAATTTCTCTGTCTCTGGGTCCATAGGTGGCTCTTCATCACCTATAGAAAATAAATTAAAAATGTTAAGTAACTAAATTTTTTCTTTGATAATATTTTGCTTTCAATTTTTTGATTTACATTTTCATGATAAATCTATTACGATGACTATGAACGAAAATTTACAATTTGAAGGTGAGGACTGTTTTATTTAATTTTACAGCTGACCAGTTTTTTTGGTTTACAATGTTCAACTCTGTAGCCTTGTACTTTTGAAATCAATTCATAAGACAAATTAACATGTGGCTCAAATAATGGAAACAACACATTGAATATGAAAAGAACACCTTATCTCTTTGTTTTGAGTTATTCAATAAGTTAAATATTTCATTTTAAATGTAATAAAAAAAGTGTAGTCCCCCATACAAGTAGTTTTTTATAGGGGACAAAGCATAACAAGCTATTAAACTTGTTAATAGCTTGTTATGCTTATGGAAACATGCTGGCTAGCATTCACATATAATTTTTTGCCCGTTACTAATATTAAGTTTTATATTTTTTAATCAATTAGTAATAGCTATTTCAAAACTCAAAATTAACAGCCAATTTAAATTAACACATTAAGCCTTATTGTTCAGATATCATGTCACAAATAAATATATTATTGCAACTTAATTAAAAATAAATCACAACCAATGAATTTTTTCATTCCTCTTTGTACAGCATCTTGAATTTAGATCACACCTACAGTTAATATAGAAAAATTAGATCATTAAAATGATTTAAGGTGAGTAAGGTACTTTCCTAAATTTAAGGCAATATTATGAAGAACACAACAAGCAACTATGATTGCTGGAACATTGTCAATGTGGCACGACATGCCCAGGCTGAGGCAAGGAAATCTTCTTTTTAAAATCCCATAACTTTGCTCTACAGTATTTCTTGTTAATACATGTGCCTTGTTGTACCTGAAACAAAATACCAATCAGCCTAATTAAATTACAGTTTTTATCATATCTCTTTTACAAAAATTATTTTAATATGAGTTTGGGTTTGTCACGACAAATGATTTGAAATTAAATTATAAATAAACAGATCATTTCTTGAGAAAATAATTTTTTTAATACATTAAAAGAAAAAAGAATGCTACTATTTTTCTTTCTCTCTGAACTACTATTGTGCTGCCTATCCTCTTAGATCCGAATTTCTAATGTTTATTTACACAGAGTGTCGTGCTGATAACGTGTTGAAATTAAATTATAAATAAACAGATCATTTTTTATAGAAAATATATCAATAGCACAACATATTTGAAAAAAGCGATGAATTATATAAGCCTACGAATTGTTACTAATCTTCACCCCTGTAATACAGCCAAAAATAAACCCAACCCCACAGTATCAACATACAATTTTAAATAATCTGGCTGAAGATTTAAATCATAAGGTCAAAAAGTTTGTTGGAAATGAAATGTTTAAAGTACTAACTAATTCCAAAATGTTAAAATTAATCAGATAGTATCTTTAATAATTGTATTAATTTCTTTATCGCTTATACGTTTTTTCTATAGAGAAAATTTAAAAACAACTGAATTACTTTAGTTCTGTTTTATATAAGCTTTTGTTTTTGCAATAATAAACAATGCTTAGCATCTATGCGACTTATTAAAGCATTCTAACGTAAGAAATAAATAGGAAAATGATAATTAAATAGATAAATTAATAACATTTGTAAAATTACGACAGTAATTAGTAATTATTTTTTTTTATTAAAATTATCTAGGGCGAAATGTTTCTAAAAATATACGTAGAAAGAAGACATACAGTTTCCGTTTTTTTTTCGGAGGAGGAGGAGGCCAGCACACCTGATCAAAGAATATAGCGGTGTCAATCACTATACAAAAGGGAAAGAATTCCTGATGTCTGTTGTCAATGATTGAGCCTGTTGGAAAGGGAACTGAGTCATAACCACCCAGAGTTGAGGGATGCCTGCTGCGTAATGAGAATATAATAATATACTATACAAAACACTTTTTAACATTAGATAGTAAAAGCTAAAATTTATCTTTCTTTGACCATTTTTGCTGAAAAGGATTGCAACCAGTAAGAAACATTTTCTTAGAAAAATAACAGTTGGGCTTCATTTAACCATGAAGAACTAACCACATTCTTTAATTTATTGTTGAACGTTTATGCCCTAGATGAAACAAATTTCGATTCGATGTCAAAAGTGGTTATTGGAAGAAAAAAAGGAATCTGTAACTAGACTTGTATTTTAAAACTTTGACTAAATAATAAACTTTCAAATTACAAAAAAAAATATTCTTTTATTTTTATTAAAAAATGAATTTAAAGAATTCTAACAACTTTGTAATTCTCTATTATCAAATATTAATGTCAACAAATTGCTTAATATTACACTTATACCGTTAAAAGTAAATTATACCTGATAATTATATACAAATTAGCTAAGATGATAGTATTCTATTTTTTCACAGATTTCTTTTCACTGAAAAAAAAAAAGAAGATACTAATCCGTCTTTCTGATTCTTCAATCATAAACTAACCATATATCTATAACAATACACTCAAATAAAATCCCTCAAATAAAATGTGATAACTTGTGGCCACCAGATGCGGGAATAGTTTTTGTTATAATTTAATTTAAAGTTAAGGAAGGCGATAACGCTGTCCGAATGTGCTTGCCTACAAGATGGCGAGCACGTTATGTAAAGGCTTTGTTCTTAAAGATGAAAACGCAGGTCTTGATATTATTCAGTTTTATTACTAATTTATTGAACGTAAGATGTGCTCTGCAATAAAATGCTGCGCTAAATATCATCAATCAAAATTTAATAATTTTGAGTGATGATTCTATTTAACGAAAAGAAATAATATTTTTGTCTTAAGAGGCCCACTTAGAATATGCATATTACATATAACTATTGATTTCTAGGCAAAATTCAATACATAGGTGATTCCTCAGAATAAAAATAAATATTTTTCAAAATATTGTTGTCATAAAGGTAAAGATAATTTGGAATATATGGCCTTCATAGATCAGTAAAGAGAAAGGTTGAAAGTTATACCTTTAACTATTATGCCTTTCTATTACTCTCTCTGAATCTAATTAAGGGGATCAAAAAGTGTTATTACTCAAATAGTATAAAATTTGTTTACTCTAAGAAATTAACAATAATCATTTTATATAATATTCCATAACTTTATTAGAAAATTCTTTAAACTTTGAAGTATAAAAGTGCCAGCCAACATAATCTAAGGAAGTGCAATTTAAAAAAAAAAAAATAATAATAATAATAATAATCTCTAAAATTATGGACAAATTTTCTTAACCCTTTGATTTGATGCAAAATTTTCATTAAAGATATTTTCATTTTTAGTTGAAAATAAATGAAAAATATTATATTTAGCATTTTAATAATTTATGGTTATGTAATAGAGCATGAAACACCCATGTCTTTTTCTGAGTTAGATAAAATCTTTCAAACACGGCTCACTTCCAAACAATATATATATATTTATTAAAGTTTGCCTTTATTTTCACGCACAGCTATTTTGATCTAAAAGAAACAATTTTCTTTAATTTTCAATTTTTACAATTTCTTTAATTTAGAAAATCAATTTCAGATAAGTTTTTTACGTGAATGAAAATAATATTTTTGTTCAAATTACTATATTCATATTTTAGTACAAATACAATTCTGATAATCTAACAGAGTTTTTTAGAAACTATCAGACTGTTTTTTACAATTAAAAAATACCGAAATAAGTTTTAGATGGTAATTTGAGCGCCAGAAAAAGCATATATAAAAGGAACACCGGTGTCCCATCTTCGTCAAACGATTAAAAAATAAAATCTCGGAAATGGGACATTTTTCGAAAAAGTATTTTTCAAGGACTGTTCAACTGATCATTTCGAGCCATGGATATTATCATTTATAAAACTAAGACAGCTAAATCTTTCAGATTCTGCAAAGCTTTAATCTTTAAGATTGAGCAAAATTTTATAATTTAATCTTTAAGATTGAGCAAAATTTTATAATTTAATCTTTAAGATTCTGAAAAATTTTATGCAATGTACTATTAAAAAACTATTTAATAAAAAATAATAGAATATTAACATTATTTTTGAGTTAAATAAAGTTTGAGTAAAGAAGTCTCGAGATTCAATGTCGGAAGTGGTAAAGCAGAGAAATTTGTGAGGTATGGTATATATATTGTTTAAAGCTAAATTAATTATTCAAGAATTATTTTGAATTATGCAATGTAATAAAAAATTTATTGAAGAGCAATTTTTATCTTAACTTTTTACATTTCATGATTATGTGAAAAAAATCGAGTAAAAAAAAAAAAACAATAGAAAGGATGTAAAAAGAGAACAAAAAAAAAAAAAAAAAAAAAAAAAGAAGGAAAGAAACTCTTACAATTCTAGTTATTCGTCGCCAAAAAAGGGCTGAACTAACGTTTTGGTAAATGGGGTGTTTTAAAATTATCCAACAATTTATTGCTACATGCATTCCCCCCCCCCCCCCCCCACTTGACTGAGTTTGAATGAAGAGAAAGGAGAATCATTTACACCCCTTTTACTTATCTCACTGGGTGGGAACTGTGGTCGAGTTCCAGTGCAAAACCTTCCTTCTGAAAACCGTGTCAGGGGTGTTTCACCGAATGTCTCTGCTTCCCCCTTTTTATGGGCGTGGAGATGATCAATCCCCATACTCTCAACCAAGTCTAGGTTTTATTACCTACTAGATTGGCACTCTTTTTCGCCCCAGTATATGCCAAATGATGATCCCCAAAGGGGAAAGTTTATAGGAAGGAATGGCTCTTTTGTAAAACACAACCGGTATATTCGCTTGTAGTCGTCTGCTGTGGAAGTACCAGTAGAATGTATATGATTCTCGAGAACTCTCATATTCTGAGGAAGAAAAGATTACAAGCTAACGTTCCTGAGACGTTTGCTTTATTAATGCATTTGCTGATATTTTCAATGGTTAAAACAAAAAAAGAAACAAAAACTAAATATGAAAACTTTCTTTTAAAGTTTGTATCATGAGCCCCCTTTTACCTTTTTTATTAATTTATTTTTTTAATTAATTTATTTTTTTAATTAATTTATTTTTTTAATTAATTTATTTTATTATACTTGGTTTTGTTTGTTTATTACTTAAAAAAAACAAGATTTTATTTCTAAAATGACATTAAAAAAGGTTATATCCTAAAAACAAGATATTACGCTGATCAAGGATCCTCTCCACCCGATTCGATTGGTTTTTGTTTCTTGACACAAAATATTTTTTTTATTATTTTTATTTTTTTTTTTTATTTTATTTATTTATTTTTTTTTTTTTAACTACTCACTTTATAACTTCTTTGCAGACATCTTTGTTTCTTAAGAACTATAATTATTCTCCTGTTTCATTTTGTGCCGGTAATGAGCTTCCTAACCCGAATTAGCACACTTTATGAAATAAAGTATTCTATATTTTTTATTCGATTTATTTTTATAAGATTTTAAATAGAAACATTATTTAATGCGCGTAAACATCTTGTCCTAGCTATTAAAAAAAAGCATCAAAAATAGACTTGTTTGAAATTATTACAATTTTAAGCAATATTAATTAAAAGCAATATTATTTGAATAATATTGCTTATAAGCTTATTTAATGTCGCAGTTGATTATTGTTAGAAATATAAAATAATTAAAAAAAACTTTTATCAGACTAATACTTTCACTTCAGATAACTCAAAAAGGAAATTGATTTAACTATGTTAAAATGGTTAAGGAAGTGAAGGAGGAATTATGTAAAAATGATTTAATTATTCATAGTTGCAATTTAAAGTTTTCCACACATGAAAATCTTGCTCTAAGTTTCATAGAAAGAACAATTTGTCTATTTAGAAATAAATATTATTCCTTATTAAAAATTAAAGAAAGCTGATATTTAATAAAAATAATTAATTTCTGCTAGTTTCCGACTGTAAACAATCTGAACAATCAATAAAATAAAATTCTCACGATATAATAAATTATCCAAAAGAGCTCAAAACGAATAGTCATGACCAATTACTGCTACTAGGTAAATAAAAAGTAGGTGAAGAATCAATAAATCACTACTGAGAAACACTACGAAATCATGCTCAGAACTGGGAAACATATATCGACACAATTAAAGAGCTTAATGGAAGAACCAGGTAAGTGACATTTTTAAGAGAAAATAATGAATGAGAAAAAGTAACAAAAAGAGGTTGCGTCAATATGAATAGTGGTTACTTAAAGGATTCATTTTAATCATCAATCAATTTTTTTAAACTTTAGATTTAATCTTCGCATCACTCAACCACATAAGTTTTTAGTATGTTTACAAGATTTTCATTTCAAATACGGCACAGGTAAATAAAATAAAGCAAAGAATTTTAATAAAAATTGGTGATCAAATAGTTCGAATGCAATATTTTTTTTTTTTTTTTTTTTTTTTTTTTTGTTATAAGAAAACAACTTACCTCGATTTTCCTCTAAGTTTTTCAATTAATATAGCTAATATAGCTTTTGTTTAATAATACATCCTTATTGGTGGCTTTACGTTATTGAAATAAAAACTCGTTTTGTGCAATTCATTTCATAAGAATTAAAAAAAAAATGCATTCAGCATTGCTTGGTGTGATGCTGTTCTTCATGGCTAACTCATAGTTTTTAAAATTTACTTTTGTCAAGTAATTATCTTCGATACATGTCCCTTTCGAGGTGAAGAAAACACTTATTTCCAAGGTATCGGTAGTAAAGCTAATTAGCCTTGGTGTTTTAATACTCACCAATTATATAAGTATAATATTTTTTACATATGTTAGCATATTTAGTACTAGTTACTTAACCCTTCATAAAATAACCTTTGCATAAACGAATATTATAATGCAATGCAATTTTTTTTATTTCATTTAAAATGTTCTCGAGATATTTTAAAATACGCATAAAGTTAAAGCACGTACAAGAGTCCAACCATATTTACGAGATTGCGGCTACCTCCTTTTTTTAGGGGATCAAAAATCCAAATCCATTAAAATATCGTCTGCCCTTATTAATTAGCAAATTTGAGCTCATCCTTCAACCGAGCCATTTAGGTTGAGTCTTAGAATATTAAGATCCGACTATTCCATCAAAAGTAATTCCGGGTGGTCTGTTTTATTATGCACTGCACATATGCGTATTTATTTTTATATGTATTTAAATATAAATGTATTCATAAAACTTAAAATGGACGAGCAGTTTTTTAAAAATAATTACCGTGATCTCCACTGGCTATGCTCATGACTAACACAACAGAATTTTTTAGATTTTTAAAGGACCGTTTGCACTGAATGTGATTTTTTTTCGGATGCGACTGAAATCCTCAACACTCACTAATCACGTTGCCGCTCGCGTGTAAAAGTGCATCCAGTGAGGATGGCGTTGTAAAGAATAGTAAGGATACTTTTAAGAATTTTAATTAAAGATAGGTAAATTAATTTTCCTGCTGGATGTGAATAATTAATCATTTAGTTTTAAAATCGTTATAATTAAAAATGCACATTAATGACAAATTTTTTTAAACAAAATATAAGCCATGCAACCGTAAATTTTTTAAATTTTCCGATGATAATTAAAAATAAAAATCTTTTTCATGAAAATAATTATTCGTAGCATTTATTATGAATTCGATTATATAGCGCATCTATCAATTTCCGATCTTTATTAATGCCTTTGTACGAATAATTATTTATATATATATATATATATATATATATATATATATATATATATATATATATATATATATATATATATATATATATATATATATATATATATATATATATATATATATATATATATATATATATATATATATCCGTATCGAAATCTCCCAATTCTTAATGTCCGCGTAAGACTATCTATCTTGCTAATGAATTGCCCACAATCAAATGCTCTTCATTTAGTTTTGCTTTAACAAGGAATAAAGATTAAATAACTTATAATTTATGTAAATATTTAAACATTGCTGCCTTTATGAACGTTTTTTTTTAAAGAAAATAATCCTATTTTGCGTTACACGTAAAGGGAAACCACGAAAATATCATTCAGATTGCTTGACGCTTAAAGAGTTCCAGCGAAATGCTCAATAATCGTAATGAATTTTTTTAATGTAATAATTCCTTTTTTTAGCGTCTTTGAAAGACAGCCAATTATTTCGGTGAATATAACGAGATGCTCTTCATATTTTTTGTAATTTTAAACTCATCCCGAAAATCAAAGTAACGCGCAATTTAAATATCGGCGTAAAACAATGTTTATAAAAGTTATAAAAAAATATTTTTTTTAACCAAGCTTAAGTTGAAATTAAAATAATCAAATTTTGCGTTACACGCAAAGGAAAACCACGAAAATGTTTTTCAGATTGCTTGGCGGTAATAGGATTTCAACTAAATGTTCATCCTTATCTCAATCAAATTATTTTTTTATAAGCAACCATTTTTTATTATTAATCAGACCTAGCCGTTGTGGCTCAGAAGATCAGGAGTCTCCTTGAGGTCAGGCTAACCGTGGGAGATTTTCGTGGTTTTCCTCTCTATGTAACGCAAATGCTGGTTAGTTCCATAAAGAAGTCCTCCACGGAGGCAAATTTCTCTCAATACTTGATCCAGGACTCTCCTTGTCTTCTGGATTGGATTTAAAATTGAATTTACGGAGTTGAACATCAGTAAGTTGGAGTAAACACAAAATTAGGTCGGCTGTTCGACGACGGTTATAAAATTATGAAACAGATAATATATCAACTTGCTGAATATAAACGTAAAGCTCTTCTTTTTAACTCAACCAGTAAAACAAAATAAGCCACAATTTAAGTATCGAAATACAATTATATACTTATGAAAGCTATAAAAATAACCTATTTTAAATAAAATTAAATTATGAAATTTTGCGTTACATGCTAAAGAAAACTACAAAAATGTTTTTCAGATTGCTTTTATCGGTCAGATTTTTTATTCCAGCCAAATATTCATTATCTAAAAGAAGTTATTTTTAAATAACCAAATGGTTGATAGATGGTTTATTATCTTTGTGAATATAAGGAAACGTCCTTATTATTTTTAATTTAACCCAGAAATCAAAATTACTCATAAGTTACTTGGAGTACAATCATAATCATTAAAGTTATAAGAATAACTTATTTCAATTAAGACTAAATAAAAATAATCAAATTTTGCGCTACATGCAAGGAAAAACCACAAAAAAGTCTTTTAGATTGCTGAACGGTAATAGGATTCTAGCTAAATTTTCATTATCGCAATGAAATTATTTTTTTAACCATTAATTTTTTAATCATCCTTGACAGACAAATTGTCATCTTAGTGAATGTTGTGAAACACTTTTCTTATATTTTTAACTTTTTACACGACCCAAAAATCAAAGTAACTTGCAATTTAAGTATCAGAATAATATCATATTTATAAAAGCTATTGTAGTAACCTATATATTATTACCTATATATAAACTATATATTAACCAATATATAATAGGATTTCTCCTCAATGTTTATTATAGCAATGAAATTCTTTTTTAATAATCAATATTTCTTTTATCATCCTTGATATATAGCCTATCATCTTAGTAAATGTTGTGAAATGCTCTTATTTTTGTACTTTTTTTACTTTTTTGTACACAACGCAGATATCAAAATAACTTGTAATTGAAATAGAGGAGTAAAATCACATTTTGAAAGACTTTTTGAATGAAA
Source organism: Parasteatoda lunata (assembly GCA_949128135.1). NCBI lineage: Eukaryota > Metazoa > Arthropoda > Arachnida > Araneae > Theridiidae > Parasteatoda > Parasteatoda lunata. The sequence continues at coordinate 5,336,277 of OX421980.1, read as the reverse complement.
ATAATTAGAATTTCCATTACGCACAAATGAAAACCAGGAAAACGCTTTTTACTAACTAATTGAACGCTAGCAGATAATAATGAGACTATATCTCAGCAATTATTATCATTTTCCAATTTCTTGTGCTTTATATGAAATTTAATGTTTTGGGCAGCTCAGATTGCTCACTAAAATGTTCTTTATTTTATTTATTTAATTTAATTAATTTATTTTTTGTAAGTACATAAATTGTGTTTTTTTTTTTAATTTCAAGTATTTGAATTTCAGAATGATATAAAGAATTCAAGAACATATTATTTTATTTTTTTTAATTTTAAAATTTACAAATTATAAATCTTTCAAAAATTCGGAAAAAAATGTGTTATAAAATTTGCGAATTTCCGATTTTTCTGCAAAGTGACAGAATGTTATGAATTAATATTAATCATTACAACTTATATAAATCAAATAAAAAAAGGAACAAATTACAATAAAGAAACACCACAGCTCACTAGAAGGCGTGGATATAGAGTAAAACTAGTTACTATAGTCTGTTCAACGAGAACTGATAGTGGAAGTAAACATAAGGGTTGTTGTTTGATCGCCAACGTTTGCCACTTCAACGGTTTCTTCGCTGAATGGGCGATTTCGTTTGAATCGAGAGAGCTTTCGCTTTTATAGAAAAACGAAAACGATATTCTGTTTTTGATACCTTAAAATTAGATTAAAAAGTGCAAAATTAAAATATTTACATGAAAATAAGTTTCTTTCTTTCAGTAAACACATAATTTTATTTTGAGAATAGTCTTAATGTATTTTTTTTAAAGTTTAAATTAAATTAGTTTTATTATATTTTGCATAAATATCTATGCAAAACATAACTTTTATAATTCCATCGTAAAAATCGTATAGAATTGAAATAATATGTTAGAAAATGCTCTTTATTTTCATAAGTACAATTTTCTTTAAAATTTATTAAAAGTTAAATAATATTTAAAATAGTTTTATGTTTCACCGATTGGTTCAAAAACATATTTCAAGGAATTGCATTTATTTGTATTTTTAAACTGTTATCTTTATTTTTCTAAGAGAAGCATTACGAAAATAATTACACTAAAAAAAAACTTGGCACTTTTTTATATGTCTCACAAAATCTTTTGTTAAGAAAAATATACCCACTTAACCTATAAAAAAAAGCAGTTTGTAAACCTCGAATTCAATAGGTTCACGGCGAAAAAAATCATGAACTTTTCATTTTACAGCATTTTTGTCGAAATCGTCAATGTTATCCAAAAAAGTTTTACGAGATTTAGTCATCTCCGGTGAATGTAATATACCATCCCTTTTATATTCTTTAATAATTCTGAAAACAGAAGCTGTGCTAACTCCCGATGTAGAAGCCGCATTAGTTTTGAATGCACTTCTGTTTTATAAATGTTAAATATTATTTCCTTCTCAGCTATACTTATGTAAGATTTCTTCTGCCGGTTTTAGGAGGACTTAAATCCATCCACTTTATTTTCCATATTGCCCATGAAACACCTTCAAAAAGACACCACGGCGAAACAAACAACCCTCTAAGAAATCAGAGTTTTTGCTTAACAGATTGGCGCTATTTGTCATTATTCCAGCGCTAAGCATACAACGGTATTGCGCCAAATAGCACGCCGCTTTGTTTACTTTTACTATCAGTTCTCGTTGAACAGACTATAGACCAGTGCTGTCAATACTAGTCACACACAACTGATCTAGTATTTCAATTTTTGGTTTCGATTTGTCGAGCATGCGTAGCTAATTCGTGTGTAAGAGGGAAGGTGTAGTTTACAAACATATCACTGGCGAGATTTTTGACTTCATATTGTTATGCCAAAAATCAATCTTATGTTATCCCCTGTACTTGTTTTCGATGTCAGTATACCTACCTCAGGAGTTCCTTTCATTCTGTTGGGGGTGGGGGTAAAGACCACAGGTGGTATGTTCGGTGAAACACCCCTAAAACCCTGAAAACTGCCGTAACAGGGGAGCTGAAAATCCCTGACCCTACCGGAATGAAAGAGTTAAAAAATTTTCTAAAATTTCCTGAACCTGGGAATTTTTTTCATTATCTTGAATTTGCACAATTCCGTCAACATGATTTTGACAGTGTTGCACACCATTATCACATTTAGTTTCAGAACATTTGAAAATTCAAGATAAGTTTCAGTTTTGATATTTAAATCTTTTATTTTTAGTCTATTTTTGTTTTATTTTTCTTTGAATTCACTTTGTTTTCATTTTTATTTTTATTTATTTTCACGTCCAAAATTTTATTTTCTTTAACAATTTCATTTTGTTTATTATTACTTGATTTAACATTCTTTCTTTTATTTTTACATTCCTCATTTTTATCTTTATTCTCTTTATTGGTATTTTTATCGCAATCTTTAACCTGGGTTTCAGGAGAAATGTGTAATGACAAGTTGCTTTTATAATCCGAAAAAGATATCAGTTTTCTTCGATTTTGCATTACAACTCGTTTATCACAATCAATCACAAATTTAAAACCATTACATTCCTTTAAACCCAATATGGCATAAGGTGATTAGTATTTAAAATATAAAATTCCACTGACCTAGCTATATTTCCAAATTTTAAATTTAAAGTACGATCAAGTTGCAAAATACATTTTGTTAGTTTTACATTAACAAAGTTTTTTCTTTCTTATTGGACATTAAGTTTTTCAAAAAGTTTAGTTGGGATGATATTTAGAGTACTACCTGCATCAATATTTAACAAGATAGTTTTATTTGTCATAGTCGGGTATTTGTCACTTTTATAGTTTTCATTATTATTTTGTCTGTATCCGGATACTATTAATTGTCAATTTTGTGGTTGGTCACTTTCTTGTTTAGACTGGGTTTGATTCTTAGCCATCAAAGAATTAGGTTTGTTTATACAATTTTGGCCCCAATGATAAGCATTGGTTATACCAAGCTTATCACAGTATTTACATGGCTTAGGAGGCAACTCCTGGGAAGCCTGGGCGAAATGACTTGTTTGTTGTTTATTTTTATGAAACTTTTCATTTTGAATTCTAGGTCTAAATTGGGATTGTTGGTTATAACTTTGACTTGACCGGGAAAAATTTTGATTTTGTCGAGGATTATAATTTGGATTACCTGAGTTATTAAAGAATGGTGCCCACCCTTGATATTGTGGTCTATACCCATTAAATTTGGACTCGGGTAAATTTTGTTTAGTTTCAGTTTGGGGTAAGACCGTAGGTACATCATGTATTATTTTCGAAACAATTGTGAGCCATTCAATCGGGGTTTTAGGTTCTTTTAAAACCAAAAGTGTTTTAATTTGGGGAGGTAAACCTATAGATAGACCCTCAGTTATATGATCATTACTTAAATTTATTTTTCGACCTAACTCTACCTTTTCAGTAAAATATGAATTTAGGTCTTTAGCTTGCCCAGAAAATTTTAAATTTTGAAAATCATTAAAGCCAAAGGGAGATGAAAAATAATGCTCTTGAAAAATTTCAACTATTTTCTGATATGAATTACAATTAAGGCAATTATTAATATACAATTTCAAAGCTGAACCTTTAATGAATTTTAGAAAATTCTTAACTTTCCATTCGTCATTTAATTTAACATCGATGCTTTGTTTTTCGAAATGTTTGAGCCAGGCTGTGAATTGAACACCAATGTCAGGCTCAAAGATTAGTATGTCTGGTTTATCCTGTACATTTTGATCTATACTTAATTTTTGTAAATTATCATTTAATTCATTTTCAGAATTTTCTGTATTGCTTTTAGCGTTTTCATCCATAGTAAAATTGTAATTTTTGCCACTCCGTAAGGGCATTCAAATAATCAAATTTCAATAATTAAATATAACATTTAGAAGAAAGAAAAAAATTTAAATAAATGAGTAGCATATTTCGCTTTCTTAAACACCATAATAAAATAAAAATTTAAATTTTACTTCTGCAATCAATAATATAAACTGTGATATATAATGCAATAAAAAAAAAGTGATTCCTTAAATAATAATTAAAATTATAATCATACTGAATCAAAAGTGAGAAAAAAAATATATGATGATAACAATAAATTTTAATATTATTATTTAATTTAAACTAATAATATGGTAAACCATTGAATAATAATATCAATAAATGGAAATATGATCAAAATATAAATATCAATAGCCCTAAAATTATATGTTCAAATTTCAAGATATGAGCGTGAATGATTCAAAAGCATTAACGTTTAAAAATTTCAACTGGTACAGAGAATACCATTAAAAAAAATCAGAGCACGATTTGTCAAACAAGTATAATTTCTAATTGATATAAAATGTATAAAATATTAATTCCCCCAAAGAAGCCTTCCATAGCACTCATCCAATTTTGTTCACAAGATTTCACAAATAAGCATGATCCACTAAAGTTCACTCACATCACCATAGCTCGTTTTAGCCAAAAACTAAGTACTGCCATCATTCACCAACATGAACTTCTGGAAATGTAGAATCGCTATCACTTTGAAATAGACATGAAAACAAAAATACCGAACAGGTTTTTAGAGGCATGGATTTCTCGAAAAGGTGGAGCAAACGAAAGCTCTTTTTTCTTTCTTTATGTTTTCTCAATAGTCGCTCCATTCCAAAAGTAAAAAGGGGAATAAACCAATTTTCTTCGTTCAGATGAATCTCAAACTAACGCCGAAAGTGATGGAGAAATTGTGGCAGATTATGCTTTCGATTTCTTTGTAGAAGGGGAAAATATCGCCAGCCAGGGTCAAGGTTCATCCAAATCCAATTAATTTCGCAGCATTGGAAATAAACTGCTCAGCATTCTCTTCTAGTTTGAAGTTTTGACATTTCGCTGTGAAGTCCAATTTCCAGATCCGTTCGTTAATAGGCTCAATCTTCCAACATAGTAGAAGTGTGTTCTTTCAGTTAATTTTTTTTATGTTTTAAAGAAGCTTTTTAGCATTTATTATTATCCTGCACCCGTTTCAACAGTTCTTATAATCCTGCTCGGCTTGTAAAATGATGCAGTCGGACCGAGCAGGAAAACAGACACAGGATTTTAATGAAAGCAAAGTGACTTTTATTTAGTCATTCTTTGTTGAGTGGCTAGCGAAAAGTTGATGCAAACTTCATTCACGATCAGTCTTTCTGATAGGGAAAATCTTGCAAAAAATCCGAAAATGTCTCTATTTAGGGAAAAGAGGGAAATCTTAGAAATTACCATTGGTTTATGAACTAAGTCGAGTGATTCCCACGAAGATTAAAGGGAAAATGTCTTTACGTAAATTTTGCATACTTGTGCCAAAAATAGATTTAGAAACAGGATGTGGCTTTTTTAAAAGTATGATAAAGTGTTTCGATTTGAATAATAAATTAGGAGTTGTTTTATAGCGAAGAAACTAACAAAAAAGGATTGATAGAAGCTTTTTATGTTACATATATATATATATATATATATATATATATATATATATATATATATATATATATACATTGTGCATATTGTACATATATATGTATGTATATATATATATATATATATATATATATATATATATATATATATATATATATATATATATATATATATAATAACAGGGTTAAAATAATGCAGTCGTAGCCATGATACACTCCAAACAAATTTATTAATGGTAGTAGGCTGGTATCGATAACAGTCCACATCCACACTCCGCAAGGGAGGGGATGGACAAGACTTCGGACAACTCCGGAACAGTTTATCAGAATCACAACATGATGGAAAGGCCATGCGAAAAGCATTGCTCTCGCTTTTATACTAACACAGATTTGAGTAAACAGGCACAGTCGTTGGCATTCTTGTATCCTTACGCATTAAGGAAAATCATTTCGTGCTTCCTTATATGGAAGTGAAAGGGGGAGAGATTCTAAAAATAACTCTGTCGTATGTTATTAGCCTTGACTTCCCAAAATAGAATCTCTCTACGCTTATTCTTTAACAAAGACATTTTATTAAAAGGAAAGAGATTTAATTCTTTTATTAATACAAAAGTATTAATTTTTGTATTACATCCCCCCCAAAAAAGATTTTTGGCAAGCCAAAAAAGAAATCATAATAAAATTTAGAATTCTCTGAACTTTTCAAATTTATGTTGGTACGACTGTTCCTTTTCACTACTACAAATAACATTTTTTCAATTATCTGTAAAAAAAAAAAACAACTATTTACAATGACAATATTAAAAACATGATAATACACTTTATCTGTTTAGGCAACTAAACAGAAAAAAAAATGAAACATATTTTTATAACTAATCAACTAAAATTTTCAAAAAAAATTATTTTTTTCACACAGAAATATACAAACTTTTTATGGAAAAGAATTCAATTTCACTATTCATGATTTAATTTCAACATTTGTGGGTTGTGATATTTCTTAAGTTTTGATACATGAACTATTTCAAAATTTTGTTTACTTAAACAATTCTTTTTATTTCCTATTTTTTCGTCGATGTTAACCTGATAATGTATGCACCCATTACCTAGTTCTATCTTCGAATCATTTGAAATGTTTGGCCTTTCTTTCTTTTTCCTGTACTTTTTGTTATTAACTTCTTGGTCAATCTTTCTTTTTCCTATTTTTCCTGTTCTTTTTATTTTTGTTACCCCTCACATTATTTTTTTTTTCAAAATGTTTACTTTTACTGAAACATCTTAAACTTTTTTCAAAATGTTTACTTTTGTTAAAACATCTTAAACTTCTATTTTTTTTTTTTTTTTCAAAATGTTTACTTTTATTGAAACATCTTAAACTTCCATTTTTTCAAAATGTTTACTTTTATTGAAACATCTTAAACTTCCATTTTTTCAAAATGTTTACTTTTATTGAAACATCTTAAACTTTCATTTTTTTTTTCACAATCTTTGACCTTAACATTATGAGAATTCTGTTGTCTAATGTGCAAGGATAAGTTGTCATTGTTAGATTTAGCAGAGATGATCAGTCTCTTACCAACTTGAGTAACAACTGGCCCGACACAATTGAAAAACAAACAAAAATCTTTGCAAGTCTGCAACCCTACTAAAGCCTATGATAAATCAGTATCAAGTATAAAAAACTTAGCTGAATTAACAATTTCGCCTATCGTAATAAGGGGAAACTCACAAATTTTGTTAAGTGTGAAATGTCTTTTTGTTTGGGTAACATTTAATTTTTCACATTTTTAATAGGAATATTTAGTTTTGACCAAGTCCGAAAAAGAAAAGCATTAAAAATTTCTTTTAGTTTTTTGTTTTTGTTTGAAAAGCTGAAAAATTTTGAATTTTGTTTGCCGTCACAAATTTAATTGACGTTTGAAACACATGTATTTCCCTCAAAAACATTTTACATGCACTAAAAAGAACAATATTATATTATATTTTTTAAAGAAAATAATATAAACATACGAAATGCAATCAATTCTTAAATATATTTCTCTATTAAATTTCATAATAAGAAATTTAGAGCACTTTCATATCTAATATCAATAAAATATTTAATCATAAGAATGAGAGAGAAAAATAAGAGGATAAAAAAATATATGTATCTGAATGAAATCCTTTCCATTTGCTACACTTTTCCTTGACCTTCATGATTGTGAAGAGAAGAAATAAACAAATTTTTCATTGCACTTCATGAATATTCATGATTAAGCTTCGCGCACATTCACTTTTGTTTTCCTTTTTCACTCTTTTTTTTTCACATAAGTCTTCGAGACTTCACACACGCGTGCACATATCACTGGTGTTCACAGCAGCTTTTTAATGAAAGGAACTTTTAATAAAGAAGCAAAAAGCTTCTCTCTAAATTTAATATAAATCGCGCACATTCACTTTTGTTTTCACAATTTGAGCACTACGGAATTGTAGGGTCATCGGTCATTTCCAGATTGGACACTGTAGGGTCATCTCGATCAACACTATGGGTTTCAGAGAGGCATGTGACGAGCTCGAGCCAACGTCAGCATTCTCACAGCGATGAAGGTACGGGTAGTTAAATATGGAGTGGTAAAACAGACCTTCCTTCATCCGTTTTTCACCGCGGACTAGGCACTTCTTTCTTTCGTCCTTCGTCCCCCGGGATGAGGTTTTATCAACGTTGTAGTCAGCCGGAAAATAGATAACAATGGTTTCCTCAGCAAGTAACATCCTGGCGACTTATAATAGTAGAGCTTCAATAATGCAGTCGTAGCCATGATACACTCCAAACAAATTTATTAATGGTAGTAGGCTGGTATCGATAACAGTCCACATCCACACTCCGCAAGGGAGGGGATGGACAAGACTTCGGACAACTCCGGAACAGTTTATCAGAATCACAACATGATGGAAAGGCCATGCGAAAAGCATTGCTCTCGCTTTTATACTAACACAGATTTGAGTAAACAGGCACAGTCGTTGGCATTCTTGTATCCTTACGCATTAAGGAAAATCATTTCGTGCTTCCTTATATGGAAGTGAAAGGGGGAGAGATTCTAAAAATAACTCTGTCCTATGTTATTAGCCTTGACTTCCCAAAATAGAATCTCTCTACGCTTATTCTTTAACAAAGACATTTTATTAAAAGGAAAGAGATTTAATTCTTTTATTAATACAAAAGTATTAATTTTTGTATTACATATATATATATATATATATATATATATATATATATATATATATATATATATATATATATATATATATATATATATATATATATATATATGTAATGCGAAAAGAATTAAAAGAATTATATTTTAAATCTAATCCATAAATAGCGCTTGTATCTAACGCACAAACGTTTAAAACCTTTCCCACAAGAAAGTAATAATATTGAATCTAATTATCTCAAAAAATGTGATGATATGGCTTTAGTAGCTTGGGAAATTGATCAGTCCCACGCTACTGAGACTTATTAATATTTAAATATATTGTCCAGAAAGATATAAAAACCCTTTTTCCAAGGTCAATTGTGCTATTCTCTATCTATCCACCAGCATGTAAGGTTGGCATTCTGGGGCTCTGGCCCTTACTTTAATAAAATTATATTATGATTCCTGCATTTTCTTGTATCTTTTTAAGAAGCACCGGTCACATTACGAAATTACAATGTTTATGTTTTCAAAGCGTAACAGATAAGTCGGCAGTGATATTTTCCTGTCGCGAAAAATTATTATTAAAAACTGAAAATGATATTTAACTAAACAACATCTTTTAATGATGGACTTTCTCTTCTAAAGTGATTCATAACCTTCGATTAGAAATTCGATTGCGTGGGTGTGTTAAAGAGAAAAGAGGACAGTTATTTCTCTCTTTATTTTGTCTACTCGCTTTGATCGCCGATTAGAATTTTATTTTTATGACTTTGGAATTAAGAAACAGAAAAATTAAACGAACAATGTCGGATTCTGAAGAAAAACAGGTGGATGTTCCAGCTCGCGTTAGTATTTCTCCGTGTGAGGATAAAAAGAATTTCCCTTCCTGGATTAAGTATTTCAATAAAAAATGTGAAATCTTACATTTGGAAGAAAACTGGAAAATAAATAACATATCTGAATACCTGAAAAAAGATTTATTTACATTCTACATAAATGAATGCATAGAAATTGAAAAATGGACCGAACTCGAGGCAAAACTACTAGAAAAATTTTCTCTCTCTAGAGAAGATAAGTATGAACTTTTTCTATCTATGAAGCCATCTTCAGAAAAGACATTTTCTGAATATGCTACGGAAAAGTGGAAAGCGTCGGAAGATCTAAGATATAAGGAGTTGTTGCTAGGAACCATCAAATCTGACGTACCAGAGAAATTTCGTAACTTTTTGAGTATTGCATCTCCATCTACTGTTGAAGAACTCATTAAGTTGTGCTCAAAATTAGAAAAAAATGAAAAGAGTGCCTTCAATAGACCTACTCCTCAACGACAAAACTGGAATGATACCAATCCAAGATACTATGAGCAGCCAAGACAGTGGATTCCCCAACATCGGTACAGAACGGAGCAGCCAAGACAGTGGATTCCCCAACATCGGTACAGAACGGAGCAGCCAAGATCAGTGAATTCTCTTAATCGCTATGGAGTACCTCAACGTGATACCCAGCCTCCGCAGCCTAGCAATAACAACTGCTGACCATCAAATGACTATTTATGTGTAACATCGCGAGTGAACAATAAGAATTTACTAACTATATTGGACACAGGATCCAACATCACTATAATTCCGAAACATTTTATAGAACAAACAAAAAAACATTTGAACTCTACTAAAATTTTAATTTCTCAATTTCAAGGAAATATCAAGGGAAACCTCCAAATGGTAAGTGTTAAAATAGGAAACATTAGAAAAATAATAACATGCGCATTTATAGACACCCCTCTTAATTTTGCTATACTTGGTCTTAATGAAATATCATTATTTAAGTTACATATTGATTTTAAAAATTTTAGAGTTTTTCAAAAATTTAAAGATGTTACATATTATGATAACTTTTCTCAGTCTAATAATTGTTATAGTGATAAAAATAAATGTCATACAAATATATTTTACAACAATAAACATAAAAATGATCTTAAAAATGTGAATTGTAATGTAAATGATTGTTTTAATAATAGATATATAGAAACTAATAATTTTTATGATGAAAGAAATTTCAATAGTTTAAATATTCATGAGCATAGGCTAAACCCACCCTCAGAATTTCAGTAGAAAATACCTGTAACTTCTGAAGAGGATAGGGTAAAGTTAAATGATCTTTTATCTAGTTATGATCATGTATTTTCCAAGAATAATTTTGATATTGGCAAGTTAAAACTTCAACCTGTTAAAGTAAAGTTAACTTCTGAACTGCCTATTTCATTGCGTCCATATAGAGCATCTGTTAAAGATAATGCTGAAATTAAAAATCAAATTGATAATTTATTAAAAGCTAGCATAATTAAACCCTCCTATAGTCCATACTCCTCCCCAGTTACTCTTGTTTACAAAAAAGATGAAGGTAATAAAACCAGATTGTGTGTAGATTTCAGAAAGCTTAATCAGATAACCAAAACTGACTCTGAACCCGTACCTAGAATTGATGATTTAATTGATAAATTGTCTAATGCTAAATATTTTTCAACTATTGATTTAAAATGTGGTTACTGGAATTTAGCAATAGATCCAAATGATACTGAAAAATTAGCATTTACAACCAATTTTGGCCTTTATGAATTTTTACGTTTACCGTTTGGTTGGAAAAATTCACCCGCTATTTTTCAAAGAGCTATTCGTCAAATTTTACAAAAACATAAAGTTGATTTTGCTTTAAACTATTTTGATGATATTATCATTTATTCTGATAATTAATTAGAACACTTAGACCATTTAGAGAAAATTTTTAAAATATGTGAAACTGAAAATTTAAAACTTAAATTTTCAAAATGTCAATTTGCTAAAACTAAAATTAAATTTTTAGGCTATGAAATAGAACAAGGTCAATATTCACCTGCAAATGCCAATATTGAACCTATTAGACAGTTAAAACCTCCAAAGAATGTTAAAGAGTTACAACGATTTCTTGGTAGTATTAATGTATATCATAAATTTATTAAAAATTATGCAAAACTTAGATTGCCCCTTAATAATCTTCTTAAGAAAAATGTTAAATGGAATTGGACTGTAGAATGCGAAACCTCATTTAATCAATTAAAATCGTCTTTCATTTCTAAACCTGTTTTAACTCTGTATAATCCTAACTATCAATGTCATCTGTTTGTTGATGCCTCAAAAGAAGCAATTGCTGCTGTTTTGAAACAAAAACATCCAGCAGATGGCTCAATGCACCCAATAGCTTTTCACTCCAGATGTTTATCTCAACATGAAAGAAATTATTCAATTACTGAATTAGAATGTTTAGCTATAATTAATGCTTTAGATAAATATCATTGTTATTTGCATGGAACTAAATTTATCATTTATAGTGATCATTTCGCGTTGACTTGGTTAAAGAAAATAAAAAATCCTACAGGTAGACTTTTTAGATGGTCTTTAAAACTATCTATGTATGATTGTGAAGTAAAATATATTAAGGGTCAAAATAATCATGAAGCTGATATGCTTTCTAGATATTCTGTATTTTTTAGTTTATTTGATAATAATCCAGTTGTGACTCATGAGGAAATTAAAGAAGCGCAATTAAACGAAAATTTAAGTAGTCCTAAATTCAAAAAAATTAATGATTTGTTAACTATTAAAAAAAAAAATTGCATAAAATAGTAATCCCATTTTCTTTAAGAACAAAAATAATAGAAAAAACTCATATTCAATTTGGTCATGTTGGTATTAAAAAAATGATTGCTTTAATATCTCCCTTCTATTATTGGCCTAATATAATAATTGATATCTCTAACTATGTAAAATGTTGTGAAACTTGCAAAATTAACAAAAAATCTCACCAAAAAAGATTTGGGTTGTTACAAAGTATGCCCCCTACAGAGCAACCATTTGAAATTTTATCAATTGATACTGTCGGAGGGCTAAACTATTACAACTCAACTAAAAAATATTTGCATTTAGTTATTGATCATGCTACTCGATATCTTTGGACTTTTCCTTCTAAAAGTGTAACAACTGAAACATACACAAATTGTTTAAAACAAATTTTTCAAATTCAAGTTCCAGTTAAAATTTTAAGTGATCGTAATGCCGCATTTACACCATCTAGATTTAGAAGATTTCTTAGAAACTATAATTTTAAACAATTATTGACTTCAGTTCATCATCCGCAAACAAATGGAAAAGTTGAAAAATCTAATGTGACAATAATCTCTAGGTTAAGATGTAAAATCAATGAAAACTCTAAAAAAATTCCGTGGACAAAATTATTAGAAGAAGTAACCCATGAATATAATTACACCCCTCATTCTGTAACTCAATTTCCTCCGGCTTATTTAATGTATGGAAAATTACCTTGTGATTCTCTTGTAAATCAAAATATTTATCCTCCAGTTGATGAAGCACGAAAAATAGCTGTTCAAAATACCCAAGAGTTTTTTAAGAAAACCCAAATTCGTTATGACACTCATTTTTTGAAACCTAATTTTAAAGTTAATGATTTAGTAATTTACGAAGAATTCCATTATCCCAACACAAGGAAATTAAGTTCACCATATTCTGGTCCATACAAAATTTTAAAGAAATAATCTGAGGTGTCATTTGAAATTGATAAACCTAATTTTCTCACTAAGAAAGAATCAGAAATAGTACATGTAAAAAAATTAAGGAAATTTTATCCAAGTCAACAGTTTCAATTGTATGTAAAAAATTAACAATAGTTTTTCAGTGCTCATATGTTTTTTATTTTTATTTTCTGCCCCTATTTTTAGAGTCCCGTTAATTTTTTAATGCATCTATCTATGAGTTTTTTTATTACATGATGTTTGAGACTTCGGAAAATTAAGGTCAATTTCCTAAATTTTATTTTTGAAAATGAAATATATATAAATGGTTTTCTGAACCGTTGCACTCCTCACATAGAATGTTTCTTTACTGATCTTTTCTCCTCAATATTAAAGATCAAGCATGAGTAAACAAACGTAAAACCCCGTTTTTTCCCGTCTAGTTGGAAATATTTAACCCAACTTAGACTATCAATCGTTATCAATGGATAACGCATATATTTTTATTAATTTGGAATAAAGCATATTATTTTCTACAAAGATCTATTTTGTACTTTGTATGTAAATTTAAGGCTATTGAAATATTTTAAATATTTGGAAAAGTAAGCACTTTAAATTAGATTACTTGTATTATTTGTATTATCTGTATTATTTTATTTGTATTGATTTTTTAGTGTATTTCATATGTTGTGAATAATTCTACACAATTTAATACAATCCAAAAACAAAGTTATAATACTAAAGGAATGAAAAAACTAAAACAATTATTAATCCAATTCAAACTGGTACAGCGCACAATGCAGCTAAAAACCAAATTTGTATTTTAAACCAATATAAAATAACATATTAAAATCTTAAAAATAATTAAAAATAAAATGTAAATTGTAATTGTGTGTCCACAGAACAGTACTTCATCAGGGGACACACTGTCTGCAAACACACAGGAGCCTTTCTGTTGTTAGTGGCTGAAGCCAAAACTAACAGTGCCCCGAGGCCCCTAATGATAAAACAAGCAAAATTAAGAATAAAAATAATTACCAAATTAAAAATCACATTGCAAGAGAATCACATTTTACAGAAATAAAAATATATAACAATGAAACGCCGTAGCATCCTATAAATAATCAATGTAATAGTAAACAGTTACAGTTATTAAAATGAAAATCCTTAAATATTCCACATCAGAATCCAAAGAAAAAAGTGCTGACACCTAGATGTAAATAAACACACTAAATAGCAATATCATTCAAGTGCTGCCGTCTATAAAAAACCCTTCAAAAATTTGAAAAAGAAATCCAAATTGTTCACCGCCTAGGCCTGCTTAGGCGGGCTTCAATATCGGCCAATTAATAACATTTGCTTAGAATATCTTGAATCAGAACATTAAAATTATTGAAATTGAAAGGAAATTTATTTTTCTCCAAACTTTTTTTCAGATCCTCAATAGCTGTTAAAAAATCTGAACGGTTGTTGCAAATGAATTTAAATCTTAAAATTTGACCAAAAACAATATTTTTGAAAATTTTATAATAAAGGTTGGAATAAAAATGAGTAAGGCTAATAACATTAAAATTAAAATCTTTCCTTTTATCATAAACCCCTATGAAAATATTATTATTAGAAATTCTTAAATCGAGATCCAAAAAATAAGCATGAGAGTCATGTGAGTTGGTTTTTATTAAATTCAATTCATCAGGATAAATGTTATTAATCAAATTAAAATCACAACAATCAAAAATGATTAAATCATCAATAAACCTAAAACCCTTCAAAGAATTATTCTGTAAAAATCTATGTTCATAAAAATGAAGAAAAATATTGGCAAATGCACTTGAATAACTATTACCCATAGCAATACCCTTAACTTGTCTATAAAAACTTATACCATTAAAAAGATAATTTTCAAAAATGTTGACATTGCATAAATTAATCCAATCATCCTTGTTAATACCCTCATTAATCAAATAATTATCAAAAATTTCAAGACAAATGTTTTTTAAATTATTGTGTGGAATACTAGTAAAAAGATTTTCGAAATCACAGTTAAGAATATTACTAACATAATTGTTATTTAAATAATTAATAACTTCTTGGTTGTTTTTAATAATAAAATGTCTATCCCTAGAAATGATTTTGTTTAAAATAATGTTTAAATATTTAAAAAAACGTTTACCAAAAACAGAATTATAACATCCTGTGCAACATGTAACAAATCTAAATTTAACAGGTGTTTTATGAAATTTAATGGTCGGGAATAGATATGGAAATTTTAAACTATTTGGTTTTAACCCAATTTTTTTATAAAAAGCCAAAATTCTATTGTCAATTTCTTTCTTAGGGTAGTTAATCCTAATGAAAGTATCATTGTTATCATATTCAATACCAATTAATTGTTTAAAAAACTTTTTGCAAATAAAGCCAAAATTATTTGAAGCTTTATCAACCACACATATAATAAAGTTCCTTCTCAAAACCTCAATAGATTTAACAATATTAGAGTTTAAATAAAAACCCTTGTAATTTGTGTTATTTTTCAAAAAATTCAATCTAAAAAAATACAAAACTTTAAACTTCCATTCAAAAAATCCTTCAATGGGCCAATTATATTTTCTAGAACACTTGGCAATAAAGGCGTCTAAATCATTACTAATTGATGAGATGATAAGTGGCAAATTATATTTTTTTCTAGGTCTAAACTTTGTTCCGAGACCCATTAGGAACCTCAATTGTTTATCAACAACAATGTCAAGGTTACCCGTAACAATGTGGTTATAATCTTTATCAACAAAATCCTTGTAATGTAAACTGTCACATAAGCAAATATCTTCAAGTTCCTTTAAATTTTGACAGAAAAAATTATAATTGCAAACAATATTTTTTAACGTCTTGCTATATTTAAAACAAATAGAAACCCTAATTTTGTCCTTAATAGGAAAAATGTCATCAAGACTATTAATAACCATTGGTAAAGAACCTTTTTCAAAGACCTTATCAAGAAAATTAACAATACAATATTCTTTATCACTAGTTAAAACATTTAAACTTTCAAAGTTGTTGATATGAAGTTTAAACTTAATAAGATCTAAAACAATAGATTTGAAATCAGAATTAGAAAATTTTACGAGTTTTAAATGTACTTTAGTCAACCATTTTAAAACAGAATTCTTAGTACTAAAGATGAAGCATTTTACTTTTTTTATGTTATTATCACTCATATCCAATAAACACAAATTTTTGAAAAAAACCAAATCAAATTTTTTATTATTATTAGATTTGTCCTTATGCTTACCCCTGCTCCCTCTTGAATGATTAGCAAAAACATTGTTAAAAATACCAAGTTTCTTGTAGATGCAAACAGAATTTATATCAAGGTTACCTTCCCCATTAAGTTTGCTATTAAGTCCATAAGGGTTTAAAGTTTTAAGTTTACAAATATAAATATTTTCATGATCCAATCTCACATTCAAATCTTCAATATGTTTAAGAATAAAAATGTTAATATTTTTAAAAGAATGTTTTTGAAAATGAACAATCTCGATATCAGAATGATCATGTTTTTGAAAGTTCTTTATGACAGATCGATGACTATTGATTCTTTTATTAAGTTCAGTGCCTGTCTGTCCGATGTATCTTAATGAGCAGGTTTTACATTCAATAAGATAAATAATATTTTTTTGTTTACAAAAAATCAAATTACTAAATTCAGAAATTTGATCTGAATGGGCGGCGGGGCAAGTAAGACAATTTTTATTTTTACATTTTTTAAATTTTTTTAATTTTTCAATATGTTTATTAAAACAAAACAATTGATCAGGTAGCTTATTAACCACAGTAGACCCCTGAACAAGTCCAACTGCAGGACCCCTTTTTAACCCACGCGACGGGTCATATGGTATGAAATAATCAGTAATTCTGTTAACCATATTAAGAAGAAATTGAAACCTGAAAAGAAAAATTAGTACATGACATGAAAAATAAACCATTAAGGGACCTGGGCCAGAAACTCCTAAAAAACAAAACATAAGTAAAGGAACAAAATACAAAGTTGAAAAAATTATTTACCAAGATTAATTTTCAAACAAGATTGCGCGTACGCAGCAAATCAAGGTATGAAAATAAAAACTTAATACAATCCAAAAACAAAGTTATAATACTAAAGGAATGAAAAAACTAAAACAATTATTAATCCAATTCAAACTGGTACAGCGCACAATGCAGCTAAAAACCAAATTTGTATTTTAAACCAATATAAAATAACATATTAAAATCTTAAAAATAATTAAATTATGCAATGTCAACATTTTTGAAAATTATCTTTTTAGTGGTATAAGTTTTAATAGACAAGTTAAGGGTATTGCTATGGGTAATAGTTATTCAAGTGCATTTGCCAATATTTTTCTTCATTTTTATGAA
Source organism: Parasteatoda lunata (assembly GCA_949128135.1). Taxonomy (NCBI): domain Eukaryota; kingdom Metazoa; phylum Arthropoda; class Arachnida; order Araneae; family Theridiidae; genus Parasteatoda; species Parasteatoda lunata. Next base: position 5,318,706 of record OX421980.1, on the reverse strand, counting down.
CATAGATTTTTACAGAATAATTCTTTGAAGGGTTTTAGGTTTATTGATGATTTAATCATTTTTGATTGTTGTGATTTTAATTTGATTAATAACATTTATCCTGATGAATTGAATTTAATAAAAACCAACTCACATGACTCTCATGCTTATTTTTTGGATCTCGATTTAAGAATTTCTAATAATAATATTTTCATAGGGGTTTATGATAAAAGGAAAGATTTTAATTTTAATGTTATTAGCCTTACTCATTTTTATTCCAACCTTTATTATAAAATTTTCAAAAATATTGTTTTTGGTCAAATTTTAAGATTTAAATTCATTTGCAACAACCGTTCAGATTTTTTAACAGCTATTGAGGATCTGAAAAAAAGTTTGGAGAAAAATAAATTTCCTTTCAATTTCAATAATTTTAATGTTCTGATTCAAGATATTCTAAGCAAATGTTATTAATTGGCCGATATTGAAGCCCGCCTAAGCAGGCCTAGGCGGTGAACAATTTGGATTTCTTTTTCAAATTTTTGAAGGGTTTTTTATAGACGGCAGCACTTGAATGATATTGCTATTTAGTGTGTTTATTTACATCTAGGTGTCAGCACTTTTTTCTTTGGATTCTGATGTGGAATATTTAAGGATTTTCATTTTAATAACTGTAACTGTTTACTATTACATTGATTATTTATAGGATGCTACGGCGTTTCATTGTTATATATTTTTATTTCTGTAAAATGTGATTCTCTTGCAATGTGATTTTTAATTTGGTAATTATTTTTATTCTTAATTTTGCTTGTTTTATCATTAGGGGCCTCGGGGCACTGTTAGTTTTGGCTTCAGCCACTAACAACAGAAAGGCTCCTGTGTGTTTGCAGACAGTGTGTCCCCTGATGAAGTACTGTTCTGTGGACACACAATTACAATTTACATTTTATTTTTAATTATTTTTAAGATTTTAATATGTTATTTTATATTAATTCTACACAATATTACATAATATTACACAAAATACATAATCATTAATGGAATCATAAGTAAAAACCATTTAAATGATGAGTGAATTTAAATGACTATGAATAATAATTGTTTCGAAGATGAAACAATGATGATAAAGAACACAATTTTTTCTTCTTCCATGGATGAATAACTTAATAAATTTAGGCCTGAACAATGGATCCAGTTTATTTCAAGAAAAGAACTTTTCACAACTTGTGAAATTTTGGTTTGATATGTTTTTATTTTAGATATTTTATGGTATTTTTATTTTAGATATATTAGATTTGTTTCGATAGTTTTATTCTTTTCAACAGGAAAAGGGAATGTGTACATAATCATTATTAATTATTATAAAGTTATTAATTATTATTATTATTCAAAGTTATGTAAAAATATTTAGTTACTTTTGTATAAACGTTATCGTTGTAATACTTTATTTATAAATGTATAATATTGGACTATATACCAAATTTTAATTGAAATCGCGTAAATGGGGAAGTTCTGACCAATAGGCTAGCATATTGATCAGACCTTTTCTTCAGAGGGGGGGGGGGAATATTATGTAATGCTAAAAGAATTATATTTTAAATCTAATCCATAAATAGCGCTTGTATCTAACGCACAAACGTTTAAAACCTTTCCCACAAGAAAGTAATAATATTGAATCTAATTATCTCAAAAAATGTGATGATATGGCTTTAGTAGCTTGGGAAATTGATCAGTCCCACGCTACTGAGACCTATTAATATTTAAATATATTGTCTAGAAAGATATAAAAACCCTTTTTCCAAGGTCAATTGTGCTATTCTCTATCTATCCACCAGCATGGATATCCACCAGGTTGGCATTCTGGGGCTCTGGCCCTTACTTTAATAAAATTATATTATGATTCCTGCATTTTCCTGTATCTTTTTAAGAAGCACCGACCACACTACGAAATTACAATGTTTATGTTTTCAAAGCGTAACAGATATATATATATATATATATATATATATATATCAAAACATTAAGGAAGTAGCCGCTATTAAAACAATAGTTATACAAAAAAATTTCTTCTTCATTTCAGCCTTAATTCAGGTAAAAAATGAATTTTGTTTAAAAAGTTGAGAATTCGGGTCAAATTTCACAATCGGTGAAGTAAGCATATTTGAAAAAAAAATCACATTGGTATTCATTGTAGACAAAATTTACTTATCTACAACATTTGTGTTTACACTTTTTGAATGCAGATCTTGCTTTGTGAGATATCTTAAAAAGAACACCCTATTTCAAATTACGTTTTTTGACCGAGCAACTGACGCTCACGGAGGAAGAAAACTTAGATTTGTCAAAGTAGAACCAGCAATTTATTCCAAATAATACTAAATACTATACTTACCCGCTAATATACTAAAAGTAGATTAGCGGGTAAGGCAACTTTTTTTTTCGAATGAACTTCTAAAAAGCCTTCGTTATACTTTATTTTCGGTTATAAGACTAAAGTATTGATGAAAATATAGTTATGAAGTTTGACTAAAACATTTAAATTTTCTATGAAAATATCAAAAAATGATCTTTAATACATTTTTATGGTTAAAATTTTAACGTTTCATTGGACAAAAAATAACTTTTCTTGATGTGCGCTTTTTCGCATACAGGAATAAAATCAAAATATCAACCTGCCAATTTTGTAAGAAGAACTGTTATTTTCTCTGAAGCAGTATTTGCGGGGGGAAAAAGCTCACTTGTTATTCAACATCAAACGAAATCTTAATTGAACAGATTATATAGAAATTGCATGGATTTTGTTTGTGAAATATAAAATAGTGTTTAAGAAATGGTTCTTTATTCTCGTAAGTCACAGCATCTTTTTCTTTCGGTTTATAATTATTTTTCATTATATTAATGTTAAATATGCTTATTTTTATTTATTTATTTGGGGAGGGGGGAATTAATAAAAGTTTTCAAAGAATAACATATTTTATTTTATTGCCGATATTAAACAGTCGATTGCATGCATTTCTTTTTGTTGCTAAATTGTATTTATTGTCATGTTATTATTGGGATTCTGAACTATCCAAATAACATACCAAACTTGTTAAATCGTGTGTTCTATGTGAGTGGATCTTGAACTTCTAAAACGGAGATCCCAGCACGACAGACAATAGAGAAAATTTTTAATTTTTTTTCTTTATACATTTATGTTTTTTTGATCACTGTATTTTGCGATTACTAAGATTTTTTTGCACGAAAAATCTAGTTTTTGGCGTAAAACTTAATTTTTGGTTTTAGACAGAATATTTATGATGGCATATTTGAAAACTATAGAAAATTTCCTACAAATTTTGTGCCTAGAATGTGTGTCTGAATAACCGTAATTTTCTTGAAGTCTTTCTTATTTGGTATCTCCTTTTTAATTTTCATGCAAATAAATTTTTGAATGTGAGTTTTTCTCCGTTTTTATATTTATTCTAAATAATTGAACTAAGTAATTAAAATAGTTTCAACTCCTATCCACCCCTAAGTGTCATTAGAACCGAAATTTTTAAGGGTATTTCTCGTTTAAAATTTAATGGCCTTTTTTTAAATTTTGATCAATCAAAATTTAGAATATTACGCTTAACATTTCGACTTTAAATTAAAATTTTGCATTAAACTGAAATAATAGTCTTACAAAAAAAGTTTTATTTTCCAAGTTTAATAAAAAATTTTCCCTTTTCTAATAATAATACTATCCAAGGTATCCTAGGTTGGTTACAATAAGGCAATGAAGGACATTAAATGATTCCCCATACAAAAGTAAAAATATGCCTGTAATCTACCTTTAACTCTCACATGTTTCTGGAATCATTTTATAAAGCATCCTTAGCCGAACATTCAAATGCTTAAATGTTGTTTTTCATTATGCACTTAGGGAAAATAAACATGATTAGCAAAGATGAGTCCTGAGTGACTCAGAGAGTTTTTTTTTACCCTTAGAAAACAAGCTTTTTTTTAGATAATATTATTCTTAACAAACTAAAAAATGACTAACATTCACCCTAAGAACTAATCAATATGTGTAATCACCATATAATTAGAAAGGGGTCAAATTTGTATTAAAGATGCTAAATAAAACTTTACATAAACTTTTCATTAGCTTCAAAATGTTAAGAATCATATTCTAAATTTTGATTGCTTGAAAAAAGGCATAAAAGGAAAAATACCCTTGATTTTAAGGGCACTCAAGGGAGATTTTTGTCATTTAGAATAAATGTGAAAATGAGGACTTGAAAATTAAAAATTAGAAATAGTGGTTTTAAGAGAATTGTGGTTATTCGGAAGGAAGTTATTGAATTATAAAGTAAGCACTTTTTTTAGGGGTAGGTAAACTCACGTGAGTATTCTTCCAAGTCTAAATTGAGTAAAAATTTAAGAAGATTGGCTAAAAATCAAAAATGGAAAAGACCTAAAAAAATTATGATTTTGGAGAATGTTTAGGAAAAATTATTTTACATTTAGTAATTTCGATTTTTTAGTGTGAAACAAAACTAGATTTTTTCTTTACAAAAAATGAATTTCCATCAGTCAAATATCTTCCATTCTGTTTGATGACCTTCTACCATTTTCATGATCCTGAGCTCATATAACTTCTGGTCTTTATCATCAAAAACTTGTTGGTACGCATAAGTATCAATTTTGAACTTGTAGTTCAATATTTTTTTAAACTATTATTTTGGCAAGACAAAAGTTTTAGAACATGAAAAGTAATGAACAAACGTTGTTTGCATAAAATATATTTTCCTTTCGGTTTGATTCAATATTTTAAAACAATAAAATTTGTTTAACTAAATTGTTTTGCTATTGAAATGCATATTTATAGCTGAGCTAAGCATACTCCCGCAAACTCAACCAAGTGCGATTTGAGATTAACGCTATTACCAAAATTCTTATCATTAAAAAAAATTTTGAAATTTTTCTAAGCAATATGAGGGATCGAAAACCACAAAGAACTCGTGTTCCACCACGAAAAAGCAAGACTTTGCACATTTTTTGTAACATAAACAAAATTATTGTATGGAAAGTGATGCAGCATTCCTCATATAACAATACCAATGGATTATCTTTTATTTCGAAGTTTACCAAACTTTATATATTATAAAAACTTCGGTAATAGCGACCTGCTCAAATCACACTTAATTGAATATTTTCCTAATAAGAACTATAAGTGCAGGATCATGAAGTTACCAAAAAATGGAAAAAAGTCAGCGAAGCGTATGGAAGATATTTAACTGATTAGAATTCTTATTTTTTAAAATATTTTTTATTTCTTTTTTTTTTTTTTTTTTTTTTTTTTTTTTTTTTTTTTGTACAGAAAAAAATAAGTTATTTCACACTAAAAAACAGAAATTACTTTCTTGCCAAGCCAATACAAGGAAATTAGCAAAAATTATTCTACATCATGTTATTTTTACAGTATTTCCACACATGTTACTCATTTATATCCAATAACTACTACAGGAGATGCTCAAAGTTTTAGCCAGACTGTTATCGATGTGTTAGGGACACAGCTGTTATATATTTGAGAATGTGCGCCATTTCAGGCAACTGGCCAAATTTTTAAACATTTAATGAAACAGTGTTTGTTATAAATAAACGACATGTGTGGAAATATAGGGTGTCCCACTTTTAATGATATCTTTAACAGTTTAATTTAAACTAATTACAACAAATCTTATAACGTCAAATTGAAGATGAACAAATGCTTAATATGTGCACTCACGCAAAGTGGTGACTCCTAACAGTAAAGTACTTTGTGTTCTTCAAATTGTGAGACTGAATTGTAATTTCAGTTAAACATGCGTTTCGTTTAAATGTGATGATTTTCGCAGCAAAAACATCCGCCAATGATATTCCATATATCTTAACTTGTAAAAAAAGGAATGGAAAAATTTGAATTTTAAGTTGAATAGAGTGGCAAAACTGTTAAACATTTTCATATACAGTTGCATGACAACATACTTAATTGCTAAATAGAAATCTGAAACCAGTTCTTTTATGGTGAAAAAGTAAATTCTTAGTTTTCCCTTTATTTATAGTAAATAAAATACTTTAATGAATATTAAATATTTAGCTTTTTTTTATTGACCAATAACGGGCTTAAGTGAACTGTGATAATTAGATGATCTTCATAGTACAATATTTTCACAGAAGTGTATTTTATGTAATTAATTTTTTTTTTCTTTTAGAAAAGGCATGACTACCTCACTTTTTCAAGAAGAGCTAATACCACCGGATACAAATATATCTTTTCTACCAAGACTAAACTTTAGTTTTGATGATGCTGTTAAAGAAGTTGAACGTCACCTCTCAAACGATAGAATGTTTAGTCGAGTCACTGAAATTATTCTAATCATCATCTATAGTATAATAATTCTTACTGGTATATTTTGCAATGTCGTTATTGCAGTAATAATTATTAGCAAAACCACCTTTAGCAGAACAAAGTACCCCTTTTTAATTAATTTAAATGTTTCTGATTTAATTCTTTGTTTCTTTTGTATACCATTTACACTAATAGCATTGTTAAGAAGAAATTGGATTTTAGGGGAAAATATGTGCAAAATTATCCCTTTTGTACAAGGAGTAACTGTGTTTCTGTCCTCTGCAACTGTAAGTGTGATTGCTGTTGATAGACTTAAAAAAGTTTTAAATGCATTTCCATCAGGAAGGAAAAGACAGAGTAAAGAAATTATTATCTCTATTATTTCAGTTTGGATTGTATCATTGATTTTTTCTTGCCCTGTTCTTTATGCACAAACTGTAGAAACTGTTGGATTGCCAGGCATTTACAAATATGAAAAATGTATAGAAAAATGGCCCTGGAATAATGCCAAAGGTATTTACACAGTTATAATATTATTGGTCCAATTTTTCATTCCAGCTATTGTTTTATTTACTGCACATTTGAAAATTGAATCCCATCTTAACTATGTCATGAATGGATGTAATAAAAATACAGCACCAAAGTTTGGTGAAGATAGAGTCAGAAAAGAATTGCTTAGAAATCGGAGAGCAACAATTGTTTTGGTAACTATAACTTCAGTGTTTGGACTCACTTGGCTTCCTTGGAACATTTTTAGTCTAATCGCAGATTTCTATCCTAAATCTATGTCAGCTAATAATTTGTACATGTCATTTGTAATATGCCACATGATAGCTATGACTTCAGCTACGAGTAATCCGATTTTGTATGGATGGCTGAATTCGAACATTCGAAAAGAAATCGTGGCTGTTAAGGATGCCATTACTGCTGCACTTTCTGGTCGAAAATGGAGGAATCAAACCGAGATAGAAGAAAGAATGTGTGATACAAAATTATAATTATTATGTTTTTCAAAAGGATCCTGTAGGGGGAACTACGCAGAAAAAATAAATGAATATTGCAACGATAGTGATAAATTTAACTAAATACATTTTTTTTTATTTTATCTTATTGTACAGATTTTAATCTTCGTTTTCTCATGCTGTAAATACAAAAAAGAAAAAAGGAAAAAAAAAGATAGCGATTATGTAATACAATGTTTATTATTTATTTTTTAAATTATACATAGCCTGCTGTACTTCATGAGTTGAAAAAAAATCATCGAAATTTGATTCCGTTTTGATTTTTTCAAAATATATGAATATAGTTTTCGTTGCATGCAGAATTTATTAAAAGAAATTTATTTTTCAAAAACTGTTTTGAAAAAACAATTTCGAAATATGACATAAAAAGAGTTAAATTTTCTTGAAACACTCAAAACCACTCAATCCAATTAATAAATCCCTTCGTGCAACGAAAACTATGTTTATTGTGAACATAGTGACAAAATTTGAAGTAAAATGGTCAAAAATTGTACAAGTTAGACATACAGCAAGTAAGAGATACATAGTTTCGAATTAAAGTTTTGTAATCCATATAAATGTATAAAATTTTGCAACTAACTATAATGCATCATTAGTCCATAAGATGTTTTTTCTCCATCATTTTCAGCAGTCTCAAGTGCTAATCTAGCCCTTTTCTTGTCCCTCATATGTTTTTACAGAAGTTTTGCTGTCATCTTCATTTTGAGCATATTCTTTAGCCTACGTTTATTTCTAATTGAACAAAAACTGTCGATTACCCTTTGCATTATTAAAAATTATTATAGCTAAATAAGTTGTCAACTATTTATGTTAAAATATCATTAATTCTTTTTTTTACATAACTGAAACATTTTTTCCATAAAATAGTTAAATTATAGTATTTAACTAAAATGTTTTGATAGGAGTAAGCAAATCTATTAATCAACTGAGCGCACAAGTTCATACATATTCTAACTATTACAAAATATATTTTTAATAAAAGAGTAGCGTGAATAAAATTAGCTTGTAATTAGTGATATGATAGCTTTACGCACAGTGCCCAAAATGCGAAAAATTTTTTGCAGATTTAATTCGCTTTTAGCTATTATTCGGGAGATAATGAGAAAATAAGATCTATAATAATGTACTTTGTTTAGTATTTAATTGCATAAGTCCTTGATATGAAATTCCCTTAAAATCTAAAAGGATAGCATTTTTACTATGTGAAATAATGCGTCACTTTTTAATATTTTTAAGCATTTAGTGCAATCCGGTATTTCAAGTGCGGTGGTAGGTTTATAAAAGTTATGCGATAATTAAATAAAACAGTTTAGGACACATTCTATTGAAACATGTCAAAATTTAGTACGTTGCGTTTAAAATTAATCAGTAATGTAAAGGAGATATTTCGTAGGAAATGAAACTTATTGGTTAACCAATAATTTATAAAATGTAAGAATACTAAGCATAAGTACTTTTATCACATTTTACCTAAAAATTTATACTTAAAACAAATTCAAATAAAAATTTAATGTTCCAAACAAGCTGAAAGTTGTTGAATGCTGTAAAGAAAAAATAATTTTAAACGATACTAAAATATTTCGACAGTTTCGAAAAATAAACAAGCCTTTAAAATTATTACACAATATTAATAGAAAACAATTGAAATTTAAAAAAAATTATATTGTTCATAAATTAATAACTAAAACCACATTTTTAAACTATAATTATCGATTTCAACATCAAAATCGTTAAGTAATGATCGAAATAATTTAAAAAAAATCATGATATTTGAATGATGCCCATTTTTGATTCTGAAAAAAGGAAAATTATTACGAGAATGTTGATGGGAAATTTCAAAAAGAATCAAGAGATCTAAAACAGTAATTTTCGGAATCCTAGAATGCATGGCATGAAAAAACGAACTGGGAGACCAGAAATTAGCCGACAGAAAAGAATGATTGTCAGGAGAACTTGCCAGAAAAGGAAACTGAAAATGAAGTTACATAAAATTTGAATTTACCATGTTAAGTAAGAACTGTTCAAAATGCATCTATTTATGAAAAATCTGTGTCCACTTCTTACAAATTAACATAGGAGAAGAAAGGTTTACACTGCCAAAAAATACGTTTCTCTCAGTCAAAAATAGACTGATGTCTGACGAAAAAGAGTTCAACCTTGATGGACCTCATGGTTTCCATTTGGTTATGGATGGATCTGATGGGTTTCGGTATGTATGATCTGCAAAAAACCAAACGTGGCGATGGTTAGAGGCGCTTTTGCGGCAAAGAGCAGCTCAATAGTCTTTATCAACAGTAAAATAAATTGCGTCAAATATGTCGATGCACGTTTCTACGAGCTCTGGCTAAGATAATTCTGTAAATTAAATTGATTGGCCGGTGATTCTTAATCCGATCGAAAACTTATGAGGACTTCTAGCCCGAGAAGTTTATAAAATTTGCACACGATATCAATGTAAATAGGATTTTGGTCTTCGCTATCAAAGACACTTGGGAAAAAATTTCCGTGGACACTTTAAGAGATATTTCAGGATCCATGACCACTCCGGCTTGTTCAAGTGATTGAAAAAAAAGGTAGTCTTCTTGATTATTGACGAACATTTTAAGTGCGGTAAAACATGTCCTTATACTTTTTTTTCTTGATATTTTTGTTAGTGTTAATTTTTGAAAAATTCATATTTTGAAGCCAAATTTCATTTTTTATGCTCTATAAATGTGATTGTCTGGCATAGACAGGGCATATTAAGCATATATTCATTCAATTTAATGCTGTCCTTATACTTTTTTCGCGAACTGTATCTGAAGTTATTAAATTGTTATTAAATCAAAAGTAGTTTTTTGCTGTTTTCTTTTACAGTTATAATTTGGAAAAAAAAATTTGAAAAGTTATTGAGGGGGCGCGTGTCCCCCCCCCCTTCGACGCAACGCCTAAGTTTCTCGACAGAATAAATTGTTTAAGAAAACTCCTATTAATTTGACATCTATTTAAATAAAGGGGAGTAATTCGTGTTCCGTACGCATTCTGAAATTTCTACACTAGCAATTATCCGATAAAAGGTCCATAATTAATTACAATTTATAAGGTAATCAAGGAAATATATTTTCATATTTGAAATTGCGACAAAATTTTTACATGCTGTCAGGGAGTAGTAATGAAGGGGAGTAATTCATGTTCCGTAGGCATTCTGAAATTTCTACACTCGCAATTATCCGATAAAAGGTCCATAATTAATTACAATTTATAAGGTAATCAAGGAAATATATTTTCATATTTGAAATTGCGACAAAATTTTTACATGCTGTCAGGGATGGATTTGCCCTGATAAAAATTGAAAATTGTCCTTATTTTTAATTTGCGAAATATTATTAAAATAACTTTAATCTTTTTTAAAATTATTGAGGTTAAATTTGATGCTGCAAAAAAGTTCAAAAATTTAAATACTTTTAAAAATAAATAGTCTACCGCATAAGGAGTTTATGATCATCATTACAGAAAGTTAAAAAAATGACAGTCTATTCTCATACTATTTTATATAAATTATTTGTTGGCTAAAACGAAACGTTCGCCTGCCTATCTGACCGCATTGCGTTGAGGGTTTAAAAAAAATTTTTTTAAATGATCGTTATACAAGTCTCAGACCAAGTGAAAATGAGGGGAAATTATTTATGTTTCATTAATGAAAAAAGAGGTTTGCCATCCATTCAAAAGTCTTAAAATATTTTTAAAAAAATATACTAGAATTTTCCATTTGAAATCAAATTCCACAGATGAGAATAAAAATCTTGACTAATGAAAACTATGAAATTAGACAAAAAAAAATAATTTCTCTAACAGTTGACTAAGCACAGTGGTTACTGAAGAATCACCGCCAGTTATTCAAAGAGTGTAGTTCTAAAAAAGGAAGTGATTTAAAAAATTTTTATATATTTTTTGAAGTAAAAAGCATACATTTTTGTACCAAGTTTTAGTGGATCAACGTAATCACAAAGAAAATAAAATCTTGCCCATTAGGAATGAACAGCAATAATAATAAATTAAGCACATATTCTAAAAAATGTTTACCCCTTAGAATTTCTAACGAAGTTGATTGCTTTGCGATCTGGGACGGATTTCTCATAAAGTAACAAAAAATCAAGACATTGGAGTCGATTGATATTCGTTCGTAAAAAAAGGCAACTTTACAATTGAATTATTCCAAAAGTATTGAAAAATTGAAGCAAATAAAGACCTATTGTTCATAGTCAATTTATCGACAAAAGGCATGTAATTCTACTGCTACTAGAATTTGTTAAACTAAATTAAGAGATCCGTCCTCTGTTCGTTTTCCAACCTTTTAGGATAGCTTCGTCCCCTGCTAGCTCTGGTTTTCCAAGCATACCCCCGGAACTGCTCACGAAGTTGATTTCAGATTGCTTCAGGATCTGGGGCATTTGCCCCAGCAGGATCTGGGGCATTTGCCTATAAAGCAGCAGCAGAGAGGAGAAAAAAAAATCAAGTAGATTAATATTTGTTTGTAAAAATAAGAAACTGAACAATATCAAATCTTTTCTGATTAAGATGTTGTAGTGGTAGAGAAATAAAAGCAAAAATTATAGAAGCAAGAATTATGATAAATCTTTTTCAAATAATCAAAAGTAATAATTTTGCAGTAGTATTTATATACATTTTAAAATCTCAAATTTAAACTGAACCTGCATGCAAATTTTTTATTTGTTTGGTTCTGTAATCATTCTTGATAAATTTAAGATAGAGATTTTAATTTCTAAGAACATAAGGAGATTCATATCAATTCGAATATTAATCAATTCGTATATTTATTATATAAAAGCTAGCTAAAAGTACTTTTGAAATATATGCTTACGATTTATTTTTAATAATCATTATTATAGTAATTTGATATTTTACCAAAATATTGCTGTTTACCTTGCATTTACCTGAAATCCATAACATTAATATTAATAAATATTATGCTGAAATGAAAAAAAATATATAGATAACAAACAAAGAAAAATATAAGAATAAAAAGCCTTATAAGAATCTATACTTAATTTTTTACCCATAATCTTTATTTGATGTTAAAATGTGTAATGACTGTTGATTAAGACGTTAAATTGGAACAATTGTGAGCAGAAATCCAAATAAATTAAGTATAGTTTTTAAAAGCAAATATATTTTTACAATCCTTAGTATTAGATGATCATTTAATAAAATGTAGAGAAAAGGCAGTAATTAATATATATTTACAATAAAAATAAAAAACAAAATTAAAAATATTAAAAATATGACCACTGAAGCCGACGTCTTCAGGGGGTACCGGCCCCAGTGGCCAAAAAACAAAACCTTTTCTATTGAGGAAGAAGGCAAAAGCCTAAAAACCTTCCTCAGTACCCCGAAGATTTTGTTTAAAAGTCCAGGAGAAAAAAACAAGCAAGACATGAAACTAATACAGAAAAGAAACTCATACAACTCATCAAAAACTCAAATTCTTCAAAAATAAAAATCAACAGAAAATAAAAACTCACATAAACAAGGTCAGACAGCAAACTCTAAAGCAAACCAAATGAAAAGGAATCACTTAAACCAAAAGAAAAACAACGCCCTCTTTTAAAATGCGCAGATTGAGAAAATGATAGGAAGAAGTTGTCAAAGAAAAATTACGTCACATATTAATAGAATGCTTAACTGGGGCTGCTCAGTTAAGTCTTGAATTGCGCCCTGTTAAAAGAAATAAAAAAACTAATATTCTTCAATCATTTTCTTAATTAACAAATTAACATTACAAAAATTATAAGGAAAATCATTATTACTCAAATTATTCAAAAAATTATTCACAGCCTCTTGAAAACTTTCAACATTATTGCAAATATTTTTAATCCTAACCAATTGTGAAAAAACTAAATTTTTAAAAATTTTATTACACAAATTAGTATAAAAGTTGCAGAAAAAAATAACTTTAAATTTAAAAGCCTTTCTTTTATCAAAAACACCAATTTTAATAATTTTGTCCACAATAACAATTTTAAAATCTAAATACTCAACATTAAAACAATCCTCATTAGTTTTCTTCAAAACCAAATCTTTAGGATAAATATTATAAATAAAATTATAATTATCACTATTAAACAAAATCAGGTCATCAATATATCTAAAAGCTTTAAAATCATTATTTTCCAGAAATTTAGCTTCAAAAACATGCAAAAATATATTAGCAAAAGCACCAGAAAAGGAATTACCTTGTGGAATTCCAATAATTTGTTTATAAAAATCTAAACCATTACAAAGAACATTCTCAAAAAGATTAAACCTACACAAATCCAACCAATTAGACTTATCAATTTTCTCATTAAATAAATATTTATCAAAAATGCCATTACAGATATCAATAATCTTTTCGTGTGGTATACTTGTATACAAATTTTCAAAATCAAAAGTATTAATGTTGGATATTTCATTATTATTAATATAATCCAAAACATCAACATTACTATTAATAACAATATTTTTTTCTTTTTTAATTTTAAGCAAAATAATTTTTAGAAAACTAAAAAACTTTTTACTAACATCAGAATTGTAACAATTAGTACCACACGCTATAAACCTAAATTTAACAGGATTTTTATGAAATTTAACAATAGGAAATAAATATGGAAATTTAATCCTATTTAACCTAAATTTTAATTTTTTACTAAATGCAATAATTCTTTTTTCAACAACCTTCCTATCTACTTTTAATTTTAAATAAGTATTATTTGCGTTATATTCTCCAATAATAAAATTTTTAAAAAAATATTTACACATAATACAAAAATTATTTGAAGCTTTATCCACAACCGTAACAATAAATTTATCTTTAAGATTTTTAATTTTACAAGACAGATCATAATCAATAATAGTACCACTAGGAAAAGAACCAAAACTGGTATTAATTAAATTAAAATTAACCTTTTCAATAATTTTAGCCTTCCACTCTGAAAAACCCTCAACGGGCCAATGATATTTTCTGGAAATTTTTGCTATAAAAAAATCAAGATCTTTTTTAATGGACAAAATAAAATCTTTTTTATTCATTCTAAACCTTGTCCTAAATTTTTAACCTTTGCCTAAAATATTAATTAAATCTTCATTACCAACAATCTCCAAATTTCCCGTAATAATATGCCCATAATCATTATCAATATATTGTGAATATTCCTTTTCATTACAATAACAATCAAATTTAGAAATACATTTTAAATTTTGACTTAAAAAATTATAATTGCAGACCCTTTTCCTAAGTGTAGAAGAATACTTAAAAGCAACAGAAACATTAATATGCTTTAAAGGAAAAAAATCCGAAAGTTCATGTATAATCTGTGGCAATTTAGCATTTTCAAATTTTTTATCATGAAAATTAATCGTACAAAAAACCTTTTCAAAATTATAAACCTTATTAAAAAGCAAATCTGTCTTACTAACACCAAGTTTTGATTTAATTAAATCCAAAACAATAAATTTAACTAGTTCAGTATCATATTTAATTTTAGAACCAAAATTAATAAGAAAATTTTTAAGAACTTTATTTTTAAAACCAAAAATATATTTCCTAATATTGAAAATATTATTCAAATTAACAGGTAAATTGCAAAAATTCAAAAATTCATCAAAAGCCACAGCTTTACCTTTACCTTTCCCACTACCTCTTTTATTCCTATATTTTGAATTAAAAACCCCAGGAAAATCAAAAACTTTAAATCTGTCATAAATACAATAATCACCAGCATTAACAATACCTTCCCCATTAAACTTACTATTTAATCCATATGGAAAAAGAGTTTTAAGACTACTAATGTAAATATTTTCTAAATCAAGTCTATTATCTAAGTTATCCATAAAATCCAAAATGAAAAGAGTAACGTTATCAAAATCATGAAATTGAAAATGCAAAATTTCATAATCAGTAGAACAATTATTATTATTAAAATTTTTAATAGCAGACCTGTGGGAATTAATCCGTTTGTGAAACTCAAGTCCTGTCTGACCAACATAACACAAATTACAACAATTGCATTGAATTAAATAAATAATATTAAAACTTTTACAAAAAAATACATTAGAAAAACTGTCAATCTGAGAATTATCTGCCAACGGACAAGTTTTACATTTTTTATTTTTGCATTTTTTAAACTTTTTGAATTTTTTTATATATTTTAATTTATTTAAACATAATACATGACTTAGTAACTTTTTGTCCGAAGTAATCCCTAAATCAAGATTAACTTCAGTGCTCCTTGTTTGGGTGCGCGACGAGCCATGAGCCAAATTTTAATTTAATTAATACCAGTTTTGGTTCTTTTCCTAGTGGTACTATTATTGATTATGATCTGTCTTGTAAAATTAAAAATCTTAAAGATAAATTTATTGTTACGATAGTGGATAAAGCTTCAAATAATTTTTGTATTATGTGTAAATATTTTTTTAAAAATTTGATTATTGGAGAATATAACGCAAATAATATTGATTTAAAATTAAAAGTATATAGGAAGGTTGTTGAAAAAACAATTATTGCGTTTAGTAAAAAATTAAAATTTAGGTTAAATAGGATTAAATTTCCATATTTATTTCCTATTGTTAAATTTCATAAAAATCCTGTTAAATTTAGGTTTATAGCGTGTGGTACTAATTGTTACAATTCTGATGTTAGTAAAAAGTTTTTTAGTTTTCTAAAAACTATTTTGCTTAAAATTAAAAAAGAAAAAAATATTGTTATTAATAGTAATGTTGATGTTTTGGATTATATTAATAATAATGAAATATCCAACATTAATACTTTTGATTTTGAAAATTTGTATACAAGTATACCACACGAAAAGATTATTGATATCTGTAATGGCATTTTTGATAAATATTTATTTAATGAGAAAATTGATAAGTCTAATTGGTTGGAGTTGTGTAAGTTTAATCTTTTTGAGAATGTTCTTTTTAATGGTTTAGATTTTTATAAACAAATTATTGGAATTCCACAAGGTAATTCCTTTTCTGGTGCTTTTGCTATTATTTTTTTGCATGTTTTTGAAGCTAAATTTCTTGAATATAATGATTTTAAAGCTTTTAGATATATTGATGATCTGATTTTGTTTAATTGTGATAATTATAATTTTATTTATAATATTTATCCTAAAGATTTGGTTTTGAAGAAAACTAATGAGGATTGTTTTAATGTTGAGTATTTAGATTTTAAAATTGTTATTGTGGACAAAATTATTAAAATTGGTGTTTTTGATAAAAGAAAAGCTTTTATATTTAAAGTTATATTTTTCTGCAACTTTTATACTAATTTGTGTAATAAAATTTTTAAAAATTTTGTTTTTTCACAATTGGTTAGGATTAAAAATATTTGCAATAATGTTGAAAGTTTTCATGAGGCTGTGAATAATTTTTTGAATAATTTGAGTAATAATGATTTTCCTTATAATTTTTGTAATGTTAATTTGTTAATTAAGAAAATGATTGAAGAATATTAGTTTTTTTATTTCTTTTAACAGGGCGCAATTCAAGACTTAACTGAGCAGCCCCAGTTAAGCATTCTATTAATATGTGACGTAATTTTTCTTTGACAACTTCTTCCCATCATTTTCTCAATCTGCGCATTTTAAAAGAGGGCGTCTTTTTTCTTTTGGTTTAAGTGATTCCTTTTCATTTGGTTTGCTTTAAAGTTCGCTGTCTGACCTTGTTTATGTGAGTTTTTATTTTCTGTTGATTTTTATTTTCTGAAGAATTTGAGTTTCTGATGAGTTGTATGAGTTTCTATTCTGTATTAGTTTTATGTCTTGCATGTTTTTTTCTCTTGGACTTTTAAACAAAACCTTCGGGGTACTGAGGAAGATTTTTAGGCTTTTGCCTTCTTCCTCAATAGAAAAGGTTTTGTTTTTTGGCCACTGGGGCCGGTACCCCCTGAAGACGTCGGCTTCAGTGGTCATATTTTTAATATTTTTAATTTTGTTTTTTATTTTTATTCTCTCTTTTTTTGAAAATTCTGCTACTTTTTATCTCATTTTTTTAAAAGAAGTTTTGTTCATTTTGTTTAGATTTTAATTGTACTCTTTTAGTATTATATATTTACAACTCATAATATTAATATTGCTTTCCTCTTTTGTTCTCTGATTTTTCATTGACTCAATAATGTATTTACTGATTACTTAATGAAAAATGTGTAAGAAATATTTCATTGAAATGAAATATGACTAAAGCATACATGTGACGCAATTAGTGTTATCAATATAAAACATGTGACGCAATTAGTTTTATCAATATAAAACATGTGACCCAATTAGTGTAAGCAATAATGTAAGATTTGAGGTACTATTTATTGAGTGTAGGTAAATTTTCCGTATGAGCTCATAACAAAATAGTGAATTCAAAAGCTTTAAAAAATTAATATTAATATTGCTTTCCTCTTTTGTTCTCTGATTTTTCATTGACTCAATAATGTATTTACTGATTACTTAATGAAAAATGTGTAAGAAATATTTCATTGAAATGAAATATGACTAAAGCATACATGTGACGCAATTAGTGTTATCAATATAAAACATGTGACGCAATTAGTTTTATCAATATAAAACATGTGACCCAATTAGTGTAAGCAATAATGTAAGATTTGAGGTACTATTTATTGAGTGTAGGTAAATTTTCCGTATGAGCTCATAACAAAATAGTGAATTCAAAAGCTTTAAAAAATTTCAGACCCATACATTTAACTTTAATGCGAAATAGACTTGATTAAAATCATCAACAAAAAGAGGGATTTTTTGCTTGAAGTTTACTAACATAATTAGAATTATTTTAAATATATCCTTTTTGCATTCTTTTCCCTAATTCAATGCATTTAGTTACAAATGTACTCGAAGCAAGTACATAACGTCTCAAAAATTCTCAGATTTCACAAACACTTCTGTAGATGGCACCACCACAATCTTTCTAAACTTTTTTTATTTATTTTTTTTATAAAAGATTGATGGGATTATCCTAAATTTTTCAGATAATATTTAAACAAATTAGATATAATTAGTATAACATAATACTAACATTATAGCTAACATAAATAGAATTATTTAAATGTATCCTTTTGCCTAATTCAATGCATTTAGTTACAAATTTACACGAAGCATGTGCATAACGTCTTAAAAATTCTTAGATTTATATAACATTTCTGTAGATGGCAGCATCACAATCCTCCTAAACTTTTTTTTAAATAAAAGATTGATGGGATTGTCCTAAATTTTTCGGATAATAGTTAAACAAATTAAATTTAGAACCATTTTAAAATAAAAAGCATTGGGGAGCAATCAAACTATTAAAGGCCTAACATAAAAAACTTAGGTAGTTTCATTATAAATATGTTTTGTGATAAAAATTGTAGATCTTTGAATTGAGGGGAGTGCTTGAGGTTTTAGCGGCCCTGGGGGCGGGCGGAACATCGAGGCAATTTATCATGGTCGGAAAAAAATATTTTTTTTAAAAACAAAATATCTATTGAACGTTGGCTTATTTTTTATTTTAATCAGATTTTTTTTTAATAGTTGTTTTCGCGTTTAACGATCAAAACTCTGACACTATGTATAAATAATACATAATATTATTTATCAATAATACTGCAACTAAATTCTTAACACCACCACTAATAATAAAAAAAGATTAATATTATTATTTAATTATTGCAAACTAATTACTGAAAAAATAAGTCAGTTATTTTTTTTTTTTTTTATCAAACTAAAAATATTCATGGGTTGCAAAGAAATATAACCAACTTGTCCAATGAAAAGTGAATTAATTTAGATTGCAAAACATTTTTTAAATTAAATTATTCTGATCAAAACAAGTCTTCTTTATTTACAATTAGATACAATAACTACATATTTCATAAGTTTTAGAATTGCTTGCTTGTATTGAAATAAATGTGTATAAAATTAAATGGGTATAATTGAAATATAATTTTTGGTAATACCCCAACAAATTATTTTACATATTACAATGAGCACATAAAAATATGAAATGAATAAAGAAAAATTATACTTTAGAAGTTACTTTCTAATCTACATTTACGGTCTTAAAAAGAGAGAGAAAGAATATTTTGTTCCTTAATTTATTAAGTTATTCCTGAATTCTAAGAATAAAACATTCATTATTAATGAGATTTGATATCACAGACTTAAGGTAACCCGAATAATTCACGCTGCCATTGTCGTTGATCACACCTTTGGAGGCGCTACTGCCTGTGATGCAGCGTCAAGGGTAGCCAAAGCCATGCTGCTGCAAACGTCGTCGAACTGTTCGTGCAGATACTTGTTGTCAGTGGCGGGGGGGGGGTGGAATCATAGGAGTTATGACCACCCCCCCCCCGAATTGAAAAAAAATTTTTTTTTAATAGTTTACAAAAGAAATATAATATTTCAAAAATTATTTAAGGGGACATATACACCTAGGTAGGTCGGAAAAATTGATTTTAATCTACGACGAAACTTTTTAATCTACGAGTTTTTTCACCTCGTCAAACTGTTACAGAAGAAGATCTTATAGATCTTATTCGTGAAACTACCGAGTTTTATAAGAATCTCTTAAATGCTTCCGTAAAAGTTGTCGAAACAGAATTTCGTCTTCGGGTGGCAAAATGGCAGCGGGAAACAGAAACAGGACTTGAAGTGCCTGACGATCTTTCCAAGATTATTAATGCCTGTGACATCGATTTGTACCCAACAATCAATATGTTGTTGAGAATTTTATTAACTCTGCAAGTAAGTGTAGCAACAGCAAAACGTTCCTCTTCAACTCTTCGACGTCTCAAAACTTGGCTTAGAGCAACTCAAAATCAAAAGCGATTAAATGGACTCGCATTATTAAACATTCATCGAGAAATTGTTTTGGATGTTGAAAAAATCATTGTCAGATTTGTCGAAGTTTCTAAAAAACGCATTACATTTATTATTGAAAGATTTTGAATACTTGAATTATTTATGTATTGTTCTATTGTTCATTATGAAAAAAATAAATGAGAGGACTAGCATTAAAAACCCCTAGTTTTTTTTATATTTTTTTTAAAGTATTAAAAAAAAATTTTATAAAAAAAATTACTTGTGGGGGAATCTGAATCTATAACTCCCCTCAGGAGAAATTTCTGGATCCGCCCCTGCATGTTGTCTTACAATCACTCCATCGTGGACTCAGGGTTCGTGACGCAGCTGTACGATCCCTTAAGGCCACGTGGATAACATGTCTGTCTTCTCGGCTGTTAGTGATAGAGGGCCGTTGAGATCCTGCACAGCGTTCCATATGACCGTCATGAACCTATCGATTCCATATTCTGCTAACGGTCATCGGATCTTGACCAATGCGAGCGGCAATACTTCGGTATAATAAACCACAATCCCGGTAGGCCACAATTCGACCTCGATCAAACTCAGACACGTGTTGGTAGTCACTTCTCCTTCTTACACGATGCATAACAAAAACTTTTTTACCCAAGAACAACGCTCAAATTCAATTTCTGTATGAGAAACTTACTGTCAAATCTCTTCTTTTATACACATTGTAGGTCTGAACCAGGTCAAGGACAGGGTCGGGAATTTCAACAATGAAATTAAAAGGGTGGCCAGAGCGACCTGGGGCCTCAAACCTACCATTCTCAAAATTATCTACCTCAGGGCAACTGAACGAATTATATTCTACGCCGCCAGTGTCTGTTACAAAAATATCACGAAAATCAACGATAAGTTAAGATCAATCCAGAGATCCTCATTGATCATCATAACTAAATCTTATTCGACTACAAGCTCTGATGCACTCCAGATTCTGGAGGGGGTAGTTCCTATCCACCTCAAAATTAAAGAAGATATTTATTTTAAACGATCAATCTGGAACTGGAGGTTAAACGACTTAAACCCAATTATTGATACACAGCTAACCTCAATACAGCTCTCATCTCTTCCAGAAATAGTTCATCCTTCAGATTATGTCATTGTGCCCTGGGGTAGGCGTTTACCTAACAATAAAGGTATAGAGATTGTTACCGATGGAACAAAAATGGAGGTCGCTGAGGGTACAGGTCAGGGTAAACATGTTAATACCAGGAATGGGAATTGTTGTAAAGAGAGATGATACCACAGTTTCCACGGCCTCCATTCGGATTTCAGACAACGGTAGTGTCTTACTGGGATGATGATTCTTTCATTCGTGATGCTTTCATCTGGCTAGCAAATAACAATTATCCCGAAGCGGCTGTCTTTACCGTTTCGCTCTCCTCATTACAAGCCTTAAGTGACGCCAAAACCAGACATTGCGACGTCGAATATATAAAAAGATTGTGGCGACCAAACATCAACTGTCACTGGGTCAAAGCACATGTCGGTATTATAGGTAACGAGGAGGTGGATCAGGCTGCAAAATCGGCCATCGATCTCTGTCAGGTGGAAATTGAGGTCCCGAGTTCCAAAAAACAAATCAAGAGAATCATTAGACAAAAAATTATGAAGGGTTCAGAGAGGGGTCGACAAACTTTCAGATTTTTTAAAGACCCAAGTACTAATAGATTACAGGCCAGCTTTTATCTCAATCAATTTTTAACAGGACACGGAGTGTTTGGTGTTTTCCATCAAAAAATGTTTGGAAAAAACCCAAATTGCGGATATTGTGGGGAAATCCAAACAATAGATCACTTAATCAAACATTGTCCCCACTTTCAAACGCTCCTTCAAACTCATTTTTTTAATCTTGATCAACATCAATGCTTTTCTAATCTGGCCTGTAGAAAAATTATTAAAACTATTACTAAAATCACTCTTGAGGACATGATGTCAAGCCTTTAGACCCCGATCTGGATCTGACACTCATGTCATCTATTTTTGGCTGTCCCAGTAAATCTACCCCAAGATCCTACCTCTCATATTACCTCCTGTGGGGATAATGACATTTGTTTGGAAGGGAAAAAATGCGTTTTATTGAGCTTTTGCATACAAAAGGAAGACACACACTTTGTGCGCATGAGAAAAACAAAAAAAAAAGGTGTTTCCCTAAAAGAAAATCATTTCTAATATCTTTTTTACTTGTTAATGTCATGTTTTAATCGTTTTTACTTGTTAATGTCAGTAGTTTAAGAAAAAAATTCATTCATTCACATGACTGTTATTTATCAGAAATGTTTAGACCAAGGAATTCGTTAGTGAATTTCGCAAATTTCATAAAATTTGGTATAATTGTAATAACAATAGTATAATTCATTTAGTTTAAGTAGTTTAAATTAAGTAGTTGAGAGTCCTTGGCCCTCTATGGGCTGTTGCGCCACTGAGTTTAGTTTTAGTTTAGTTTGTATTTACCAATTAATATATTATTAAGTTATTTAGTTATAGAATGTGAATAGAGGACCTGACATGAGCAATGGTCAACTGGAGGGGTTTTCTCGGGGTTACTTTAAAATTTTCTTAGCTTGTTTTTGTTAGACAAATAAAGGTATGAGGTTCGATCTCATGCATTCAACTTGTGTCGGTGAGGTCATGGTCTGCGGGGATCGGCCAGTTTATTTTCATTTGCTGTTGGTCGTTCTTGCGTGGATCATGACGTCACCCGTTATCAGTATTTAAGCTTCTGTTGAAGAAGATCATTTGTGTATTCTTTCTTTTCGTCACTCTGTTTGTGACAATTTTTTTATGTTTTTAAATAAACTTGTTTCTTCAGAAACTTCGTTTTTCTCTTATTTGTTTTATTAACATACAAAGACGATATTCCACGACAATCTCGGATGTCAGTTTTCAAAGAAGCCAAGAACCTAAGAAAATTTTTTAGAGCAAAAATGGTTCACATAATTTTTGTTTTTGGCTCGTCATGAATTGCATGCTTGAGAAACATATTTTTATTTCTTTTCTTTATTTTTCTGTTCACCTTGCGAATCTTGAAAATGCGGAAATTTCTTTCTAAATATATCAAAACATAAATAAATTCCAATTTTTTTTTTTTTTTTTTTTATCTATAATGCAAAAGTAAACTGGAATTTTTTAAAGAAAAATAAATTATTATGAGATATTAATTATTATAAGAATTTTTTAAGATTAACATTTAATAAAACATTAAATTACAAATATTCGACAGAAAAAAAAACCTACCTTAACTTTTTTTTCTATATTAATATTCTCTATTAAATATCAGCTAAGTTTTTCAAAAGATATACAGTTATATGCAATTGTTATTATTTAACTAGCGTTACTTGTTTTTATTAAAATAACATTTTAGACTATCCTAATGTATACGATTAATACGATTCATTTGCATACATTGTGAGTCATATGAAAAAAAAATCCGCCGCCATTAAGAAAAACAATTGAGATTATTTTGTAATTAAAAAATTTGTTTAATGAAAACTATTTGCACCGTGTTAATCTATCGCATCGTGTTTAACTACTAACACTAATTTGTAATAAAAAAAATCATGATTAATCCTTATGACTAGACCAACAGCAATAAAATTGTATAACTAAAATTTTTTAACAAGGAATTTTTAAATAAAAAATAAAATGCAAACACTTAGAAACCTAGTCATCTGTGCTGGGTACAATATAAGAAAATAATACAAAGACCCGGAATATGAAAAACGGAAACTTTTTCAATGTTTTTGAATTACACAAGCCAGCGAAAAGCGAAATTGAAGTTTTTGAAAAATACAAGAGAAGTTCTTGTTGATTTATATGTTATTTGATGCGTTGATTTCGAAAATGACCCTCATTTTTCCCAATCACATCAGGATTTTTTGTAAAATCGATATTAATGTTTTTACTAAAATTCTATTTGGAAAGAAATTCTCTCAAACAATTTTGCATACACTATCCGGTAACTGTTCACTTCATTCATTTTGATCTATGTAAAATTTAATCTTGTGAAATAAAATTGATTTTTGAGCTATAAGCTAATTTTTTATAGGTTAAAATGAATATAAAATACTGTTACCAGACGGCACAAATCACCTCTGGTCGAGAGTAAAACAATGAGTTCCTTGTGTTCAAACTTTTTACATCAGTTTCTAGAAGAAAATCACCAACATACCATTTTAATTTGTTTTTATTAAGATCACTTACGTAAAATTGACGATTGAGCAAGAATAGCAAATATTGTGTATGTGTACCTGAAAGTTTGAAACAAAAAACAAATCAAACAAAAAACAAAACAAGCAAAAAACAAAAGAGAAAAATTTCTATTTAAGTACATACTCGTTTTCTTCTGAAACTTATTTTGATGGTCATCTTTTATGCTTAATCTCAGGTCTATCCCGAGCTATCATCCAACAGTAGTCAGCGAGCATATTCTTGCCCCATCTTCCTTGATGTTTGCGCTCCATATCTCTGATATCTTGATGGAACCTTTCCCCTTGTTCTTCTCTGACTACTCCTAAATTTTCAGGGAAAAAGTTCACATGAGAGTGAAGGAAATGCATTTTTACACTCTTGGAGCAACCCAACGTTTTAAATTTGTCCAGCATTTTCATTACAATTTCCTTATAATCAGGATCCTTGTTATTACCCAGAAATTTACTGACATCTTTGAAAGCAACCCAAGCTTTTTTTCCCGTTGCTGTCATGTTAGTCTCAAATTCTTTATTCTTCATGAGTTTGCGGATATCTGGACCAACAAATATTCCTTCTTTCAACTTAGCTTACTTTTAGCACAGGATATCAAAACAATTGCCATCTTTTGGAACAGCCTTGACAAACTGCTTCATTACACCTAATTTTATATGTAGCGAAGGTAACAAGACTTTTTTCGGATCAACTATAGAACAGCTTATAAGCTGTTTTGAATAACGTTCTTGGTGCCTGGATCAAGAGTTTGTCTTTTCGACCATTCTTTTTTGACCCAATGTTGAATCTTGTCGCGGCTGTCCCATTCATAAATGAAACATGGGTATTTTGTAAATCCACCTTGTTGACCAAGAAGCATGGAGATAACTTACAAATCACCAACTGTGGTGGATATATTTTATTTTGTCCAGGACGTGAGTTAGGTTTTCGTAGCATTCTTTTAAATATACTGAGTGTCCAACTGGTACAGATGCATACTGGCTCCCATGATGAAGAAGAACAGCTTTGAGGCTTCTTTTAGATGAATCTATAAACAGCCTCCACTCATCTTTATCGTAGATGACATTAAATTTGCTCATCAATCCAGGAGCATCAGAACAATAGACCAAGTTGTCCTCTTCTTCAAAGTACTTAATAAATTCTTTTTCACGATTCCTGTACCAATAAAAAGATGTTCCTTTGGCCAATAAATTTTTTTTTCAGTCTGGAGCCTAACAATTCAGCTGCCTCTTTCGAAAGGCCAAGATCTCTAGTCAGATCATTAAGTTCAGCCTGAGAGAAGGGCTGAGTTGAACCGGTTACAGTTGGCTTATATTCGATACCGGAGCCTTGGATGTTCCGAGTCTGAAGAGATTACAGGTTCAGACCCAATTGTCAAGTCCAAATCCTGTCTTTTATGCTGTAAAAGATGGGATAATAATTGATTAAAATTTAATTCCAATAAATTACATTATAGTTAAAGGTTACATAGAAATAAAAAATTATATCTCGCCGAGGATTGCGAGTGTGAAAAATGTTTCACCGATGAACAACATCTCGTGAACCAAACTTGTGCGTGAATGTTTATCTCCTAACCAACTACAGTTCACTTCAGTTCAAAGTTCGGTTAGTAGAAGTTGAAGTATTATCGTCTCATTTCGCAACTGCATCAGGGGGCAGTTACTGTTTGGGAGTTTTGACTCAGTAGTGAGGATACTGCAAGATGATTGGCAATTCAGTTGGAGGCAAAGGCACAGGTACATCAGGTTCATGAGGAATGGGGCGTATGGCCGATGGAAGGCTACCAGGATAAGATATTAGCCTTTGATTAATCCGATTATACCCACGAACATGGCAGGAACAAAAATAACAATCATTAAAATGGTTTGGGGGCTTCCTCCACGTCATAGGAATTCCAAATCATAAAGCAGTCTTCCTTCCTTGATGCCATAAGCGTAGATCATTGAGACACTGCACACAAATTTTATGAGATGCCCAAGATTTGTCCTGGTCTCCGAGTTTCATGCCAAAATTTGCAAGATAAAGTTGTCTTACATGGTCTGTAATGCTCTTCATGTGATTTTTAACAACACTATATTCGCCGCATATATAACAAAAGTCATCTGGGAAATTTTCACAATGTCTCGAACTCGAACATGTTTCACGAAACGCACAAAAAAAAGTAGACTTTAAAATGACTCCCTATTACGCTTGCTAGTGTTTCTGATAGGTCGGCGAACCTAGATGAGGGTTCTCGCGATGCTATTGGTAGAGAGAAATTGTGATAGAGAGAGAGACGGTGACAGGAAGTAGTGATAGAGGGATACTTTTGTAGATTTAACCAAAGTAGAATGCTGGTCAGTCAAGAAGGGAAGAAATTTAAAAACAAAAAATTTTTAATGGTAAATGTTCATAAAAATTCCAGTAAAATTGAATTTTTCAAAAAAACGTGACGGGATAGAAATTTTTCACTATTATTTTCCATTTCAGCACCAAAAAATACATTAAGATCAACTATCAGATCCCTTGTATTTTTTTCATCGCAGGCCTGTGTTATTATTAAGTTGCTGATAAATTTAGATGCATGATAAAGAAGCCTTTTATTTATTATTTATATATATATATATATATATATATATATATATATATATATATATATATATATATATATATATATATATATATATATATATATATATATATATATATATATATATATATATATATATATATATATATGTATATATATATATATATATATATATATATATGTATATATATATATATATATATATATATATTTATATATATATATGTATATTTCTATTTATCTTTTGAATATGCGAAAATTTTCATTTAAATATTTCAAAGCAAAAAGATATTTTTAGTCTAATATCTATACTATCGAAATATGCTCGATTCTTTTATCTTTTCTTTTTTTTTAACTTTTGTAATACTTTAGGAATAAATATTAAGATTAATATTAAAAAAAATTCTAAAATCACATTATTTAAAAAAAAATTTTTAGAAATTTCATTAAGGAAATGCTTGACTAAAGTTATTTCTAAAAATTTTGTTTGACATTTGAACTTTTAAAAGTACATATTGTTAGTAAAATAATAAATTAAAAATTTTAGGGAGCAAAAAAAAAAAACTTCTGCATAATTTTTTTTTCTCTGTTGTGAAATTCTTTTTTAAATATTAGCTAAGTATTTCTAAAGAAATTTTTTTATATTCATTGGTTATTATTATATTAGCGTTTATTGATTTTATTCAAATAATATTGTATAATTAATTTAGATTATCCTTATCTGATACGATTAATTCTAATTAAAAAAGTCTTTTATAAATTTATTCAACACGTGAAAAAAAGTTCTTCCGAAAGACTTTTTCATAATTTATTTTACATGCACAATAGTAAATAATAAGATTTTTAAAAAAAAGAGAAAAGAAAAAACATCATAAAATATAAAAAAAATTTCGTAAATTAAAATTTGTTTAATTAAAAATATTTACATCGAGTGAAACTAAAACCACGAATTTTTGATTTTAAAAAAATCAACAATAACCCTTATGGTTGAAAGTACAACATTGAAATTGTATAACAAAAATTTTTAAAATGAAATCCTTAAATGACAAATAAAGTGCGACTACTTGGCACCCTTGTCTTTTGAGTTTGGTTCAATCTAATTTAGTAATAAAAAACATAAGTTTTATTGCAGAGGATTTATTATACCAAATCTATTTCAATAAAGCATAACGATTAAAAATACAATTTTCTAAAAGGAAATCAATTATATAATTTGAAGGGAAAAAAAACGTATTGTTTGTGTTTGCAAATTGCACTTCATTGTAAAAAATTTTATAAAAGAGAAGAAAATATTTTTTCTTCTCTTAAAAACTAACGATTAATTTTGCTTATTTTTTAAAATGCATAAATCTGCAATTGTGATAAAAAAAAGAAAGGTCACAACAATCAGGAAAGAAAAAATGGAAAAAGTAGTTTTTCTTATTGTTATACAAATCTTTTTTATTTGGTTTTCAGATTATGTAAACTATACAAGCATTTAAAAAATGCTACTACGTAAATTAACAACTACTTAACGAAACACAAGTCTAAATCAGCAAGTTTGAAGTTTATTTCATGCATTTTACATTTTCATAAAAGCTTATTTATTACACATTATTTAGATACTTATTGTAAATTTAAAATTAATTTTTTTTGTGATAAATTAAGCATTTTATCATTTGCAAATATGAAATAAGTAATTATAAATAATGGAAAATAATAAAATAATCCTAAATATAATGAAATGTTTATAAACAATAAAATAGTTATACACAGTAAGTTATAGCAAATTAGATATTATTTCATTATCAAATAGTAAGTTACAACGGTTCACAAATTAAATAACCCTTATTAACTTTGTTAAAATCAGAAGTACTCATAATACGGAAGAGGGATAAGGGCACTTGATCATGAAATACTACACTACAAGGGCTGTACAACATACATCCAGCGGTAGCCCCTGAGCACAAAAAAAAGAAGGAAAAAAAAAACTATTATAATTTCTTTCGGAAAAAAATATCAGAAATTGAGAGTTACGCATTTAAGTTTTTGAAAGAACCAAATTTCAATCAATGTAGTTTTCCGATCGCTTTTTTCGGTGGTTATTACTACGAATTTCCAAAGTTTCAAATTCCCAACAATTTTAATACGACAGAATTATGATGCGTGAATTTCGAATGTTAGAAATAACTTCTAAAGCGCCTTATTTGAGTCTAATTCACAGTTAAACAAAATAACTTTTCGATCGCTTTTTCGGAGGTTATTGTCGGAATTCCACGTGTTTCTTAAAATTCCGATCTTTTTATTACGATATTATAAAGACTCGCGTTTTTCAAATTATGCAAATAGAAATCACCTTTGACATGCTTATTTATATGTGTCAATTTTAATCGTAAATCCATGATATTTTTCGGTTGTTTATTTTTGGCATAGCGCATTTCCACATAGTTTTGAAAATACCGATATTTTTAATATGAATTAATAAGACACTCGAATCATGCATTTAAATGGGCCAATTTCCTCCTAAATCTAAGAGATATTTTTATTGTTTATTTAACAGTTGTTGTTAGGCTTTTCCACTGGATTTCGAAAATCCTGATAATTTTAACCCGGTATTAAAACGACTTGCGATTTTCGAATGAGGTATTTTAATCATTAATTTTGACGTGCTTTATTTCTGCCGATTTCATCGTCCATCCATGTTATTTTTCAATCTTTTCTCTTTCTTTTTTATGCAGTTGCTATTATTTATTTCAATTTTTTTATCAAGTCTTGATTTTTTTTATTTTTTTTTTTTTTACTTGTAATGTGTTTTTAATCTTACTTTTTAATAAATACGTAGGGGTATTCTTTACATTTTTTCCAAAAATAGATAAAAAACAGGTACTTAACAGGTATTTTAATTGCTATAAACAATATATTATAAGGAATATATGTCTTTCAAAATATTTACTGAATGCAATATGAAAAAAAAAAAAAAAAGCGTTTTAATACTCTTTTTCTGAGAATCGTGAATACACAACTACTTTCATGTCAGATTTAAAATTAATTAGGATCAAATTTAAAAGAAGAAAAAAATAAAAATGTCAAATTTATGTTCTAACTTTATTTAACCAAGCATCGTAAAAAAATATAAAATATTCAAGTTTAACAAAGAACCAAATAAATTTTTGCAGAACATTGAAATGTATATTTACGAATATAAAATTATATATTCACGAAAGAATCAAAAACTTTCTTTGGAGGCATATCAAGAGCAAAAGCAACATTTATTTTATTATTATTTTTTAAATATTTTATATTATATAAATTTCTGTTGATTAAAAAGAAAACACTAAGAAATGTAAAAGCGATATCTGATCTAAAGTAGCAACCCCTTAAGAAGCTTGGACTGGAATGAGGGAGTGAGGACTAAAGCTGTAATTATCCCCACAGGAGGTAATATGAGGGGTAGGATCTTGGGGCAGATTTACTGGGACAGCAAAGATGGAGGAAAACTTATTGACAAATCCCCCCCCCCCACAGCACACTGGCTTCTGGCGAACAATATTGGTGAGACTAAGCTTTTATAAGCTTATAAAATGAATCGAAGTGAATCGAATCTTATAAAAGCTTAGTCTCACCAATATTGTTCGCCAGAAGCTAGTGTGCTGTGGGGGGGGTGTCAATAAGTTTTGTGCTGTGTCAATAAGTTTTCCTCCATCTTTTGGTAATTTTTGCTTAAAAGGAATTTTTCATAGGTTTGTACATTTTGATACTTCTGTAATTTTGAAATGAAAACTATATTTAAACTATGAAAAAAAAATGTTTTTTTAGTTTATTTTAATACATTTTAATGTGACATGGGGCTTAAAGTTTCGAAAATCGGTCAAAATTTTAATTAGACCGATGCAATTTTTTCAAGTTAATATACATATATTCAAGCTAATATACATATATCAAGTTAATATACAACAGTTAATATATATACATATATATATATATATAGAGAGAGAGAGAGAGAGAGAGAGAGAAAGAGAGAGAGTTTCAGCGACATGGTGTAATATCTCGGCACATTGCGTCAGCCATCATCATGTAATACTTCAGAGTATTGCATCATCCTCTTTGTCGTTGCGAGGCGCTGGCCAGTCCCGATGGGGAAGTCCCGAATTTATAATCAGTATAGACTTTATACCATAGAACAATTTAATTTCTTATACTAATCCGTTTTGGCGATACTGCGAGAAGGCATCTCTCACCAATGATGTCAATAATGTTAAACTTATCCTTCTATCTTTTATTTCTATTAAATGTTAAGTTTATTATTAAATTATCGTCGTTATTTCATCTTATGTTGCACAAACTCTTACAAATAATGGGGGCTTGCGTCCGAGATTTGATCATCGAGCTAAAAAAATTTTCTTTTTAAACTTTGAAATCCCGAGCAGGGGATTATCTACGAATTGTGGAGCTAAGTGGAAAAGTGAAATTCTACTCTCGTGTAGGAGCTGTAGATTTTGTTGATGTTTTGAATCTGCCGTGCAGGGCAGTTGGAATCCACGAATTTTCCGAAAAGTGCCGCAATAATTAAATATGTCGTGAAGGACAGCAGCAATAACTGAATCTGTCGTGAAGGACAGAATTGATAATGAAACTTTCCGAAATCTGAATCACCTGGATACATCACCGAATTCTACGCTCGTGGAGGAGCGTTTTATCAAATTAACATTCGATCAAATGTTGTTCTCCAAGCAGCACCTGATATTAGATATTATTAGAAAATCGGCAAAATCTAACGTTATCCTGCACAACTTCTAAGATTAGAAAGATACAAGAGGTCGCTGTTTGCTCAGCATCGTATATTATTAGATTCAATGCAAACTAATATTATCTAGCGTTTGCTGTAATATTATATAATATTTGATTCTATGCAAACTTAGATTATCTAGCGTTTGCCATAGTAATATTTTGCATTAGTTTTAACGCTTTATAATATTAGGTTTTGTATTTTCTGATATTATCTTGCTTTGCTCTTTATTTTTGGAGTAAGCAAGAGGAGGATTTGGATGGTAGTAGAATAATTCGGCGATATAATTTTATTTAATTTTCTGTATTGCTGTGAAGCAGTAAAACATAGAACAATATTTTTATAATGTCATTCCATGCATTATTACACAGCAATGCAGAAATACTAACTAAAATTATTTTAGCGGACTCTGCTACCATCCATTTTCCTCCCTCTTACTCAAAAGTATATCTTATGTACTGCTGATTTTTCTGAATATTTCAAATTTATTTAAGAAATAATACTATATCACAACTTTTGTTGATATTTTTTTCCTTTCTTCATGCAATGGGTTTTCTGACAAATTTTATATCATTAATAATTTTCAAGTTTTTAATTTTAAAATATACTCTTAATTTTTTTTTTTAAAAATGAGCTTATTTTAACAAAATCTCAATTAAATTTGTTAGTTTGTAATATATATACATAATTTTTTTTTTAAATGTGTAACTTAAGCCATTTACAATTTCACAATTATCATTCATTATTTATATTCTGAAATTGTAAATTAAGAAAACAACACCACATAATTGCTAAGTTAAATTTACATTTGAATTGAGTCGAAAATTTAGCTTAACTTTTTTTCTACTATATAACTAAGTCATTCATTTCCAAAAATATTACAATAAAATTATATCTCGAATTTTTAAACTGTTATTTTTTGTAATAACTGAAACAATAAAGAAAATAAAAATAAAAATTCAAATTACTTACTTGCATAAATTATTTCACTTCTATCACTGAAATTAAAGAGAGAACTACTTACGTAACTTTATCCTTTTAGAATCGGAAATTTTACTTACAAAACACTTGAAACAAAACCTAAAGGTACCTGTAGAAATATATTTTCAGGGAGTGGAAACAAAAAAAGCCTTTATGAATTTCTATTAAAAAAATTTGCAATTATTTTTTGTAATGTAAAAATAATTTTACATTGGGACATCAGAAATTTTTAGCGATTCAATAATTAGTTAAAGTACTATGAACTTTTATTTACTTAAAGTTTAGATAACATTTAAATGTCAAAACCAAAAACAAAAAAAAGTAAATATTGTATTTTATCAGAATTAAATTTGCACAAACATTAAATTGCATACAAGAATGAGACGAAAAAACATAATACTTTTTTACTATAAGTTGCTTTTATAATGATCCAAATTTGACTACCATCAGTTACTTTTGAAAAACCTTGCTATCACAAAATATTCTTTAATAATATTCTTTATAATATAAGCAATATTCTTTTCTAAATTGATCAGGAATTTTTATCATAATATAAATGTTGTTCAGTCAAAAGAACTTTTCACGATTATAATTATTTTACAATTATATTATTTTAAACATGATAAAAATAA
Source organism: Parasteatoda lunata (assembly GCA_949128135.1). Lineage (NCBI taxonomy): Eukaryota > Metazoa > Arthropoda > Arachnida > Araneae > Theridiidae > Parasteatoda > Parasteatoda lunata. The sequence continues at coordinate 5,285,310 of OX421980.1, read as the reverse complement.
AAAAGCAGAAATTTTTGTCTCAAATTTTAAATGAATAAATTATGTGAAAGTTTCCAAAATTAAAATAATAAACACAATGTTGATAATAAAAATCCTCAAGAGTTTGAGTTATACTTTAAAATCAGCATTAAAAAAAAAATTGCTTCTTATATCATCACAGAAATTAAATGAAGAAATACTTACGTAGCTTTATTCTTTAAGTATTTGAAATTTTATTGAACAAAACACCTAAAACAAAACCCAAACACAAAGTGGAAATTTTTCCAGAGAGTGAAACCAGGAAAGTAACTAATATTATGAAAATTGCTATTAATTTTTGTAATGTAAAAACTACTTTTAGGGGCACATCAGAAATTATCATCAATTCGATAATTATTTAAAGGTGTTATGTACTAAACCAACAATCTTTGCAAACAATTTACATAATATTTTAATTTCAAAACTGTCAGTAAATATTATGTTTAATCTAAATTAAAATTGCACAAACATATAATAGAAATCAAGAACGAGACGAAAAAATAATAACATTTTTAACAGTATCTTTTAAAAGTTTCCTTTGGTATGAATGATTAAAATTTGACTACAATCTATTACTCTTTTGAGAACGTTGCTATAAAAATAACGATTTTTGTTTTAAAACAATTCCATTTCTTTCATTTCGCTGATTATAGATTATGCGTTATGACATAAATAGGTTTAGAAAAAAGCTGGTGTAATATGTAAAAATTTTAAACAGAGCTTTTCAGAAAATAAATTTTTAAAAATTAAGCAGACGCTAAAGTCAATCTTTTGGTATTGATCAATTAGCCATAAAAAAAAATATTATGTATTTAAAAACCTGCTTTGCAAAGAGCCATCATACTGATGAAAACATAAACAAGATTCTACTCTACGTTGGTTTAAATTTATTGCTTTAACAATAAAGTAAATAAATGTCCAGCTAAATTTTTAATATTAAGCCAAAGAAATTTTTACTATTATCATTATTTTAAACATCATGAAAATATATATATACACTTCTTATCTCAAATTTGAACTAAATAATTCAAAATTAAAGTAAAAATACAATGCTTGTAGTATAAATGCCCATAAGCTAGAGTTACTGTTTAACAATGATGTTAAAATAAAATTGTCTCCGATATTTTGAAAATTTAAAAGAAACCGAATTTTATCTACATCTAATTTCAAAATGCTTAAACATTACTATCATGACTATAAAAAAATTTCCAACATTATATCTTATTAAGTTTTATTAATGAACACATATCTGCCTATCCCATTTTCTAAAATTTCGAAGATTTATTTCAAAGATGCAGTATAAATTACACAATGCAGTAGTTAAGAATAAATAAAAAAATTAATCAAACCAAATCATGACAAACATTATTTCACAATTTAATTATATTATTTTAAAACAAGACACAATATAAACTTCACTCAATGTCATTAAATAAAATAATTTTTTTTAATGCAAAAAGCAACAGTTTGACTATGTGTTATCATTCTAATTATTATTTTTAAATAGAAAGAATTCCAAAACTTTACAGTCATTTATTTCATGCAGTTCAAAGTTCTTTTCCCTTCACTTGCAATTTTTTGCTTATGTGCAACTATATTTCAGAGCAATAAACTGATGAATCGTAGCTTTAGTGAAAGATTTTATAAAATTGTCAGCAACAACAAGAGGAGTTTCAGCTTCGGCAGATTTAAAGAGAATCGAACAGCATATACACAGCAGTTGTTTTGTTTTCTGTCAGGATCGAACTTACGGGCCCTCGTCTTCTACCAGTATGTCATTCTCCATTTGCATTATCCAGCAGCCTCAGACGAAGCTAAAATTATAAGAGAAGAGTTAAACTTAACATTGAAAACACTAAATTTAAAACTCTACATTACTTTACATTCAAAACATTAAATTAGTAAATTTAAAACTATTAAGCATTGAATATTTCTCTAAAACTTAAATCATTTAAAATAAATTTTAATAGGTCTAAAATTTAATAGGTAGATTTCAGTAACAATACCTGCACCAAAAATCTTAGTATCACTGCGCAAGAATCAAAAAATATTTCATTTATAACCGCTCTCAAGTAATAATTTTATTCATTCTTAATTAGTTTTTATTTTAAAAAAAGAAGAAATTATAGTTCAAAACCGTTAAGCCCTTTTTAATTGAAGTGAATATTGAGGTATATATACAGATACAAAAATATATCAAATTCAATGCTTTTTAATTTTTTTTTTAAAGATAAAGTACAATGATACTTAACTATCAAAATATTTTTGTACATTATATAAGCTCCTAGAGTCAATAGGAAATATTCACAATTTTATTAAGAACTTCCTAAATAAAAATTCTAATACCTTTTCAGCACTGCTCTTCATTTAACGTAAACACAACTTTGAATAAACCATATTGTTGCTAATTTTTTAACCATTTGCTATCATTTATAAATTCATATAATTAATCATGTATCAAAAACATGCAAATCTGTCTATACTCAAGAAATGAAAATCAAAATGTTTAACTCATTATTTTACAATATATTAAAGAGGAATCTTTAATTAATGTAACAATAGTGTTCTTCTTGTGAATAAAATTTCAGACATTCTAAAATGTACCTAATGGTTTTAACTAAAAAGTAGCCGATTAATTAATAATTATTTTAACATGGCAAACTTCTTTACTAAATATTATTTTTTATCTTTATCATTGTTGCAGTGAAATTCTGTCAGATGCGAATTACCATGTAAACATTGTTTTTACGAGCCTATTCTAAACTAACTACAATACTTGTAATTTATAGTCGGACAATACGTTTTAACAGAGTAGTCAACTACTACAAGCAAACATTATTAAAAATGCGCACAATCATAATATTTATTGAGAGATTTATTAAATCATTAAATTAATTCTTGAATGTTTTGAAGAAGAAGCGGTCAAGATTATTAAGTACACTGAATGTTTCTACAGGAAAAACACTACCTACGATACTACTTTAAAGTTTTATGTATCTATCATTGAAACTTATAAAGTTTACTAAAAAATTACTAAATTATAAATACCTTTGAAGTTAAAAATGTCATTCTAGCTGATTACCACGATCAATGGCGGCGGCGATGTAAACATTCCCATTACAAAGGAAGTTACAACTCAACAATTGCACTGGCGGAAACAGCTTATTTCTGCTAATATTATCGTTATGTTTTCTGGCATAAGTTTGAAGTGGCCAAAAATGATATTTTAAGTAATAATTAATTTATTGTTTTCTTTCATAAATAAATGTTTATTTATTAATAATATGGGTAAAATAAAAATAGAAATAAATGTAGAAAAGGAAAAAAAAAATTAAAAATATTAAAAATATGACCACTGAAGCCGACATCTTCAGGGGGTAACGGCCCCAGTGGCCAAAAAACAAAACCTTTTCTATTGAGGAAGAAGGCAAAAGCCTAAAAACCTTCCTCAGTACCCCGAAGGTTTTGTTTAAAAGTCCAGGAGAAAAAAACATGCAAAACATAAAACTAATACAGAAAAGAAACTCATACAACTCATCAGAAACTCATATTCTTCAGAAAATAAAAATCAACAGAAAATAAAAACTCACATAAACAAGGTCAGACAGCGAACTCTAAAGCAAACCAAATGAAAAGGAATCACTTAAACCAAAAGAAAAACAACGCCCTCTTTTAAAATGCGCAGATTGAGAAAATGATAGGAAGAAGTTGTCAAAGAAAAATTACGTCACATATTAATAGAATGCTTAACTGGGGCTGCTCAGTTAAGTCTTGAATTGCGCCCTGTTAAAAGAAATAAAAAAACTAATATTCTTCAATCATTTTCTTAATTAACAAATTAACATTACAAAAATTATAACGAAAATCATTATTACTCAAATTATTCAAAAAATTATTCACAGCTTCATGAAAACTTTCAACATTATTGCAAATATTTTTAATCCTAACCAATTGTGAAAAAACAAAATTTTTAAAAATTTTATTACACAAATTAGTATAAAAGTTGCAGAAAAATATAACTTTAAATATAAAAGCTTTTCTTTTATCAAAAACACCAATTTTAATAATTTTGTCCACAATAACAGTTTTAAAATCAAAATACTCAACATTAAAACAATCCTCATTAGTTTTCTTCAAAACCAAATCTTTAGGATAAATATTACAAATAAAATTATAATTATCACTATTAAACAAAATCAGGTCATCAATATATCTAAAAGCTTTAAAATCATTATTTTCCAGAAATTTAGCTTCAAAAACATGCAAAAATATATTAGCAAAAGCACCAGAAAATGAATTACCTTGTGGAATTCCAATAATTTGTTTATAAAAATCTAAACCATTAAAAAGAACGTTCTCAAAAAGATTAAACTTACACAAATCCAACCAATTAGACTTATCAATTTTCTCATTAAATAAATATTTATCAAAAATGCCATTACAGATATCAATAATCTTTTCGTGTGGTATACTTGTATACAAATTTTCAAAATCAAAAGTATTAATGTTGGATATTTCATTATTATTAATATAATCCAAAACATCAACATTACTATTAATAACAATATTTTTTTCTTTTTTAATTTTAAGCAAAATAATTTTTAGAAAACTAAAAAACTTTTTACTAACATCAGAATTGTAACAATTAGTACCACACGCTATAAACCTAAATTTAACAGGATTTTTATGAAATTTAACAATAGGAAATAAATATGGAAATTTAATCCTATTTAACCTAAATTTTAATTTTTTACTAAACGCAATAATTCTTTTTTCAACAACCTTCCTATATACTTTTAATTTTAAATAAGTATTATTTGCGTTATAATCTCCAATAATCAAATTTTTAAAAAAATATTTACACATAATACAAAAATTATTTGAAGCTTTATCCACTACCGTAACAATAAATTTATCTTTAAGATTTTTAATTTTACTAGACAGATCATAATCAATAATAGTACCACTAGGAAAAGAACCAAAACTGGTATTAATTAAATTAAAATTAACCTTTTCAATAATTTTAGCCTTCCACTCTGAAAAACCCTCAACGGGCCAATGATATTTTCTGGAAATTTTTGCTATAAAAAAATCAAGATCTTTTTTAATGGACAAAATAAAATCTTCTTTATTCATTCTAAATCTTGTCCTAAATTTTGAACCTTTGCCTAAAATATTAATTAAATCTTCATTACCAACAATCTCCAAATTTCCCGTAATAATATGCCCATAATCATTATCAATATATTGTGAAAATTCCTTTTCATTACAATAACAATCAAATTTAGAAATACATTTTAAATTTTGACTTAAAAAATTATAATTGCAGACCCTTTTCCTAAGTGTAGAAGAATACTTAAAAGCAACAGAAACATTAATATGCTTTAAAGGAAAAAAATCCGAAATTTCATGTATAATCTGTGGCAATTTAGCATTTTCAAATTTTTTAACATGAAAATTAATCGTACAAAAAACCTTTTCAAAATTATAAACCTTATTAAAAAGCAAATCTGTCTTACTAACACCAAGTTTTGATTTAATTAAATCAAAAACAATAAATTTAACAAGTTCTGTATCATATTTAATTTTAGAACCAAAATTAATAAGAAAATTTTTAAGAACTTTATTTTTAAAACCAAAAATATATTTCCTAATATTGAAAATATTATTCAAATTAACAGGTAAATTGCAAAAATTCAAAAATTCATCAAAAGCAACATATTTACCTTTACCTTTCCCACTACCTCTTTTATTCCTATATTTTGAATTAAAAACCCCAGGAAAATCAAAAACTTTAAATCTGTCATAAATACAATAATCACCAGCATTAACAATACCTTCCCCATTAAAATTACGATTTAATCCATATGGAAAAAGAGTTTTAAGACTACTAATGTAAATATTTTCTAAATCAAGTCTATTATCTAAATTATCCATAAAATCCAAAATGAAAAGAGTAACGTTATCAAAATCATGAAATTGAAAATGCAAAATTTCATAATCAGTAGAACAATTACTATTATTAAAATTTTTAATAGCAGACCTGTGGGAATTAATCCGTTTGTGAAACTCAAGTCCTGTCTGACCAACATAACACAAATTACAACAATTGCATTGAATTAAATAAATAATATTAAAACTTTTACAAAAAAATACATTACAAAAACTGTCAATCTGAGAATTATCAGCTAATGGACAAGTTTTACATTTTTTATTTTTGCAATTTTTAAACTTTTTAAATTTTTTTATAGATTTTAATTTATTTAAATATAATACATGACTTAGTAACTTTTTGTCCGAAGTAATCCCTAAATCAAGATTAACTTCAGTGCTCCTTGTTTGGGCGCGCGACGAGCCATGCGCCATGAAATATTCATTAATTGTACTTTGCATTGAAATAAATTAAACCTAAAAAGAAAATACATAATTAGACATATAAATCCAGACATCCAACAAAACCCCTAAGACGCTTTAAAATTTTTTTGGAAAATACCAAAAACCAGAATATTAATCAAAATAACTTTTCAAATAAGAATAAGCGCAAAATGCAGCTAAAACCAAATTTGAAAATTACAATACTAAAAGAATACAATTAATATCTAAACAAAATGAACAAAACTTCTTTTAAAAAAATGCGCTAAAAAGCAGCAGAATTTTCAAAAAAAGAGAGAATAAAAATAGAAATAAATGTAGGAAAAAAAAAAAAAAATTAAAAATTATACATGAACTTTCGGATTTTTTTCCTTTAAAGCATATTAATGTTTCTGGTGCTTTTAAGTATTCTTCTACACTTAGGAAAAGGGTCTGCAATTATAATTTTATAAGTCAAAATTCAAAATGTATTTCTAAATTTGATTGTTTTTGTAATGAAAAGGAATTTTCACAATATATTGATCATGATTATGGGCATATTATTACGGGAAATTTGGAGATTATTGGTAATGAAGATTTAATTAATATTTTAGGCAAAGGTTCAAAATTTAGGACAAGATTTAGAATGAATAAAGAAGATTTTATTTTGTCCATTAAAAAAGATCTTGATTTTTTTATAGCAAAAATTTCCAGAAAATATCATTGGCCCGTTGAGAGTTTTTCAGAGTGGAAGGCTAAAATTATTGAAAAGGTTAATTTTAATTTAATTAATACCAGTTTTGGTTCTTTTCCTAGTGGTACTATTATTGATTATGATCTGTCTAGTAAAATTAAAAATCTTAAAGATAAATTTATTGTTACGGTAGTGGATAAAGCTTCAAATAATTTTTGTACTATGTGTAAATATTTTTTTAAAAATTTGATTATTGGAGAATATAACGCAAATAATACTTATTTAAAATTAAAAGTAGATAGGAAGGTTGTTGAAAAAAGAATTATTGCGTTTAGTAAAAAATTAAAATTAAGGTTAAATAGGATTAAATTTCCATATTTATTTCCTATTGTTAAATTTCATAAAAATCCTGTTAAATTTAGGTTTATAGCGTGTGGTACTAATTGTTACAATTCTGATGCTAGTAAAAAGTTTTTTAGTTTTCTAAAAATTATTTTGCTTAAAATTAAAAAAGAAAAAAATATTGTTATTAATAGTAATGTTGATGTTTTGCATTATATTAATAATAATGAAATATCCAACATTAATACTTTTGATTTTGAAAATTTGTATACAAGTATACCACACGAAAAGATTATTGATATCTGTAATGGCATTTTTGATAAATATTTATTTAATGAGAAAATTGATAAGTCTAATTGGTTGGATTTGTGTAGGTATAATATTTTTGAGAAGGTTCTTTTTAATGGTTTAGATTTTTATAAACAAATTATTGGAATTCCACAAGGTAATTCCTTTTCTGGTGCTTTTGCTAATATTTTTTTGCATGTTTTTGAAGCTAAATTTCTTGAATATAATGATTTTAAAGCTTTTAGATATATTGATGATCTGATTTTGTTTAATTGTGATAATTATAATGTTATTTATAATATTTATCCTAAAGATTTGATTTTGAAGAAAACTAATGAGGATTGTTTTAATGTTGAGTATTTAGATTTTAAAATTGTTATTGTGGACAAAATTATTAAAATTGGTGTTTTTGATAAAAGAAAAGCTTTTAAATTTAAAGTTATATTTTTCTGCAACTTTTATACTAATTTGTGTAATAAAATTTTTAAAAATTTAGTTTTTTCACAATTGGTTGGGATTAAAAATATTTGCAATAATGTTGAAAGTTTTCAAGAGGCTGTGAATAATTTTTTGAATAATTTGAGTAATAATGATTTTCCTTATAATTTTTGTAATGTTAATTTGTTAATTAAGAAAATGATTGAAGAATATTAGTTTCAAGACTTAACTGAGCAGCCCCAGTTAAGCATTCTATTAATATGTGATGTAATTTTTCTTTGACAACTTCTTCCTATCATTTTCTCAATCTGCGCATTTTAAAAGAGGGCGTTTTTTTTCTTTTGGTTTAAGTGATTCCTTTTCATTTGGTTTGCTTTAGAGTTCGCTGTCTGACCTTGTTTATGTGAGTTTTTATTTTCTGTTGATTTTTATTTTCTGAAGAATTTGAGTTTCTGATGAGTTGTATGAGTTTCTTTTCTGTATTAGTTTTATGTCTTGCATGTTTTTTCCTCCTGGACTTTTAAACAAAACCTTCGGGGTACTGAGGAAGGTTTTTAGGCTTTTGCCTTCTTCCTCAATAGAAAAGGTTTTGTTTTTTGGCCACTGGGGCCGGTACCCCCTTAAGACGTCGGCCTCAGTGGTCATATTTTTAATATTTTAAATTTTTTTATTTTTTTTTATTTATTTATTTTTTTTTTCCCTTTTCTAAATTTATTTCTATTTTTATTCTCTCTTTTTTTGAAAATTCTGCTGCTTTTTAGCGCATTTTTTAAAAAGAAGTTTTGTTCATTTTATTTAGATATTAATCGTATTCTTTTAGTATTGTAATTTTCAAATTTGGTTTTAGCTGCATTTTGCGCTTATTCTTATTTGAAAAGTTATTTTGATTAATATTCTGGTTTTTGGTATTTTCCAAAAAAATTTTAAAGCGTCTTAGGGGTTTTGTTGGATGTCTAGATTTATATGTCTAATTATGTATTTTCTTTTTAGGTTTAATTTATTTCAATGCAAAGTACAATTAATGAATATTTCATGGCGCATGGCTCGTCGCGCGCCCAGACAAGGAGCACTGAAGTTGATCTTGACTTAGGGATTACTTCGGACAAAAAGTTACTAAGTCATGTATTATGTTTAAATAAATTTAAATCTCTAAAAAAATTTAAAAAGTTTAAAAAATGCAAAAAACAAAAATGTAAAACTTGTCCATTAGCAGATAATTCTCAGATTGACAGTTTTTCTAATGTATTTTTTTGTAAAAGTTTTAATATTATTTATTTAATTCAATGCAATTGTTGTAATTTGTGTTATGTTGGTCAGACAGGACTTGAGTTTCACAAACGGATTAATTCCCACAGGTCTGCTATTAAAAATTTTAATAATAATAATTGTTCTACTGATTATGAAATTTTGCATTTTCAATTTCATGATTTTGATAACGTTACTCTTTTCATTTTGGATTTAATGGATAATTTAGATAATAGACTTGATTTAGAAAATATTTACATTAGTAGTCTTAAAACTCTTTTTCCATATGGATTAAATAGTAAGTTTAATGGGGAAGGTATTGTTAATGCTGGTGATTATTGTATTTATGACAGATTTAAAGTTTTTGATTTTCCTGGGGTTTTTAATTCAAAATATAGGAATAAAAGAGGTAGTGGGAAAGGTAAAGGTAAAGTTGTTGCTTTTGATGAATTTTTAAATTTTTGCAATTTACCTGTTAATTTGAATAATATTTTCAATGTTAGGAAATATATTTTTGGTTTTAAAAATAAAGTTCTTAAAAATTTTCTTATTAATTTTGGTTCTAAAATTAAATATGATACTGAACTTATTAAATTTATTGTTTTGGATTTAATTATATCAAAACTTGGTGTTAGTAAGACAGATTTGCTTTTTAATAAGGTTTATAATTTTGAAAAGGTTTTTTGTACGATTAATTTTCATGATAAAAAATTTGAAAATGCTAAATTGCCACAGATTATACATGAACTTTCGGATTTTTTTCCTTTAAAGCATATTAATGTTTCTGTTGCTTTTAAGTATTCTTCTACACTTAGGAAAAGGGTCTGCAATTATAATTTTTTAAGTCAAAATTTAATATGTATTTCTAAATTTCATTGTTATTGTAATGAAAAGGAATTTTCACAATATATTGATAATGATTATGGGCATATTATTACGGGAATTTTGGAGATTGTTGCTAATGAAGATTTAATTAATATTTTAGGCAAAGGTTCAAAATTTAGGACAAGATTTAGAATGAATAAAGAAGATTTTATTTTGTCCATTAAAAAAGATCTTGATTTTTTTTATAGCAAAAATTTCCAGAAAATATCATTGGCCCGTTGAGGGTTTTTCAGAGTGGAAGGCTAAAATTATTGAAAAGGTTAATTTTAATTTAATTAATACCAGTTTTGGTTCTTTTCCTAGTGGTACTATTATTGATTATGATCTGTCTAGTAAAATTAAAAATCTTAAAGATAAATTTATTGTTACGGTAGTGGATAAAGCTTCAAATAATTTTTGTATTATGTGTAAATATTTTTTTAAAAATTTTATTATTGGAGAATATAACGCAAATAATACTGATTTAAAATTAAAAGTATATAGGAAGGTTGTTGAAAAAAGAATTATTGCGTTTAGTAAAAAATTAAAATTTAGGTTAAATAGGATTAAATTTCCATATTTATTTCCTATTGTTAAATTTCATAAAAATCCTGTTAAATTTAGGTTTATAGCGTGTGGTACTAATTGTTACAATTCTGATGTTAGTAAAAAGTTTTTTTGTTTTCTAAAAATTTTTTTTGCTTAAAATTAAAAAAGAAAAAAATATTGTTATTAATAGTAATGTTGATGTTTTGGATTATATTAATAATAATGAAATATCCAACATTAATACTTTTGATTTTGAAAATTTGTATACAAGTATACCACACGAAAAGATTATTGATATCTGTAATGGCATTTTTGATAAATATTTATTTAATGAGAAAATTGATAAGTCTAATTGGTTGGATTTGTGTAGGTTTAATCTTTTTGAGAAGGTTCTTTTTAATGGTTTAGATTTTTATAAACAAATTATTGGAATTCCACTAGGTAATTCCTTTTCTGGTGCTTTTGCTAATATTTTTTTGCATGTTTTTGAAGCTAAATTTCTTGAATATAATGATTTTAAAGCTTTTAGATATATTGATGATCTGATTTTGTTTAATTGTGATAATTATAATGTTATTTATAATATTTATCCTAAAGATTTGATTTTGAAGAAAACTAATGAGGATTGTTTTAATGTTGAGTATTTAGATTTTAAAATTGTTATTGTGGACAAAATTATTAAAATTGGTGTTTTTGATAAAAGAAAAGCTTTTAAATTTAAAGTTATATTTTTCTGCAACTTTTATACTGATTTGTGTAATAAAATTTTTAAAAATTTAGTTTTTTCACAATTGGTTGGGATTAAAAATATTTGCAATAATGTTGAAAGTTTTCAAGAGGCTGTGAATAATTTTTTGACTAATTTGAGTAATAATGATTTTCCTTATAATTTTTGTAATGTTAATTTGTTAATTAAGAAAATGATTGAAGAATATTAGTTTCAAGACTTAACTGAGCAGCCCCAGTTAAGCATTCTATTAATATGTGACGTAATTTTTCTTTGACAACTTCTTCCTATCATTTTCTCAATCTGCGCATTTTAAAAGAGGGCGTTGTTTTTGTTTTGGTTTAAGTGATTCCTTTTCATTTGGTTTGCTTTAGAGTTCGCTGTCTGACCTTGTTTATGTGAGTTTTTATTTTCTGTTGATTTTTATTTTCTGAAGAATTTGAGTTTCTGATGAGTTGTATGAGTTTCTTTTCTGTATTAGTTTTATGTCTTGCATGTTTTTTTCTCTTGGACTTTTAAACAAAACCTTCGGGGTACTGAGGAAGATTTTTAGGCTTTTGCCTTCTTCCTCAATAGAAAAGGTTTTGTGTTTTGGCCACTGGGGCCGGTACCCCCTGAAGACGTCGGCTTCAGTGGTCATATTTTTAATATTTTTAATTTTGTTTTTTTTTTTCCCTTTTCTACACTTATTTCTATTTTTATTCTCTCTTTTTTTGAAAATTCTGCTGCTTTTTAGCGCATTTTTTTAAAAGAAGTTTTGTCTATTAGTCTATTGTTTAGATATTAATTGTATTCTTTTAGTATTAATAATATGGGATAACCTTTCGCAAAAATGTGGTGCTGTACCAAAAGTAATGAAATAGATGATTATTTTGAAATTTTGGATGTTAGATCGAATACTATATACTCTTATATCAAATTAGTTCCAACATTAGAAGATAGGATTCAAGAGTATTGCGCTTTCTAGCACGGCAGTATTATATTGCATCCTGCCAGTATTAGATCATATCTTTTTGCTATCTGGGTCCTGTATTAAATTCCGTCTTGAATCTGCCGGGAAGGGCAGTAAACTTTTCCGTGAAGTGCAGAAAACTTTCCTGAAACTTTTGAATCATCCTGAAAGATTCTGAAACTTTCCAAAATCTTTGGATTATTCTGAGCAATTCAGAAGGGCAGAAGTGATCAAGAGCGGAGAAGTGCAGCAATCAGTGAAATCCTTGGATGAGCCGAAAAGGGAAGCGAGATTAATCATCTGGTCTGAATCAACGAAACATTGGATTACCATTGGACACGGATTCTCTTCAATCAAGGTAGGAAATTTTCAATTTTAAAAATGTATAAAAATTCAAAGAAAGAAGACCTTGTAAAAGTATTTGAGGAAATAGGGGGCAGTGCAGACAGCAACGATAATATCGTTAAATTAAAAGAAAAAATTGAATCTACCGAAATATTTAAAAATGATTCAGAATTTGTTAAAAATTTTATAACTAATGCCGTAGAAGAAGGAGTACAAGCAGCGGACAGGGAACTAAAACAAAACAAAATTCAAGTCGAGTTAGAAAAATTAAAATTAGAAAGACTCGAGAAAGAAATGCTTTTATTAGAGGCGAAAAACAAAGCATTTGAAATTAACCATCCCAAAACAATAAATGATACACCTGAAATAAACATTGAGAATCTAATTCATAGCATTAAAACTCTATCTCTTTTAGTTCCATCGAAACCTGAAAATTTTAATCAATTTTTTTCATCGTTGGAAAGACCTTTTGCTACGAAAAACATAAATGAGGGGCTTAAAGCCGAAATCTTAATTAATATACTAGGTGAAAAAGCAAACAGTGTCTTGTTATACATTGAAGATAATGATTTAAAAAACCATGAAAAATTAAAAGCTTTAATATTGCGTGATTTTCAACAAACTCTCCAAGAGTGTTTGAATAACTTTAAGAATACCTCAAAATTTAAAGAAGAAACATTTATTAAATTTGCTACTCGCTTAAATTCACATTTCGAGTATTATTGCAAACTACGTAAAGTTGAAACATTTAAATCATTATGCAACTTAATCATATCCGATAAAATAATTGAGACATTAAATAAAGAGATGGCCAGTCATATTTTAATCCGCCAGGGAGAAAATTGGTTTAATCCTGTCGAGTTAGCACGAGAATTAGACATTTACATTACGTCGAAAAATATGCCACACAGAGAAGCCCACAAATATGGATAACACTTTTTGTCGGAATGAAAACAGAGATTTCAGAAAAAACCACCTGAATCATTTTTCTCAAACGATAAGTAAACAAAATAGTGCGGAGAGACATTGTTATGTTTGCGGGGAAATTAATCACTTAGCATGCTATTGCAAGAAACAGTTGCAAAAAACATATGATTCCAGAAGTGATAATTCAGAAAGAAAAAATACCCCTCCTAGTGAAAACTTAAAAAATAAAAACCTTAGTGTAAGTTCCTGCAAACCATCTGGAGAAAATAATTTTAAGCACGAGTTGAAGTATGCTCAGATTTATTTGGATAAAAATATCCCAGTTCGAGCCATAATTGATTCGGGAGATGAGTTATCGGTGATTACTTCAAATAAAATAAAAATAAACGATTCTCTCTAATCTAACATAATACCAACATCGTGTTTCAATGAAAAGCATATGGCCAAATTAGTAGAAATGGAAATGTCCATAAATCCCAATGCGTCAGGGTTGAAGGTCAGCGCTGCTGCTTCAGAACATTTAGCTTGTGACTGTATCATAACGCCCACTATCTATGAGCAATTAATAAAACTAGGTCAGCTTTCTTCAAGAGTAAGCACTCAAATCGTAACTTCTGAGACTGAAGATATTTATGAGTGCTGTTGTTTCAATATTAATGACTTAAACCAAAAAAAATTAAAGACAATAATTTAACAATGAAAATTATTTTAAAGGATGAAATTCCAGTATGTCAAAGAGCTAGACGTCTGAGAAACAAAAAGTAAATGCTCAGACATCAGAATGTTTAAAAACAGATGTAATTAGAGAGAGTTGCTCTGATTATTGTTCCCCAATAGTTCTTTGCAAAAAGAAAGATAATAGCCTAAGATTATGTATAGATTACCGGTAATTAAATTCAAAAACAATTAAAGATCGATACCTCTTACCTCTAATTGAAGATGTGTTAGACCAATTGCAGGGTTCTAAAGTATGTAGCAAAACTGATCTCAGAAATGGGTTTTTCTGTATAGACGTGGACGAGGATAGTAAAAAGTATACCTCATTTGTAACACCTGATGGGCAGTATGAGTTCAATAAAGTGTCATTTGGGTTGTGTAATAGCCCTAGTACATTCCAGAGGTACATTAATTATGTGTTTCGTGATCTTCTTAGAGAAGGTGCTATTGATATCTTCATGGATGATATATTTACACCCGCAGAAAGTGAAATAGACGCACTGAACAGGTTAACGAGAGCATTAAAAGCTGCATCCGAATATGGATTGGAACTTAATTTAAAGAAATGCCAATTTTTGATGTCAAAAATTAACTTTTTGGGTTACATTATTCAGAACGGTACCATTAAACCCTCTTCCGTAAAAACATTAGCTGTTCAAAATTTTCCTGTACCTAAATCTACTAAACAGGTGCAGAGCTTTCTTGGATTAACCGGATATTTTAGGAAGTTTATTCTTAACTATGCTATAATTGCTAAACCATTAAGTGATTTACTTCGAGATAACAGTGTATTCTATTTTGGCCCAGAACAACAAACAGCGTTTCAAACTTTAAAACAAAAACTTTCTGAAAATCCAGTACTACACATTTTTAAACAAGGAGCAAAGCTTGAGTTACATACCGATGCAAGTAAATTTGGGTATGGTGCTATTCTTTTTCAGCAATCTGATAACAAATTACCCCCTATACACTATATGAGTAAAAAAACGACTACTCAAGAGAAACTTGAAGTGTTAGCTATAATTGAGGCTTTGCAAAAATTTCGAAATTATTTGGTGGGAAATAAATTTAAACTAGTAACAGACTGTTCAGCTTTCCAAAAGACTATGGGTAAAAAACAATTAACTCCTAAAATTGTTAGGTGGGCATTATTTTTGGAAGACTTTGACTATGAAATTGTACATCGCCCAGGTAAACAAATGAGAGATGTTGATTGTCTTAGTATAGTAGATATCCTATTATGCATATTACTTGTGACGAATTAACCTCTGAAATTGTTACTAATCAGGTAAATGATGAATACATTAACTCTATTAAACAACTTTTGTAAAATAAATCTATAGATGATTTTGTGGTAAAAAATAATGTTTTATATAAACTTGAGAATGATACTTACTTGATAGTGGTTCCACAACAAATGCAAACTGACATTATCAAATCTACACATGCTAATGGTCATTTTGGTATTAGTAAAACTCTAGATGTACTTAAACAAATCTATTATTTTCCAGATATGAAGAAATGTGTTGAAAATGTTGTAAGTAATTGGGTCGAATGTATATTAGTAAATAGGAAGGCAGGAAAAAGAGAAGGGCTTTTGAACCCAATTCCTAAAAATAATATTCCTTTAGATACTTACCATATTGATTTCATTGGTCCCATGCCTTCAACTAATAAGAACTATAAACATATTTTCACCGTGGTAGATGCGTTCACCAAGTTTGTTTGGTTCTACCCAACCAAATCTACGTCGAGTCTAGAAGCTATTGATAAGTTAAAAGCTCAACAGATAACTTTTGGGAATCCTTCACGAATAATTACTGATAGAGGTACAGCGTTTACTTCAACAGATTTTGAGACTTATTACCAAGATGAAGGTATCGAACATGTGAAAATAACAACAGGCATTCCTCGTGGTAATGGACAAGTGGAAATAATGCATAAGATCCTCATACCTATACTGACAAAACTTTCGATAAAAGATCCTACTAAGTGGTACAAATTTGTACCAGCAGTACAGCGTACCACTAATTCTACAGTTTCTCGGAGCACTCAGAAGACACCCTTCCAGCTTTTAACCGGAGTAAAAATGAGAACAATAGAGGACTTACAAATTCTGCAAATGTTGGACACGGAATGCTTACACGGAAAGCAGAGAGAGCATTCGAGAAGAAGCCAAAAAGAATATTTTGAAAATCCAAAAAGAGAAGCGTAGGCAATACAATAAAAGAAGGAAGAAAGCCAACGAATATCTAGTGGGAGACTTAGTTGCAATCCAGAGAACTCAGTTTGGATCTGGTCTCAAATTAAGACCAAAGTTCTTCGATCCATACCAAATCACAAAAGTGAAGAAGATATGATGTGCTAAAAGTCGGGAATCATGATGGACCTATAAACACTTCATCTTCAGCTGACCACATGAAACCGTGGTCAGTAAATTAAAAAAATGTTTTTTTTTTACACTTTGCTTTCTCGTTCTTTTTCTTTTTTTTCTTCTGGTAACTGTGTCTGAAGCTGTTCTGCCCGAAAATGAGGACATTTTGTTGTCAGGATCGCCGAATTGATGTAGAGTTTCAGCGACATGGTGTAATATCTCGGCACATTGCGTCAGCCATCATCATTTAATACTTCAGAGCATTGCATCATCCTCTTTGTCGTCTCGATGAGAAACTCCCGAATTTATAATTAACTATAGACTTTATACCATAGAACAATTTAATTTCTTATACACATCCGTTTTTGCGATACTGCAAGAAGGCATCGCAGCTCTCACCAATGATGTCAATAATGTTAAACTTATCCTTCTATCCTTTTATTTCTATTAAATGTTAAGTTTATCGTCCCGATATATATATATATATATATATATATATATATATATATATATATATATATTGGTTGCCCACTTGTCGTCTTAAGTTGGTTAAAAAGTAAAAGTTCAGGGTGCAGTATCAAGTTCTAATTAAATTGAAAAACCTTACTATAATATTTAATAATTTGAGATTATTTAATAAATTTAATAATTTAAAATTTAAATAATTTTTTTACACGCAATTTTTGAATATATTTAATAATTTGAATTTTAAACCAGTTTTAACCAATCTATCTTAACCAAACTTCTGCATATTGTTTTTAAAAAAATATATAAACATAAAATGTTTGAATTTTAACAGTTCATGTACTAAAAAGTTTATGACTACCACTCTGACCTGAAACCATGGTTAGCAATCATTATTTTTTATTGCAACAAAATCGGACATATTTGATTTAAATTGGATTTTTTTTATTTGAAAAAAATTAATTGGATTTTTTAAAATTTACCATACAAAGCATCTGATACAATATTTTAATAATACTATTGTTTAAAATAATAAACGTGAAATAGTTAATATTTCTTACTAAAAATGGATAAAATTATTATTATATTATTACATACTAATCACAGCGTTAAGAAAAAAAAAAGAAACCATAGTTATATTTTTCAGGTTCAACTTGGTGATAATTGCTAAAAATCGGGTGACAATTTGTCAACTAGACATCTTATGAAAAGTAAATTAGTTTAGATAAAAAAACTGGTCATTCTGGTTTGAGGGAGTCTTGATATACTCTATATTAAATAAGATATAAAAGCATTGCATTTTAATTAGCAAGAAACTAAATGGAAAAAATAAAAATATGTTTCGTTGCCGGAAAATTATTTTAAACATATTAAATGGAAAAATACTATCTATATTAAAATACTATTCATAATACTATACATATTAATACTATATAAAATACTATACATATTAAATGGATAAATACTGTCTTCAAAATTACAAGGCTACGGAGTTGAACATTAGTAGTCGTAAACCCATGAAATTGGGTCGGCTGTTCAACGACGGTTATAAAATAAAATAAAATAAAATAAAATAAAATAAAATAAAATAAAATAAAATAAAATAAAATAAAATAAAATAAAATAAAATAAAATAAAATAAAATAAAATAAAATAAAATAAAATAAAATAAAATAAAATAAAATAAAATAAAATAAAATAAAATAAATTAAATAAAATAAAATAAAATAAAATTATCCATCGTGGCCGATAAGATCCACGAATTTGTAGCCCCACCCGCAATACACGAAGTATCTAACGAGGCGTCAAAAACTTCACAATTGGAGACACAAATAGCGCAATTATCAAAACAAGTACGTGATTTAACCACCATGGTACAGAGCAACGCGAACGCAAGTGACACCCTTGAGCACAGACGTTTTAGAAACCGAAGCCGCTCGTGTGACCGTCTTCGTCGGTACAAGGAACCTCAACAGGGTCGTTGTTTTTATCATACAAATTTCGGCAGTAACGCAAAAAAATGTGTACAACCCTGCTCCTTCCAATCATCGGGAAACTAGATCGGCGATCGCCTCCCGGCCACAAAAGCGACCGCCAACTTCAACGCATTCTCCTGGTCGATCGAAAAACAAATCTTAATTTACTAATCGATACTGGAGCGGACATTTCCGTTTTACCAAAAAGTCATACCACATATAAAGAAGCTTCCCAGTTCTTTATGCTGCTAACGGCACAGTTATCAAAACATTTGGCACGAAACGTCTTACCTTAGACCTTAATTTGTGCCGCAGCTTCACGTGGTCTTTTGTCATTGCTGACGTGAGGCAACCAATTATCGGTGTAGATTTTTTGAGGCATTTTAATTTACTCGTTGATGTCAAAAACAATAAGTTAATTGATGCAACTACACAACTTTCGTGCGCCGCGATTATCCCCAATGCTCACCCAGAGGTCTCTAATATTTCGGCAACATTGAATAGTTGTCCGTACCAGCAAATTCTTGAAAAATATCCGAAACTTTTCTCGACCGCGGCAACTTTTAACAATCACACTGCCGCAAATACTTTTCACCATATAGAAACTACCGGACCTCCAGTTTTTTCCAAGCCAAGACGCTTGGCTCCAGACACTTTGCGTGCAGCTCGCCAAGAATTCGAACACCTCATCATGTTCCAAGGCATTATTCGTAGATCGAAAAGCCCCTGGGCAAGTCGCCTTCACATGGTCAAAAAATCTAATGGCGAATGGCGGCCATGTGGAGACTATCGTCGGCTAAATTCCGCCACTGTCCCTGACCGCTATCCAGTCCCACATATACTGGATTGTACCCAATTATTGCACGGTAGAAACGTATTTTCAACCATTGACCTAGCCAAAGCTTACCACCGGCTCCCGGTTCACCCGCCTCATATTTCCAAAGCGCAATAACAACGCCATTTGGGTTGTTTGAATTTGGATACATGCCTTTTGGCTTACGTAATGCCGGGCAAACATTCCAAAGATACATCAAAGAAGGCAATGTCCGACTTAGATTTCTGCGTAGTAGCCCTACTTCGACGACTTACTCATAGCTTCCGTTAATGAGGTTGAGCATGCAATTCACTTGTATCAGGTTTGTGACCACCTCGAGCAGTATGGTCTAAAAACCAATCCAAACAAGTGTACCTTAGGAAAAACCGCCGTAAAATTCTTAGGTTGTTTAATTACGCCAGATGATGTTAAACCCCTCCCTGAAAAAGTTACGGCAATTAACGATTTCCCAAAACCTGAAACTCTACCACAACTTCGTCGTTTTCTGGCTATGCTCAATTTTTACCGTAGATTTCTCCCACACGCTGCAACAACCCAAGCGCCTTTAAACAATTTGATCCGGGGCGTAAAAAAGAACGACAAGCGTCCGGTGCCCTGGACCGACTCGCTAATTACCTCATTTGTGAGATGCAAAAGTGAATTGGCCAACGCAGCTACACTCACTTTCCCTATACCCAATCAGCCACTTTCTCTTATGGTTGATGCCCCCGATATCGCTATCGGAGCAGCTTTAAACTGCACAGTGGAGAATAACTTAAAACCATTAGCATTTTTTTCAAGAAAACTGAGTGCAGCAGAGACAAAGATAGCACGTACGACCGTGAACTCCTCGCAATTTATTCAGCAGTAAAACATTTCCGACATCATTTAGAAAGGCAGAACTTTGTGATTTATACAGATCATCGCCCATGAACATTTGCTTTCATTAAAAACTCAGAATCCTGTTCACCAATACAACTTCGGCAAATCGATTATTTTTCACAATTTTGTACCAACATCAAGCATATTTCTGAACCCGATAATGTAGTCGCTGATACTCAATCTCGCCTGAAATCAGTACAGACTCCATCAGTGGACTTTACTATCATATCTGAAGCCCAAAAAACAGATAAAGAATTATCTGATTTGCTGCAAAAGGAGCACCATTCGCACCAGCTACAATCATGGGCTATTTCGCCAACAGTGAAACTATATTGCGATGTGAACCACTATTTAATACGCCCATATGTGCCACAACAGCTTCGAAAAACTGTGTTTCACTCCCTACACAACTTAGCTTTCAAACAAGATTTGTGTGGCCTTCTAAGGCCAAGGACATTGCGGAATGGACTCGAAATTGTTTATTGTGCCAGCAGTCCAAAATAACAAAGCACACCCACAGTCCTTTACAATCCTTCAACCTACCTTCACCTTCACAACGGTTTGAACATGTGCATTTGGACCTGGTTGGCCCCTTCCCACCGTCCGATGGCTACGAGTACTTGTTGACGTGCATTGACCGCTTCACAAGATGGCCCGAGGCCATCCCTGTTCCTGATATGTCAGCAGAGACCACTGCACGAGCTTTTGTCTCCGTCTGGGTTTCAAGGTTTGGCGTCCCAAAGATCATCACCACCGACCAGGGAAGGCAATTTCAGAGCCACCTGTTCTCCACATTGAACAAACTTTTGAGCACCAATATGACACGAACAACTCCATATCACCCATCCTGCAACGGCCTCATCGAGAATTTCCATCGTCCACTCAAGCAGGCCCTCCGATGTCATAAAACAAAATGGACTGACTCTCTACCCCTAGTTCTTCTTGGGTTGAGATCTGCTTTAAAAGCAGACTTAAACTACACAAGTGCAGAACTAGTCTACGGTGATCCTCTCCGCCTTTCTGGAGAATTCTTCGAAGCCTCCACTACTGACGTGCAGCCTCATGAGTTTCCGATGAGGATGCGTGAGACAATGCAGACATTGAAACCAACACCAACGTCTTCACACTCTAAACAGTCCATCTTTGTACACCCGTCTTTACCAAAATGCTCTCATGTTTTCATACGAATCGATGGTGTAAAGAAAGCATTGCAACATCCTTATGATGGTCCATTTAAGGTTTTGCAGCGTAGCGAAAGAACCTTCCTTTACCATTGAAATGAAGGGTCGGCAAACCGCAATTAGCATCGACCGCCTAAAACCTGCATTCCTGGATGACGAGGAGTTACAGACTACTTCTCCAACCCCTGCGCAGACCAAGCCTAGACCAGAGATCACGACTCGTTCCGGCCGCCGTGTGAACTGCAACACCCGCTATTCGTGAAATCAGTCTCCTGAACACTTGGGGGGGGGGGGAGTACTGCGGCGACTTGCTGTCTATTCAGACTCTCAACAGATGGCACTGGCAATCTGACAGCAGATGGCGCACCGCTAAATTTATGAACTAAAACAAATTAACTGTTTAACTGTAACCGATTTTTCCATCAAGCAATCAATTGTAGTAGTGGAGGTAGTTGCTGTTTTGGAGTTAGAATAGCGTCGCACGCCTGTACCTTGTTAATCACTAATTTTTGGCGCTTCTCGCCATGTGTATCATACGAATAATCCAGATTAAATTTCTTGTTATTTGTTTCCAATACTTCATTTAATATACCAGCTGATTATTTTATTAATTAAATTATCTAAATGAGGAGGCAATCTATTCACATATTCACACCTCCTTATATATATATAAGAGCTGGGCGAATTGCATCATCTACTTCCTCGTTGAAAGGCGCCAGCCAGGCCAGAAGGGAAAATCCCAGTATCCACGGTACCATAGACGGGAAAAGTCCCGAATTGATAATTAACTCTAACTCTTTTCCATAGAATAATCTTTTAAGCATTCTTTCTTGATCCGGCAACCCTGCGTGTAGGCAGCTCTCACTGGTCATGATATAGCTGTTAAACTTCTTATTTCCTTTTTTTATTAAATATTAAGTTTCATTATTAAACTATTGTCTTTTTTTTTCTCCCCTGCTCCACAAACTCCTATATATATATATATATATATATATATATATATATATATATATATATATATATAAAGAAAAATAGACAAAATAATTCGAGTTTATATTAATGCTTTCTTTAAAATAAAAGCATCATAAATTAAGTGAAAGGTTTACTTTTAAAATAAAAAAGTATACATATTCAAGTATATAAGTTATAATATTTAGAAAATTATATAAGCATCAATTTTTTAAGCCATTGTTATACATGCCAGGATAAGTTAACAAAATTGATACAAATTGTTTCTTAAAGCTGTTAAATCTAACTAACACTCATTTTTATATGAAAATATTTAAATTTATGATTTTACTCTCATAAAAATCTATGCACTTTACCTTAAAATTATCATTAAATAAAAAATGTTTAGAAGATTTTTGAAATAAGTAGTAAGGTTTTTCAATAAGAAGAGCTTTACTCTTATTGAAAAAATAATTGTAATATTTCAATTCAATAGGAAAATATCCATTAATTGATGGCATAAATAATGTTCTTTGCTAAATTAGTGAGAAAAACGGGAAATCAAAATATCTTTATATAAATATGAGAAAAAAAAGAGTAAGTTTCTAAATTTACTCAAAATAGTTCGTTTAATGCTTAAATAAAGTATTTAACCATATCAACACGTTCTAATTTAATTGCACATCTGTTTAGTGACATGGCTGATAAATCGAGCGTAAACAATATCAAACTTCCTACAACAGGATGGAACCTAGTAACTACAATTGCATATTTAGGACATCAAAATAAAATTATGCAAAGTCAAAACTATTTGAAATATCATTATTGGACTTATGTAGTTACTTTCTGAGACCAGGCTTTGGTTTCATTTTATGAGAGCGTAAAACATGCAAATTGAACATTTAAATTTTAACGTGAATAATAATTACGCTACACACAATTCAACTGTATAATTATATCTAATAGCAAATATGAAAACAGATTATTAAATCATTTCTACACTACTTATCATTTATTTAATTTACAATTATATTATTTATTTACAAATATTTCGTTCTAAAAAACAATTTAGCACTCAAAATGATGTAATTTTAATAAATCAGAAATTGCAAGTATGTTACAGAATGTTTAAAAATTTCAGAAAAAAAGAATGTTAGAACTACTGTAAGATTTAAATCCCACAATAATAAGAGATACATTTTAAAAAGTGTAGTTTTGAAATTACACCTCTCAACAATTTCCTTTCTTATTCGGTAAGAAGTATTCGCTTGTTTTTTATTCGTGTCCGATGGTGTCTTATTTTGTGAAATGTCTATCTGAACATTTTTCAAAATTTCTATAAAAACAAATATATTGGGATGGGGAGCGTTCTTCCCTAAGTGTGATTTTCAACTTTTCTTTCGAGTTGACTCGGTATTTTTCTCTGTATCCGGAACACTATGTTGCTGGTGCAAGAGATCTGATCTTTCGACATCGACTACAAAAAACAATTTTAACCCCCTAAATCGTTTAAAAAAATTTAGTCAGTTCAGGAGAGATGCTTGAAGAATTATTTTTTCGCATTAGTTTAAGATTACTCATTGTTAAAACTGAAACTGCAGAAGATTCTGTTTATGATTATATTGCACATTCTTTAATGCTTAATTATTTTTTACAAACTCAGTCATCACTGCAGACAGCATGTGGATCGGTGATACGTCACTGATTTAGTCTTTTTAAAATTATCTGAAATCACAAGATTATTTTGTTTATAATAATGGCTTTAAAACGCGGTCCCATAGAGCTAAATAATTTAAAATCCACAACGGTAATTGGCGTAAAAATTAAGATATGTTCAATAAAGCAAAATCAATAGAGAAAAGATACTGATTCATTAATGGAAGCCATAAACAAATTGCTATGTATTATTGTCACCTGTTGTTGATATGCAAATAAAATCCCATTTTTCCCCTCCCTCTCAGGTAAGTTACGCGAGTTGCGTAATTTGATGTGACGACTTCCCGATAGGGGAAATCGAAATATATTAGTTGTAGAAGCTGACTGAGTTGTTAGTTTGTTAGTTGGTTGATACAGATGTATTCTTTTGCATAGCACTGTGTGTGCACGATATTATTTCCGTATTTATATGTTTCAATAAACTCTTTATTTGCCGGCATTTGCTTCTGTGTTATTCAACATAACAACAGTTGGTAGCAGAGCGTGGTTTACGATCATCATGGAAAAAGACTTAGTGTTTGGAATTCCGAAGTTGACTGGAACTAATTATCATCTTTGGGCCATGAAAATGGAAGCAGTTTTGAATCTAAAAAAAACTAATGTCGGCATTGACAGAGGCAGCTCCAACTGACCCTGGTAAATTGCAAGTTTGGGAAACTACTAACCAAGATGCCGTATCATACTTGAAGTTATCGCTATCAGACGAACAGGCTTTGCAATATGCGGAAGAAAGGAATGCAAAAGCTTTGTGGACAAGAATTAAGACTACCTACACTGGGCTGGAAGAAGATAGAAATATTAATGTGGGTGCCGAACTCAAAAGCTTAGAAATGCTGGATTCAGAAGCCGCCAATGACTATATAGCTCGAGCTAAAGGATTATCGACTAAGAGTGCATGCTTGGGACTGAAAATATCTGACAGAGAATTGGTGTTTTACACTGTCAGAGGTCTAGCTGGAAAATATGAGCGCATAAAACAAGTTTTAAAAACTCAACGAGAAAAGTCGCTAGAAGATATACCCGAAGTCTTAAGGGAAGAAGAAAAAGATTTACTACAGAAATCGCATGGACAAAGAAGTTCGGAATCTGCGTATGCTACTCAGAAGAAGAGGTTACCAAGAAAAATTTGCTACGCCTGTAGACGACCGGGTCTTATAGCAAGGGATTGTTATTCGAAACATCAAGAAGTGGGAACCGATAGAGGCTACAAACCATCGACCAGTAGAGTAAGAGGTTGTCGAAAACCAAATTTTCAAGAAACATTGGTATCCGATAGTGCTACTCCAGAAAATTTCGCCTTGGATTCAGTTGAACAGAATGGACAAGTGGACAAATGTTGGATCCTGGATAGCGGAGCCACGTCTCATATGTGCAAGGGTGAACGCTGGTTCGAATCTGTAGATGCTTGCGACAGCAAAATATACCAGACAGGTAAGACTTTTACATTGGATACTAAAGGACTCGGAACTGTTAAAGCTATTTCACTAAGTAATAATGCAAAAATTATAATTAGTAATGTATTGTATGTACCAGAATTACGTCATAACTTACTGTCTCTTACTTGTTTAATGGATAAAGGGTATAAAGTTAAATCACATTCAAACTCAGTTTTAATTATTGCTCCTAATGGACGCATAGTTTTGAAAGCTTTAAATATGAATAAAAAATTAGAAGTTAAGCTAAAACCTAATGTTAATAACGAGGTATGCTTTTCTGGGTGTAACAAAGTTAAAAATAACACTGAAATGAATATAATTTGGCATAAAAGATTGTGTCATTTAAATGCTGATTATATGCGTAAAATGTCTAAAGTGTTAAATTTGAAAATTGATAATGAATTGTCTTGTGAATCATGTGATATTTCTAAGATTACCAGAAAACCTTTTAACTTCTCAAAGTTCAACTACTTTAGAATTAATACATGGTAATTTGTGTGGGCCATTCCCAGTTAAGTCTTTAGGTAATTCAAGATATTTTTTAATATTAGTAGATGATTTTTCTGGCATGTATTTTACTTATTTTCTTGAGAACAAAACCAAAGTATTTGATAACATTGTAAGTTTTAAGCTAAAATTTGAAAACTTACTAAATAAGAAAATTAAGAAATTTCGTAGTGATAATGGTTTTGAGTTTGTAAATAAAGATCAACGAGCTAACAGAGTTTTGTTAGATAGAGCTAGAACATTAATCTATGATAGTAACCTTCCTTTAAATTTTTGGGCTGAAGCAATAGCCTATGCAACACATGTTACTAACCTAACTCCTCGAAAAGGTAAAACTGAAGTTCCAAAAGACTTATTCTTTAATAAAAAGCAGAACTATAAATATCTGCGTGTTCTTGGATCTACAGCATACTATCACGTTGCTAAAGCTTTAAGACACAAACTTTCTATTCCAGGTAAAAAGGGTATTATGTTGGGATATTCGAATGAAAGACGAGCTTATAGTATTTACGACCCTGAAAGAAATAAAGTAATAGAAGAGCGTTCAGTAAAATTTAATGAAAAATTATTAGGTAGTAGTAATTTGTTTAGTGAGGATAAATCTAATGACACCGATGAATTTTTTAATATCCAAACTAACGTAGAAGACCAAAAAACAAGTTTTGAATTTCCACTGGATTTGAAAGATAGCCGAGATTTAAGTGAAACTAAAACTCGTGGTCGTCCAGTAGGTTCAACTAAAGAAAACATTAGGGAATTAAATGAACAAAGAATAACTGAAGACGAAAACAGGTTATTAGAGCTAGGTGTACAGTCAGCAAAAAAAAAAAAGATATCACCCTGAATAATTTTCGTTCTAATGATCGGATTTTCACGAACTAAGTGTCAATCTTAATGGTTCCTGGAGGTGACTTCAAATATGCTAATTAGTTAGTGCTAACTATTAATTAAGTTACGAAATCAGACACAAAAACGTACTTTCTCTGAATAAACATTTATTTTTTTTTACATATTTGGAATCCAGATACTTGAATTAGGGGGGGGTAGACAAAATTTTGAAAAAAATGGGTGGTAAATAGGGTCGCAACAAAGGTTTATATATTTGGCGATAGTCCAGAAAACCGCCAAAAAAAGTCGCCAACGCAAATGAATATTTTAAGATAACCCATTGACTAATTCAAAAGAAGAATGCTTAGTTTTACTAGGTTGCTAAGCAACCAAGCTCTGACTGGGAAAAAAATTGAAATAATGTTCTGTGATTACTCAGAGAGGTTTAATTAATAGTTAATAGAAAATATCTCGAAGTTTCTAGGCAATAGACAATTTTTAAGCTGATTTCTGTCCAAAAAGCAAAGTTTTTTTTATTTTAATCTCCCTTGAAAAGAAAATTAGAATCGATTATAAATTATTTATGATTTTCTATGTTTTAGAATTTAAATACATGAACATTTTATCTGATATTATTTAGATTATGTTGTTTCTGCTATATTTATTCGAGGATTTCATACTAAAATCAAATTACCATAATTTATTATGGCTAAATACAAAATTTTAGGGATAATCACTTTTACAGCTTTAATCAAGTCTTCTAGGCCAGAAAGTTTGAAGGAAAAAAAAGTGCTTGAAAAATAAAATGTATATTGTATAGTATCTAATGCGCATTCACAAGTTTTTCTATAATTTACGATATTTCTTTTTCCTATAACTCAAGGAATTGCTGAATGTTTAGTGGTATTATAAAAGCATTGAAATAGGTTATGTTTAAGAATAAGATATTGAAATAATATGTTGCATACAGTATGATTCATTGTTTCAAAAATCGCTTTATTCTGCTAGATATTTAGATAACAAGGTTTACTTTGGATAAAGATAATTAGCAAATAGCATCCTTATGCTTCGATACATTTAGAAACTTACGTTCGCAAATTCACCATAAAATATCGCACAGCATATAAGCTACATTTACCACCAAATACTGATACTATGATTATTTTTGTTTTCTTATATATATCTGATATGATACTCTCTTTTTAAACGGAGCTTGTAAGGTCCTTAAGATACTGAAAGGGGGGCACAAAAACTTAAAAGATAAAATATTTAATTTCATTAACTCAAAATATCTGGTCTCAAAATTTTAATTTTAAACCAAGTTAAATATAACTTTTACAATATTGATGCTCTTATGTTTTTAAAGACCACATAATTCCTGTTAAAATATGAAAATGCATATGTTTACTTTAACGAGTATAAAAACCTTATCAAAATAATGATCAAGACCCTAATGTAAAACAGTATAATTGATGATAAAAACTCAACTGGCTTTAAAAAATATGAAGAGGGAAGTAAAAGTCGACATGTTTCGAGCGTTCAAATATATTCACCCATTCTCAAAACTTGTCAAGCTTGAATAACTTGTGACTTTTATTATTGTGTTCAAAACATGTCTATTTTTATCATCATCTATTAATTTTTAAATCAATGAAGTTTTTATATTTTCAATTTCTTGGGATTATCTATTTAGTTACACAATATATTAAATTATTTCACTCGATATTAAAATAGGTTTTACTTAAGTTATAGGCACAGGTTCTTAGATTGAAAAAATAATAATTCGCTATTTTGTAAAAAAATCAATGCAGTACAATTTTTTTTGCTGCAAGCCTTAACATTTTAATTTAAGGACATAAAAAAATTCCGTTTACAATTGAAATTTCAAAAGTCGAATGGGAAAATGGAATGTCCCCTAGCACCAGAAATCGAAATTAAATAGTTACAAGGACAACTATTTTAAACAAGTTAGCGTTTCCGTTCTACTCGAAGTTGTTTGAAAAGGTATTTTGTATATATAGATTCCAAAGTTTATTCTACAAATATTTTAGGGTATACTTTCGGAGTATTTTGATCGAGTTTATTTTTACACCCTTATTTGCTTAAAATTATTAAATAATAAGCTTAAAATAAATTGTTCAAGCAACATGATTTAACGCATTTATAGTATAATAGTAAACGGGGCTTCCATCGCATATCCTTAATCTTGATACCGCTATCATTAAATGAATGGAATAAGCTTAGATAAATAATAAAAGTTAATTTTTTCCCCGTTTTTATTTTCAAGGAAATATGTTTCGATCAAACAGATTTCATTCTGGAAATAACGAAGTTATTGAGTAGGTTCCTTGGAGCAATATCATTCTTATCCTCTTTTGACGAATTATAGGAAAAACTGGTTTTCACAGTTCTGTAAAAAGTATGTTAGCCTTCTTGCCACGTTTTTTATTATTTTTTTTTTTTAATCAAAATAAGTTCGGAAATTTACGTATTTTTTATTGCATTTTTTTAAATCAGATGATTCTAAAATTCGCACGGCTTCGGAAACTTTTTACAAATTTCAATTTTTAGTGTTTCCTGCTAAACAAAATAAGGCATTGTTTCTGTTAACAAATTATACTACAATAATATCTTGGGAATCATGCTAAAGTAAAAAATTGAACAAAATAGTTTAGTATATTATCCGGAAAAAAATCTACATGGAATCATAAAGAAAGAATCATTTAAGATACTGAGATATTTTAAGACGCTTAAAAGTTTTGGCTACGTATTTGACAGCTTCTTATGTTCGGTATCTTTATACTCTTTGTAGTGACTTATAAAGCATGGACACTATTTTAGATAATCTATGTTGAAGAAACAAGAAACAAAACAAAAAAGACAATCAATGATTTATATTCTTTTTTCGAAAAAAATAGTATTCTTAGTAGATAATCAGCTGTTTTGCATTAAATAATTTTAAACAGCGGAGTGTTTTTAATTTCTTAACAAGGCTTTATTCTTAGCTAGCAGACAATAATTCTTTTAAATAAAAAATTGACTATAATGTAAAAAGGAACTTTACTTTAAAGAAAATCTAAATTAAAGTACTAAAAAAATTGATTAGTATATTAATGAAGAAATAATAAATGTAGTAGGGTAAAGAATAAAATTTTTAGAAATACTAAAATTTAATTAAATAGTTGGTAAAATAGTTCTGCGAAACGCTTCCGGACAGGTGATTAAAAAATTACTTTTAAGATTAACACGATATATAAGATGTTGAGAAATTTGAGATGTTGTGAGATATGCTTAAATATGTTTACTACGTATTTTTATTAATATTCATAAAAAATATATACAAGAAACTGAGAAATATTTTATTCCAAATCTATTCATACGTATGTATATTATTGTAATTGTATCAGTTATTGAGAAGAAAAAAAAACTAAAAAATAATCACATTAAATAAGCACAATCTGGTGTACTATAATCATATTCTATCAAAAGCATGCTTTTATAAAACTCGACATTCGTTGAATAAAATGTTTTTTATTCAATAAAATGTTTTATTCAAATTTCTTTACTTAATTTCAAATAGATTTTTAGAGGACAAAAAAAGAAACATTGTATTTTATAGTTTTAAAAAAATAAAAATAAAAAGATTAGCAAACGATTATTAGCGAAAAAAATATGAATGAATTTTTACGCCACGCGCGCTAAATCAAGTTCTTCGTAAGTTTATCACATTTTAATATTAATCACCCCATTTAATCATTTCTTCATTTGTCGCCAAATTATTTTTTTTAAATAATTAATTTTAATTTTTCTCATCTTCTAATAAATAAAAACAGTTGAAACTTTAGATTTTTTAATTGAAAAGCATGTAGATTAATATGGTATAAAAAAATCCATACCTTATAATTCAAAATTTTTTCATCCTCTCTTTAATTAAATAATAAAAAATAATTAATAATTATTAAAAATTATTTTTTTCATGAAATTATCTTTGAGTAAATGCGTTTTATGAGTTGGTGCAATATTTTTTTGAATTGCTTCATTAGTTTTTAAAATATGACTGAAAACGTAAAAAGTGAAATTAACATTAAGGGGTCCAAACTTTGAATCGCTCTCCTGAGCGAACTATGGGGACCACATTTCCCAGATTGCGGCTACCCCCTATATTTAAAAGATAAGGAATCCAAATATGTAAAAAAAAATATATGTTTATTCAGAGAAAGTACGTTTTTGTGTCTGATTTCGTAACTTAATTAATAGTTAGCACTAACTAATTAGCATATTTGAGGTCACCCCCAGGAACCATTAAGATTGACACTTAGTTCGTGAAAATCTGATCATTAGAACGAAAGTTATTCGGGGTGATATCTTTTTTTTTTTGCTGACTGTACGTCGGTCAGATAGAATAAAGGAAAAGGCAAGTTAAAACGTAGTCTTTATGGATTACCCCAATCAGGTCGAAATTGGCATTTACACCTTAAACGGGAATTAGAAAAGCTTGGTTTAAAACAGCTAGCTTCGGATAATTGTATTTTCACTAGAATAGAGAATTCTAAGTATTTTTATATTGGAATATACGTAGATGACTCAATAGTTATTTATTCAAACTTGCAAAGGTATAATAATATAGTGGGAAAATTATCTCAGATATTTGAAGTGAAAGAAAGTAGAGAGAATAAATTTCTAGGTATTGAAATAAATAAAAGTGAAAAGGGCATAACTTTGTCTCAAACTGAATATATAAACTATTTATTGCAGAAACATGGTATGTTTGATTCTAAATGTGTAAAAACACCAATCGTAAGAGGTGAGGATAGGAGTTTTAATTGTTCAAACGAAATGGTTAATCAAACACAATATCAGGAATTAATAGGAGAACTTTTATATCTCTCGAACAGAACACGACCAGACTTAGCATTTGTCATGAGCTACTTATCTCAATTTAATCATAAACATGAGAAACGACATTTTAGTTTAGCTAGAAGAGTGTTAAAATATCTCAATGATACAAAGGATAAAAAATTATTTTTTAGTAACAAATCAGGACTTTTGATTGCTCATGCCGATGCAAGTTGGGGAAATGCTGAAAATGGGAAATCATTTTCAGGAGAAATTGTAATGTTAGGTGACTCTTTAATTTTATGGAAGAGCAATAAACAAAAAACAGTTGCTCTATCTACTTGTGAAACGGAACTTGTTTCTTTAGGTGGCGTTTGTAAAGAACTAATGTGGATATTAAATTTATTAGAAGAATTGCATTGTTCTATATTTGTAAAGAAACCTGTGACCATTTCGTCTGACAATCAAACTGCAATTGATTGGTTGAATAGTGCAAAATCATCTTCTAGAACGAGACATATCAATTTGAAACTTCATTACGTAAAGGATATAATTGGCAAAATTATTAAAGTAGAGTATGTGCAAACTGACGAAATGATCGCAGATTTCCTAACTAAAGCTGTAACTTTTGACAAGCTCACTTGGACTTTGTCACAAATAAATTTAATTGATTAATTGTTAATAAGTTTTAAGTTGTATGAGAAATTAGTTTATTTATGCTTTATATTTTGTGGAAAAATGTGTATTTATTCGCAGGGGGAGTGTTGTTGATATGCAAATAAAATCTCATTTTCCCCCTCCCTCTCAGGTAAGTTACGCGAGTTGCGTAATTTGATGTGACGACTTCCCGATAGGGGAAATCGAAATATATTAGTTGTAGAAGCTGACTGAGTTGTTAGTTTGTTAGTTGGTTGATACAGATGTATTCTTTTGCATAGCACTGTGTGTGCACGATATTATTTCCGCATTTAAATGTTTCAATAAACTCTTTATTTGCCGGCATTTGCTTCTGTGTTATCCAACATAACAACATCACCTATAATGCTTAATTAAATTTGGTAATTAGCTCTACTGGTATTGTGTCAATTGGTGCAGTTTTCAATAGGTACTATTGTTCAAATCTAATGGCATAAAGCCATCGGCAAGGGCTATAAATAAAAAAAAAAAATCGGCACATGTCTTTTAGTAACCGGCCAGGTAGCCGAGCGGTTAGCGTGCCTGACTGCGAAGCTAATGCCTACGGGTATCTTCCAAGCTGAAGATAAAAAAAATAATTCAAAAGTAAAATTCCTAATATATCTTATAAAAATACTGAGTAACTATCTAACTTATGAGAGTCGAGTCGATATAGTCTCAGTTAATTTTCCAAGTACCCCAAGTAGCACCTGATATTAGATATTATCAGAAAATCGGTAAAATCTAACGTTATCTTGCACAAATTCTAAGATTAGAAAGATACAAGAGGTCGCTGTTTGCTCAGCATCGTATAATATTAGATTCAATGCAAACTAAGATTATCTAGCGTTCGCTGTAATATTAAATAATATTAGATTCTATGCAAACTAAGATTATCTAGCGTTCGCCATAGTATTATTTTGCATTAGTTTTAACGCTTTATAATATTAGATTTTGTATTTTCTGATATTATCTTGCTTTAATCTTTATTTTTGGAGTAAGCAAGAGGAGGATTTGGATGGTAGTAGAATAATTCGGCGATATAATTTTACTTAATTTTCTGTATTTCTGTGCGGCAGTAAATCATAGAACAATATTTTTATAATGTCATTCCATGCAGAAATACTAAATAAAATTATTTAAGCGAACTCTGCTACCATCCATTTTCCTCCCTCTTACTCCAAAGTATATCTTGTGTTAGTAGTAATACATTGATCATAATTAACTCAGTCTGAAACTCTCTAACTCAGTCGCGTGTCAAAAGTAATGCTAATCATCCATTGAAAAATAGCGTGCCACACAAAGTTTGTGTGGCAACGGGTTTTAATGGATATTCAGAGGGTCTGGGTATCGATCGGTTTTTTCAATGGGATTTAGTTTCTAACTCACCTCGACAATGTTTAACATTGTCGAGAATTGTTAGCGTGTGCGTATTATGAAATAGCGCCGGATTTGAAATAAATAAAAAAGAGGGATGTGTTTTTTTTTAATTCAATGAAAGGAAAATAAGCGAATGAAATAAATAAATAAAAAAAAAAAAATAGGGATGTGTGTTTTTTAAAAACTAATTCAATCAAGTGAAATAAAAAATGTTTCATTATTTTCGAAATAAATCATTTAATACAAGATTGATTGCGCGCATTATGATATTGGGAAAATGGATTTGAAATATAAATAAAAAATAGAGATGTGTTTTTTTTTTAAAAAAAAAAAAAAAAAAAAAAAAAACCTTCGAAAAAATAAGTAAAGGAAATAAAGATAAAATAACAAATGAATAAAAGTAAAAAAAAAATTACAGTTTAGAAGAGCTTCGTGTAAGTTGATAGGTGCGTACAAGGTGCGGTGCGGGCAGGTGATGCTATGCGGTGTCTAAGCGGTGAGTGCTGCGATGGGGGGTGCGGGAAGGTGATAGCGAAGGTTCACTACTTTTGTTTTTTTACATATAATTCGAACTCCCGCATGTTTTTCATCATTGCTCTGTTTATCAAATTCTTTAGTTCTAGCTTCGATACTAAAAGATACGTAACAGGATGTATTTAAAAAAATTGTCATTACAAAAGATTTACTCTATTTTGTAATAGTATTCACTACTTACTTCTTTTTGGCTGACAAATTTTCGTCATATCCAACGGCGGCAATTTCCGAAAAATCGCGCGAAGAGCACTGTTTACTTCTTAACCTTCCATTTTTAAATGATTCTTTCTTAAATTGTGTTCTGAGTGATAAAAGGATATAAACAGAAAGACAGATGTTTATTTATTTATGAGAATAAAAAAGAAAGATATTTTCTTAACTTGAGTCAAATTAATGTACTTGTTACGGAAGAGTTTTTTATTTTATATTTTGTTTATGAATGCATCGTGTCTGACGAAAACAGCTGGATAGTAACCCTTTCTAATGCGATTAATATGCAATAAGAGTAATTCTTGAATAAAGTTTATCTACTTTCTAACGGAAGTGACTCTTTCGCATAGATAATGCATGAAGTCTTCACGAGGTTCGCTTGAAAAGCGACCTCGCGAAGGGTGAAATGCATTATCTATAATATACGCAGTTAATAATTATGAAATTATTATGATTGCGAAAGCTTTAATCAAGAAGATGTTGGTTTTTCATTTCGAATTTGTTACATTGTATAAAAGTGCTTGCATGTTCTTTTTTTTTATCTATATGCATCGTCGCTTTTTAATGCTTATAAACTAAAGCGAATTTCTGTGCCAGCTGTTTAAATCGGAAATGAAAGGGTTGATCCGTGAGACAAATGTTACGGTTCGCTACGCAAAACATAATATTTTTCACATATTCTCTTAATTTGTATTGCTACTTATTTTATCATAAACCAATTTCAAATTACAGCTGTCGTCTATAGCGGCGTTCAATAATGGTTATATGCAAATGGTGAGATATGCTTTTCAAAATGTTATGACCATACTCGATATTACAGCAGCTGAAAAAAGTGTTGCATGCTTTCTATAAATTTAGAAAGGTGTTGCATACGATTCCATCTGCTCTTTTCCATCTGCTTTCACCCCTCACTTCCCAATAAACGAATAGTAGACGCACAGTGATATACTGCGATCAATAATTAGAATGCTATACTCCTAATAATAAGCATCTGTTTTTTTAAAATAATGAGAAATCATAGTGACTTCATCGTCTATGAATATTCTAAATAAAAACATCTGTTTCGAAAGCAAACTAGAAAACGCTGCGGCTCTCATTCCGATTAAGCCAGATTTTTGAAAAAACGAAATGTATTAAGAGGAGGGTGGGTGTATCATTCTAATTATTGATCGCAGCTGAATCACGTTCTTTGGGACATATAAAAACCCAAGTTCCCGCCAGAATATCATACAATTGCTCCTGTTCGACATGTGCTTTATCACTTTTCAAGATAGCGCTTGTGTACGTCAGTGTTTTTAGTGCCGATTCGTTTGTGCATTTTCAATTTCAGCACCGTAATTCGTTCTTGAAGATAGTGCTTGTGAATTTTGTGTGTTTAGGGCCGATTCGTTTGTGCATCTTCAATTTCCGCACCGTAATTCGTTTTTTAAGATAGTGCTTGTGAATTTTGTGTGTGTGTGCATTTTTTTTCATTACGTAATGGCATCTAGCTCTACAACTGTGAAAATGGTCCCCAACGCTCCCAAAAAGGGTAAGTTTATTTCTTTTATATTTCTCGATAAATTACTATTTTTATTAAATTATTATTTTTATTAAAATAAAAAAAAAAAAAAAATGCACGTATCATAAATATTTCGATTGCTACCAAAGACATTTTGCTGCATGTTATCCTATCTACTCTCAAATGGTTTGGTACTCTCAATCCCTATCTACAAGATTTAAATTCCATTTATTATCTTGTGTTTATTATCTTATGGAACTGTGCTAATGCTATATTTATGCTAGTTAATAAAATCAGAAAGCTATCTTTCCTGATTGCAATTCTTTTATTTCGTATTGTATTGTTTAATTTAAAAAACGCATTCTTTTTTTTTATTTTCCATGATAAAGTTTTATTTTTTCACATATACTTTCGATATATGTGAAATAAGAATAGTAATTTATCGTAGTTATTTGTATCATGTTGAAATGTAGGAAAATCATTTTTTTTTTAAAAAGCCTTATAATATTTAATTTTAAACAGCCAGTCGATACGACGAGGTTGCGGAAAGACGAATCGACTCTTTGTTTGATGACTCGAATGAATTTGCCACCCCCGTGAAAGCAGTGAAAAGAACGGGTATTCCAGCACTCATTCATTCTAAGGTACCAAAATTCGACTTGAATTTGGACCTCGAATACCCCGAAGACAGCTCCAAAGTTCCCAATTACTGCATAAACGTCGGCAAGGGATTATTCCTCAAAATAACAGAGTATCGTTCGCTTCAGTATATAGGTCTCCGTAAGACAGGGGACGGCGGCGACATCAAGAACCGCCTTAACTTTCCAATTGATTTGATTGGAAAGTTTAAGATTGCCATTGATAAATTGAGCGAGCACATTTCTCAATATTCGCAATAAACGTATATATATACGCATTTATTGCTTGTATTGAGAAAATTGAGAGTTATATATATATATATATATATATATATATATTTTTAAATTATTATATACCAAGTGTACGATTTTCTTTACACATGTTTATAACATGATACATCTTCTTTATTTTTATAAAGCGACATGATAATGTATATATGTGTTCTTTTTTAAAAATATCTAATGTCACAATATTGATGAATATACCTATCTTTTATAATTTGATCTCACTTTATTGTATGTGTATTCATATGAACTCTATTTTTTTTTTTTTTAATCTAAAGTGTTATTGACTGCATTATTTTTATTTTATTTTATAAACGTCGTTGAACAGCCGACCCAACTTAATGGGTTTACGGCTACTAATGTTCAACTCCGTAGCCTTGTAATTTTGAACCCAATCCAGAAGACAAGGGAACTCCTGGATCGAGTATTGTTAGAAATTTGCCTTCGTGGAGGACTTTTTGATGGAGCTAACCCGCATTTGCGTTACATGGAGAGGAAGACCACGAGAACCTCCCATGGTTAGCCTGACGGCAAGGGGACTCTAACCCATGATCCGTCTACCACTGAGGATATTTCACTTCAGCACTGTGGTCAGTGCAAGCCGGATGCGGAATTCGTATCGA
Organism: Parasteatoda lunata; assembly: GCA_949128135.1. Classification (NCBI taxonomy): domain Eukaryota; kingdom Metazoa; phylum Arthropoda; class Arachnida; order Araneae; family Theridiidae; genus Parasteatoda; species Parasteatoda lunata. The sequence goes on along the minus strand of OX421980.1, from coordinate 5,247,545 downwards.
CTGGGATTCGAACCCGGTTCGCCTCATTGGAAGGCGAACGCTCTATCCCCTGAGCCATCGCGGCTCCATTATTTTTATTATTATTAATGGTTTGCTTTTAAAAAATATGTATTTGCCTAAAACATGAATTTTCAATTAAGACAGTCTTCATTCGGTCGATTTACGCGCACATACAGAGCTTTCACCACTTATAGCGACCCCCATTTTCTCTATAGCGATTTTCGAAATTTAATTTTTAACCTGATAGATCAGAGTCCCGTTTTAAGGTTGCGCTTAATAATTTGTTTGAACGTTATTTTTTCAAAAATAATGAATGATGAAGATGATGATGATAACGAACTTTTACAGAATTTTTACTTTTGCTCATTTGCTGAAAGAATTTTGTCTTGTTTCCAAATTTTTTAGGCGATAGATCAAGCGTTCACAAAAATTTTGACTTCTATAGATAACTTTGTCAAGAACGGAAGCGGATGGGTAATCAAACAGGTTTCTTACATCGATGTTCATTTAGGCAGCTATGCCGGTTTAAGAGGTGGTTGCGGACACATTGCCCTCCCGTAAAAGTTAAAAAATAAAAAAGCTGTCATAAACATAAACTGCAATGATAACAAATGCTTTCTTTACAGTATAGCCGCTTGTTTGTATCCCTGTCGAGTGAATGCAACGAGAAAATCCAAATATACTAAATATTTGAAAAACTTTAATGCTGTCGGACTAAAGTTTCCCGTCACCCTGAACAAAATATCGAAATTTGAAAAGCAAAACAATCTTAAAATAAACGTTTACGGTTTCGCGGATGGTCAAGTTTTACCTATACGAATCAGCGAACTTGGAAAATCATTCATAGAAATTGACTTGTTACTCTATAGAAATCATTATTTTTGGATTAAAAATTTTAATCGCTTCATGTGTGAAAAAAATGGGGGTCACTATTATTGCAAACGCTGTTTAAGCAGCTTTCAAAGACCCGAAACCATGATATATCATAAACGGATATGTTTGAATAATAAACCGCAGAAAATTTCTATGCCTAAAAAATCTCAGATGCTTAAATTTTCCAATTTAACAAAAATGTCGTGGCATCCATTTGTCGTTTACGCAGATTTTGAGTGCTTGACAACGAAATTGCCCCTCTGTAGCTCCTTCGTCCACTAAAAGTTTTACTATGCACGTAGAAAGACACGAACCGGTGAGTTATTCTTTGCTTGTTTTAGATAATGATTCAAATCCTATTTTTCACGAATTTCATGTGTGTACCAACGTAATAGAGACATTTCTAACAACGCTGAGAGAAATATCTAACAAAATTTTGGAATTAATGACGGGTATAGCACCCATGACAGACAATCCCAATGCATATATCGATCCTAATGTTTGTCACATATGTAACAAGTCCTTTAAAAAGGGCGAAATAAAAGTGAGGGACCATTGTCATTACAACGAGGGATATATTAGAGGATTCGCACACCAAGCGTGTAATTTAAATTATCGTACGACATACTTTATTCCGGTCGTCATCCATAATTCGAAAAATTATGATACACATTTAATTTTGAAAAACCTTCCCGCGAACCTTTTTAAACAAATAAAAATCATACCAGTTAACTTGGAGAGATTTACCACTGTCAGTTTAGATGCGATCAAAATCATAGACTCGTACCAGTTTCTAAACACTTCTTTGGACACCTTAATTAAAAATTTAATCGAATCTGGACACGACTTCAAAATTTTTCGTAAGTTTTTCAAAGACGAAAAAAATAGTGGTTTGTTGTTGAGAAAAGGTGTTTTTCCATATTCATATTTAGACGATATCGAAAAACTTGACGAGACTCGCTTACCATCTAAAGCATCATTTTTTAACATTTTGATTAATGAATCAATAAGTGATGAGGAATATTCGCATGCTAAAAATGTTTTTAAAACATTTCGATGTAAAAATTTGCGCGATTATTTGGAATTATATCAAGATACAGAGACCTTGTTGCTTGCGGAAGTTTTCAACTCTTTTCGTAAAAAAACTATGGACAATTATCAATTAGATCCCGTTCATTTTTTAACAAGTGCACAACTTACGTGGAACGCCGGACTAAAATACACTAGGGTCGAACTGGAATTGTTGTCCGACGTTAATGATTATATATTTCGAGTCTGGTCTCAGGGGCGGAATAAGTTATTTAGGAACGAGACATATGACTGCAAACAACCCGTTCATACCCGAAACATATGATAAAAATAAACCTAACAACTACATAATCTTGCTCGACGCCGTAAACTTGTACGGGTTCAGTCAGAGCCAGAAATTACCTACGGGAAATTTCAGTTGGTTAACATCCGAAGAAATATCAAATTTTAATGTTTTCGATTATAACGAACGATCTGATGTGGGTTTTATTTTAGAGGTAGACCTATCTTGTCCCCCCAGGCTGCACAAATACTTTAATGACCTGCCTTTAGCAGTCGAACATTTATCAATAAAATATGAAATGCTATCCGACTATTCTAAAAGAATGTGCGAAAAATTGAAACTGAGACATACGTTACCTTCCAAAAAATTAGTTCCCAATTTTTATCCAAAGAAAAATTATCTAGTTCACTATTTGAATTTAAAGTTTTATATCGAGCAGGGCATGAAATTAGATAAAATACATCGCGTCTTTTGTTTTTCCCAAAACGATTGGTTAAAACCCTACATTGATTTCAATACCCGAAAAAGATTAGAAGCAACAAGCAATTTTGATAAAAACATGTACAAGACTATGAATAATGCATTCTTTGGACGCTTAATGTTAAATCAGCGTAAAAAGGTTAATGTCGAGGCCAGTTGCAGTCGAGTCGATAGGAAGAAAAAACTTGCAAGTCCTTTATTGGAGTATTTCGAACCTATAAATGATTCTCTAACACTATTTAAAATGAAAAAATCAAATCTCCTCTTGGATAAACCCATTTATGCAGGCTTTTGTATTTTGGAATTAAGTAAATTGAGAATGTATAAATTGTATTACAAGTATTTTAAAAAATACTATAAAGATAATGTTGAGTTGCTGTATATGGACACTGATTCTTTATACATTAATATTGTAACAGACAATGCATACCACGATTTAAAAGACAAATTTTCCGATATTTTAGATTTAAGCAATTTTGACAAAGAAAATTTTTTGCATGATCCCTCAAATTGCGGGAGACTCGGATTTTTAAAATACGAATCAACTAAGCCGGTTAAAGAATTTCTAGGTCTTAAACCAAAAATGTACGTAATTTCATACCGTGAAAACGAATTGAAAATGGCTGCAAAAGGTATTAAAAAATGTAGTATGAGAAATTATACTTTAGATACATTTAAAAATATTTTGTTTAATGAAACGGCAAACAAAGTCCTTTTGCATTCCATCGTTTCAAAAAAACAAACATTATACACAGTAGTTCAGAATAAAGTCGGATTGTCTGCATTTTATGACAAAAAATACTTGTTAGATGACGGTTTGCATTGTCTGGCATATGGACATTATAAAATAAATGAACTTTCTATAAAACCCACAATGTAATTCATTGTGTATAAATGCATACATTTCCACTGTATTTTTTTTAAATATAACTCTCAATTTTGCTCTTATATATTGCATTCACACATTTTCTATATCTCTCACCATATTAAATGTTGGTGTATAAACTTGTGCTAAAAGCCGAGATTTTTTTTTTAAAAAAACTTAATATTAATGTGTGCATGCACGTTAAAAGTGTATTACGCCATGTAATTGTGTTTGCACTGCTTTGCTTTTGTGTTTTTTATTTTATCTAATAGTTGTTGTGATTGAAAAAAAAAAAGGGGGGGGGGGGTCCAGTTCAATAAAAAAAAAAACACCCCGCATTTCTTGGCTTTTATATTTTATGTGCATTCGATTCATAAAACATATATAGCACAAGGAAATGTGGGTTGCTTTCAAATCATTAGGATGAGTCATCAGCTCTGACCGTCTGCTAAGGGAAATCTTCCTTTATAAAAAAAAAAGGTAAGTCGTGATGTGAATGAAGGACAGTGCCTAATACTCAGCGTTAATATTCAATAGTAAGACATACCCGCTTTGTTATTTTTTACAAGGCCCTCTAATGGTATGTTTTGAATAATAAGAATGACATTGTCCTAATATTGTCATATCACACTTACAGGAAATGGTGTGTTTTTTTCCCCCACACCTCTTCTTCATTTAAAGCGATGGTGTTGAAATCGATGGAAGAAAAGTCAACAGAGGTGAAAAAACCTTTTTTTTTATTCATAATTGTTTTAAATTAAATATGTATTTTTTTTTTACAGAGAGGGAAAAATACTATCTAGCATTCGCTTTCGCAGATCAAAAAAAACCCCCAAAAAACTCTGATCAGATAGTTTTTTAAAAAAGTTAAATTTTTGAACATATTTTAGCCAAATAAATTAAAACCACTCTTTTAAAAATATGGTTTACAACTTCATCTGATAGTTCAATGTTTTCCAAAGCTTCGCACGATGAGACTTTGTTCACATATTTCGTAATGAAATCAGAACTGAGCTGTTGGTTCTTAAAAACCTCATTCCAATCTATTCTCTCTTTTAACCCTTCGATAATAGTCTCGCTTAATTTTTGATGTCTTGAAACTAATGACATGTCCAGTGTTGTTGCATAATCCATTATGAATCCATCACTCAGCTTTTGGTATTGAGATATCTTTTTCCAATCCAGGCGATCACGAAATTCAATCAAAAATCGAGGTGGCAACTTTTGATGTTCGCTAATAACAGTCCAATTGATCAAATCAGCATTTAAGCGCAAAAAGGTGTCGCTAATAATTTGATACTGACAGACGTAATCCCAGTTCAAAAAATCTTTAAATTCTAGCATAAAATTCTCAGATAAATTTTGATATTTACATATCATACTCCAATCAACTTTATGTTTTAAGCTACGAATTACGTCTTCGGATAATTCAGTATTTTTTGAAAACGCAACCCAATCGATCACGGAAGACATATATATATTTTTTTTTTTTGTATCTGACCGATGTTATAAATTAAATGATAGATAAAAGTAGCCTACTCTTTATAACGCCATTGAAAGAAGAACATTTTATTTAATTTATAAATGGAAAAATTATGCGTCACACTCAAGGTCGCTTTCCATTCGCCATCAGACTGGTTTCTAAAAGGGTGAATCTCATTACTGCGTGTTTGCATGTCTCTATGAATAATACATGAATAAAAAGAAATGAAATGTGATTCATTCTTTATTAAGAATATAAAAATATTACACGGTGCAATAAATAAAAATTAACTTTTTACAACTAAAGTTTTGTTACATACATTTATATATATAGTTTTCTTTTTTTTTCAAGCATTTATTTACAGCTTTTTGCCTCTGCAGAAAAGGGAGAAGAGGGCTTTTAATCTATTCGACATTTGCCTTTTATCGGTAGAAGAAAACTCCCTTTTTGAAAACTTCTACCAAATAGAGTTTGTATTATTTAATGTGAATGGAGTTCTAGTAGAACTTCATCCGTATTCATAATTTTAAAGTATGCTATTTTGAGGTTGGGATCGCAAGTTCTTCCGGTAACATCAGTCCGCATAAAATTCTTTGCGTCCAGAATAATGGCAAGTAGATCAGTTTTTAATTCCGAGTTGCCACTGTATACAGAAAAATGGTCGTCACAACCGACTTTTTTCAAGTAGGAAAATCCATATTGTCTGTCCTTTGCTTTAGTGTCGTGAATAAGTTTCACAATCTCTGTATTTTTCAATATTTTGAAATAGCAAACATTATCGCTATTGTAAGGCTCTTCTTCTACGGCACATCGTATGCAGTCTGGAAAATCGGAAAATAGTGCACTATGTATATACTGAGAACCGTTGGATCCCACGACGATGTATCCATATCGTTCCATGACTGTGCTTTAAATGACGCTATCGTAGCAGCATATTCACCATTGCAGTGCAGCGTTGATTTTTTAAATGAAACGAGTGGCAGCACTTGCCGATTTTCAGTTTTTTAGAAAATCGATAAATGAATTGTTCGTTTTTAAACTTATCCACTTTGCTCAATTCACTTAAATTTAAATTTCTACAGTATTTATATAAGAAGTAGAGACAGAAATATCCACAGGTTAGAGTCGAATTATCTTGATAGCAAATTTTATTGTAGACATTGCAATCGGAATTTCGTTGTATAAATTTTAAAATGGTATTAGGCGGGGGTCTTCCATAACTATCAAAGTATGTGGCATTTCTCTTATTAAAAAATACAGCAACCCAATGACTGCCGGGTAAATTTTGAGGATCTAAATTTATTATAAAAGAATTAAATTTTTTTATACGTTTCGGAATTGCGTCAGATGCAAAGACACCACCGAATCCTCTTCTAATAAAATTATCGCCGCACGCGAACCTGCAGACGGTAATGGTATTCATTTTTTTTTTTTTAAATTTTAATAATCCGTAAATACAGAACGCGATTTATCAATTTCTATACAATTGTTATATTCTGCATACACGATTAGGTTTTGTGTTTCTTGGAGCGGGGAACTGAATTTAATATCGATCGCAATATTCCCATTTCTTGTGGTGCTGGCGTGCATATGCCCGGCGGCAAAGTCAGGAGTTAAATCGAAAGCGTACAATGTATACCCGTTTTTAAATTCTGAATAACTTATGTTAATATTTTGGTTCTCGTGATATCGGTTCAAGTTCGTAAATAATCCGAGATAACTCCTAGCGTAATTATGAGTATCGAAAGAAGGCTGGTATGCCTTAGAAGGATACATTTTACCCGAATTTAAAACTGTTAAGTATGCCAAGTTATTGTGCTGAAAATTAAATGGGTTTTTATTAATTGCACCGTTATAAGCCGCGTTGGAAACGAAACCCATCACTATTCGCGACGGAATTTGACCAATGAAAGCGTTCGCAATCGTTATGGATGCTAGCCCGTTAGATAATGTAAACGTTTTAACGTCAATTCTGCGTATGGGCATTTTAATATTTCCTTTTTCCAAAGCTTTCTCGTGAGCCAACATTATCGAGGGAGTAACAATAACTTTTCGAATATAGAGTTTTGCGGAATGAATTTTACATCTATAGGAGTCGCTTTCCGCCATCAGTGAAAATATGTCCTTATTTCGCTCCATTTTTATTCTCAAATTAACACCGTTAATTAAGAGTTTCGGTTGCATTGCTAAATCAAAGTGTAACGGACCGATAAGATCCATCGTTTTATTTGCTACCTGTCTCGACTGAAATCCCGTATTTGTCGAATCTTTTGTAACATCTTCGTGTTTTCCTGCCGTATCCTTAAAAAATAAAGCAGAGGTTAACATGCTATCTTATGAAGATTTGGAGGAAAACAACAAGCTCGCTAATATCGATCTATATCCATAGTTAACTTGCGAAGAAACCTGCTTATCGTTTAAAACAATAGAGCATTCCGAAAACATGGTGTTTAAAAAATAATTTATGGGTGCTACAAAATCCGTAGGTATGAGATCGGCTTCGTTTCTCGTTTTAATGATCACCTGCAAATGAATAATACTGTGACTAAGATCTAGATAATTTTCACCCGAAGCACCCACATACCATTCGATTGTCGAACTATTATCATTTAATGATGCTACCGGATGTACTTCTAAAAAAGACGAGTCATCTATTGCCAGTTGTAATGGAGTTGATAAAAATAAGTCCAATTCACTTTTGAGACCGACTGCCCCGTTCGTATTCATTTTTTTTATTTTTATGAAAGTATATCTTTGCACGAAGTTTTACGACGTTTTGCGGTGCGCTTTGCGGTGCGCTTTGCGGTGCGCTTGGATTTGTTCTGACCAGTTCGCTTTGCGCGCTTTCTTTTTATACCCTTACCCTGCTGTAATTTTTTGAAAATATCATCCCGAATGTCTTTACCCGTTTGGCGCAATCGCGTTCGAGTGGCCTGTTTGAACGAACTCCCGCTGGCGACATCATTAACAACATTGCGACCGGTAGATATCAGTTTTTTTCCCAAATATTTTCCGGCGCGTAACGCAAAGGGTGTAATGTGTCTTTTCAAATCTCCAAAAAAACCATAGCCATGCTGATGTGCAACTCCGTGAAAATAGGGTCCACCACCCGCCTGCGAACAATAGTAGGACTCGCAATCCTTTTGATTTAAATACATTCTTAAAAATGATTGCGAGTGTCTCGTGCACGTCGCTTTTATAATTTGCGCCGCTTGAACGAGAGAATCACAAATGTTTTTTCCCCGCTAAACACCATATTATCACCCGAGCTTGTTTTTAACTCGATATTTATCGTTTCGATAAAATGTTTTGGAATCGGAAAATAAAGCGGACGCTGATAATTTTTCACAATCTGGTCAGATGTTTCCGTCATGCATGGTATAATTCTCAAAAGGGGAGAAAAAGAATCGCCTACGTGATGCGAATTCATTATATCCGAGTAGACAAATATTTCCGTGATTCCCGCGTCTATTTCGAGTGGATACTTGGCCGTGTAAACGCCTTCTGAGAAATTTATATCATCAAATTCGAGCATGTCGGCTAAATTTTTGAAAAACGTGACTTCGTAAGAAGTAGGAATTATCATTCTAACCTTCGAATCAGGGAGTAGAAAAAATTGTATGTACCTAAATGCTTTGAATAAGCTTTCGGGTGCTTTATACATTCCCACGTCTAATTTCAATTCAGCATAGTGAGCTTGAGTTTCGAGTGTTTCGTAGTATTCATACATTCGCAAATGAAATGCTTCGCCCATTTGTATTTCGAGTCGGGGATCTACTTTAAAGTTTTTTGAACCTTTTATAATAATTTTATCTTCGTCCGAATAAAGTTTTTTTAATAAAATGGGGGAGTTCTCTTTCGTTAAAATCACTTCGGCGGTGTCTGACACGTCGACCGTTAATTCCATTTTTGAAGCATCGAAAGAAAAATGCGCAAATTTTTGCAACTCGAATAACTCTAAATTGTGATTAAAAACGTTTATCAATTCGGTGATGGTTTTTAAAGGCGTAGCGGAATCGTATTTAACGGGAACGTTTGCTATTAAATGCTCATTGACGCTTTTCGGATTTCTGTTAAAGACATAAAATTCAATTTTGAGGGGATACTGGGTGGAGGGACAAAATTTGTAAAGATGCGTGTCGCTGATAATTTTATCCTCAATTTTCTGTTGAAGCATGTACAATAATTTGTTACCTCCCTCTTTTTTGACATCGATTTCGTATCCTGCGTGCATGGCAATATTAATTTCGGAAGTGGCTTCTCGAGGCAAGAAAGTGATCGCCGCTTTATCGTTTAACACTTTTGAAATTGCGTTGTTGACTGTTTCACAAAATTGAAAAATGGTGGGCGGCTCTTCATAATTTAATTCTATTTTGTGTTTATCGTATTTCGTTTTAACCCATTGTTTTGTTTTATTTCTGATCTCATAGCTATTATTATGATCGTTCACATTAAACCAATTTCTAGGTATGAAAATTTCGCTCAGTCCGACTTCCCATTCACCGCTCAACATGAGGGGCGACGATAATTTAGTGCGAAAGGATGACTGAGTGTTTTGAGGAAAATAGGTCGCACTCGAATTGCTGGGTAAAGTGACGTAAAAATCACCAGTTATTTCTGCATCCATGACTGCTTAACCCAACTGTCGTGTTCGTGAGAAAACCCAGTCCATTTGACAAAATATTCTGTTTCAGAACCGACTTTTCTAGTTTTTAAAATTTTTTCGACCCTCCAAAAATCTTGCGAGCTTTTGCGAACTCTTTGTATCTCTTCTTCATAAAATCGACCGCTTAGAACATTCTCTTTCAAATCTTTCAATACATATGTGGGAGGAACAGTAGAATAACACTTAAATACGATCAAAACTTCGTCCGTCCAATTAGGTAAGTAGCCTCGTCGAAAGGTTTTTTTAATTTTGGAGATTCTCACTTGCTCGCCCAAGTTAAATTTGAACTTAACGTCGCCCTCGTAACCGTATAGCTTTTTAAAAATGGTGCCCTCGTCTTCTGGGGTCACATTAGCGGGTGCAAAACCCGTACTCCTGTGCACGCTTTCGTTGTAACTTTTCAAAACAGAAGGTAATGCATCTACGTATTTGTGAGATCGACGGTGTGTGAAAATTAGATACAGCTTCGATTTCAGTGTTCTATTAAATCTCTCGATAATTGAAGTTTTGTGTTCGCTGAAAGAGGAATAATGGTGAATTTTTTTCTTTTTAAATAATGCTCGAACGCGTTTATTGTGGAATTCTCCGCCCTGATCTGTTTGCAATTTAGAAATGGGTTCGATCAATTTAAATAACTTTTCAAAAGCATGGACGAGAGTTTCCGCTTTCTTGTTTTTCAAAGGAATTGCGTACGCATATTTCGAAAAAACATCGTTGACGGTCAAAAGAAATTTATGACCGCCGTTGTCTTTGGAAAATTTGGATAAGTCAACTAAATCAGCTTGAACAAGTTCATTAATACCGTAAGACAAAACTTTTCGACGTTTATAATTATTCCTGGCAGGTTTGTGTAACGTATAAACATCTTGAGAACTTAACCATTTTTTCGTTTCTTGAACAGATGCGGATGCTGCCTTTGCGAGCTTTATAACACTTCCAAAGGAAGCGGGATTTTTAATGTCATAATATATTTTTTCAAACTCTTTACTTTTATCTGAAATTGTTTTCTCCATCAAAATCACTTAATATGTTTTCCACGGACCGAAACGCATTAAAAATTTTTTTTTGCTTTTGGGAGTAGGCAGTTTTTTTTCCTTCTATTTCTCGGAGTAAACGACGAAGGCGTTGATTGTGAAGAGGGAACAGATTTGCGTGCTTCCGTGAACAATGGACTGTCCGACGCGTTTGACTTCAAACGATCTAGCACAAGTTTGTTTCTAACCCAGGCGTGTGGAATATTTTTTTCTCGTAGGACTCGAAAAAATTCATCAAACCGAGACGGTTCGCGCTGACTTTTAACATTGCGTAAAAGATAGGAAAAAAAATCAGCCATGCGAGTATCTTTTAAAGGAACACCATCGACAGTCATTTCAACCAATTCATTCCACAAAACCATTCTCGTGTTGAGTTTTTGAACGATCATGGGAATAAATTTCCAATGCAGGCGGGGGGGTAGAGGCGAAAATGTTTTGCAGAATTTGATCATCGGTATTACTTATTGTATTTTCATCTCTGTCGGCACCTGTCGATTGCACTGTGCACTCTTATTCACTGTCCACAATTGTCACTCTCGTGGGGTCGGCGGGTTCGTGAGTTATTTTTGATATCGCATGATGAGCTGTCCCAGCAATTTAACTTTCATGTCGTCGGGAATCACTTCTCTCTCCAGCAAATCGACGATATCACTTTCCATTCGAATTTCCAGTTTTTTAATGTTATAGTTTGTTATCAGTTCTTCCGGGACGAGAGCCATTTTTCGTGCCATAACTCGACGTCACGCACACTTATGACGAGATCAGTTTAAAGCAGACACTTTTTAAATAAAATAAAAAAATAAATTGAATTGTTCACGTGATATAAAAGGCGGTGGGGAGACTGTTTTTATTTTAAATCCGCTTTCCTATCGCCTTTCCGGCGAATCCGGCGAGGGCGGACACTAGGGCCGGAAGAATAATCGGTAAAAAACTACCTGTTTGACTGCTCAGAATTTTTTTCTTCTTTTTCATGCACGTAGAACGTTTAGCTATTTGTCGAATGGCTGTTTTATATTTGCGAAGTTTTTTAACATTGGTGTCGACGTTACCGGATAGAACATTCAAACATATTTCAGATAAACAGTTGATTTGAGATTTATCGGCTTCGTGCAATAACGCTTTTCTTTGCTTCGGTGTACATTTTAATAAATAGTTGAGAAAATGGGAATGCTTTTTCAATTTATCCATTACTGCGGCTGAAAAGTCCAGTAAATACCACGGTTATCTGGAAACAAGCTATCTCTCAGTCTGTGTTGTTCCGAAGTCTGAGGATGTAAGTCGACGACTAAATAACCGTGAGGTTTACTGGTGGCTTTTATATACGCGTCGACTAAAAATCGAGAGTTTCTGGGATACAGCTGTCGCCCCAAACAGTTAATCTGGTTCACGTCTCGCGGGTTTTTAAACAGTATGAGATAATGCGAATTTAAACTAATGTCGCGCATCACCTTGGAGCGAGGAAATAAATTTTGTAGAATCAAGATGACGGAAAAACCAGAATGATGCGATTTTCCGACAAATAAATCCGCAATTTTTTCGTCCAAATGATGAATAAAATCATCTATAACAACAAGATCTCCGTCTTCGTAAGAATCTGGCAAGCCTCTGATAAACTGAAATTCGAGTTCCTCTAGGAACCAGGGGGCTGAATACAAGTAACACCATTTAATTTTTCTAGGTGATTTTTCATATGCATCGTTTTTTATCATTTGGCGAACCAGGCACGTCTTTCCTGCCTGGCTAGGGCCGACTATCATGCACGAGCTTGGAAATTTAAGTTTAACATTTCAAACACAGGCGATGAAATTCTAATTCATTCAACTGAACGCCTATTATTTCCGGTTTTAAAAAACCCGGTTCGTCTCGCCAGAAGTATCGAATATCAAAAAGTGTCTCGTTAGCGCAGATGCTAAAAAACAGTCTTCTTCCGATGTTTGCGGAAAAGGAGCAACTCGAATTATTCAAATTTATTATTTCTCCGTCGTAGTTACAACTCTTTAATAAAATCAGCGGTTCCAGGATGCAAACAAAACTCAACAAAATAATGAGAGAGATGCGTTTGTGCGGAACATTTTTCACGAAATCCATCTCAGCAACACGCCCATTTAGATATAAGGATAATTAAGCCTCCTAATGTCTTTTATATTCAGTCGCGCATGGGGGTTCTTTCGCGCCAACTCTTTGCCAAAGCAAGAAAAATATTCGTGTGTTGACAAATCTTGAATAATAATTATTCAAACATCTGCTCATTTTATTCTATGCAAAAAAAAAAGGGGGGGGGGTGAAAGGAAATGACCGGCGAATGCATGCGATTATGAATAAATATAAATATAACCGCAAAGACTGAACTTCATTTTTATTTGGTGATCGTCATGTCCGAGCAGATGATCTGCGAAAGAATTTATCGCAATTTTAGAGGACGTAAGTTTATCCATTTCTCTCTCTCTCTCGCTCTTTTAGCATAATATCTATGTGAAATATTTATTACATTTATTTCAACAGCTAATTACGCAAGAATACTTTTAGCCTATTTTAATAGAAAGTATAACCCTGATCATGTAACAGACCCGAATAATTTCACGACTGAGGAGAAGTATATACTGCTTCACAAGAGATTGCCACCGGGTTATGTGTTGCCATAGAATACCTCCACCGTAAGTTTTTTATTTTTATTCATTTGTTATTTTATCTTTATTTCCTTTACTTATTTTTTCGAAGCTTTTTTTTTATTTTTAAAAAAAACACATCTTTATTTTTTATTTATATTTCAAATCCATTTTCCCAATATCATAATGCGCGCAAACAATCTTGTATCAAATGATTTATTTCGAAAATAATGAAACATTTTCTATTTCACTTGATTCAATTAGTTTTTAAAAAACACACATCCCTATTTTTTATTTATTTCAAATCCGGCGCCATTTCATAATACGCACGCGCTAACAATTCTCGACAATGTTAAACATTGTAGAGGTGAGTTAGAAACTAAATCCCAATGAAAAAACCGATCGATACCCAGACCCTCTGAATATCCATTAAAACCCGTTGCCACACAAACTTTGTGTGGCACGCTATTTTTCAATGGACGATTAGCATTGATTTGACACGTGACTGAGTTAGAGAGTTTCAGACTGAGTTAATTATGATCAATGTATTACTACTTATATTCTGCCGATTTTTTTTGAATATTTCAAATTTATAATAATACTAGTATATCACAACTTTTATTGATATTTTTTTTTCCTTTCTTTATGCAATGGGTTTTCTGACAAATTTTATATCATTAATAATTTTCAAGGTTTTAATTTTAAAATGTACTCTTAATTTTTTTTAAAAAAAAATGAGCTTATTTTATCAAAATCTCAATTGAATTTGTTAGTTTGTAATATATATACATATTTCTTTTTTAAATGTGTAACTTAAGCCCAGTGCCGTAACTTCACCCCTCGGGGCCCTGGGGCAGACATTTTTGGCGGGGGCCCTGTTATTTATTATATTAGCGAATATATTTATGAAAATAAGTTATTTGTTCGCATATAAATTGGATTACAAAACATTGTAAGTTGTCCACATGGCAAAATACAAAATTTCAGCGAAATCGATTAATCCTGAGAAATTAAATTTTAAAAAAGTCGTACTTATAAAACTCTATTTCTCAGGAACTGATGCACTATTCAACCAATTTCGCTCAAATTTGTATTTTCCATGTGGAATTAGATACTTTAAAATGATACAAGGAAAAACAAAAAAAAAAAAACTATATGCCTTACGATTCAAAAGTTTTCAGACTATTCTTGTTCCAAAGGGATCGTTAAGACACGGTTCCTAGCAGATTACCGAAGTTAAGCATCACTATCTGCGGTCAGTGTGCGGGTGGGTGACCACTTGGATCAGTCTGCGTAGAGACCGAGGGTGTGCGGTATTTGTCCTCGTTAAACTGTTCTACGATAAAGTGCTCGACTTCGCGTGCAGGTCACCGGGCTACCGAAGCGGGGGTGCCATCTCCTCTACAGAGGATCAAACCTCAAGGGATGTTTCCCAGACCGTCGCCAATCGCCTATTGTGCAGCACTAGTGCAACGTAAATGATCAACATCAGACTATTATTAAAATAAAAAATAATAAATATTTACTAAAAGTTATTTTTTGCATGGAATTATCTAGATAACAGAATTTTATAATCGTGTGCAAAATTTTTTCAATTCCCTTAAAAAGCTCTCGATCTGTAGTGAAATACAAAAAAATAAAATTAACATTAGGGGGTCCAAACTTTGGATAGCTCACCCGACCCAACTATTGGGACCATATTTCCCCGAGCACAGCTACCTCCTATATTTTGGGGGTTAGAAAATCGAATCTGTCGAACAAAAGTTATGTTTATTCAGAGAAAGTATGTTTTTGTGTCTGATTGCGCAACTTAAAATAAAATATCGTGCACTTATTAATTTGCATATTTGATGTCACACCCTCGAATTATCAAGATGGAGTCCTAGAACGTGAAGATCCGATCATTAAATCAAAAGTTATTCAGGGTGGTACTTATTTGGTTCACTGTACGTAAATGTAACAAATTTACGACATCTCACCGAGGAAATATGACTAGGGGGAAAATAGCTATTCATGTTGTCTACTCCTGTCCCCCATGTCCACAGTAGCCTCCTTTTCCTCTAAATATAATGTTATAAAAATATAATGCTATAATATAATGCTATATATTTTTAATTTTTTATAATCATAAAATACCAATTTTATAAACCTGTTAAATCCGGTTACTGTATCGTTAGTAAGGTCTTTTCAAGACAAAACCATTATAAAAATGAAAATTATTTTTTAGTTTCTAAAAAATAAGTTTTGGTCGCGTTATAGAAACTGAAGGAAATTATAGACTTTTTTCTTTTCTATCGGCACATATACCCACATTTTAAAAAGTCCTAATTGAAAAAATATTCAGAAATTTTTTCTCCATATACATCGATTAAGAAAAACAAAGTTGCCTTACTCCAATATGGACAGGTCCCTAGAAAATCGTTCTTGAATATTTGGCCTATGTATTCATGACGCCATGTAATCATATGTGACAAAATTATGACAAAGAGTAATAGTTTTTTTTATGAAAGAAAAATGAGAATAGTCAAAGCATATTGCTAATTAAAAAAGAATTATTTTTAATGGTTTGTCATGGCAATGAATTTTAATTGCTACGGATTTCTAAACTGATGTTCATAGCTTTTTTATTAAATAAATGGCGTTCTTTTATTAAATTAAACATGATTTTTTTTATATAAAATAAAGATTGCATTTCATTTTTTAATGAAAACAAAGTTTTTAAAAACCCTAAAAATTCGAAGTTCCAATTTAAAAAATTTAAAGGACTGAATAATTTGAAAAGTATAAAATAAGAACAAAATCAATGCACACAATAAACAGTAAAATTATCAATGAAATTATTTACTATACAAATTAAATTTTATATACGAACATAAAAAAAGCACTTTTTATGTTACCGTTCTTATAAAAGAATTCGAATAGTATATAAATATAAAATTTAAATGTATTAAATGAGTTAATGCAAACATTTACTTACCTCCTTATAAATAAATTTACATTGGGTTTTCTTGTTTTCCGAAGAAAATTTTTATTAAGAATGGGAATTATCGATATCACGATTTATGTTTGAAAAAAAGGAAGTTGCAAATAATTTCAATAACTCTTATTTAAAGTTAGCTTTTATTTTGTTCAATTTTTGAAATTAAAATTTAACAGAAAATTTATATCTGAATTAAAAATGGTTAATTTATATGACGCAATTAAATGAGCTAAAAACTGGAATTTAACTGGAACATTTTACGTTTGTCTCAGAAAAGTCTCTTGACAAAATGACCTAAGTAAATGTCAACAAGAGTCATCCCCTTGGATCCCATAAAAGCTTACATCTATTTTCCTAGAACATCTAGATAATTGCTAGTTTAAGACAACTTAAGGGACATATAGATACAGTAGAAGTCCGATAATCCGGCACGTTCGGGACCGGCTCGGTGCCGGACTACCGAAAATTCCGGTCTATCGGGCGGTAATTATAAGAACAATTAGGTTAATAATTAAACTACAAATACAGTATAACTAATAAACTGCAAATAATTAAACTGCAAATACATACAACAAAGTTTATTTTACATTTCATATAATGTATGTAAACGTACTGTAAAACATATTTCACTTAGATTTAAAAAAGTCACGAATGTCTTTTTGTTTTCTTGACTTTTGGCGTTTAGTATAAAATTTATTTCTAATGATATGGAAATCAATGATTTCTGAAGCACTGTAGCTAGTACTAGCCTCAGCAAAAGGGCAAAACTTATTAAAACTTATTTAGTGATTCTGCAGCTTCTGCCCAGCTGATTTTTTCCTTTTCTTCCGTTTTGGCACCTGAGTTACTTTCTTCAAGATTTTGAGTAGGCTGAGGGTTTACTACAATGTTGATAATGTCCTCATCGGTTAGTTCTTGTTCAACAGGCTCATTCTCGTCGATTAGAAGCCACTCCTCTACCTCATCTTCAGGCAGGTTTTTCAAGGGATTGTCAGCACTTCTAACGACATCCAAAACTTTGGTCAGAGTGTCTTGATGGTTTTCTTCCTCATCAGTCTGTAGAGTTAGGTCAGATGCAGGGTTTGCAGCTGGCCAAAGTTTTCTCCAGCATTTTTGGAGTGTTGTAATTTTTACCTGGTTCCAAGACAGTGCAATAGCATGGACGGCATCTTTTACTGTAAACTTTTTTTGAAAATCAGTCACGTCACAGTCGGCATTTAACAGGCCTTGAATAAAAGATCTTCTATAAAAGCATTTAAAATTTTGAATAACCCCTTGGTCCATGGGTTGAATCAAAGATGTTACGTTAGGTGGGAGCAGAGTAGCAACAATATTTCCAGAAACTGACTCATCTACTGGCGGGTGGGCTTTGCAATTGTCCAAAAGAAGGATGGCTTTAGTATCTTCTGGTAGACCAAGACTTTTGAAGGATTCCTTGATCTCAGGCACAAAGTGGTGAAAAAACCAGTCTTTAAAGAGGGCGGCAGTCATCCACGCATTTGATTGAGCATCGCATTGGACAGGCAAGTGTGTAACATTCTTAAAAGCCCTGGCTTTTGCAGATTTACCTATCACAAAAGGGGTCACTCGGAGGTTTCCAGACGCATTAGCACATAGCAAAACGGTTAATCTGTCTTTGTTTTTTTTTTTTAAACCCTTGGCTGTTTTTTCTCTTCCCCCAGCTAGTTAGATGTTGGTAAACATCGCCACAATAGCCCTGTTTCATCAGCATCGTAAATCTATTCAGGTGTTAAATCATTATCAGCTACGATTTTCTCAAACTCGTGTTTGTATTTTTCTGCAGAGTTTTGGTTTGCTGAAAGTGTTTCTCCAGTTACATCAAGTCTTCGAATTCCATGCCGAAACTTAAAATTTCTGAGCCAACCATCAGATTAATTACATTCACTTTCAGCAACTCCTAAATCTTGGCCGAATTTCATTGCCTTTTCAACAATCATTGGCCCTGTTACCGGCTTTCCTTCAGAACGTACTACACTAAACCATTTGAACAATACACTATCTAGCTGTTCCAGTTTTGGTTTTTTTAATATTTGTCTAGAAGTCAATTTTTCAGTTGTTACCGATTGAGAAGCAAACTTCATTAGTTCATCTTTTTGTTTTTTAATGTCATAAATAGTTGATGAACCAATATTAAACTCATTAATTAAAACATTTCTATTCTCGTCTTTTTCTAGCCGTTTGATGATTTGTAGTTTCTGATTGAGAGTCAGTGTTACGTGTTTTCGTTTCTCTCCTTTTGAACTCGAAGGCTTAGGTTTTGAAAACATTGTCACTGTACAGTTAGAACGAAAATCGCTTTTTTTTATAAACAATTTCAAAAGTTACGTTTACTGCGATGTGAAAGGACACAAAACAACAACGCACAAAAGTTCCGAACAATACCGAGCGCTTCCGGATGATCCCGAACTACCCCGAAAACTTCTGAATAGTTCTCGAGCGTTTCTATTTGCTTTAACGACACACTTTTGGAGAAAACCAAAATTGTAAAAATTTTCCGGAGCGATGCCGGACTATCGGGCATTCCGGACTGTTGGCTGCCGGACTAATGGACTTCTACTGTAGTACTGTAAATATATGACATTTTATAGAAGCACAAAAGAGCCCAGGGTCATAAATATGATTAAAGCAATTTAAAGAAGCAAAAGGTCATTTTCCCATGGTGTAAAAGGAGATGGCTATTTTTTGAGGAGTCAGATAACTGTGTGTCAACTCTGTGGGTAGTATGAAAGTTTTAACACCTTCATATCACCCACAGTCAAAAGATGCTTTAAAATATATTTGTAGGATGCATTTGTCAGGATGCAAAACAGTGGTACTTATTTTAGTCTTCTAAACACTTGTTATGTTTTTTTATGATGTGCTCCTCTTCTCTTTTCGTGTTTTAGTTTTAAATTTTTTTAATAAATTAAAAGTTGTAACATGTAGAAAAAAACTGAAACAAAACCGAAGTATTTTTCTTGTGAATTTCTATTTCAATTTGGTAAATTGGAAAAAAAGTAGTTTCTTTTTCTAAAATTCTCAATTCTATTTTTCTTTATTGTAGCGAATGTCAAATTTCAGAAAAGGTGGCGCACATTATCTTCCATCTCAATTAAATTTCAGAGGAAAATAAAGTTTTCGATTTGGAAAATAGCTTTAAAGTCGACAATAAGAGTTAAATATAAATTTTACTTGACTTTATTCCTGCGAATGTCTGAATTTCAGAAGGGGTGAAGTATATTCTTCGCCCCCTCACTTTAAATTAAGAGGAAAATAAAATTTTCTCTTTGGAAAATAGCTTCAAAGTTTTTTTTTTTTTTTTTTTCTTTTTAAGAAAAAACAATTTTACTAGACTATTATTTCAAATGTTTAAATTTCAGAGGATACAAAACACATTTTAGCCCCCCTTGCTTTATATCAGAAGAAAATAAAGTTTTCTATCTCCTTACTATAATTTAATACGAAAATGAAGTTTTCTATTTGGAAAATATCGTCGAAGTTATGAAACAAAACAATTTTTTTCTTCTAAAATTTCCCACTTTACTTGATTTTATTCTATTAATGTCTAAATTTCAGAAGATGAGACACAAATCCCCCCCCCCTCGCATTTATTTCAGAAGAAAATAAAGTTTTCTGTTTGGAAAATAGATTCAAAGATGATTTTTTTAGTTACCAATTTTTATTATATTTGAACACTTTGAAAATTCAGAAGGGGCGAAACACTATGTCCGCCCCCTCATTTCTATTTCAGAAGAAAATAGAGAGAAAATTGGAAATAAAATATTTTTTCCATTTTTACTTGACTTTTCCAAAAGTGAAAAAACACATTAATCGCCCATAACAAAATAAAGTTTCCTACTTGCTGTATATCTTCAAACAGAGAAAGAATAGCTTTTTTTTTTCTTCTCTAAAATTACTTATTTTACTAGACTTCGACTTGGCGAATAATTAGATATCAGAAGAGGCAAAGCACATAAATGTTAGTGGAATATAAAGTTTTCTATTATAAAAATAGCTTCATAATTGAATTTTTTTTTTTTTTTTTTTTTTATTTTTTTTTTTTTTTAAATTTCCGATTTTACTTTATTTTTGTGAGTGTCTAAATTTCAGGAGGGGCGAAACGCATCGTTTGCCCCATCACTTAAATTTCAGAGGGGCCCTCTGCCTCCCCCTAGTTGGCGTGCCACTGGGCCTGACTCTGGATAGTAGAGGAAACAACTAAGTAAACCAGAAGTGCAATATACAGAAAGTGTTAACAATCAACTTCATGCAGCTGTGGCCTTTCCCCTTCTCTGCAAAGCGTGTTTGTTCTTTTGAGAAAGGGAAATAATTCGCGAAAAGGTGTTTTACCGTTTTTTACCCTTCCACGTACGTAATTACAAAAAAGAAAATTTTCATCAACTCTATCTTAACACAATTTATTTCCTACATATATATAATTAGAGTACTTTATTTTGAAAAAAACATGATGTGGTCTCTTCATATAGGGCCCCCTTGACCATCGGGGCCCGGGGGCGGTGCCCCGACTGCCCCAGCGTAGTTACGGCCCTGTTTAAGTCATTTGCAATTTCACAATTATCATTCATTATTTATATTCTGAAACTGTAAATTAAGAAAACAACACCACATAATTGCTGAGTTAAATTAACATTTGATTTGAGTCGAAAATTTAGCTTAACTTTTTTTTTTCTACTGTATAACTAAGTCATTCATTTCCAAAAATATTACAATAAAATTATATCTCGAATTTTTAAACTGTTATTTTTTGTAATAACTGAAACAATAAAGAAAATGTAAAAAATATTCAAATTACTTACTTGCATAAATTATTTCACTTCTATCACTAAAATTAAAGAGAGAACTACTTACGTAACTTTATCCTTTTAGAATCTGAAATTTTACTTACAAAACACTTGAAACAAAACCTAAAGGTACCTGTAGAAATATTTTCAGGGAGTGGAAACAAAAAGAGCCTTTATGAATTTCTATTAAAAAAATTTGCAATTATTTTTTGTAATGTAAAAATAATTTTACATTGGGACATCAGAAATTTTTAGCGATTCAATAAATAGTTAAAGTACTATGTACTTTTATTTACTTAAAGTTTAGATAACATTTAAATGTCAAAACCAAAAAAAAATTAGTAAATATTGTATTTTATCAGAATTAAATTTTCACAAACATTTAATTGCATACAAGAATGAGACGAAAAAACATAATACTTTTTTACTATAAGTTGCTTTTATAATGATCCAAATTTGACTACCATCAGTTACTTTTGAAAAACCTTGCTATCACAAAATATTCTTTAATAATATTCTTTATAATATAAGCAATATTCTTTTCTAAATTGATTAGGAATTTTTATCATAATATAAATGTTATTCAGTCAAAAGAACTTTTCACGATTATAATTATTTTACAATTATATTATTTTAAACATGATAAAAATAAAAAAGCGGAAATTTTTGTCTCAAATTTTAAATGAAAAATTTTGTGAAAATTTCCAAAATTAAAATAATAAACACAATGTTGATAATGAAAATCCTCAAGAGTTTGAGAATTACTTTAAAATCAGCATTTTAAAAAAATGCTTCGGATATCATCACAGAAATTAAATGGAGAAATAGTTACGCAGCTTTATTCTTTAAGTATCTGAAATTTTATTGATCAAAACACCTAAAACAAAACTCAAACACAACATGGAATTTTTTCCAGGGAGTGAAACCAGGAAAGCAACTAATATTATGAAAATTACCATTATTTTTTGTAATGTAAAAATTACTTTTAGGGGCACATCATCAATTCGATAATTATTTAAAGGTGTTATGTACTAAACCAACAATCTTTGCAAACAATTTACATAATATTTTAATTTCAAAACTGTCAGTAAATATTATGTTTAATCTAAATTAAATTTGCACAAACATATAATAGCAATCAAGAACGAGACGAAAAAATAATAACATTTTTAACAGTATCTTTTAAAAGTTGCCTTTGGTATGAATGATCAAAATTTGACTACAATCTATTGCTCTTTTGAGAACGTTGCTATAAAAATAACGATTTTTGTTTAAAACAATTCCATTGCTTGAATTTCGCTGATTATAGATTATGCGTTATGATATAAATATGTTTAGAAAAAAGTAGGTGCAATATGTAAACATTTTAAACAGAGCTTTTCAGAATATAAATTTTAAAAAATTAAGCAGACGCTAGAGTCAATTTTCTGGTATTGATCAATTAGCCATAAAAAAAAATAAAACAAATTATGTATTTAAAAACCTGCTTTGCAAAGAACCTTACTGATGAAAACTTAAACAAGATTTTACTCTACGTTGGTTTAAATTTTTTGCTTTAACAATAATGTAAATGAATGTTCAGCTAAATTTTTAATATTAAGCCAAGGAAATTTTTACTATTATCATTATTTTAAACATCATAAAAATATATATATACACTTCTTATCTAAAATTTGAACTAAATAATTCAAAATTAAAGTAAAAATACAATGCTAGTAGTATAAATGCCCATAAGCTAGAGTTGCTGTTTAACAATGATGTTAAAATAAAATTGTTTCCGATTTTTGAAAATTTAAAAGAAACCGAATTTTATCTACATCTAATTTCAAAATGCTTAAACATTACTATCATGACTATAAAAAAATTTCCAATATTATATCTTATTAAGTTTTATTAATGAACACATATCTGCCTATCCCGTTTTCTAAAATTTCGAAGATTTATTACAAAGATGCAGTATAAATTACACAATACAGTAGTTAAGAATAAAAAAATTAATCAAACCAAATCATGACAAACATTATTTCACAATGTAATTATATTATTTTAAAACAAAACACAATATAAACTTCACTCAACTATAAAAGCATTATTTTCTTACCGTCATTGTTTAATATAAACATAATCCTTAAGAACACATACTTGTCAGTAAATAAAATAATTTTTATTTTTAATGCAAAAAGCAACAGTTCGACCATGTGTTATCATTTTAATTATTATTTTTAAAGAGAAAGAATTCCAAATCTTTACAGTCATTTATTTCAGTTCAAAGTCTTTTCCCTTCACTTGCAACTTTTTGCTTATGTGCAACTATATTTCAGAGCAATAAACTGATGAATCGTTGCTTGATTGAAAGATTTTATAAAATTGTCAGCAACAGTAAACAACGTTCAAAACACACAGCAGGGATGCATCACACAGAGATACACCTTTCGTCAAAATTCTACACAACAACAAGAGGAATTTCAGCTCCGGCAGATTTAAAGAGAATCGAACAGCATATACACAGCAGTTGTTCTGTTTTCTGCCAGGATCGAAATTACAGGCCCTCGTCTTCTACCAGTAATGCATTCTCCATTTGCATTATCCAGCAGCCTCAGACGAAGCTAAAATTATAAGAGAAGAAGAGTTAAACTTTACATTGGAAACACTAAATTTAAAACTCTACATTACTTTACATTAAAAACATTAAATTAGTAAATTTAAAACTATTAAGCATTGAATATTTCTTTAAAACTTAAATCATTTAAAATAAATTTTAATAGGTCTAAAATTTAATAGGTAGATTTCAGTAACAATACCTGCACCAAAAAATCTTAGTATCACAGCGAAAGAATCGATAAACATTTCATTTATAACCGCTCTCAATAAATAATTTTATTCATTCTTAATTATTTTTTATTTTAAAAAAAGAAGAAATTGTAGTTCAAAAGCCTTAAGCCCTTTTTACTTGAAGTGAATATTCAAGTATATATTCAGATACAAAAATATATCAAATTCAATGCTTTTTTATTTTTTTTTTAAAGATAAAGTACAATGATAATTAACTATCAAAATATTTTTGTACATTATATAAGCTCATAGACCCAATAGGAAATATTCACACTTTTATTAAGAACTTCCTTAATAAAAATTTTAATACCTTTTCAGCACTGCTCTTCATTTAACGTAAACACAACTTTGAATAAACCATATTGTTGCTAATTTTTTAACCATTTGCTATCATTTATAAAATAATATAATTAATCATGTATCAAAAGCATGCAAATCTGTCTATACTCAAGAAATGAAAATCAAAATGCTTAACTAATTATTTTACAATATATTAAACAGGAAATTTAAAAAATGTAACAATAGTGTTCTTCTTGTGAATAAAATTTCAAACATTCTAAAGTGTACCTAATGGTTTTAACTAAAAAGTAGCCGATTAATTAATAATTATTTTAACATGGCAAACTTCTTTACTAAATATTATTTTTTATCTTTATCATTGTTGCAGTGAAATTCTGTCAGATGCGAATTACCATGTAAACATTGTTTTTACGAGCCTATTCTAAACTAACTACAATACTTGTAATTTATAGTCGGACAATACGTTTTAACAGAGTAGTCAACTACTACAAGCAAACATTATTAAAAATGCGCACAATCATAATAGTTATTGAGAGATTTATTAAATCATTAAATTAATTCTTGAATGTTTTGAAGAAGAAGCGGTCAAGATTATTAAGTACACTGAATGTTTCTACAGGAAAAACACTACCTACGATACTACTTTAAAGTTTTATGTATCTATCCCTG
Source organism: Parasteatoda lunata (assembly GCA_949128135.1). Taxonomy (NCBI): domain Eukaryota; kingdom Metazoa; phylum Arthropoda; class Arachnida; order Araneae; family Theridiidae; genus Parasteatoda; species Parasteatoda lunata. Next base: position 5,222,643 of record OX421980.1, on the reverse strand, counting down.
AAATTTATAAAGTTTACTAAAAAATTACCAAATTATAAATACTTTTGAAGTTAAAAATTTCATTAAAACTGATTACCACAATCAATGGCGGCGACGTATGTAAACATTCGTGAAGACATTATGGAAAAACACTACCTACGAACGATACTACTATAAAGTTTTACATATCGTTCATTGAAATTTATAAAGTTTACTAAACAATTACTAAATTATAAATACCTTTGAAGTTAAAAATTTCATTAAAACTGATTACCATAATCAATGGCAGCGACGTGTGTAAACATTCGTGAAGACACTATGGAAAAACACTACCTACGATACTACTTTAAAGTTTTATGTATCTATCATTGAAATTTATAAAGTTTACTAAAAAATTACTAAATTATAAATACCTTTGAAGTTAAAAATGTCATTCTAGCTGATTACCACAATCAATGGCGGCGGCGATGTAAACATTCCCATTCTAAAGGAAGTTACAACTCAACAATTGCACTGGCGGAAACAGCTTATTTCTGCTAATATTATCTTTATGTTTTCTGGCATGAGTTTGAAGTGGCTAAAAATGATATTTTAAGTAATATTTAATTTATTGTTTTCTTTCATAAATAAATGTTTATTTATTAATAATATGGGATAACCTTTCGCAAAAATGTGGCACTGTACTAAAATTAATGAAATAGATGATTATTTTGAAATTTCGGATGTTAGATCGAATACTATATAATCTTATATCAAATTAGTTCTAACGTTAGAAGATAGGATTCAAGAGTATTGCGTTTTCTAGCACGGCAGTATTATATTGCATCTTGCCAGTATTAAATCATATCTTTTTGCTACCTGGAATATGTCTTTTTTTCTTTTTTTTTTTTTTTAAATATAGCTTTTATCATAAAAAGCGTTGCAAGAATTTCTTATAAATTATTTTAAAAAAAATAAAAGTTGGTAACTTATTTGATATTTTTATATTATTCGACTATTCATCTTTATTTTTTGAGTTAATACCAAAATCTTACAACAAATTTTAAGATAAAATTTAATAAAATGTCATTGCATCTTAATCATAACTAAAACTATATTAACTCGATTTTCCCAAAATATGAAAGTTACACTCAATATTCTAATTTTTACCTCACCGAGTAAAACCATAAAAGAGTTGTTTTGTAGAATGTTTAAAAATTATTTCATTCTTACTCTTAAGCAATCTCATGATTGAAACTGTTTCTTAATTTTAACTACAAAACACTGAGTACTATATTTAAACAAAATAATGCGTTTAAATGTGTCCTAATAAATTTTTTTATTCACAATAAATCAAAAGTTGAAAAGAGAGTAACACAACGTTCGCAAATGGATAAGTTCACCCGTTCTTTAATTCCAAAATTTTTAATTCCGCACATTTGTAAATTCTCTTTCCAATAAAGATAATAAAATTGTAGTAATAGATGCAATACTATCAGTAAATGTATTATATTCTAGCTATATATCTATTCCTGTTTGCAATATCTCCAATTTAGCAACTTGGCATAATATATTTTGATATATTTCTTGGCCAAGTAGAAGCTTATCGCCAAGTTAGTGCTTGATTTTTATAAATTGCACCCCTCACATGTCAATGAAAATAGAGATCTACCTAGAAACGTAACCAAGTAGCAGCGCAATCAGCATACTCTTAGGGGTGGGGGTTATAATTGAGGCAATTACGGAGCATAGTCCACCACTGCCCTTTTACACTATTTTAAACCAAGTACTTGTGTCTGTGGGTACAACCGGCTGAGCAACTGCGCATGCGCAGGGCAAAAATTTTTGACGCTTCAGCCAGTTGTAAATAGCGAAAGGTTGCCATATGTTGCACCCCCATCATTTTACAACTGGCTGAGAGTTTTTCGGCTTTGGATAAAATAGTTCATCAAATCATAGCTAGATGACGCTAAATTTCAACGACAGATGGCGATTAGAGTAGCTATTTGCAAACTTTTTCTGTGCTAGTGCTCCCAGCTATAGAAAACTGAAGCTAATGAACCCTTATGTAATTTCAATAAACAAACTTACTTACAGAAAGAAAAAAAAGAAGAAAAAGAAGAGAGAAAAAGGAAACTTAGTAATAATAAAAGGAATTGAACAGCATATGAATTAATTATACATATATCAATTAATAATGATATTAAGTTTTTATTGAATTTTCAGAAAATACATTTGTTAAAACTGTCTTATAATATTCATGACAAGAAAAAAATAAGTGTGCTGAATGCTACAGTAACTAACTCGATTCTTATATAATAGTATCTTTGGCTATTCACATATCTTTAAAAGTTTGCAAACTCATAATAATTTTCTATTTCAAAGAATTTTTCAAACATATGTATATATATACATTCCAAATCGATGTGAATAGTTAGATATATAGATATATATTAACAAAATATATGAGTTAAAATAGTAACTATTTTTCTCATTAAGACATTGTATACAAATACAAAAATCGAATAATTGGTAACCGAACTCATACTTAGTTGTATCTGTAATTACCAAAACCCATGTACATTTAAAAACTGAACATTACGCTTTTTATTTGGAATTTCATGCCAAATGTGAAACACTTGTATAAGCTTCAAAGAAAAAAAGGCCTGATACGCTTGGAAATAAAAATGCAACCCCTTGTAATTACAGTTGCACAGTATGTAAGAGAATCACAGACCTTCTGAATTTATAATTAAAAGAATAAGTAATAAAAGTATTCTATTCAAATTGTCATGTTTCTTTTAAATTTTTATATACAGGCATTCCATTTTCATCTATTTTATGTTTTGTATGTAAGTTTCACAATATTTACCAGCTACCATTATTGCTCCACAAAAAGGCAATGTTCCAGTGCAAATTTTTAAAGCTAGTGAATCGGATAAGCTGACCCCTCCCTATTTGCTTTCTAAAATTTTCTGCTCATATGTGGTAATTTAAACTATCTTAACACATCGGGCACCAATGAATACCTCACTTACCTACTTTGGCTCATAGATTTTGTAAGATAATGCAACACTTATTTTGCACCATACAACAATGTTAAAACATGAATGAACTATTTATAGTAGCTGCTATAAGAACTTAGTGTATGTATTTAACAGGTAAATCATATTTTATATTATAACATGGAATTCCACATACAATTTAGTAATACAGTAAATATCTTCCTTCATATGATGTAATCAAAAACTATATACATATAAGGTAATATACTCACCATTATACTTACTTCATTCCAAATTGAGAAAGATGTCAGTGGAAATTAAAAGATACGGCTTAGAAGGGGCAATAGAAGGAAAGACTTGATATTAAAATAACAAGTTCCCTCACTAAAGCCCCACTGAGCCATCATGCATCATAGATCATCTCTACACAGCTAAATATATTGCTTAGAAAATCATGTAGGCTCCAATTTTCAAAAGTAACTAACTGCAACTGGCCATGTTTATCAAGCTATAAAGGAATTAAATTTAAAGAAAAAAAATAGAAGACACCAAAATGTACTATCACATTTAATTTTTTCTTGAAATGATTATAATATATTCAATAAGTTTTACTTTTGAGAGAGTGGAAACTTCCATGAAAAATAAATATATGGTCTTCAAATTCTTGCAAATGAAAGTAGTTGATAGAATCTGCAGTACTAATAATTTTTACTCATTCAAGTCATTTTATGAAGTTATACATCTGAATATTTCTTTAGCACAAACAGTAAAAGAATCTGATTGTCTCATTTTGAATGTTGCATGGCAGTACAGTATTTACATGCATTTTTGATATTATATTAACTTATGAATTTTCACTGGGTGTATGTACTCAGTTGAAAATATGTAACCAAATACATTAATTAGTAAAAACTACACCAATTATTAAACAACACTTCTAACATTTAAGAGGATTATTATGATGCTCTCTTTTAGTAACTTACTTAACTAAGATTAATACAATGCAATATATAGGTCTACAGTTACCACATTACCAAGTAGGCTCAGTTATAGTAGTAAATTTTTTTCTTCAGAAAAACAATAAGGATTAGATACAACATGTGACAATTTCAATAAATTTATCTTTATAAATAACATAATTCATAATAGGAATAAATAATCTTGAAGAAAAGTAATTATCAATGTCATTTAATGTACCAACATTTAATGAACTTAGCTTAAAATAAGACTTTTTAGTGAGACATTTCTCATTAAAACCAAGATAAAATTGAAAGCGTTAAACACGCTACTAAGCCTAAATCACGTGAAAATCTTTAACTACATTAAAACAGATAATTAGCATAAAAATGTTTTAACCATTAAACAAAACGTTGATGCAATAATAAAACAGAAAAAAATTATTCAAAGCAATTAACTTACCTTATTTACTGAATCGTAAATTAAGAGCCTACACGATAACTGTCAACCAAGCAACATACCATTTCTTCAACAGGGTTACTTGACTCTTTCGAAAATTGGAAAATTCTTTGGTGAGAATTAAATTCGAGCCAAGCAATTGTAGCGCATGCGCATTAGCTCAGCTGGTTGTACCCACAGACATAAGTAAACCAAGTATAAGCAGACTATTTAAAATCTACAAAAGCAATTGATGTGCCCTCTTTTGTTAGGATTGAATCTAGTGACTTCCTGCTGTGTCACTCCCACTGAGTAAATGCTTACCCATCCCCTTTCACAGACCAGTTTGCTAAAGACTCAAAATTGTTGGTGGAATCTCTATTTCCAGAACACCGGATGTTGCAATCCTTTCTAAGCAAAGAAATGTTAGGATGAGAAATATAAGTTGAAACATTGGAGAGTTGAAATAAAAATGCTATTTGGGGAAAAAAAACCTCAAAATATGATATATTTTGAAATTATAATTACTATTTAGGATTCTCTTTCGGGAGTTTCGACACGGTGAACGGGCTGCTCCAGCCTAGATAAGCTCCTGTCAGAATAACTACAATTCAAAATTAGTACTTTTTTGGGGGAAACAACACATTGCAACTTTTAAAATATTAGACCCTTCTACTCTTTTTTAGGCTTATTCGATTAAGCAAGAAAAAATGCATAAAGAACAATACCAATGTGAGATGCATAAAACATTTATAACTTCGATATTCGATTCCTGTTCCAGCATTCTGTTCAGCACATAGGAGTAGGGTGGAGGGGGCTTACTGTTTATTTTAAGTGTTATGTATACATACATTTTTATTTTTATATGCATGTATATTCATATATAAATGTATATATATAAAACTTAAAATATACAGTGTTCTAAAAACAAAATTTCCCCCCTTTCACTCTACGCCTGTGATTCAACATGAAAAAATACATGGAAAACAATGTCTTACTTGTTCTGATAGCAATGTCAGGTGCGTAAATAGGTACGAGTACAAAACAATGCTTTTAAAAAAAACTAAACTAATTATCTGATTGCCTTGGAAATTGTATTAAGTTCAGCGGGAAATAAAATACATAGGAAAGTTGCATATCTAGAAAAAATTCCTTTTTTCCCCTCGTGTCACCTTTATTTTTTTACAAAAAGGGGAAAACGAGCAGAGAAGAATAAGAGAGCTTTCAGGTATCATTTATAATTATATAACAAAGCTTTCTACGAAAATAAATCTTGGATATCAATTTTTTCAAGGAAAATATCTAATTTTACTGGGCTTATTGTGCATTTTAGTCTTTAGTATATTTAATCCAGTGATTTTTGTCAACAATTTGGGAATAGATTTTAATGAACTGAATTTTTTATTTTAATAAAAAGCAGAACTTTTTTTTTTCAAAATTAGAAGGTTTTTACAGTTATCATTCGTATTCAATGCATTTTTCTCTAATTCTTCAGACACAAGAATAGGTTGGTGACCGCAAAAATTGTGGATTTAGTGTGATTAGTTTATTTTCTACATCAAAAGGGTTTAAAAAAATGTCAAAAGACGATATAAACTATGTAATAATAATGAAACTAATTTACAAATTACTAATTTACAGTTCGACATAATAGACATCTTCAACCAGTGGCGTACGCCGAATTTTTTCAAGGGCGGTGTTCATAATTTTCTGAAACTACTAAAACAAATTCGAGTATGTAATAAAGCACTATTATTTCCCTAATTTAGACAGTTAGAAAATTTTGAATTTTTATTTGGACTACATTGTTTTGTTAAATTTTGATTTGATTTTTTAAGTTTAAGAACATAATGTAATATCTTCTCGCATGTAATATCTTCTGAAAAAAGTCCAATGTCATATTGGTGGGAAGTAACACTTTCACATTTATCAGATTTCGCTATGCTATGCTTTTCTTCAACGGAAGTATCACATTTCTGTTCAACAGAAAAGCGTACATTGGTACTAGATGCTGTCACCTCACGAATTTCAGGTCGTGATTTTTTCTCAAAATAATTAAAAATTTTTAAATTCTTGTGCCTATATATATATATATATATATATATATATATATATATATATATATATATATATATATATATATATATATATATATATATATATATATATATATATATATATATATATATATATATATATATATATATATATATATATATATATATATATATATATATATATATATATATATATATATATATATATATATATATATATATATAGGCAAAGAAATATTCGCTATGTTTCGATCTCAAAGTTTCGAGCTGGAATGAATAACTTCGAGCACAGTCTCCAATGGTATTGTTACTGATTTCTTCACTAGACGAAATAGTGGCGACGACGGGATCGGCGATTGAATGAACTTTTTGTTCAGACAAAACAAAACAGATTTAGCAACGAGCTCCGAAAGACAAACGGCGGAGATAACTCTCAGTCTGACTAACTAACTCTACTATGCCTATGTGAAATATTTATCTAAGTTTCGGCCCCGTCAGGGGCCTTAACTCATTCATCTCAATGGGTTGGAAATAAAAAGTGCCGGGGCACATCTGAGGTGGAAGTTGAATCACAGTACAGGATCCGTTCCCCCTTTTATATAATTTTTCACTGCATCTCCAAAATTCTCGAATTGTCTCAAAGACGACAGAACGTCTAGGCTTCCAGAATCATCGCATAAAGACCTCGCGAATGACAGCTAGTCATTCGCGACAGCTGAATTTGGTTTCAAAAGTACAACCCTATTATAGTAAATGTTTTTTTCAGTATTCTGAGAAATACAGTGAGAAAAAAAGTAGGCATGAGGCAAATAAAAATATATAGTCTTACAAAATAATAGCTCGCACAATTTCTACTAAAATTTTTATTTCTTCCATTTTGTCTGAGCTCAAGGGGGGAGTTTAAACCCCTCCCTTGCGTACGCCACTGTCTTCAACCATCAGTATGCGTGGCTGCAAAAATTCATTATTTTGTTGTTAATAGTTTCATTATTGGTCAAAATGCGTTTTAAAGTAAAGAAATGAATTCTGACTAAAAATAAGCCTTATAAACTTATTTCAGTATTTATAACACTTTCAGAATGATCTTGAAATATTTTACTTAAATGCGTACATTTTCCTATTAATACCAAAGGAGATTTTATCCAACTGTTTATTGATTTCTGACAGGAAGAAGAGCTCAATTTTTATATTATATGTACAGTAAAACCTTTTTTTGTGCGGTGGATAGGGCAATAAAAGAAATCGCACAAAAAAAATTCGTTGCGGATTTTATCCAACTGTTCGAAGGAGATTTTATCCAACTGTTAATTGATTTCTGAGAGGAAGAAGAGCTCAATTTTTATATTATATGTACAGTAAAATATTTTTTTATGCGGTTGATTATGAGGGACCGCATAAAAAAAGTTGGACTTAGAAAATACATCAATGATTTATGAAATAGATGAGAGAATGCTTTCAATTGAATGAAATAATTAAATTAGACCTAAAGAAATTGTAAAAATATTTAATTCTTCATTGTACATATACCTGGAGAAGTTTTCAAATTATACATTAAATAGTAGAATTGTCTGTCTTTTTACTTTCTTTTGGCTATAATTATTCATTTTAAGGGAGTACTTATGTCTAAAAATAAAATAAAAATCATTAAAACTACATATAAATAGAAACAAAAGTAACTAATTTATTTATCTTTAATCTCACTATAAAATGAATCCTTAATCACGTGAACCGTGTATAAAACTCAGATTACGAAGCGTATACTGTTCTCGCGTCGAGCGACAATATGTACGTAACTGACTCTGCCTTGTCAGGAGATTGTTTAAAATAAATGAACAGAGCATCGCGAAGTCCAGATACATCGTTGTCAAGGAGGCCACGTAATCAGAGTTCGTCCACAACATGTATATGTACAGTCCGCAAAAAAAAAAAACGAATCACCCTAAATAACTTTCGTTCTAATGGTCGGGTTTTCACGAACTAAGTGTCAATCTTAATGGTTCTTGGGGGTGACCTCAAATATGCTAATTAATTAGTGCTAACTATTAATTAAGTTACGAAATCAGACACAAAAACGTACTTTCTCTGAATAAACATATATATTTTTTTACATATTTGGATTTTTAACCTTCAAAATATAGGGGGTAGCCGCAATCTGGGAAATATGGTCCCCATAGTTTGGTCAGGAGAGCGATCCAAAGTTCGTACCCCTTAATGTTAATTTCACTTTTTACGTTTTTAGTCATATTTTTAAAACTAATAAAGCAATTCAAAGAAAATTTCACCCACTCATAAAACTCATTTACCCAAAGATAATTTCAGGAAAAAAATAATTTTTAATAATTATTATTATTTTTTATTATTTAATTAAATTGAGGATGAAAAAATTTTGAATTATAAGGTATGGATTTTTTTATACCACATTAATCTACATATTTTTCAATTGAAGAATCTAAAGTTTCAACTGTTTTTATTTATTAGAAGCTGAGAAAAATTAAAATTAATTATTTTTAAAAAAATAATTTGGCGACAATAAAGAAATAATTAAATGGGGCTATTAATATTAAAATGTGACAAACTTGCGAGGAACTTGACTTCGCGCGCGTAGCGTAAAATTTCGCTCACATTTTTTTCGCTAATAATAGTTTGCCTATCTTTTTATTTTTATTTTTTTAAAACTATAAAATACGATGTTTCTTTTTAAGTCGTCTAAAAATTTATTTGCAGTTTAGTAAAGAAATTTGAATAAAACATTTTGAATAAAAACACTTTATTCAACGAATGTTTAGTTTTTTAAAAGCGTGCTTCTGATTATACACCAGATTGTGTTTACTCAATGTGATTATTTTTTATTTTTTGATCTTGTTTTTCAATAACTGAAACAATGTCAATAATATACATACGTATGCATAGATTTGGAATAATATATTTATAAATTTTTTGAATTTTATTAATATTTTGTTTTTATTAATATTTTATAAATATTAATAAAAATACGTAGTCAGCAATTTTAATAATCTTAAAACTTCTTTACATCTTATATATCGCATTAATTTTAAAATAAAGTTGTAAATTATCTGTCTGCGCTTGTTTCGCAGAATTATTTTTTCAACTTTTTAATTAAATTTTAACCCAAAATCTTATTTTTTATGCTACCATCTATACTATTTTCCAATAATATAATAATCAATCGTTTTAGTATTTTAATTTATGTTTTCCTTTAAAATAAAATTACTTTTTAAATTATTGCTAAGTTCTTTTTGAAAGAAAACTTAGAATTATTGCCAGCTATCTGAGAATTAAATCTTGTTAAGAAATTAAAAATATTCTACTTATCACACACAATATCATTCGATGCAGAACAGCTGACTACTTACAAAGAATACTATTGTTTACGAAAAATGAAGATAAATTATTAATTTTCTTTTTTTTATTGTTTATTATTTATTTGAGTAATGAAAGTAAATGCGCATGTGAGCACAGCAAAAACATAGAGCAGTTTTTTTTTTTTTTTTTTTTTGAATGAACAAAAAACTGTGAACATAAAATTTTATTTTGACGTTCAAATTTATTCTTGCCCGCTAACTTAAAGAAAGTTACCCTTTTCTTTTAAAAAGTTGAAAATATCTGCTTAAAAAGTTGTTTATATTAATTCTCACCTTCTGAAAAATATTGCTATATCAGGAAAATGTTTGATATGCCTTGTTTCGCTAAACAACTACTGAAATAAAAAAAAAGCAGGGCTCGAAAAAAACTCGGAAATTTTAACCGTCCCCGAGGACGGCTTGTCCAACTATGTACCCGTCCTCCTTTTAAACTAACCCGTCTTCTTCTAAATAAATAAAAATATAATTTTCTCTTATTTATTACAAACATTTATCATATAAATTGCACAATGAATTAGTGGTTATTAGGATTACAAATACTAGGATAACATTAAACAGTTATAAAAGAAATACTAGGTTACTAATAGTAACCTAGTATCTATTTTATGAAATAATTTATTTCTTATATGAAATAATTTAAATGACAAAGGTCAAGTTATCTGGAATGTCAATTTATCCGAGGGTACTGCGATTTTTAAATGAATCAAATATGACGTTTGCCAGTTCCACAATCAATCTAATGAATTACAGAGGTTTGTGCTCAGAAATCTGAAAGGGGTTTTCCATTTAGGTAGATGTTCATAATTGCGTTTAACGCTTCTTGTGAAGACCAGTACGTAATGTGTTTTTTTGTAAGTTCATTACTGTAAAGCTCCTTTCAACCACTGCAGTACTCCCAGACAGAGAAAACATCAATTCCACCACGCAGTATGTTGCTGTATTTCTAGATTAGAGGGTCATTATAGAAGTGAGGCGATAGACTCTTGTAAGATAACAAAAATTGAAAATGTATCACGAACTTTAAACGGGAAAATGGCCGTCTGCGCGGACGTCGGATTCGAGAAATTTGTTGTCCACGGGGAATTTTTGACCGCCGAGGACGGGCGGTTTTTCGAGCCCTGAAAAAAATTTAAAAAGATTCGAAGAGCCGCGATGGCTCAGGGGATAGAGCGTTCGCCTTCCAATGAGGCGAACCGGGTTCGAATCCCAGTCGATACGAATTCCGCATCCGGCTTGCACTGACCACAGTGCTGACGTGAAATATCCTCAGTGGTAGACGGATCATGGGTTAGAGTCCCCTTGCCGTCAGGCTAACCGTGGGAGGTTCTCGTGGTCTTCCTCTCCATGTAACGCAAATGCGGGTTAGCTCCATCAAAAAGTCCTCCACGAAGGCAAATTTCTCCCAATACTCGATCCAGGAGTTCCCTTGTCTTCTGGATTGGGTTCAAAATTACAAGGCTACGGAGTTGAACATTAGTAGCCGTAAACCCATTAAGTTGGGTCGGCTGTTCAACGACGGTTATAAAAAGATTCGAAAAACGTGCTATTTTTAGAATCATCATCTCAAAAATGGTTCTTTTTCTAACATTAGGATTTTTTCTACTTAAATAACCTATAATAATAGCTTTAATACACGTTTTGAAGAAATAAGGAATGCAAATTTAGATCTAATATTTCGTAATAAAGCAAACAAGAATATTAACAATTCATTGATAATTGTTTCATTGCACCGAAGTAGTTAATTCTTTTCGAAACAATCGACCTTGCAACTATTTAACTTTGACTCTTTGAAATAGGGGTCATTTCATGCATGTCATTAGACTTTAAAATTTCAAATATAAAATGCAAAAATTACAAGAATGCGTAAGCTGGCTTTAATTAATAATAAAAAACGGACAAAATCGTCGGCAAAAGAAGTTATCTCATGAAAAGAATGTCAGAGTTAAAAACTGTAACAAGTGTTACTCTTGTTTAATTTGGGGCATTATAAATCTAAATTTTCTTTTCCTTTAATTTCTTAAATTATATTTTTGATAAATTAACGAAATGAGTATGCAAATAATATCCATTCGTTTTACTAGAAACCAAGACTGCTTAGTATCATTCGGAAATCATATGAAAACAAATTCTTGAGCTCAGGTGTAGGGTAGTAGGATATTTCATGCATGATCAGTAGTTTCAGGAGTAAACTCTTATATTAGAAGGCAGCTAACTTCTTTAAAAATTCTAATTGGGAAAAATAATTGTTATTTTACAAATGTTATAAAGCATGTGTATTTTTTAAATGGTTATTTATATAATTTTCACATTGGCCATTAGTTTTCCGTTGATGAAGCAAAAACGAAGACCCTAGTAAGCAGCCAAAAACTAAATCATTATAAATTATTATATTTTAATTATTATTTTTTTTAATTCACTAATTTTGCTATTTCAACTCTATGATCCGCTGTAATATGTTTTTGTTTGAGTCAAAATATTGGCATTTTTTATATTTTTTACAATTTACATACATCAACATACTTCAAGAAATAAACATTTTTAAAAATTTGAACTCCTTTTTTCAAAGAGCGAATCTCTAACAATACTTCGACAAATCATAAAAAAATAATTTAGCAAAATTTCTGAGTTAGTTTATCCTCTAAATACTCACCCCCCCCCCCCTCAATTTAATATTCGAAGATAAAATTGATTAGTTTTTGTAAAAAGAAGCTGCTTGCAAAGCAACTGAAATAAAAGAACTGATAGGAAAGAATACATAAAAGTTTGCTATACTAAACTAAATAAATTATTTATATTAAATAATCAAAATATAAATTTACAAAATATTTATTTGTTTTATATGATTTTTACATTTAAAAAGGAGAAACTTTATGGCATTCAGCTAATTTATGCTTACAACATTTGCAATGTTCAAAATGCTTAAAAGGTATCCACTTAAATCCTATAGGAAGGAATTCAAACATTTTGATTCTATTTATAGTTTTCTATTAATTAAGCCACAGATTTTAACCAAAGAATGTCACTGACTTATTGATCAAAAAGTTAAATTATTAATTTCACTCAGTAAAACTTAAAAGAGTTATCTACCACGTATGCATTTAAGTATGCACTGCACGTATGCACTGCAAAATACAACGATAAACTCTAAGTAAAATTGACTCCAATTTCTGATGAATTTCAATTTTTTCAAAAATTTGAAACTCTTTTTTTTTTTTTTTTTTTTTTTTTTTTTTTTTGATTTGGCCTTTCATTTAAAAAGTCAAGAATCTAGTCCTTAATAAATTAAGAACACTGTGGTATCATTATCGATCGTAATTATAAAGTTATCATTAAATTTAAAATTAAATTTTTTAAATTAAATATTGAATGTTGTGGTGAGTTTAAACATAATAAAATACATCTTTTTAGTTTCGTCCCCACATTTTTAACTTAAGTCTTGCAAAAGTCAATTTCGGAATTTATACATAAGGATGCTATTTGCAAATCCTACTACTTATTTAAGAAAAACATGTAACCTAAATATTTGACAGAATGAAATGACCTTTAAATGCAAGTAAAATTTTCTCTTATATATATATATATATATATATATATATATATATATATATATAACATAAGAAAATTAAGAAAAACAATAAGTTTTATTTATTGCGCATAAGCTGCAAGGAAATAGAATTCATAAAATAAGTTCAAAATGTAAATAAAACAAGGAAAAAAATACAGAACAATGAAAAAAGGGGAAAAAAATAAAAAATAAAAAAATAAAAATAACAAAAACCGGGAAGGAAACAAAAAGGACAAATTTTTTTTTTTACAAAAATCCGGAAAATAAAATATATAATCTTTTCATCCGCCCACTAGATTATATCCGCAAAAAAGAGTGCTTTCTAATATTGCGGATATAATCGTGTGAGCTGATGAAAAAATTATATCTTTATTTTCCGGATTTTTAAAAAAAAAAAATTTTCTTCCAGTTTTTTGTTATTTTTATTTTTTTATAATTTTTCTTTTTTTCCCCCCTATTTTCATTGTTCTGTAATTTTCCCCTTGTTTATATATACATATATATGTTACGGCCAAAGCCTGAAGTCGGCCGATTCGCGATCTGGCCGGCCAAATAGCGAATTGGCTAAGAACGCTGTAAATTGGCTGCAAAAGTCCGAAATTTTCTTGATTTCGGGAATTGGACGGCCAGATCGCGAAGTGGCCACGATGTTCCGGCCAATGTCCGATATTTTCTTGATTTCATTTGAGACAATGTAAAAAATTTAATTTAAAAACTTGTCTATTTTTTATATTTTTAAATTAGAAGATTTATATAATTCAATTAAAAAAGAAAACAAAAGGGGCAAAATTAGCGAATAAACTTTTTAATAAAACAAATATTAAAAAATTGTGGTCCCACCGTACCACCCGATATGTGGATACCTGTACGATACCTGACAATAGATTACATTTTTTCGATATTTTAATACTTACTGACGATAGATTAGAAGATAAATACCGGGCAGTGGCACTGAACCTTAAAAGAATATCAGTTTAGGATATACTGGGCAGTGACACTTTATCTTAAAAAAACATCAGTGTAGGATATACTGGGCAAATGTATACCTGGCAGTGGCACTTAACTGGACCTAGTATGACTAGACCTTTGATGTATGTATAACTAGTATGACTAAACAATTAAATAGACAATTTAATAATGATTCTTAAATTAATGATTATTTAATAGACAATTTAAAAACTTCCATTTTTTATATTTTTAAATTAGAAGATTTATAAGAATTATTTATATAATTATAGAAGGCCGCCAAAGTAAAATATTCACTGATCGTTTCAATTATTTCGCACTTTGGCCGGACTTCGGGCATTGGCCGTGACATATATATATTTCAATTTTATCGAAAAGAAATACCGTGAATTTTATAAAACCTTCTGATTGCGCATCAGAATCATGCCCCAAATTTTTTGCTGGATCTCTATTTTCTTTTCCTTACCTGAAAGACTTGAACTGAGGTGTAAAAGCAATTAGCCCTACAACTCTTCATAAATCATAAATTTATAATAAAAGTAAATTTGGTTTTAGTACAGCATTTTTATTCAAATAACATCTTTAAAAAAATAAAAAATTTCAGATAATAAGTTCAACCTTTAAATTTTGAAATATTGGAAAATCAAAAATATTTTCATTTTCATTTCTTCATTTTAAATTCAAATTTTACTTTCAAAATGTTAAAAGGAATACTATTTTCCATGCCCAGCCCAGAAAGCAGATTCAAGAATTCTCTTCTTGGTTGCCTATAGCAACAGACACACACAATATTATGACGTCTCGTCATTCATTCAGTTTCTTTATGGTTGTTTTAAATTGTTTCAGTTTATATGGCGAGGTAATTTGGCATTTTTTTAAACTTTCGCCATATATATAAATCTTTATTGCGGCCCAATTTACGACCAAATTTTTTCGAAATTTTGTCTACCCCCCCCCCCCCTATTTCAAAGGTCAGGATTCCAAATATGTAAAAAAAAATATATATTTATTCAGAGAAAGTACGTTTTTGTGTCTGATTTCGTAACTTAATTAATAGTTAGCACTAATTAATTAGCATATTTGAGGTCACCCCCAAAAACCATTAAGAATGACACTTAGTTCGTGAAAATCCGACCATTAGAACGAAAGTTATTCAGGGTGATTCGTTTTTTTTTTTTTTTTTTTTTTTTGCGGACTGAACAGTCAGCAAAAAAAAAGATATCACCCTGAATAATTTTCGTTCTAATGATCGGATTTTCACGAACTAAGTGTCAATCCTAATGGTTCCTGGGGGTGACCTCAAATATGCTAATTAGTTAGTGCTAACTATTAATTAAGTTACGAAACCAGACACAAAAACGTACTTTCTCTGAATAAACATATATTTTTTTTTACATATTTGGATTCCTTATCTTCAAAATATAGGGGGTAGCCGCAATCTGGGAAATGTGGTCCCCATAGTTTGGTCAGGAGAGCGATTCAAAGTTTGGACCCCTTAATGTTAATTTCACTTTTTGCGTTTTCAGTCATATTTTAAAAACTAATGAAGCAATTCAAAAAAATATTGCACCAACTCATAAAACGCATTTACCCAAAGATAATTTCATGAAAAAAATAATTTTTAATAATTATTAATTATTTTTTATTATTTAATTGAAGAGAGGATGAAAAAAATTTTGAATTATAAGGTACGGATTTTTTTATACCATATTAATCTACATGCTTTTCAATTGAAAAATCTAAAGTTTCAACTGTTTTTATTTATTAGAAGATGAGAAAAATTAAAATTAATTATTTTAAAAAAAATAATTTGGCGACAATGAAAAAATGATTAAATGGGGCGATTAATATTAAAATGTGATAAACTTACGAAGAAATTGATTTAGCGCGCGTGGCGTAAAATTTCATTCATATTTTTTTCGCTAATAATCGTTTGCTAATCTTTTTATTTTTTTAAAACTATAAAATAATACAATGTTTCTTTTTTAGTCCTCTAAAAATCTATTTGAAATTAAGTAAAGAAATTTGAATAAAACATTTTATTGAATAAAAAACATTTTATTCAACGAATGTCGAGTTTTATAAAAGCATGCTTTTGATAGAATATGATTATACACCAGATTGTGCTTATTTAATGTGATTATATTTTAGTTTTTTTTTTTTCTCAATAACTGATACAATTACAATAATATACGTATGAATAGATTTGGAATAGAATATTTCTCAGTTTCTTGTATATATTTTTTATGAATATTAATAAAAATACGTAGTAAACATATTTAAGCATATCTCACATCATCGCAAATTTCTCAACATCTTATATATCGCGTTAATCTTAAAAGTAATTTTTTAATTACCTGTCCGGAAGTGTTTCGCAGAACTATTTTACCAACTATTTAATTAAATTTTAGCATTTTTAAAATTTTTATTCTTTACCCTACTACATTTATTATTTCTTCATTAATGTACTAATCAATTTTTTTAGTACTTTAATTTAGATTTTCTTTAAAGTAAAGTTCCTTTTTACATTATAGTCAAGTTTTTTTAAAAAGAATTATTGTCTGCTAGCTAAGAATAAAGCCTTGTTAAGAAATTAAAAACACTCCGCTGTTTAAAATTATTTAATGCAAAACAGCTGATTATTTACTAAGCATACTATTTTTTTTTTCGAAAAAAGAATATAAATCATTGATTGTCTTTTTTGTTTTGTTTCTTGTGACTTCAACATAGATTATCTAAAATAGTGTCCATGTTTTATAAGTCACTACAAAGAGTATAAAGATACCGAACATAAAAAGCTGTCAAATACGTAGCCAAAACTTTTAAGCGTATCTTAATGATTCTTTCTTTATGATTCCATGTAGTTTTTTTTCCGGATAATATACTAAACTATTTTGTTTAATTTTTTACTTTAGCACGATTCCCAAGATATTATTGTAGTATAATTTGTTATCAGGAACAATGCCTTATTTTGTTTAGCAGGAAACACTAAAAATTGAAATTTGTAAAAAGTTTCCGAAGCCGTGCGAGTTTTAGAATCATCTGATTTAAAAAAATGCAATAAAAAATACGTAAATTTCCGAACTTATTTTGATTAAAAATAAAAAATAAATAAAAAACGTGGCAAGAAGGCTAACATACTTTTTACAGAACTGTGAAAACCAGTTTTTCCTATATTTCGTCAAAAGAGGATAAGAATGATATTGCTCCAAGGGACCTACTCAATAATTTCGCTATTTCCAGAATGAAATCTGTTTGATCGAAACATATTTCCTTGAAAATAAAAACGGGGAAAAAATTAACTTTTATTATTTATCTAAGCTTATTCCATTCATTTAATGATAGCGGTATCAAGGTAAAGGATATGCGATGGAAGCCCCGTTTACTATTATACTATAAATGCGTTAAATCATGTTGCTTGAATAATTCATTTTAAGCATATTATTTAATAATTTTAAGCAAATAAGGGTGTAAAAATAAACTCGATCAAAATACTCCGAAAGTATACCCTAAAATATTTGTCGAATAAACTTTGGAATCTATATATACAAAATACCTTTTCAAACAACTTCGAGTAGAACGGAAACGCTAACTTGTTTAAAATAGTTGTCCTTGTAACTATTTAATTTCGATTTCTGGTGCTAGGGGACATTCCATTTTCACATTCGACTTTTGAAATTTCAATTGTAAACGGAATTTTTTTATGCCCTTAAATTAAAATGTTAAGGCTTGCAGCAAAAACATTTTACTGCATTGATTTTTTTACAAAATAGCGAATTATTATTTTTTAATCTAAGAACCTGTGCCTATAACTTAAGTAAAACTTATTTTAATATCGAGTGAAATAATTTAATATATTGTGTAAGTAAATAGATAATCCCAAGAAATTGAATTGAAAATATAAAAACTTCATTGATTTAAAAATTAATAGATGATGATAAAAATAGACATGTTTTGAGCACAATAATAAAAGTCACAAGTTATTCAAGCTTGACAAGTCTTGAGAATGGGTGAATATATTTGAACGCTCGAAACATGTCTACTTTTACTTCCCTCTTCATATTTTTTGAAGCCAGTTGAGTTTTTATCATCAATTATACTGTTTTACATTTGGGTCTTGATCATTATTTTGATAAGGATTTTACACTCGTTAAAGTAAAAATATGCATTTTCATATTTCAACAGGAATTATGTGGTCTTTAAAAACATAAAAGCATCAATATTGTAAAAGTTATATTTAACTTGGTTTAAAATTAAAATTTTGAGACCAGATATTTTGAGTTAATGAAATTAAATATTTTGTCTTTTAAGTTTTTTTGCCCCCCCTTTCAGTATCTTAAGGACCTTACAAGCTCTGTTTAAAAAGAGAGTATCACATCAGATATATATAAGAAAACAAAAATAATCATAGTATCAGTATTTGGTGGTAAATGTAGCTTATCGCAATTGAAGAATATGCTGTGCGATATTTTATGGTGAATTTTCGAACGTAAGTTTCTAAAGGTATCGAAGCATAAGGATGCTATTTGCTAATCATCTTTATCCAAAGAAAACCTTGTTATCGGAATATCTAGCAGAATGAAGCGATTTTTGAAACAATGAATCATACTATATGCAACATATTATTCCAATATCTTATTCTTAAACATAACCTATTTCAATGCTTTTAAAATACCACTAAACATTCAGCAATTCCTTGAGTTATAGGAAAAAGAAATATCGTAAATTATAGAAAAACTTGTGAATGCGCATTAGAATTACTATACAATATACATTTTATTTTTCAAGCACTTTTTTTTCCTTCAAACTTTCTTGCCTAGAAAACTTGATTAAAGCTGTAAAAGTGATTATCCCTAAAATTTTGTATTTAGCCATAATAAGTTATTTAATTTGATTTTAGTATGAAATCCTCGAATAAATATAGCAGAAACAACATAATCTAAATAATATCAGATAAAATGTTCATGTATTTAAATTCTAAAACTTAGAAAATCATAAATAATTTATAATCGATTCAAATTTTCTTTTCAAGGGAGATTAAAATAAAAAAAACTTTGCTTTTTGGACAGAAATCAGCTTAAAAATTGTCTATTGCCTAGAAACTTCGAGATATTTTCTATTAACTATTAATTAAACCTCTCTGAGTAATCACAGAACATTATTTCAATTTTTTTTCCAGTCAGAGCTTGGTTGCTTAGCAACCTAGTAAAATTAAGCATTCTTCTTTTGAATTAGTCAATGGGTTATCTTAAAATATTCATTTGCGCTGGCGACTTTTTTTGGCGGTTTTCTGGACTATCGCCAAATACATAAACCTTTGTTGCGACCCTATTTACCACCCACTTTTTTCAAAATTTTGTCTACCCCCCCCCCCTAATTCAAGTATCTGGATTCCAAATATGTAAAAAAAAATATATGTTTATTCAGAGAAAGTACGTTTTTGTGTCTGATTTCGTAACTTAATTAATAAATAGCACTAATTAATTAGCATATTTGAGGTCGCCCCCAGGAACCATTAAGATTGACACTTAGTTCGTGAAAATCCGATCATTAGAACGAAAATTATTTGGGTTGATATCTTCTTTTTTTTGCTGACTGTACATTGATAGTAAACATAAACTGGTGCTAACGCCGCTAAGATTCATATACTGTGTGGACCCGTCAGATGTGGGAGTCCACAATAAAAGGGAGTTTAATTAATATTTAAACATTTATAGGTGAAATTAAATTTTAATCTGGGTTAAAATACAAAAGTAAAAGGTTACATAAATTAGGCTAGAATGGTAGTAGTATACCCATGTTCGCTGCAACGTGCTAACTCGGTCAGAACATCAACAAGAATGTGTGTAGTGTAAGTTGTAGTCACTATATTCACAAGATTATAAATTGAAGTTAAAGTAAGTTCACACTGCTTTGTTTAGAAATGTTCTCAGACCACACTGCTACGTTTAGAAGTGTTTTCAGTTCACACTGCTACGTTTAGAAGTGTTTTCAGTTCACACTGCTACGTTTAGAAATGTTTTTCTACTTTGGGCAGTGTATCCCACAGTGCTCCCCCCCCCCAAGTGCCTCTGGCACGAAACACATCATACAAACTTCGGATTGAACCTAACCCTCTTGCCAGAGCGAGTCGTGACAGAAGGGGGTGTTGACATAACTTTCCTGTATGCACTGTTTGTGAAATTTGGAGGATCTCTTGCTGAGGTTTCGGATTGTCTGTCTGGAGCAGTAGATTGAGTGGCGGAGTCACCGAGATGCTCGACTGGATCCAGAACATTGTCAGTGCAAGGTGAAGGAGTCGATGAATCTGGAGGAGGAGGGTTTTGCAAGATGAAGGCGGGTTTTAATCTTTCAATATTGATGACAGATTGTCTGCCATTGATCTCCAAGGTGAAAGTTTTATCACTACGGTTTATTACAACGTAAGGACCATCATATGGCATTTGAAGGGACTTTTTGGCTCCATCAAAACGCACAAAAACGTGGGTACAGTCTTTCAATGAAGGGTGCACAAAAATCTTTTGTGCAGAATGTGAGGATGCGGGAACAGGTTTTATTGATTCCATAGTACGTCGAAGAGTCTGTAGGAATGCAGAAGGTTCAACGACAGTTCTTGGCGTTTCCAAGAACTCTGATGGCAGTCTCAAGGGAACACCATATACCAGTTCTGCCGTAGTGCATTTCAACTCCAGCTTTAGGGCTGATCTGAGCCCTAAAGGAACGATCGTAAGGGACTCTGTCCAATTTTCTTTGTGGCAACGGAGTCCTTGTTTGAGGGTTCGATAAAATCTCTCCACTAATCCATTGCCGGCCGCATGATATGGAGAGGTTCTAATTTGTCTTGTTCCCAGAATACGATTGAAGGCAGAAAAGAGATTGCTTTGGAATTGACGGCCTTGGTCAGTTGTCACAATCTCGGGTACTCCAAATCTGGCAATCCAATGTGAGAGGAATGTTTTAGCGACAGTTTCTGCAGTCATATCAGCAATTGGAATGGCCTCTGGCTATCTGGTGTAGCGGTCGATGCAGGTCAGTAGGTACTGGACACCTTCCGATGGAGGAAGGGGGCCTACTATGTCCAAGTGCACATGTGAGAAGCGCTGCCTAGGTAATTGAAAGTCCTGGATAGGGCTGTGAGTATGTCTGGTAATTTGCAACTTTTGGCAGCTTAAGCAAGTTCTTGACGAGGAACTGATATCTTTAGCCATAGAGGGCCAAACGAATCGAGACATAATCAGTTCTTTTGATGATCGGACGCCTGGATGAGCCAAAACGTGCAATACATCAAAAATACGCTTGCGAAAATCTGTGGGTACATAGGGGCGAATTTGGCTTGTGCTGACATCACAGTATAGTGTAACGGAGGGTACCAACTCCATTGGTTGAAGACAAAGTGAAGTTTTAGATGCTAAGAGGTTCCGTAGCTGTGGGTCATGTTTCTGAGCCTCAGCCACCTGCGTGAGATCAACAGGAGAGTCAATGCTTGCAATCCTTGACAAGGAATCTGCAACACCGTTCTCAGCACCGGCAACATGGCGGATGTCAGTAGAAAATTGTGCTATAAAGTCTAGATGCCTGAGCTGGCGCGGTGAGCACGAGTTTGATTTTTTAGAAAATGCATATATGAGTGGTCGGTGATCAGTATATATGGTAAAGGATTGCCCTTCAAGCGAATGTCTAAAATGCTTTATAGCAGCATATATAGCGAGAAGCTCTCTATCGTAAGTGCTGTACTTAAATTCAGCAGGGGGCAGTTTCCGCGAGAAAAAAGCTAGAGGTTTTGGACCCTGATCTGACATTGAATTTAAAGCAGCTCCTAAAGCGACTGTAGAAGCGTCAACCATGAGCATAAGTTGTTTGTCGGGCTCAGGAAAAGCCATAGTTGTAGCATCGCAAAGTTCAGTTTTGCATTTTTCAAAGGCGATAATTAAATCTACCGTCCACACGACAGGACGTTTGTCATTTTTCTTTGAATCTTTGAGTAGCTCATTTAAAGGGGCTTGAGTTTCTGCAGCCTTTGGCAAGAACCGCCGGTAAAAATTCATCATCGCTAAAAAACGTCTCATTTCAGAAATATTTTCGGGTTTTGGGTAATTTTTTAATGTCTCGACCTTATTAGGTAATGGTCTGACGCCTTCTGGGGTAATGAGACAGCACAGGAATTTAACTGACTGCTTACCCAAGACGCATTTATCTGGGCTTAATTTTAGACCGTATTCCTTCAATCGGGAGAAATCCTGATGTAAGTGATCAATAAGCTCAGATTCAGATGATGATGCTATTAAGATGTCGTCAAAATAGGGTATGCAGAATTCAAGGTCAGCTAGAACTTGGTGAATATATCTTTGGAATGTTTGTCCTGCATTTCTAAGCCCGAAAGGCATTGTCGTGTATTCAAACAGACCAAATGTTGTTATGGCAGTTTTCTGAATATCGGGGGGATAAACGGGAATCTGATGGTATGCCCGAGTGAGGTCAAGTGTAGAAAATATAATTTTATTGTGAAGATTCGGAGTACAATCTTGTATATGGGGAACCGGGTAACGGTCCGGAATTGTGTTAGCATTTAGCCGACGGTAGTCCCCACAAGGACGAATCTCCCCATTGTCTTTTCTTACGACGTGCAGAGGGCTTGCCCAAGGACTCTTAGATGGGCGAATAATTCCGTGGGACATGAGGAATTGGAATTATTTTTTGACGGCGATAAGTAATGTTGGGGCAAGACGACGCGGTTTTGCAAAAACAGGTGGTCCTTTTGTTTCTATGTGGTGGTAGATTTCATGTTGTTTATCGGTTTTAGCAGGGTGAGAGGGATTAATTAGTTCGGGATATTGGCTTAAAATTTTGTCAAATTTAGAACTGCCTAAATGGATCGTAACATTTGATGCTACCATATCAATATTAGGGGATTTCGCACTGGAGGAACAGTTAGTATTAGCATCAACAACTCTGCGGTTTTTGGCATCAACGAGTAAATTAAAGTGAGTGAGAAAGTCTATGCCAATAATGGGTTGCTTAACATCTGCAATTACAAAGGACCACACAAATAGTCGGCGTAAATTTAAATTTAATTCTATACGTTTTGTGCCGTAAGTTGAAATTTTTGTTCCGTTGGCAGCATATACAGTTAAGGCTTGTGGGATTTTGAAATTCGGATCAAAAGTTCTTGGGATATGTCTGCTCCAGTATCAATAAGAAATGTTAACTTACATTTGTTATCGGCCACTAATACACGATTTACCTGGCGGTCACCATTCTGGCCGGGAAGTGAGCGCCAATTTAGTTTCCCGTCTCCCTATACGTACAGGGTGGTTTACATTTCCTTGCTTTTGATCCAAAATTAATGTGGTAAAAGCAAACACCATTTTCTGCCTCTTTGTATCGGGTACGTGAATTACTTCTATCCCTATTTCTTTGAAAATAATTTTCCCTTCGGGGAGCACGATCTTGTTTTTGTATTATAATCGACAGCTCTTGGACTTGTTTAGTCAATTGGGCTATTTGTGTTTGCATCTCAACATATTGGGGGTTATAGTTAGAAGCGGGGGCATGAACCATATTAACAGATGAATGAGGATTCAAATCATGGATTTTATCAGCGATGGTAGCTAGTTGAGTGAGATTTTCATTAAGAGCGGCAAGTACCGATTGAGTTCCGGATGGAAGCCTAGCTAACCAAAGTGACTTAAGTAAGGGTTCACCGACTGATTCACGCATACGTAATAGCACATAACTGAAGGCACGCATATGTAATAGCAATTGAGATGGTCGCTGATCACCAAGTTCTAGCCCTTGCAATAAGGTTCGAATTCTGGCCGATTCGCTTTCTGAATGCAGTTCAATTAAGCGCTTTTTTAGACTTTCATATTTGCGGTCATCTGGTGGTTTTGTTACGATATCGCTAACTGAACATAATATATCGGAATCAACTGCAACTATTACATGATTAAATTTTGTCTCGTCAATTGTAATTTTTGCTAAGTAGAATTGAGCTTCCAAGCGGAGATACCACAAGGAAGGGTTAGTTTTCCAAAATGGGGGTAACTAGACGCCACGTGCGCGATTTGAGCTTCACCAGTCATGATAATTACGCCTAAGACAAACTGCGATCGTGAAATGATTATAACATAAAACAATTCATTAAATATAATACGAAATAAGAGTTTTGATCAATAATAATAAAATCAACATTAGATAACGTTACTGGCAAATAATCAATTACATGAAATAATAAAGACGCTACCCTAACACGCTAAAATTAACAAGATAATACAAGAATATTGCGAAGAAAGGGAAAAAAGAAATTACCCGGCTCAGTCAGGCATCTGAAGTGATAGATGTATGCACCAATAACATCCAATTTTGAAAATCTCTATCGTGAGAAGAATTGTGCAGAGGAAGATAGTTCTTTACACACGGGTCACCATTATGTGGGCCCCTCAGATGTGGGAGTCCACAATAAAAGGGAGTTTAATTAAAATTTAAACATTTATAGGTGAAATTAAATTTTAATCTGGGTTAAAATACAAAAGTAAAAGGTTACATAAATTAGGCTAGAATGGTAGTAGAATACACAGGTTAGCTGCAACGTGCTAACTCGGTCAGAACATCAACAAGATTGTGTGTAGTGTAAGTTGCAGTCACTATATTCAGAAGATTATAAATTGAAGTTAAAGTAAGTTCACACTGCTTTGCTTAGAAATGTTCTCAGTTCACACTGCTACGTTTAGAAGTGTTTTCAGTCCACACTGCTACGTTTAGAAATGTTTTTCTACTTTGGGCAGTGTATCCCACATACCGCATAAAAAAATCGCACAAAAAAAATCGCACAAAAATAAAATCGCACAATATCAATCGCACAAAAACAAAATCGCATAAAAAAGGACCGCACAAAAAGAGGTTTTACTGTACTATAAGCATGTCATGTGAATATGTTTTAGTTAAAAGAAAAAAAGAGCAATATTATTATTTTTCTTTTTTACTAGATGGACGTTATGGACATGAAAATAGGACCATAATGTTCGTTGCGACACAGTCTTCTGCTCTGGTTTCAATATAACTTGTAAATTTAATAACAGAGCCTATGTGGAGTAATACTATATTCAGTATCATCTGGCATAATGCTGTTGCTCAAGGCGACTCATGATACTTAAAATTTGCCAGTCAAGCTACGCTCTCCTGTACATGTATGCAATAAATCTATTACAAATTCACTCTAAAATATACTGTACCTATATAACAGTATATCTGGTATCTATCAAAACTTAACCTATAACCATAATGCCAATAGTGCCGTCAATAATAGTATGTCGAGGGTATCCCGTAACGCATTTTTTCCATTTATTTTTCTTTTTTTAGCTTATAGCACATTTTTATGCCATTTAGTATTTATAATCGAAATTAATAAAGCATCATCATTAACAGTAGTTTATTACAGTAGTAACAAAACTAATTATCCTTGGTGCCAAAAATAATATTTGCGTTTTTTTATGCTTATTCGTCAGTGAATTAGTTTTATTTGTCCAATAATTTTGCCTTTCAGTATGAAACTTTTTTTATTTCAATTGCAGTCGATTTTAAATTGTTTAGTTTTTGAAAATCATGATTTAAAAGCATAACTATAAACAAAATAAACAAGTGTGGTTTCAGATAAACTTAGAAATAATAACTTAATCAATCACTATGATCACTCAGATAACCTGGCATAACAAATAAAATATAAGTAAGTTTATCAGGAAGCGCAATAAAAAGCTTTTTTGATTAGAGTTAGAAGCTATAAGTTTTCTTTAAAATATTTGAAAAGACTGAATTGTCCATAGCTTATTTTAAAACACTGGCTTCCACTAAGTCAATGAGAAAACTTCATTTTTTAAATGTCTCTGAATGTAAAATATAAGTATAATAAAAACAGGTAGAACGACCAATATTTCTAGGAGTCTGAAAATGTTTGGTGTTATATCTTTATTGCACATTCCAAGAGCATCCGCCGCAGTTTTTGGAACACTACCTCCGTCTTCATTAATCCTTTTTAATCTTTTATACCGGAGTTTTAGTGCAAACGTAAGGCTTTCTTTACAGGTATCCAAGTCTTGAGCGCAAAATTCCACTAGTGCTTCAAAAGCCTTTATGTTTGAAGGTTGGCGAATGAAAGGATCGGTAGGAAGAAGGCACTGAAATCCTTTCAAAATATCACGATGCGATACAAATCTTAAGTCTAATTGTGTTATAAAATTTTCAATAAATGGAATAAATACACTAACTCTGAAATATGTTTCGGGTGTCGATGAGGGAAAATTAGCATGATTTTTTTGTCTTCCCGTTATTCTAGGGATTTGTATGGAAGATCCAATGCTTATTTGCATAAGAGAAGAAGAGCTGAATATTTCAGAGAATATTTCAGTGGCATTTTCACGCATTAATTTTAGTTCTTTAATAACATCTTTTGCAAGACTCACTGCCTCTATCAAATCTATGCTTGTTTTTTGTAGGTATCTACAAAGATGAATTGTTATGGTGAAAACTTTATAAATGCACAAAAGAGACATTAAGAACTGGCAATTAGATACTGTGCACAGTAAAGAATTAGCTTGAGTAGCTGATTTCTTATCCTTTCATTCTGGTATTTTGAAGAGTTTCAACGATGGGCTCGAAAAGTTCCACCACAGCAGTTACTGAGTATCTTTCCCAGAGGCGTATCTATGGAAAGAAGCGCCTATGGCAAATTTCGCACTGGCGCCCTTCCTAAAATATTTATAATCTCTTTTTTTTTTATGCGATACGAAATAAAGGTATTGTTTGAAGTATTTAAGCCTTTTGGTACTATTGCAAAAAGAGCAGGGGATAGCGCATTCGCCTTCCAACGAGGTGATCCGGGTTCGATTCCCAGCGATGACTGCTCGACACGATTTCCGTATACGACTTGCACCTACCACGGTGTTAACGAAAATATCCTCTTTGACGGATCATTGGTTACCTTTACCGTCAGACTTACCGAGGGAGGCTTTCGTGATCCTCCTCTCCATGTAACGCAAATACGGATGAGTTCAATCAAAAAAGTCCTCAGCGAAGGTAAATTTCGACAAAATGCTCGATACAGGAGTTCCCTTGCCTTCTGAATCGGGTTCAAAATTACAAGGGTACGAAGTTGAACATTAGCAGTCGCAAACTCAAACAATTGGATCGGCTGCTCAACGACGGTTATTAAATTTTCCAAAAATATTGCATTGCAATTTTTTTTTAAATAGATTAATAAATAAATAAAAATTAACTATAACAATAAAATTATCTCTTTTTAATTGTAATGCATTCACGTGTGTTCGAAATCAGCATTAGTTAGAGATGAAAAAAGTCTGCTTTATCATATTTAAAGAAGATTCTCTTGCGTTTCTTCAACTGCCAATAAAATTCCTAACAATTTGTTTAATTAAGCAACAAATATAATTAGGAAACAAAAATACGCACACGCAACAAATGTCTCTGGGTTAAAGAAGAACTATAACATAACCGGATGATTACCCATTATTTTCAAAATTTAAACTGAATAAAATTGATTGTTTTTAAAAATAATCCTTTGCTAATACCAAAACAATAAAATCATTGCGATTTAATAAATTCATTAAAGATCACAGTATAAATAATTACGATTTGTTATGATAATTACAAATAAAATAGCGACAATCAAAAGATATATTTTGGTTAGTTTTTTACTTACAAAAAACCGATGCTCTTAATATAATTAAGTTTTACAAACATTATATAATAACCGATAATAAGAAAAAATATGCATATAATTAAATACAGAACTCTAGACAAAATAGCGACAATAGTACATTCTTTAATGAGAAATAAATTAGAGAAAGTTGACGTCTTAGTTTAAGAATATCTAGAAATAATTGATTTTTTAACAGTGAAAAAAAAAAAAGGCAAAAAGTTGAGAAATAGACCGAAAAAAAAAAAAAAAAAATTCAAATTATGAAAAATTTTCTTTGCATCAGAATGGAACAAATTAGAGAAAAGGCAGAAAAAATTTAAACAGATTTGAATTACAAGTTTTTAGACGTTCAGTGCGCAAAAATAAATAAACGGACTACCCTGATAACTTTTGATATAATAATCAGATCTTCACGTTCTTCTCATTTTCAGTGGTTCAAGGAGGTGACTTAAAATATGCTAATTAATAAGTGCAGGGACAATATTTCAAGTTACGAAATCAGACACTAAAACTTACTTTCTCTGAATAAACATGCCATTTTTTCGACTGATTTGGATTTCTGTACCCCTAAGTATTGGGGGTAGCCGCAATATGAGAAGTAACTCCAGAGCT
This sequence comes from Parasteatoda lunata, assembly GCA_949128135.1. Taxonomy (NCBI): domain Eukaryota; kingdom Metazoa; phylum Arthropoda; class Arachnida; order Araneae; family Theridiidae; genus Parasteatoda; species Parasteatoda lunata. The sequence goes on along the minus strand of OX421980.1, from coordinate 5,193,991 downwards.
TTTCAATCGAATTTTAAAAAAAGTTTCCCTGAATTATAAAGGTCATTTGTTAAAAAATAACTTTTCGTAAATATTTATTATTTTATTTATAATAGTCGTAAAAAAATTAAATTGTAAATAATAAAATTTTTACATCGTTTTAAAAGAAGGTAATTTAACAAGGAAAATACTATATTTTAGCGAAATTGATCAAATAGTTCATAAGAAATCAAATTTTAAATATCCGACTTTTTTGAAATTCTATTTCTCAGGAATCCTAACTTCATAAACAGGGAAAAAAAACTTTTTTTTTTAAAAAATAAACAAAATTAATTAGTTTTAAAAGTTGCTTTTTAGGAAGAAGAGAAATATAAATGATTGGAATATTTGAGGAAAAGAGGGCTTTTTTTGTATCTTTATGAAAATACATTATAAGAATGCGTATACTTCATTATTAAACAAGATCTAATTTTTCAATACATAAAATGCTTATTATTTTTTTTATATTCTTAAAATAAAGGTAATTATTTAATGAAAAATAATTATTGTAATTGTTACTTTATTGATTTTTTTTTTTTTCTTCAAGTTACTAAACTCCTGTACTGGTTGGCTTTAAACAACATATTATAGCATTAATATTATTTTCTTACCATTTTACTTTGATTATAAGAAATAAATATATAAAGGACACTTTATGAACCCTTTTAAAAACAGTATAACCAGTTTTTTCAAGTAATATAATATGTAGTGATATAAATATAATGTAAGTAATATGTATTGTAAAAGATTTATAAAATTAAAAAAAAAGTAATTATTTAATCTAATATTTTTTTTTTGAAAAAAAAAAGGAAGAAAATTGTAATCTGAAATAAGAGAAAAAATATATGGGGAAAAATTACAAAATTTTGTACCCGAGATGCTATGGAAGGGTGAACACAATTCTACTCCAGTTATCTCGTGGTAAGAATTTTAAATTTTACCAAAATTATCTAAAATTTGCAAGGTTAGGTTTTTAACTCTCTATCACTTAATAAAATATTTCGAAGAAATCTTAGCCAGTTGACATCATTTCTAGAAAATATAACGAACGCATATAACGCTAACTAATAATTTAAGTATAATGCATTAGTTTAAATATTTAGGAAACTATTACTTACAATCAAAGAAAATCCTTGTAGTACACGTTGTTCACTTAAATCTATGAATCAACTATAAAAGCCCAGAAGCTGCATCAAAATATATTATAAAAATCTAAAGACTTTAAATATTTGATTTTCTTGACTTAAATTTTGAAACATTATCTAAAACGAGCAGAATTTTTTGTATGAGCTATGAGCACCTAACTACTTATAAAGCCTGCCCTTTATTTTTCAAAATAGTGGGGTGAATTCATCATTAAATCGTTTCATTGGTTTAAATCATTTGTTGAGCGAGGCAGAGGAACCTCCGATTTTTATTATTTCACACTTTAGTGGAGATGATTCCCACCATGGGTTGCAAAAATCTCCTGTTGTGGAAGGATTCACTCTAATTTATAGAAGGATTCTATTTGAAATCTATTCAGCAGTTGCGGAAAACGTTTTTCAAAGAGATTTTAACTCCTGATAAAATTGAAGATTTACAAGCATTTCACTACAGAATAATTAGTCTAAGCTAGACTGAGACACCCCATGGTTTTCACATCTCTCTGTCCTTTGGTCATCACCATCTGGCCATCTGGTTTTTCTGTCTGAAGGGGTTCCATCCATTTCCTCCCTGGAAAATAGGGGAGAAAAGTTTTTTTACATTTCTCACCAACTTTTGAACTTCCGAAGTTTCTTTCGTTCGCCTTTCATTTTTTTAGTCTGTTGTTGTTGTACTACTAATTTTTTCATATAGATAAATATTTTAAATTTAAAGATTCAGCTTATATTACTATAATTTAATTTTAAAATACAGCATTTTCAATTATACTTAAATAATATCCAATAATCAAAGTAGAAAAGCATTTTTTCCAAGTAAATTATTTTAAAATTAAATGAATGTCTAAGTAAAGTATTTTAAATAAACGAAATCAATAAATATTATTTTTAGGATTTGTTTTCTGTTCTTATTATAAAAAAGGACACGATTTAAATAAATACGTTATGTATTGCCGAGGAAAAAGGCATTGACTTACATTATATATTTGCTAGCTATAACATCATACATAGTGCTACAATACACATTCAATACAATTCTACAATATACATTCTTAAAGCTAGTACATATTCTATACTTTTGTAATCTAAATTATGTTATTTAGTTAATTATTTTATTTTTATATATAATCATGGTTTTTTGTGGCTATTTTAGTGTTTTTTTCCCCCTTGTGCAATATTATAGTTTGACTCTGAGTTACAGTTTCAATAAAGTCTTATAGATAATGTCTTGTTTGTTAATAAGATTGGGAACTTTAATACAGTAAAACCTCGCTACAACAATATTTTGCGGACCAAATAAGAATATTGTTGTAGAGGGATATATTGTTATATCGAGGGCCCACATAATTCTGGGACGCAATGAGATTTTTTGAAATTTAATGTTATATATTCATTAACTATAAATATATTTATATATTATCGAAAAAATTAATTTGCATAGTGTTTATTACGGTTAAGCATTAAAAACAATGGATATAAATACAGAACATAAGATTGTAAACTTACCTTAAAAAAACATTTTTATTGAAAAAAATCAGATATTTTTGTTTGTTTATTCATTTTTCTGACTGTTAAGTCAACCAACAAAGTATGCATAGAGTCCAATGCCCGAAAATGATTTTCATTTGTAAATGGAAGACTTGAGAAAAATGTCTTTAAAGATTTTACGGATTGAAGAGCTTCATGGGGTGACAATACGGACTGTGATACACATGGATCATCATCACCATCTTCTTCCTCATCATTATTTTCCATTTCATCCGTAATTTCAGAGAGAATCTCTTCATCACTAACTCCTGCGAAAATTGTGAGATCGTCATCCGCAGTTAAATAGTCCTCCACGTTAACACCATAGGTTTTACCCATTTTTTCCTCAAGTTGGGATAAAGATTTTTGAAGATTCAAAACTAATTCTTGATTATCTGAAGGATCACTGTCTGTGGAATTTTCTTCACTATTAGAAACAATTTCATCTTCCAAGACACACAAACCGGCCTTTTTCCAACAATTTTGAATAGTTTTTTCTGTTACCTCCCACCAAGTACCAGCAATAATATCACATGCTTCCTTGACATTCACAGTTTTAAAAGGATCTTCTACTTTATTTTCGATGTTGACAAGTATCGATTCAACCAAACGCTTCCTGTAGTATCCTTTGAAACACTTGATTATGCCCATGTCGAGTGGCTGCAAAATCGAAGTGCAGTTGGCCGGGAAATAAACAATTTCGACGTTGTGTAGTTTTGGAATCGAGGTGTGAGCGGTGCAGTTATCAATTAATAAAGCAATTTTTCTCTTCCTCTTTTTCATTTCTTTATCTAACATCAACAACCATTCAGAAAAAAACTTAGAAGTCATCCAAGCTTTTTTATTGGCTTTATATTCCACTGGAAGACTTTTCACATTCTTGAAACACCTCGGCTTCAATGATTTGCCGATAACAAGAGGTTGAATCTTGTGTGTCCCTGTGCTATTGGAACACAGAAGAACAGTCAATCTCTGCTTTGATTTTTTTCCGCCGTAACATTTTTCACCCTTAAATGCCAATGTTCGATCGGGAAGGAGTTGAAAAAACAGCCCAGCTTCATCTGCGTTATAAACGTTCTCTGGTTTATACTTTTGAAGAATATCTGTCATCTTCTCTTGCTTCCATTCATTTGCTTCGTTAATCGGAGCTGATTTTTTCTCTCCGTGAACTTCCTGGAAAGTTATTCCATGTCGATCCCGAAAACGCATTAGCCAACCATTGCTAGCTTTAAAAGTTTCGTTCCCTAGCATTACTGCGAATTTACGTGCTTGTGTGCATAACAAGGGACCATTTATCGGGATATTTGTTGCTCTCATCTCTTGAAACCATTTTAAGACGGCAGCATCAATGTTTTCATTAGTTGCGACTTTTAGTCGTTTACGCTTTGGATTAATTAAATTTGAACTTACAGTATCTTCGATCTCTTTTCTTTTCTTTAAAAACGTTGCAACTGTAGATTGAGATAATCCGTATTTTCTAGCTGCATCAATCTGTTTCATTCCATCATCAATATCTTTAATAACGTTAAGTTTATCTTGAAATGAAAGTTGCTTTCTCCCTGCCATTACACTAGTAAAAAATATCCAATACACTGAAGACTCACCAAGCTGAAAATGTTAGCAGCACTAAATGCGAAAAGTTCTGATCGTAGAATTTGCGCTAGCTCATGAAAACACCAGGTGTAGTTTAAATCAGGGATTCAGTGACAGTGATGAACGATGACCAATGGTCAGTATACATTTTTTTCTCCTCCTCAATTTCAATAAACGTGCTCCACCCACCTTCTACAGAAACAGTACCTTCTCAGGGTCGCAGGTGTTACTGTGATGTGTGTGGTCATTTATGACTCATGATGTTACAATGGTGATTTCTTAAGAACTGAAGGAGGCAATTCTAAAACATGAAGCTCTTAGGGTGGTCTAAGTACCTCAACAGTGGGGGAATGAAATTTGAATACAAAAGCCATTCTCTGATGTGCAAAGAAATAACAGTGGGGTGAAAGATCATAACCAGCAGTGACCCTTTTATCAGAAAAGATGAAAAAAATGGTAAAAGATGACAGAAAGGCATTTTACATTATTTGAAAACCAGTAAAAAAAATGGAAAATAATGTTGAAATTTGAAAAAAAATCGTTTTACAGAGGTTTACTGCTTCAGAGAATATCGTTATATTGAGAGGAAGATAACATTAATCCATATGCAAGTTTGGCGGGACCACGGAACATTATCGTAATAGAGGGAGTTATTGTTGTATCGGATATCGCAGTAGCGAGAGTTCACTGTATTTATAACTCTTTCACGTGAATGACCCTTTTGAATGAACATTATTATTTTATCATCGTTTATACCTAGAAAAAAGAATTTTTTTTTTTCGTTTTCCTCAAAAAATTTTAAGTTTAGTTTGTGCTTTATTCTTCGTTTTTAGTAGAAAAAATGAAATTCATAATACACTAAAAAAAGAGAAAAAAAAATTAATTCCCTGTAATTTTCTATAATGAATAATGAGCTTACATTTTGTCTTTTCATTTTATCAGCGATAACTTAAATTCATTCTATTACAGCTTTGACGTATCGTGAAGCTACATTTTAGAAAGAAAAAAAATGAAATTCCTTTTAATTTAAATATGGGAGCCGCGATGGCTCAGGGGATGGAGCGTTCGCCTTCCCATGAGGCGAACCGGGTTCGAATCCCAGTTGATACGAATTCCGCATCCGGCTTGCACCGACCACAGTGCTGACGTGAAATATTCTCAGTTGTAGACGGATCATGAGTTAGAGTCCCCTTGCCGTCAGGCTAACAGTGGTCTTCCTCTCCAATTAACGCAAATGCGGGTTAGCTCCACCAAAAAGTCCTCCACGAAGGCAAATTTCTCCCATTACTCGATACAAGGGTTCCCTTGTCTTCTGGATTGGGTTCAAAATTACAAGGCTTCGGAATTGGGTCGGCTGTCAACGACAGAACGTCTAGAATTCCAGAATCATCGCATAAAGATCTCGCGAATGCCAGCCAGTCTCGAAAACTACCGCGACTGGCAGGACAGAAAGCAACCAGCGATCGGGGCTCACCCGTAACAGTATCACGTGAATTTGGTTTCAAAAGTACAACCCTATTATAGTAAATGTTTTTTCAGTATTCTGAGAAATATCGTGAGAAAAAAAGTAGGCACAAGGCAAATAAAAATATAGTCTTAAAAAATACTAAAAATTTTATTTTTGCCATTTTGTCTGAGCTCAAAGGGGGTGTTTAATCTCCTCCCTTGCGTACGCCCCTGCATAAGATAGAGTATATTTGGAACCTATTAAAACCTGGGGCCCTACCATGAGCTACCGGGAATGGAATGAAGATTCCCGGTTGGAAGGGGAAACTGGGAAAGTTTGGTTCCATGAACGTTCAATTCCGTACCATGAACACTCCCTTGGAATCAGACATTCCATGATAACTCTCTCTCAGGGCGTGGCTAAAATTTAGCCAATCACACAATTTCTTTAAGATTTTCTTTTTAAGTTTGGCAGCATTTCCATGAGTAAAACGAAACGAGCTTCTGCTATTTAGATAATATTTTTGACGATTTGTTTTCTTTTTATAATGTTTTTTGTTTTCATTAGACTAAAAAAACATGAACTGCGAATACTTTGAAATATTCTTTAATTTATTACACATATAATTTTATTAATTAAAAACTGTCATATTTAACATGTATAATTCATAGAATAAGACCATTTTTTCATAAAAAATATTTCTGATATATCCTTTAATACGTTTCACTATTTGTTATAAATATTTTTTAAAGAGTACAACTCTTAAAATAATGATCATATTTTAATGAATTAAGATTCAAAACTTCGTGCCTGAGTACTGCGATTACGGGTCGAAATCGGCCCTAGACTCTTCCCCCACAAACGCACAAAAGGCATTGTAAGGAGCGTCTCAAAGGAACACCTGCTACTAAATGATGGTCAAGATGACCCACCTAACAGGCTCAAAATGTTTCCCCCACAAAAGTAGAGAGGCTATAGGGTTATCTTTTTTAAGGGTATGTTCTGGCGCGTTTGATAATAAGCCATGCGTCTCAAAGGAACACCTGCTACTAAATGATGGTCAAGATGACCCACCTAACGGGTCTCTATCTTTACAGGAATTGGTAACTAATTTTAAACCATAGTTTCTACTACAGAATGGCAACAAGGAGATGATAACGTCCGATCAATGGGCTATTCTCATTGTGATTGGCTATTGAATATCACTCTTGGTTGCAAGAATTTGGAAAGTTATCGCGTTTATTGTGAATTAAAATAAAAATTCAAATAATTTTGTGCATGCTCGTCTGTGTTTGCTCACCTATCTCGTATTTGGTGTGTTGCCACAATTGATTCATTGATGGATTGTGTTTACATTTATTTTGTAAACAACCACTAGAAAATAGGAGATTATTGTTTAAAAAATGAAATTAGACGAAAATGTTTTCGAATTTTTAGATATTTATAAATGTAACAATAAAAATGTACGTTTTCTTTTTTTAGGTTTATTTATTTTTAAATAAAATTATATCGTTTTGATATTAAGAGTATGTTAATAGTTGCTCTTAATTACTTTTAAATTAAGTATTCTCTTATAAAAGCTTAGCTGCACTATTTATGTAATTTTCTTACGTTCTGTTGTAAGGAAAAGAAAATTCAGATTTTAATTAAAATAATAATTATTCCATGTAAAGTCTAATAATCTCGTGCATATTTCCTAACATTTGTACTTTTAAGTAATAATTAAAATTATTAAGCATTGTAATTGTAACATAGAAAATAATTGTGCAGTAGAGTTTAAATTGATGTTTAAGTGTTTATATATTATGTTTATTCAACATTGAAAGTGTTTCTAGTTATAACATTTTTTAAATGAATTTGTAACGTGCAGTTTTAATAACATGCGTTGAAAGATTAATTAAACTATTACAAGAGATTGCTGTTAAAAAAAATTATCAATAAAATTTTTATGTGGTTATCAATTATTATTTATTTATTTGGAAATAAGGAAAGGTAATAATATATTTGTGAATTTAAGCACATTATGATAAACAATAATACTGAAATGATAAAAATTCTGTGGAAATAACAATAACATTGAAAATGAAAAAATTCATGATACATAAAATTTATTTTCGAACTGTGGAATACTTGCTCTTATGAGGATAGATTAGATTCTCGATAACAGATTATTTACTGCTGAGTATTAATAGTTACGTCAAATGTGCGTCAAGTATAAAAAAGTTTTTTTTTTTTTTTTAACTTGCCACTGCTTTATTAGAAAAATAATTTTGTAACAATCAAATAATAAATATATAAAAATCTATATTTGATACATATAAGGGTAAAATTCTTTATTTTTTGATTTAGAAATTATCAATCAGAAAAATCCTTTAAAATTTGAATTATATTTATATAATAAGTAGAAGGAAATATTAGCAATAGCAAAGGAAAAATTTAATGAGTCATTCCACGTCAGATCAATCACTTTTGAACTGACCACCCCCCCCCCTATTTCAATGAAATTTAGTGGAACATGCACACATGATAAAGTAAGCATTTCGACCAATTTTTAGATTTTTAAGTTGAAATTTGTCCAAGTTATAGACACTTGAAAAAATAAAATTTAGAAAAAAACACTAACTTGCATACATATGTAACTTTTTTTTTTTAATTGTATCAGAAAAAAAAAAATTTAAACACCATTGCAATAGACCTTTCATTTGATACCTTATATGACTTTCTGAGGCTAGGTCAACTTACAAAGCAACCTGATTTAGCCTTATATGTGGTCTCAAAAAATTACGAAAAAATATTTTTTTCTCCAGCAACATTCTTCTACGCATTTCAAATTTGTATCATAGAAATAGAAATTTTTTTTAAAAAATAACATTAATAACTGCAAACCAAAATTTTTATTAATTGAAAGCGGTCTGCTGTACAACTTTTTTTCCCTTTAAGACATTTAATACAATATACATGGAAAACTGAGTAAAAAGCCTAAATTAATATATAAATCAATGATCATTTATATCAAAAGTAATATTTATCTCATACTTTTGGCTTCTAAAATGTGTTGAAAAAAACAATTTTATTTTTAGCAAGTGTATTATATTTTTCTTATTAAAAAATGGTTTACCTTTAGATATGCAAAAAATATGTGAACTAGTTACAAAATATGAATAACATTTATTTCATAGAAAATACTTTACTTCATAAAACTTAAAATAAAAATTATGATTATTAACTCTGCAACAATATGTTATGAACAGAATTAGTAATTGTATAAACATCTAAGCATTATAAAATTTTATGAAGTAGTTAGGAATGATGTAGTGCTTTTTTGTGTTTATTATTTTTATCTCATTAGGTGGTATGAAAAAATCTTGACCTTTTATTGTTTGTACATCAACATTCTAAATAATCTGTATTTTATTTACTTTCAATATCAAAGGCTTCTGTGGGTACGAGTATGACAGTGAGGGTCCATGAGGCTGTAGAAAACTTATCTGTAGTTTATAGTTACATCTAAAATACATCGTATCCACCATTGGCTGTCCTGCAAAATAACAACATACCCTCAAATATCTTCTAAAGAGCAGTTCTAAAGAATTTAACACCACTGTCTGGATCTTGCTTTCAGATGAATTTGAATACATTTTTGTTTTAATTGATGTGTGGGTTTTGTGTCTGTTTTAATTGATTTTTTGTGTATCAGGGATTGTGTGGCTTTTCAAAAAAATGTTTCGATTTCTCACAATCTTAATATGATTTTCTAGTACACAAAATTTGTTTATTGATGACAATATTAAAAAGTGTAAATAATTTACTCTAATTTTTATTTCATTAAAGTTTTTATTTTGTAAGGTTGTTTTGTGTTGAATGAATATCTAATTTAATTTGGTCAAAATGTTGCTAGCATAATTTTTTTTTTTTTTGATGAAGTTATGTATGAGTGCTGAAACATGAAGGAGAAATTTTTTGCGGTACAACTGTATTGTTTTTATGTTAAAAGGGCATTTAATTTTTTATTTCTTTATGCTTTGTTTAGAAACATAAAGAGACCAAAGAACATCTTAAGGGATTGTGGACCTCATTTGAAATCAGCTTAAATAAATAGAATTAAATTGTTTGTTCATTATTATTTGAATTAACAGTATTTGTTAATGCTTAACATGGTTACTGCTACTTTATAGCCTAAAATAATAATATTTTGTTTTGTAATCAAATGGAGAAGTGTATTATTTCTTCTTAGTCTAAATCAACTACAGTTTAATTGGTAATAAAAAGTATATTAAATTTTTAATTTATTAATCATTTGTATCAATATTAATGTACTCAAGTGTCTCAAAGTTTGGTATGAAATAAAACCTAATATATAAAAGAAGCTATTTTTATACATTGTCTTAAAAAAGCTACAAGTAAAGTTTCATATCATTTTTTCAAACTATAGCTGGTTTCACACATTTTTTTTCTTTCATTTTTTTATCATGGCTAAAATAAATTTTAACAAATTTAATACAGGAAATAGGATGTGTTAAATATTTAGTTACTTGTTTAAGAATGAAAAAAAATTATAATTTTTATTTTATTTACATGTATAGTATTGGCATTTTATGTATAATCTGCACTAAGGCTCTTTCTCACACTGTTTAGCCTTTCTTTGATGCCTCTTGCCCTCTTGTTTGTATTTATATAAAAGTAATTCTTTTAAAAAATATATATATATTCTGAGTTTTGGAATTTTAACTTTTTTTTTTCGAAATGTTATTGAATACAGCTTTTTTTTTTTTTTTTTTTTTTTAATATTTATTTTTGTCTTTTCTTAGATGACCCCTTGACTATCCTTGGACTGCAGCCCGCAAATACTAAGCCTATACTTTTCCCCGTGATTCATGCATAGAATGAAAAGGCATTGCCCCATTAATTTAACATTACTTTTCTTTTTTATTATTGATTTTTAATTGTTTATTTGTAAAAGCTCTGCTTGAACTCTAATGCACCATTTAAAAAGATTATCCTTAGAGCATGAGTGGTGAGTTTTCATTGCTTATTACTAATGAAAATAGTGAAGTAACAGAGAATTACAATTTATAATTTAGGATTAAAATCATAGATCTAATAAATAATAGCATTAACATTGTGCACAGTGAATTTCAATAGTTAAATGGTAATCAATAAATAATGTTTGAATTTCAGGGTTCCCATGGTCTTTAAAAGTCCTTAAAAACTGCTTAACTTTTATTTTGGATGCAGTCATCAAATTCCATCCAAACTCAGACATGTTATGCAGTTTAAGTAATGATATCTAAGAGCGTTAAATCTGACGCAATAAAAGATAAAAATAGGGATATTACTAAAACAATTTGTGATTTGGAGCGCGCGGTTTTTATTTTATTTCATAATCGTCGTTGAACAGCCGACCCAATTTCGGGGTTACTGTTACCAATGCTCAACACCGTCGCCTTGTAATTCTGAACCCAATCCAGAAGACAAGGGAACTTATGGATCAAGTATTGGGGGATTCAAGTATTTCCTTGGAACTAACCCGCATTTGCGTTACACGAGGAAAAAAACCACGAAAACTTTCATGTTTAGTCAGACCGCAAGGGGACTCTTTCCCATAATCCGTCTGCCGTATAGGATAGTTTACGTCAGCAGTCGGTGCGAGCCGGGTGTGGAATTCGTGTCGATTAGCCATCACTGGGATTCGAATCAGATGTTCAACTCATTGAGAGGCAGGCGCTCTATTCGTCACCGCGGCTCTGGAGAGCGAGGTTTAAGGCATCCAAGCCATGTAAGGGGCTGCGGTGCTTGTGAAGAAGCAGATTGCTGGTCGATGAACCCTTAAACAAATTTCCAATCGCCTGTACTCACAGCTGATGATTTTCATATCCTCCAACCTTTTTGGATTATACGTCTTAATTAAAAAAGTTTAAGCTATTACATTAACGCTAGTTTCGAGTACAAAATGAATAAATAAGGAAAGTGTGACCAAATTACACTTAATCGTTCTCATTTATCTGCGAACTCATTTTTCTGCTATATAGCAAAAAAATTTCTGGAGAGCGTGCATTGCGCCAACGAAGGATGAAGCACCAAAACCAGCACAGTAGTACGTTGAATTCAGAGATTTTAATGTTCCAATAGTTTTGTTAGGAGAACAGTACTAAGTTTAGACCCCTTAATGTTAATTTTGCTTTTTGCCATATCTCGAAAACTTTTAAAGCAATTTGAAATATTTTTGCGCTCAGTTACAAAATTCGTTTATCTAAAGCGAATTCTATATAAAATATAACTACAATATATAAATATTTATTATTTTATTTAATAATAGTCGAAACAAATTGAATTGTATGGTAGAAATTTTTTTTTAAATGCAACTTTTCGCTAATAGACCAATTTTACTGAAATTTTGTATTTTGCTTTTTAAAATTGCATTCTTTAAGATGCATTCCATACAATTCAAAATTTCCGACTATTATTAAATAAAAAAACTAATGAACATTTGCTACAACATATATTTTGCGTGGAATTAACTGCAGATAAACGAGTTTTATAATTGTTAATAAAAAAAATTCAATTCGCTTAAAAAGTACTCGAGACAGTAAAATACGCAAAAATTAACATTAAGAGGACCAAATTTTGGAACTCTCTCCTGACCTAACCATATTTCCATGGTTCCGGCTACTCACAATGAAAAAAGAAAAGGTAGATTTATTTAGAGAAAGTGCATTTTTGTATCTGATTTTGAAAAAAATTGTTACTGTAAGACTGTTTTTTTTTTTTTTTATTAAAGGGGCATAAATTTTCTATTTCATTACGTTTAGATTATGAGCATTTAAAGGCCAGATAATGTCTTTGGGTCGTTAATGCTTTTAGGGTTACTGCTACTTTATAACCTGAATTAATTGTGTTTTGTTTTTTAATTAAGTGGCAGAGCCATTTTAATGTTTTTAGGGTCCATGGGCCTGTCTTTATTTGGGGACCTTTTATGAGTAGTTTTAAAGAAAAAAAATTTACTTATTGACTTTATTATTTCTTTGTAACTTTGAATTTTTTTTCTTCTTTTAAACAATAATAGATTATTATAAAAACTTTAATACATTATTTACAAAGAAAGCTTAAGGCAGCAATAATGTTCACACTTTTTGAGAGGCGATTCCTTTTATCATAACATTAAAATCAATTTCTTGCAAAACATCATATTCAAGGTTCATGATTGAAAATGTACAGTTTCTAGAAGTTCTTTGTTCTTTTCAAAAATTTGAAGAGCAGCCGTGATGTTTCCGTAACTTTTTTGCAGTGCCGTTGTTGCGTCTAAATGGGCGAACCACCTACCATCCGATATAGTGTTTAAGACTAGTGCAGATTCTAAGAATTCTGTTAATAGGTATTCCACCGATTGGTAGAACTCAAGAAAGATGAAAAAAAAAAAAAAAAAAGAGTTAAGTTTCTGTAAAAATTGGAAATCCCTCGGCTCGCGCACGCATTAATTTTAGGCTATGTGCTAGGCATGGTAAAAAAAAATTGCAATACTGCCTGTTATGTTGCCATGTGGTGGACGCTAAAAAAAATATATTATATATATATATTAGGCAGATAAAAGGTCACAATATTTATTTAATAGTTATGAGAGATTGAATAATTATCCAAATGACACAAAATTGAAGTGCTCCTCAATAAAAGTTAGGGGAAATCTTACACAATTAACCCGTAAAATGTTTCGTTTTAGGGAATAAGGGAAATCTCAATAATTACAATCGATCTTAAAAATTGGTTGAGAAAAAAAAACTTTCCCACCGTTTAACTAAAGAGAAAAATCAAAAATGTTAATGCATGACTTAAAGCCAAAACAGATTAAAAGACAGGATGTGAATATTAAAGTGTGCGAAAGAGCGTTTTGTTTAGAATAATCAATTAAGAAATGGACTTAAATAAAGGAATAACATAAAAATTTGAGTTGAAGCTTTTATGTTACACACACATATGCAAGAATAGACCAAATTGCATCATCCGTCATTATGTAATATTTGGGAGAATTTCATCATCTACTTCCTCATTGAACAGTGCCAGCGAGTTCACGCGGGATAAGTCCCGAATTTATAATTAACTCTCTTTTCCATAGAAAAATTTAAGAGAAGCGACAGCTCTCACCAATCATATCACTGTTAAACTTATTTTCTTTTTTTCTATTAAATGTTAAGTTTGATTATTAAATTATTGTCGTTATTTCCTCTTTTGCTCCACAAACTCCTACACACACACACACACATATAGTATATATATATACAGTGAAATCTCCTGTTATGGATACTCCTGCAAAATGGACGCCTCCCAATACGGACATATTTTTAATTCCCCGGGAATCTTCTATGAATAAACCATTATGCACATTCTCCGCAAAGCGGACACTCCAGTAACCGGGCGCGGACAGTCATTTTGGCCCTGAAACGTTATTTTCTATCTCTTCAAAACGGACACTACTTTTTCTAAATTTGAAAAAAGAACTGTTTTTGCTTTAAATAGCAAGCTAAAAAAATGCGACTTTTCACCATTTTTAAAGCATGTAAATTGTTTGCCTTATCCATTACTAAAAATATTTTTAAGCTATTTCACTACTGAAGAATCAATCTTTCTCCTCTCACCTTGCCTTATTTTTGTAAAGAAAGGAGAGAAAATGATACTGCTCTCCTGAAATAATTAGGACATCGGCATCTTTTCATCTGGACCACACAGGTTATGAGATCCCTCAAGTTGAAATGACATCTTAAATGCTTCTTCCCCATTGAAAATTTCTTTATTCTTTCTTATCAATTTGAAGACTGTATTTAACACAACGGGTATAAAAAAAAAGAGAACAGAAGAATCTTTGAGGTGTTCATGCAAACGAAACATTTATTCAGACACTTGATAGCTGATCAATTGTGAATAATCAACTCCATAGGTCCTCATGACTTTTAGGTATGCATTGCTTTTTTTCCCTTCTGTGAATCATGGGAGGTTTACTTTCAAGAAGGTATTAACCGTGTTCCCTATCAAATGATAAGTAGTTGTAAGGGGATGTAAACTTCAAGGATGGCGCCAGACTCTGCCCGACAAGGGGTCAAGTCTCTCCCGACAGGGGGGCTCAAACAAATGAATTCAAAATATTCAAATTAAAACGAATTTTATACTTTACATTTTTTTCTCACATCATATATTTCAAAAAAAAAAAAAAAAATAATAAATGTTTCGAAAAATCTAAAATCACTAATATTGATAACATAATGTGCAGATTCCTTTTAATGTGTAAATTTAAATCTAATTCTTTTCTTCTTTCTGCTATCGATGTATTTTGTACTGTATGGTGCAATTTACCATACATTGTAAGCGTAAAAATTACTTCTGTAATAAAGAAAAATAGTTGTAGCAGTAAACGCTATTTCAAAAAATTTCTACGCTTCTTACTCTCATAACGTAAAAGTTATTCCTTAATAAAAATTTGAAATTTCATTCACATTTAACAAAACATTTTAAGAACATTTTGATATAAAATGTTATTTTTATATTCATCGATTAGCTTTCGAATTATTTAAATGTTTTATAAATAAAGTTTTAAGTACATTTTTCGCATCCACGTATTCTATCTAAAGATATCATGCCCCGTTTTGAACGAACTTCGAAATGGTTATGCCCATAAAATTGTAAAATTCGAATTTTTTTTAATTGTTACGTAGTATAATTTTACGGACAAAAAAAGGGCTATTTTAATCAGGGGAGTCGATGTTAATATATATTGTAAATAAAAACAAGGTAAACATTTCTCCTTGCGATTCCTTTTTCTTTTCAAAGATGCTTTTAAAGTGAACATCTATGTCCGGCAAAATGCTAATTTCTCCATTTGAAAAAAAGAGTAAGTCCATCGGCTTAAAATATAAGATTAAAAAATTATAGCATAAATTTGTAATTATTTTTCAATTTACAAATTTTAAATTTGCGTCCGAGAAACGAATATTAACTAACTCACATTTTTTTTAAAAATTGTCACTCATGGCTGCTGTTGGTCTGTCTATGTTTTTGTTTCTCTGCAAAGCTGAAAGCACACTTTCTACCAAGATTTCTGTTTCGCCCTGCAGAAGCTTTTTACATATTGACATACACCTGCAACGAATAACCTTTCACAGAGTTAATTAATTATTGTAACATTCTTTCCTCTACGATTTAAATTTGTTTTTGTTTTCATAGTTACGAATTTTAAGTCACAAAAAATGAACACTAAAAATTATGAAGTTAGGGGACAAAATTTCGAAAAAAAAGACTTTCTTTTTTATTTCTCAGGACTTTTTGACCGATTTTGCTTAAATTTTGTATTTTGACATTTAAAATTGCAAATGATGAAAAAATTGTACAACTTACATTTCTTAAGTTTCTCGACTTCCCTTAAATAAAGCAATAATAAATGTTCACTAAAAGTTTTATTTTGCATGAAATTATCTTTAGAAAAACGAATAGGAATTGATTGATCTGATTGGAATTGTATGCAAAACTTTTTCAATTCGCTTTAAAAAAATTGGGATATAGTGAAATACGCAAAAATTAAAGTTGACATTAAAGGGTCCTAACTTTCAAGCGCGTTCCTGAAAAAAAACTATTAAAAAAATATTTCTAGATTGAAACTACTATATTTTGGAGGTCAGAAATCCGTCGAAAAAAAAGTATGTTTAATCGGATAACGTTTTTATGTCTTATTTCCTAACTTAAAATATCGTTTGGACTAATTAATTAGTATATTTGATGTCACCCTCTCGAACCATTAGGAATGAGTCTTAGAACATGAGGAGCCGAACTTAAGATTAAAATTTATTGCGGTGGGTCAATTTTACATTCATTTGAAGTATATGCCAATATTGCTGATAATAGCAAAATAATTTTTCTTTTTTATAAAGAAAGGTAATTTAGCTGGTGGTTATCCATGTATATATGCTTTGATAATTTTAACGATTATGATTGAAAGAGGAAAATAAGGTGAAATGATGTTCACTTTCAATATTAATATCAGATATAAATAAATAAAAACGTCTTTTATTTTGGCCTCTTTTGTTAATTTCATAGTATAATTGCATAGTAATATCTTCGAAATAATAGCTCATTGTTAATGAGGATAATATCTCAACCTCGTCATATCTCAAGAGCGTTTTACGTTTTGATTGAATCGAAAAAATTTTCATACAATTGCAAAAATTCGTTTTTCCAAAGGTAATGCCATGCAAAAAATATATTTTTAAATAGTTATGAAATATTTAATATTTTTTATATTTATATTTATAATATGCGTTGGAAAAATTCTGAATCCCGATTTTTGAAATCCCCATGTAGTAAATGGTGACTGATGCACGTTAAATCTGTCGAGTCGCTAAGTCCTCCATGTTCCCATAACAAATCAAGACCTCTGGGGGTACTTATCCAGGAGTTCCCTTGTCTTCTGGATTGGTTCAAAACTACAAGGCTACGGAGTTGAACATTAGTAGTTGGAAACCCGAATATTGGGTCGGTTGTTCAACGGCGGATAAAATAAAATAGCAAGATAAAATAATAAAACTTTTATATAATTTTATGGAAGGTAATTTTAAATTGTAAAATACAAAATTTGAATGAAATCGGGTGAATAATTCGAGATAAATAAAATTTTAAGCAGACTGACTTTTTTAAAATTTGATAACTCACAAACTAATAGATCGATTGTTCTGAAAGTTTGTATTTTGAAATTAAAAGGATGTCAAAATATGTAGATCATACAATTCAATATGTTTTACAATTATTTAATAAACTAATGAAAAATAAAAAATAATTATTTAAAATTATTTTTGCTTAAAAATTTGTATATAAAATGTTTTTTGTAATTTTATGCAAACATTTTTCAATACATTAAAAAAGTTCTCGAGATAATGGACTATAATCGAGGAGTTAAGTTAAAATTAAAGGACCCAAACTTTCCAACCCTCTCCTTGCCATAACTTCAGACCATATCTTCCAGATTGCGGCTATTTCCGCGTTTTGAAAAGTAAAAACCTAAAACTTTAGACAAACTTGAATGTTTATCCAGAGCAGAATGCGCTTTTCTGTTTATTTTCGTAACTTAAAATATGGTATTGACTCTTTGAAGGTGAAAATATGATTAAATCAAAAGTTAATCAAGGTGTTCCCTTTTTCCATTTCATACACTGTACATAAAATAAGTCAATGAGAATCTGTTATGTTGATTAATATATATTTTACGATATTGAATACGAACAGTTTAATTGTTTTTCTTAATCAATCAACAATCTTTTTATTACTAAGAAAATGATTTAAAAAAAATTATTTGGCCATTGTTTTTTTTTTCCGACTGCATATTTATTGCGTTGATTAAAATACTATAAACCTTGAATCCGAATAAGTAAGTGATTTTCCTCATTTAAAAGTATTAAAAAAAAAAAAAAAATGATTTAAAAATTAAAAAAATTTTTATTTTATTCTTATACTTTCATTTTGCTTCAAAATTTCAAAAAGCAATTATGTGATCCCATAAACCATTGATGAACACATTACATAAAAAAGAATTCCTAAAGAAGGGGACCTGCCTCTCTTTCTATCCCCCAGGCTTTTGTCCGTTTTTCCCCCAGAAAAGAGGTGTGATTGTCCTTTTCTCAGTTCTGCAGAAGAAAGAAAAGCAGTTTGAAAGATAAGTTTCCAAGAAAATGAAGATGTGTCTGCAGGGAGGGGGAAAGGATTTCGAAAAGTCGTCAATTTCACCCATGTCTAATCGCATCCCGTCTTTAGTTTAACAATGTATGGCAAAGTTATGAGTAGTGCCTTGAAACTACAATTACATAGAATTTACAATATATTTTACTAATTTTTGTTACTAATTCTTAAAAATAAATAAATAAAAACTAAAAAGTCAACTACAAAAAATTTTATTAAGCATTTGCAAATGAATTTTTGACATAATTTAGAAAAAAATGTGACCCAACTATTTTCTGGATGAGACTTTAAAATTTTCCCGATGGGGGGGCTGGGCATGCCCGACAGGGGTGCAATTGCCCCCCCCCCGACCCCCTACTGGTAAACTTAATAATTGAAACCAACTGAGCTCTTATTCGGTATCATATGTCTAACTTAAGTATCTATGCTAATAGGAAAATTATATTCATTTATCTGTAACTACATCTAGAATTAAGTATTTATATCAAACTTCTTTATATATTCTTTTTTATCTTTCTTGAAGTTTAAATAAATATCCTTGTAGATTATTTAATTATTTCTACATCTTTGAAAATATTCTAAAAATAATTTAATGTGTTGAACTTCGTTATTAGGGTACCCTTCCCGTAAACGGACAATTTTTTCGGTCCCAAGAATGTCCGCTTAACTGAGGTTTTACTATATATATATACATACAGGGAGGGGGGGGGAGAGTTCACCCACTCTTGCCGTACTGCTAATTTAATATAAAAAGATGTTGGATTACAGTTAAGTGAAGTACTAGGATTAATATACTTTAAAATAGTCGCTTCCTTTGATATGTATATTCAGGGCCGGATTTAAGCTTGACGGGCCCTTATAAGTTCAATTCTATTTCTATACATCTAAAGTAAATAGTGATTATTTTTTATTGCTGAGTATTAATATTATATTATTAAAAAATTTGATAATATTACTTGATTGTTAAATATATTGATTATGATGAGGCTATAATGTAAAACCTCTTTTATTGCATATATTTTTTGAACATTTTTGGCTTATAATTGAAAGGCTTTATTAAAGAGTCTATTAAATCAGAAAGAATAAATGTAACCGCATATTCAGCTAAAACGCGCATTCAGTATATCAATGGAACACACTAAAACTTTATATCAATTAGTTTTCGATAATGATAATTATTTTTATTATAGAATAAAATGTTTTAAAAGATAAAGATCTGTTAATGTCGAATATTTAATGAATGAAAAAACATAACCCATATTGAAATCTAACAAATTTCCCCTGATAAATTTTTTGACAGAAAAAAAATTAAAGCTTCCTAGATTTACTTTTCAATCAAATTGGTTTCGATGTCTTTCATTCCACCTGTCTCATTAGTGATTCAACATATTTCGATATCATTTCTGTTTCGTTCTTACTTAATATTAATTTGCTTGCGATACTTAATTTGTATACCTTTTTTTAGGAGTTTAAAAATATAATATTGAGGGAATTAACTGAAATTAAATTGGCTTTTTCATCAGTAAATAACAATTAGATTTGATGTTTCTTTAAACAGAATTATCGTATTTTTTAGACACTTACTTATTGCTGTATTGGTTCTTTACATACTCACCCTTCAAAACAAAGAGGGTCAAATAACCCTTTAGTGAGAAGGTTTGACCCAGTTCTTTAGCTCTTAAATTATTTATAAAACATACTTTTTAAACTTGACAAAGTTTCTAATTTAAGTAAAAAATATTGATGTAAACAGGGGACAAATATTATAATTTATTAGATAATTACTAATTTCCACTATGAATTAGAATTGATTCAAACGAAACGAATTGAACGAGGACCATTTTAACGACTATGTGACACAATGGAAATCTCAAAATAGAGTGACCCCAAAAAATACTAAGACTATAGCTTATACGTATATTCAGACTTGTGTATATTCAAGAAACGATAAATAAATTATACACATTTTCTTTTGATCGTTATTTTTTAATTTTTAGTGGTACATAAGAGTACAGCGTAAGTGAAAAGTATAAAATAAAAAATACATATATATATCAAGTTGGATATGACAATTTGAAGTATTTCTATTCTTTTCGTTCCTATACAATGGACAAACAGTATTGGTAGCCAGCCTGACCCTCTGAAGTTGCTGCAGGTGCAATCATATAAGGTCTATGACTACTATTAGTGGCAACATCCTGAGAAAACAAGTAGCTTAAAGTCTTCTTTATAACTATTGTCTGCTTAGTCAGCTAGAAAATAGAAGCATCTTTCTTGATAAAAAAATAAAAATCATGTTACCTTAAAATTTTGCAGTGGGTCAGAATCCAATAATAATAATATCTGGCAACCATGTCGGAAAATAAAGAGCTCAATTAGTTTTATGAATTAAAAGAAAAAAACAATTTCATTGAAAGACGAATTGCAAATACAATGCCCGAAATGTTATCTTGTTGCTGTACAGAGATATTCTTCAAAGTAAATGAGAATCTGCATACACCATTGTAGAAATATTAAGTCCTGGTAAACATATCTCACAGAAAAGCTTTAAATAGACAATGCTGTGAAACTGTTCCCCGGGACAAATATGAATCATCACTAGAAAAACAAACTGCAATGAGAATATTAATTAAACTTTTAAATTTAAGACAGACTATATAAAATTCAAATAAAATCCAGGCAAAAGCCAGAAGAGAACAAGTTGCTTCAAATTGATATTTCAATCAAGATACCTTGTTAAGATTTCAAACAATGGTATATAGTTGAAAGCACTACTTTTCAAATTTTAAATATAATAAAAGATTGCATACATTAGTTGAATCAACTTGAATTATAGAGAGAAAGAGGGACATTCCACACAGAAAAGAACGTTTTTAATAAGCAGAAAAGTGTTATAAGCATGCGCTAGAAAATTTCATGAAACATTATTAGGAAGCATGCATACATACAATCATTATATATATATATATAATAACCATGAACAATTAACCTAGGCATATCCATCCTTTTCCAGACGTACTTGCGACATCTTTAGAAAAGTCTCACTACTCCTTATCATAATTACGAAGCACATATACAATTAATGTTAAATCATATAATATATCGTATATATACATATTATATACTGGTTAATCTTATTCAATACTTCTATTGCAGCATCCATCAGGGTTTAGACAAAAAGACTAACGACATTAAGAACAAGACTATCACAGGACATTACATCACAACATCTAATAATTAATCACAGCACAGTTTTTTCCCCTTCATTTTATTCTTTTCATAATTATTTTTTTAAAATATGATATAAATGACATCACGGCCAACTGCTCGGTTGGCGTAAACATAGCAACACACAAAAACACCACAATTCATATTATCTTTTTGAATTGCATGGGATAGAAGAGAAACCGATCAATTAGAGTTACAATTTTTAATCCTATTTAACTCCCGAGTCCATTTAATTATTTCTTTCATATAGACTTTTGGTTTGGCAAGACCATATGGATCATAAAATTCTATTTCATTTTTTGCAAAATTAGCTACCAGAAATGTCCAATGATTTTCTTTATTTATAGGAATAAAAATTATCTTTGCCTTAGATAATTTATCACTGCTCCAATAATTCAGAGGAGATCCATTAGACATAATATATGAGAGCAAAGTGCAGCTAAATTATTAGAATTTGGAAGACAGTTTTGAAATAAATGCATTAATGATACTGCCATACAGCCAGCCTTTCATAAAATTTTTATCAACTGCTTTTAAGTAAACTGCTGTTTGTAGAAAATGCAACACCATGAAAGAATCATCAGAATCAAATGAAATTTAATGCAGAAACGACTTGTACTGATACAAATAAATGATGAAATTTTCAAAACAAAAGAAACAAATTAAGCGTCCGAAATCAGTATTTGGTGCAGCCACCACGCGCTGCAATAAGTGCTGCTATACGACGTGGCATGGAGTCAAACAGATGTTGAATATCTGCTTGAGGAAGAGAATTCCATATCGCTTGTATGCGCAACCAAAGTTCGTCTTTGGAAACTGCAGGACGCGGATCACGAGTGAGACGCCGACCAACCATATCCCACACGTGCTCAATAGGCGACATATCCGGCGAATAAGCAGGCCAAGGAAGAAGTTGCATGCGTTGTGCTGAACAGAAGTCTCTAACAGTCCGCGCAACATGTGGGCGTGCATTATCCTGCTGAAAGATAGCTCCAGGGATGCCTTGAAGGAAAGGAACGACTTCGGGCTGTAGCACTTCACGGACGTATCTGTTGCTATTGAGATTACCCTCAATTCGTATCAAATTGGATCGTCCATGATACGAAATCGCACCCCAGACCATAACTCCGGGTGTTCGACCACTATGTCGTTCAATAATACACTCAGGAAGGCAGCGTTGACCGGCATAACGTCTAACACGAACACGGCCATCATGGGTCCACAAATTGAAGCGTGATTCATCTGAAAAGACAACTTGGTGCCAATCAGCTCGCCAGTCTCTGTGCTCAAGAGCCCACTGCCGACGCAGCCGTCGATGATCCGCCGTGAGGGGAATCCTGTATAATGGCACCCTTGCACGCAATCCACGGCGCAGCAGACGACGACGAATTGACGAAGCCGACAATTGTACACCTGTAGCAGTAGACCAATGTGCTGCCAGCTGCCTGGAGGAAGCTGTGCGATCATTCACCGCCATGCGGAGCAGGTGTCGATCATCGCGCTCTGACGTCACCTTCTGTCGTCCAGTGCCTGTTTTTCGAGTTGTTCGGTGCTCGTCGGTCCACTGCTTCCAAACTCGCATCACTGTGGAACTGTTCCGCTGCATACGAGCTGCTATTGCGCGATAGGAAAATCCTCCTTCTCGAAGGCCGATTATCCTCCCTCGTTCAAACTCCGTAAGTTGCTTGAATTTCTTATTCTTCCGTCGTGGAGGCATACTCAGGTCTCACTAAACGTTTGCCACTAACAAATAATCATAGACTATTTTCAACGTCCCGCTACAGCACTTTATTTATACGCTTTCAGCATCAATTCAGAGGGCGCTGCGCGCGCCACGCACGCGCGATGGCTCTGAAACTTTATTAATTTGCATAATATCCTATAATTGACATTTGCTGCGAATTTCATTTGATTCTGATGATTCCTTCATGGTGTTGCATTTTCTACAAACAGCAGTTTATTTATCTTCTCTTTCATGAATAAAAATGTCTAATGACTTCAATTCTAAAAGTGATATGTTAATTTTATTGATTGTTAGATTTATATTTTTTATGTTATTTAGATTTGGAGTGAAAGACATACAGTTAACTTCTGAATGATTAGATTCATCAAGTTCTTCTAAATTATACTTAGCTTTCTTAATGGTAGTTTTTAAGTTATTCGAAGAACCTCTCTTTATTATATTTACTTTTTTCTTAATGATATCCTGTTTTTCAAGGGCGGCGCCAGTAGGGGGTCAGGGGGGGCAATTGCACCCCTGTCGGGCATGCCCAGCCCTCCCATCGGGAAAATTTTAAAGTCTCGTCGGGAAAATAGTCTGGTCACATTTTTTTCTAAATTAATTTTGAAGCAAAATGAAAGTATAAGAATAAAAAAAAAATTTTTTTTAATTTTTAAATCTCTTTTTTTTTTTTTTTTTAATACTTTTAAATGAGGAAAATCACTTACTTATTCGGATTCAAGGTTTATAGTATTTTAATCAACGCAATAAATATGCAGTCGGAAAAAAAGAAAAACAATGACCAAATAATTTTTTTTAAATCATTTTCTTAGTAATAAAAAGATTGTTGATTGATTAAGAAAAACAATTAAACTGTTCGTATTCAATATCGTAAAATATATATTAATCAACATAACAGATTCTCATTGACTTATTTTATGTACAGTGTATGAAATGGAAAAAGGGAACACCTTGATTAACTTTTGATTTAATCATATTTTCACCTTCAAAGAGTCAATTCCATATTTTAAGTTACGAAAATAAACAGAAAAGCGCATTCTGCTCTGGATAAACATTCAAGTTTGTCTAAAGTTTTAGGTTTTTACTTTTCAAAACGCGGAAATAGCCGCAATCTGGAAGATATGGTCTGAAGTTATGGCAAGGAGAGGGTTGGAAAGTTTGGGTCCTTTAATTTTAACTTAACTCCTCGATTATAGTCCATTATCTCGAGAACTTTTTTAGTGTATTGAAAAATGTTTGCATAAAATTACAAAAAACATTTTATATACAAATTTTTTAGCAAAAATAATTTTAAATAATTATTTTTTATTTTTTATTAGTTTATTAAATAATTGTAAAATATATTGAATTGTATGATCTACATATTTTGACATCCTTTTAATTTCAAAATACAAACTTTCAGAACAATCGATCTATTAGTTTGTGAGTTATCAAATTTTAAAAAAGTCAGTCTGCTTAAAATTTTATTTATCTCGAATTATTCACCCGATTTCATTCAAATTTTGTATTTTACAATTTAAAATTACCTTCCATAAAATTATATAAAAGTTTTACTATTTTATCTTGCTATTTTATTTTATCCGTCGTTGAACAACCGACCCAATATTCGGGTTTCCGACTACTAATGTTCAACTCCGTAGCCTTGTAGTTTTGAACCAATCCAGAAGACAAGGGAACTCCTGGATAAGTACCCCCAGAGGTCTTGATTTGTTATGGGAACATGGAGGACTTAGCGACTCGACAGATTTAACGTGCATCAGTCACCATTTACTACATGGGGATTTCAAAAATCGGGATTCAGAATTTTTCCAACGCATATTATAAATATAAATATAAAAAATATTAAATATTTCATAACTATTTAAAAATATATTTTTTGCATGGCATTACCCTTGGAAAAACGAATTTTTGGAATTGTATGAAAATTTTTTCGATTCAATCAAAACGTAAAACGCTCTTGAGATATGACGAGGTTGAGATATTATCCTCATTAACAATGAGCTATTATTTCGAAGATATTACTATGCAATTATACTATGAAATTAACAAAAGAGGCCAAAATAAAAGACGTTTTTATTTATTTATATCTGATATTAATATTGAAAGTGAACATCATTTCACCTTATTTTCCTCTTTCAATCATAATCGTTAAAATTATCAAAGCATATATACATGGATAACCACCAGCTAAATTACCTTTCTTTATAAAAAAGAAAAATTATTTTGCTATTATCAGCAATATTGACATATACTTCAAATGAATGTAAAATTGACCCACCGGAATAAATTTTAATCTTAAGTTCGGCTCCTCATGTTCTAAGACTCATTCCTAATGGTTCGAGAGGGTGACATCAAATATACTAATTAATTAGTCCAAACGATATTTTAAGTTAGGAAATAAGACATAAAAACGTTATCCGATTAAACATACTTTTTTTTCGACGGATTTCTGACCTCCAAAATATAGTAGTTTCAATCTAGAAATATTGTTTTAATAGTTTTTTTTCAGGAACGCGCTTGAAAGTTAGGACCCTTTAATGTCAACTTTAATTTTTGCGTATTTCACTATATCCCAATTTTTTTTAAGCGAATTGAAAAAGTTTTGCATACAATTCCAATCAGATCAATCAATTCCTATTCGTTTTTCTAAAGATAATTTCATGCAAAATAAAACTTTTAGTAAACATTTATTATTGCTTTATTTAAGGGAAGTCGAGAAACTTAAGAAATGTAAGTTGTACATTTTTTTCATCATTTGCAATTTTAAATGTCAAAATACAAAATTTAAGCAAAATCGGTCAAATAAGTCCTGAGAAATAAAAAAGAAAGTCTTTTTTTTCGAAATTTTGTCCCCTAACTTCATAATTTTTAGTGTTCATTTTTTGTGACTTAAAATTCGTAACTATGAAAACAAAAGCAAATTTAAATCGTAGAGGAAAGAATGTTACAATAATTAATTAACTGTGTGAAAGGTTATTCGTTGCAGGTGTATGTCAATATGTAAAAAGCTTCTTCAGGGCGAAACAGAAATCTTGGTAGAAAGTGTGCTTTCAGCTTTGCAGAGAAACAAAAACATAGGCAGACCAACAGCAGCCATGAGTGGCAATTTTTAAAAAAAATGTGAGTTAGTTAATATTCGTTTCTCGGGCGCAAATTTAAAATTTGTAAATTGAAAAATAATTACAAATTTATGCTATAATTTTTTAATCTTATATTTTAAGCCGATGGACTTACTCTTTTTTTCAAATGGAGAAATTAGCATTTTGCCGGACATAGATGTTCACTTTAAAAGCATCTTTGAAAAGAAAAAGGAATCGCAAGGAGAAATTTTTACCTTGTTTTTATTTACAATATATATTAACACCGACTGCCCTGATTAAAATAGCCCTTTTTTTGTCCGTAAAATTATACTACGTAACAATTAAAAAAAATTCGAATTTTACAATTTTATGGGCATAACCATTTCGAAGTTCGTTCAAAACGGGGCATGATATCTTTAGATAGAATACGTGGATGCGAAAAATGTACTTAAAACTTTATTTACAAAACATTTAAATAATTGGAAAGCCAATCGATGAATATAAAAATAACATTTTATATCAAAATGTTCTTAAAATGTTTTGTTAAATGTGCATGAAATTTCAAATTTTTATTAAGGAATAACTTTTACGTTATGAGAGTAAGAAGCGTAGAAATTTTTTGAAATAGCGTTTACTGCTACAACTATTTTTCTTTATTACAGAAGTAATTTTTACGCTTACAATGTATGGTAAATTGCACCATACAGTACAAAATACATCGATAGCAGAAAGAAGAAAAGAATTAGATTTAAATTTACACATTAAAAGGAATCTGCACATTATGGTATCAATATTAGTGATTTTAGATTTTTAGAAACATTTATTATTTATTATTTTTTTTTTTTGAAAAATATGATGTGAGAAAAAAATGTAAAGTATAAAATTCGTTTTAATTTGAATATTTTGAATTCATTTGTTTGAGCCCCCCTGTCGGGAGAGACTTGACCCCTCGTCGGGCAGAGTCTGGCGCCATCCTTGCTGTTTTTCTAATTTAGCATTAAGAAGAACTGGAGATGGAATTGCAAATTTAGTAGATGGTACATCAACTACTTTTGATATGCAATGACAACAAGATATTAAATGTTTTAAATTTTGAATAATATTTGGCAACAAGATGTTTTGCACTTTCTCATCTTCAATAAAATCAGTCAACTGAGAGATATATTGTTTACATTCAAAAATATCTGTACTTGATTTACAATTTAAATTAAATGGAATGGAAGGAGTGATATAATTTTCAGGCATTAATAGGCTCCTTTGCTTCATTAAAATATCTGTTTTTAAGCGACCTGAAATATATGTATATATATACAAAAAATTATAAGAGGACTTCAATCAAGATTGGCCTACATTAAAAGTACCAATATAAAATAAATACATACTGCTTCATAGGTAACTTTTTTTTGTAAGACCTATAATATGCAAGCAAACAGTTAAGAGAATGACATGTAATATAATAGCCACTGAGTGTGCTTTTTTACAGGGACAGAAATAATTTACTTACGGTTTAGATTTAGAAAATTTTATTTTATCCAAATATCCACTTTCGGAAGATCTAAAATATGGAAGCAAGCAATATAGCATGCGTTTCATAATCAGGGTTTACTTTGTAATATACACCAAAATAACACGTAAACAAACATTTAACAATGGACTCTGCAATATAACAATATGGAACTACTTTGTAGTGTTTTAGTTGAATTTGTATTCTCAGATAATAAGCACCATTTAAGTAGTGAAGTTTTTGACATAACTATCCAACACTTTTTTATTTCACTAATTAAATACCACATATAAGTTTTTTTTCTCTATGCTATGCTTATAAAATCTATTTACAGAGGCCAGATAAATAAGGAATGCTTAGATTAACTAAATGATATGCAGAATCTGAATATGCCAGGTCCTATTTGGTATAGTGCAGGAAAATATGTTGCCTGCAAACTGAAAGGAAAAATTTTTTTCTGGTATGTGAAAGGGATAAAAATAGCGGAGGAATTAGTTTCATAATTTAATGTATATACTATTGCTGTGCACCTATTAAACCATTGATAAATTTAATAACAAAATGGCATAAATATCAGATCTATTTCATAGAAAAGAAATAAGAAAAACATTTGAACAATTACATACGAGACATTTATATATATATATCTCTTTTGTGGTAAAATTTGACACTAGAATCTAAAATTAAAAAAATACATACTTGTCTGTCGCAGACAACTTGACTTGATCAAAATATTCATCTTTGTTGAATTTAAATCAGGTAAGCAAACATTTAAAAGCATGCTTGGCAATAAAACAAAATGAATATAGCTTAGTAAATACCTGAGTGCTTTACATGGAAAGCATTAAATTCACATATGAAAGCATTTAATTTAAGAACTTATTGAAAGGCAAATAAAATAAAATATAACAATAACTTATCAATTCATATTTAATAGTAATAAATTAAATTTTTACTTAACACATGCCTAAGGATTGTATTTATGGGGCTAATCTCCTCCTGAACCCATGAGGCTTTTCTGAGAAGCACCACGAGAAACAAATTTATTGAAGTTTATTTGTTTAATTAGGTTTATGAAGAAATGAAACTTAAAAAATAAAAAAATAGTGAATCAGGGATAATACTTTCATGCCAAAGTCACTTTTACCAATAAATTGACAGGGAAGAACACGTGTAGGTTAAGCATCTTTTAACCTTAACTTAAATAATAAAGTTTCTATTTTACATTAATAATGAAAAGAAATAGGATATTTTCAAATCATGCTTTATAAATTCGAACATTAGGTCAGATTAGATTTGAAAATTATGTAGATAGAACATTAAGTATCTTTACAGAGCTAAGAAAAATTTTGAAAATTATTTCCTTATAAATTTCAATTCCAGTCACATTAAAGAAATATTCAATAAACGTATAGGCATTTTAACAAAAAATAACAATAATTAACATAAGTGATATATATATATATGTCTTAAACATATGTACTAAAACAGCTTCAAAATTTTGAATTAAAAAAAACTTATAACAATTAAGGTACAATGCCACTAATAATAATATACAATTCATTGAATAATAATAAAAAAAACAGCAACATTATAGTAGCAATAGAGATAGATACTAACACTAACTGAGACACTCTTAATGGCTCCTGTTCAAGCTGCCTTTCATTTAAGCTAAAAAAGAATAAAAGTAGATGAATCTCTGAGCAACGGAGAAATTTTTATCAACAATTTTGTCACAGTAATTTCGCTCTTTAGTGTTGCGCAATATACAAATTGTTATTTTGAAATAGTTCATTAATCTTAATGTCTGGTTCAATATTTTAACAAATTGCAGCTTTTTTAAAAATTAATTTTAGTCTTTATTATTTTGTATTAGGATTTGCAACTAACTGAATTGTACCTCTTTTTGATAAAGTGATGTGAACAAAAAAAAAAAAAAAAACCCAGCTAAACCTTTGTAAACTAGAAGGGCATTATGCTGTTTTTATTTTGCTGTTTAACAAAAAAAATAGTTGCAAAATGTATACAAAATTAGTACCATTACTATTACTAAATCTATCAAGGCTAGTACCATCTGTGAAAGAACATGGAATTACCTAATAAAAAAATTAACAGAGTTAAATATATGTAAGCATCTTGTGAAAGGACAGAAGAAGTATGCAAGGTTTATTTTACATTGTCCTTTATGACTAAAACATTAACTCTAAAAAATCTTGGGGTGCTGAGATTAAAAAATAAATATACATATATATACGATCAATGTAACAAATACAAGTAGTTTTATTAATAATTAGAAAAACTTCAAATTAAAATCCAATCAAATTTGTTAATATGAATTATATTCTAATGAATTATTGTAGTAATCTTATTAAGCATTTTAAATAGAAAAACATTAATGTGTAGAAATTGTTTTGCACATAGATGTGATACATATAGAATAAAAATGTTAAGGAAAGTAATCATGCTCATAATCAATTCAATAGTTAAGACAACCTAAAACAATAATAATGAAAGCAGTACTTGCGAACAAAAGCAGGGGTCTGTCCAGATATTTTGTGAAAGGTCCGTTTTTGTAAAATTGTGAGAAAATTACTCCTAATTTGTGAATATAAAATAAAAGTCAAGTCACATTCTTTCAACCAGGGTCCGCTTTTGTGAATTTGAGCAAATAGGGTCCGTTATTGCAAAAAAACTTCTTCAATGAGTTTTTAAATTGTAAAGACAAAAGAAGATTATGCTCAACACTGTATAATTATAATTAAAAAAATTTTATTTTAAAAAATAAACAGCAATTGCAACTACTAAATTAGCGATGCAACATACAAATATTTGGAATTTAGCCTATACTGCTGAACGCAGAATATTCATTTCTGACGAATAAAGGAAGAAGCGCCTGCCGAAGACAAAATTTAGTTCCCTTACATCTGTCTGTCTCGCCCCTCCCTTTCCTGGGAAGGGTTTATTCGATTAACAAAACACTAATGAAGATAAACAAATTTGTGAAAGGTCCGATGAAAGATAAATTATTTTGTGAAGGGTCCGTTAATAAGTTAAAATATTTTGTGAAGGGTACGTTTTTATGAAAAGATTTTTTGTGAAGGGTCCGTTAACGGACCCAAATTTCTTCTAAACAGACCCCTGAAAAGTGATAAATATAAGATAAAATCCAAAATAAGGATCTTTCTATATTTATTCCTAGATTATTATTTTTTTTAACTTTACAACGAAAAATGAAACAACACTATTTTAAACATGATCAAAGAATTCTTCACTGTTAACAATAAAATTCAATATAAAAGCTCTCAATAAAACTTTCGAAAAAAAAAAAAACCTTTGTATTATGTCACTGAAATAAACATTAATCACTTAATATAAGTAAAATATAAGAAATTAATATAACTTAAATATAAGAAATTTCATTACTAAACTGCTTCTCACCTTTTTGACAGTACAAACAAAGGATTTCTAAGAAAGCAGAGAAAAACATTGATGAATGAATTTTTTTTTATTACAATTTTTTTAAAATACATAAATTTTACATGCAAGACAAACTATGCAATTTGAATTCTAAAGCGTTGTATTTTAAGAAATTTAATATAATTCATTAATCTTTTTTAAATTTCATGTAAATTTTCTTATATAATGCTTTGAAACATACACTAATGTTATAAATCTATAATTAATAAGAATTACCTGTAATTAAAACTTTCATGATCATACAATATCA
Organism: Parasteatoda lunata; assembly: GCA_949128135.1. Taxonomy (NCBI): domain Eukaryota; kingdom Metazoa; phylum Arthropoda; class Arachnida; order Araneae; family Theridiidae; genus Parasteatoda; species Parasteatoda lunata. The sequence continues at coordinate 5,162,279 of OX421980.1, read as the reverse complement.
TATCCCGCGCAACCAAATCTAGAAAATGGCTTCCAAAAATGCTCTTGCATAAACAACGCCAAATACTTTGGCGAATAAGTTTGGCACAGTACGGATTACAATCAATATAGGGTTATAACAAGATTGAGGGATAAAAGCTAGCGCCAAGCTCACTCCGCCCAGTTACCAATTCCTAAATTGACCAAATATCCCCACCTACAGTCACTCGAAAAAATAGCTGAGCACCGTGACCCTTGCAAAATAATTTTAAAAACGCAAAACGACAAAATGAAATGCATAAGTCTCGATTCTCACTGCTCTGTCGCGACGCTGTTTTTTGAAATGTTCCCACTGCTTTGTCGTGACGCATAGTTTAATTTTGTGTGACAATGAAATGACCAATTTTGGCCAGTAAACATGACAAAAAAAACTGGTAAGCCTCCGCAGAAGCCATTTCAAAACAAAAAATGAATTTCAATGCGTGTGTACCCAACGTTGGCGAGCCAAAAAACCAGAGAGCCTCCGCAGAAGCCATTTCAAGCAAAAATGAATTTCAATGTGTGTGTCCTCAATGTTGGCGAGCAAAAAAACCACCGAGCCTCCGCAGAAGCCATTTCAAGCAAAAAAATTAATTTCAATGTGTGTGTTCTCAAGTGTTTTACGCCACAACGCCCAATGTTGGCATCGTGTGTATTTGCGCTTTCAGGATATCACCGGATGCATTTCCAAGAAATGGTTTGACAAACACATCCCCCAAATACACTTTCAGGATATCACGTGACAGGACATTTGTTTGAAACAACGTCATCACCGGATCCAGAGGATGTGGCCATATCACCCAACCCAGGATATTTTGAAATCTTTGTGAGGGTTGCGTCACGTGGATCATTTGAAATGACCTGGTTCTCAAATCCTGGGGATGGGGGATTGTGAGTTGAATTGAATTCCAAGGTCATTGGCCCAATTACATTCTGGCGATGCGTTGAGAGTGTGTCGAGACTCGAGGCTTGGCTCCAACACTCAGCTTAAAAAAACTGGACCGGAAGTGGGTGTGGCCAAACGTCAATGACTGCTTATGATAACGACCACCCAAAAAGTTGCGTTTCCAAAATTTCAAATTTCGTCTCGAGAAAATTTTTTGCTCGACTCAAAATCTCAGGACGAGTGAAAAAAAATTTTTTTTTAACCGGAAGTGGGCAAAGATCAAACGTCAACAACTGCTTATGATAACGACCACCCAAAAGTTGCGTTTCGAAAATTTCAAATTCTGTCTCGACAAAATTTTGCTCGACTCAAAATCTCAGGACGAGTGAAAAAAAAAATTTCTATATAAAATGTCTCGTATAGCAATCCGTGGTTTTCCGCGCTGCCATTCCGCGCTTTTATCATTATCACTCTTTTATAAAAATCATCCTTTTTCTATCAAATACAGACGACATCATAGAGGGGTTCATACCATTCCCGCGAAATATCGCTGTTAAAAGATAAAGCATAAATGATGATAAAAATCCCGATCCCCCAACCCAAAACCCCAGTCCCAACCCAATCTGCAAGCCCCCCAGGCTGTCAGATCCAACTCGATGGATTCCAAAGCCAGCGCCATGGATTTCAAGACTCCCACTCCATGGATATCCATGCATGTCAATCTCTCTCGCCATGTGTCAAAGTCAGATAGATTCAACAAAATGTCACGCATCCCAGTGCCCGTATCCATAATTCACAACCGCATTTTTCCGATGAATGTGGCAACAGCTCCATGGATCCAGAGCACCGGTGTGTTTCCGAAGCCATACGACGCCATTCCAAACGGGATTCGACACGCATCTCCAAAACCTTGTCAAACGTCAAACCCACCCAGCTGTGATCCCACTCCATGGATTTCAGATCCAACTCTATGGATTTCAGATCCAACTCCATGGGCTCCAGATCCAACTCCATGGACTCCAGATCCAACTCCATGGATTTCAGATCCGACTCCAAGGATTTCAGATCCGACTCCAAGGATTTCAGATCCGACTCCAAGGATTTCAGATCCAACTCCATGGATTTCAGATCCAACTCCATGGATTTCAGATCCAACTCCAAGGATTTCAGATCCCCACTCCATGAATGTGGATCGTGACTCCATGAATGTGGATCGTGACTCGAGGCATGGCTCAAACGCTCAGCTAAAAATAACTAGACCGGAAGTGGGTGTGGCCAAACGTCAACGACTGCTTATGATAACGACCCCCCAAAAAGTTGCGTTTCGAAAATTTCAAATTTCGTCTCGAGAAAATTTTTGCTCGACTCAAAATCTCAGGACGAGTGAAAAAATTTTTTTTAACCGGAAGTGGGTAAAGGTCAAACGTCAACAACTGCTTATGATAACGACCACCCAAAAGTTGTGTTTCGAAAATTTCAAATTCTGTCTCGAGAAAATTTTTTGCTAGACTCAAAATCTCCGGACGAGTGAAAAAAAAAAAAAAAAAAAAAAAATAGTGTTACTATATATAGATATAAAAAATTGCTCGTATAGTCTTACACGTTTTAGCACAGAATATGAGCGTTTTCAAAAATGTCATTTTTTATAAAAAAAATACCCTTTTCTTTAAAAAAACGGATCCATTTTTCAATCTCAACGATGAAAAGACCCTTTTCAAAAAATATCATATTTTCATACATCGACGCCCTTTTCCTTTTCAAAACGGATCCATTTTTCATTTTAAGCAGTGGTTTCAAACTGAATCCAGCAAAACTTGACGCTCTCCATGGATTCCAAATCCAACTGCATGGATTTCAGATCCAACTCCATGGATTTCAGATCCAACTCCATGGATTTCAGATCCGACTCCAAGGATTTCAGATCCGACTCCAAGGATTTCAGATCCGACTCCAAGGATTTCAGATCCAACTCCAAGGATTTCAGATCCGACTCCATGGATTTCAGATCCAACTCCAAGGATTTCAGATCCAACTCCATGGACTCCAGATCCAACTCCATGGATTACAGATCCAACTCCATGGATTTCAGATCCCCACTCCATGAATGTGGATCGTGACGCGAGGCATGGCTCAAACGCTCAGCTAAAAATAACTAGACCGGAAGTGGGGCGTGGCCAAACATCAACGACTGCTTATGACAACGACCACCCAAAAGTTGCGTTTTGAAAATTTCATCTCGACAAAATTTTGGCTCGACCCAAATCTCCAGCCAAGTGAAAAAAAAAAAGAAAAAAACTAGACCGGAAGTGGGAAGAGGTCAAACGTCAACAACTGCTTATGATATCGACCGCCCAAAAGTTGCGTTTCCAAAATTTCAAATTCTGTCTCGAGAAAATTTTTTGCTCAACTCAAAATCTCCGGACGAGTGAAAAAGAAATTTTGAAACTTTGTAATAAAAAACTGTCGTACAGCTAACCTTGCTGGGTGCACACTTTGTGCACACTAGTAAAAATACCATTTTCACAATATTACACGCCTAAAATTATGTAAAAAGCGTGGGAATTATCGTTTGAAAAGCTGAAATGTAAAAGATCAAAAAGACCTAGCCCCCAACCCAAAATCTCCAGACGAGTATAAAAAAAAATTTTGAAACTTTGCATTAAAAAAAATGTCGTATTGCTAACCTACCGTTTGCAAATCCATTTGCAAAAAGAAAATACATCATTTTTTCATATTACACACCTAAAATATCGTAAAAAGCGTGGGAACCATCGTTTGAAAAGCTGAAATGTAAAAGATGAAAAAGACCTAGCCCCCAACCACATTCCACAGGTTTTGGAATCTTTGAGACGTGTGTTTCGGTTCTGGATCATTTGAAAAACGGTTGAAATGGCGTGGCTCTGAAATCTTGGGGCCGGACACAACGACCACCCAAAACTTGAGTTTCGAAAATTTCAAATTCTGTCTCGAGAAAAATTTTGGCTCGACTCAAAATCTCCAGACGAGTGAAAAAATTTTTTTTGAATCTTTGTATTAAAGGCTGTCAATTAATCTTAACCACTTTACACATTTCTATGCACACCTAAAAATAGCATTTTTCTCCACTATTATTTTCTCGCTCTTTCAACATCTATTTTTATAAAATATACCTGACACATCTCCTCAAACACGTATACTATCACGCGAAAAGATGAAACGTAAAACAATCGAAAACTCCAACCCAAAGCCACTACACCACCCCCATCTGCGAGTCCATCCCATGGATGTCAAAACATTTTTCACAAAAAACAATTTTACAAAATGGAACACGATCCCATGCGAAAGCTCCGCGATACCAAAGCCCATCCATCTCAACGCCTGTCAAAGCAATGCCTTACCCCACGGATGAAGCTGCGGCTCCATCGTCACGAACCCCACGGAGATGGTCTCTCGATCCACGGAATGTCAAAGTTTTTCGAAGCAGTCCATTGAAAAGGTCGTCCGATGCGTTTGACTGGATCCCAAACGCTTTGTGGGGAAACTTTTGGAAATTGTGACAGATTCCCAGGGCTTTGACATTGCGACTGAATCCAAAAAAAAAATTATTATTAATTTTATTTCTTTTATTTTTTTTTATAAAAAACTAGAATCAAGATAATATTCCGTTAGATTGTAGTTGAGTCATCGTAGCCGATTCCACCGCTAAAAAGTATTCGATTGTTTTGATTTGCATCTGGAGGGTGTGTCGTCAAGATGAGTCCAAAAAATAGAAATATGTATTTTGCATACCGTTATTGGAATAATCAGCCCATCCATTGTCCATTTTGCTACCAAGAAATGACATTGGACGAGTATCGAAAAACTCATTCTCACTCCATTCATGGTTACAATGAAAATATTGAATGTATTTTTTGCGGACAATACAAATTTTCAAATTCAACGGCGGATCACATCCACAGAGAAACGTGCTTTGCTCAGTTCCGAAACCAGAATAAGAAACACAAAAGAAAAATGTCAAATCACACAGACACTCCAACTGCTGGAACCAACGCTGCATCTGAAATCCATTCCGAAAGCTCCACTCCTAAATTATGTGCCTGTGCTACTTTTGACCCCTCATCCCTTTATCATCGACTCAACCATCGAGACATGGAAGAGGATTTGCAACAAATTGGATTTTATGACAACTATCCGGGTGATTTTCAAGCGTTGACAGACACGGGTTCGTTTCTCGTGTTTGATGATGAGAGTAATTTGGGTCATGAGGCTTCGGCCCTGTTTCGAATGTTCTTTTCCAACGAATGGTCTTTCTATCGCGTGTATATTCGATCGTACGCCTTTTCCAGTTTCAAGACGAAAATGTCGGCAGCAATGGATGCCAGTCAATTGGTGGTCTCCACTTACTGGTGCTTGTGCGATGGCTGCACGACTGTCGAGAAAAATACAATGGCTTGTGATAAACTCCATCGCCACATGATTGTGGCTGTACGCAATCAATCCACCTATCTGAAAACGTGGAACAAGATTCACGTGCGTCATGCAGAGCGCTATTGCAAAAGACAGAAAAAGATCACATTGGCCATTCATTTGGCAAATACCATTCATTATGTATCGAGCGAAAAAGCTCAATGCTCTGGATCCAAGAAGCCGGGCGTGGGGCGAGGTGGACATTTTTACATCAATCGCCTGTTACATAAGCATTCCGTCATGTCCATGGTCCTTTTATGGTCGAAAGGTTCCATGGAATGGATAATCCAAAAGCTTCGCAATAAAGTCATCATCGATTGGAAAATTGAAGCGTACTGGTCGTCAAACGTGAAAAAATATCGCGTCAAAGTGCTTGACGTTTTGCCGAAGCTCCAACACTGTCCCGCTTATTTGCGATGGGATTACGAATCTCATCCTGCTGGAGAGCATAAATTGTACTGGACAGAGGATGACATCATGCTCGTTCGACCCACGGATACCACATCCATCTTTCCAAATCGAGTTGCAGCGATGACACATCAAATTCAAATGGGTAATTCTTGGCGTAAACACATGGAGAATGTGTACTACACGCTAAATAAACAACAAGTCTTTCAATTGGGTATTATAGAGCAGGTGACAAAAAAACAAGCTGTTGAAATGAAAAGACTCCATGCAGAAATTGAAATACTGAAGCAAGAAATAAGCGACTTGAAGCATCAGACAGCCGCCACCCAATACGAAAACGAAACACAAAAACTCAAAATAGCGGCGCTGGAGCACGAAATAACAATCTTGAAAAGGCAAGCCACGGGTACCCCACAGATTTATATCGCTGAGGCGCCTGGAAGCAATTTCAATGTAGCCTCGGTACCACTTCATCCACCCTCAAAACAATAAAAATAAAAGAATAAAAATAAATAAAAAAATATAAAAAAAACTAATAATAATTTTTTTTTTGGATTCAGTCGCAATGTCAAAGCCCTGGGAATCTGTCACAATCTCCAAAAGTTTCCCCACAAAGCGTTTGGGATCCAGTCAAACGCATCGGACGACCTTTTCAATGGACTGCTTCGAAAAACTTTGACATTCCGTGGATCGAGAGACCATCTCCGTGGGGTTCGTGACGATGGAGCCGCAGCTTCATCCGTGGGGTAAGGCATTGCTTTGACAGGCGTTGAGATGGATGGGCTTTGGTATCGCGGAGCTTTCGCATGGGATCGTGTTCCATTTTGTAAAATTGTTTTTTGTGAAAAATGTTTTGACATCCATGGGATGGACTCGCAGATGGGGGTGGTGTAGTGGCTTTGGGTTGGAGTTTTCGATTGTTTTACGTTTCATCTTTTCACGTGATAGTATACGTGTTTGAGGAGATGTGTCAGGTATATTTTATAAAAATAGATGTTGAAAGAGCGAGAAAATAATAGTGGAGAAAAATGCTATTTTTTGGTGTGCATAGAAATGTTTAAAGTGGTTAAGATTAATTGACAGCCTTTAATACAAAGATTCAAAAAATTTTTTTTCACTCGTCTGGAGATTTTGAGTCGAGCCAAAATTTTTCTCGAGACAGAATTTGAAATTTTCGAAACTCAAGTTTTGGGTGGTCGTTGTGTCCGGCCCCAAGATTTCAGAGCCACGCCATTTCAACCGTTTTTCAAATGATCCAGAACCGAAACACACGTCTCAAAGATTCCAAAACCTGTGGAATGTGGTTGGGGGCTAGGTCTTTTTCATCTTTTACATTTCAGCTTTTCAAACGATGGTTCCCACGCTTTTTACGATATTTTAGGTGTGTAATATGAAAAAATGATGTATTTTCTTTTTGCAAATGGATTTGCAAACGGTAGGTTAGCAATACGACATTTTTTTTAATGCAAAGTTTCAGAATTTTTTTTTATACTCGTCAGGAGATTTTGGGTTGGGGGCTAGGTCTTTTTGATCTTTTACATTTCAGCTTTTCAAACGATAATTCCCACGCTTTTTACATAATTTTAGCCGTGTAATATTGAGAAAATGGTATTTTTACTAGTTGCACAAAGTGTGCATCCAGCAAGGTTAGCTGTACGACAGTTTTTTTATTACAAAGTTTCAAAATTTTTTTTTCACGCGTCCGGAGATTTTGAGTTGAGCAAAAAATTTTCTCGAGACAGAATTTGAAATTTTGGAAACGCAACTTTTGGGCGGTCGATATCATAAGCAGTTGTTGACGTTTGACCTCTGCCCACTTCCGGTCTAGTTTTTTTTCTTTTCACTTGGCTGGAGATTTGGGTCGAGCCAAAATTTTGTCGAGATGAAATTTTCAAAACGCAACTTTTGGGTGGTCGTTGTCATAAGCAGTCGTTGATGTTTGGCCACGCCACACTTCCGGTCTAGTTATTTTTAGCTGAGCGTTTGAGCCATGCCTCGCGTCACGATCCACATTCATGGAGTGGGGATCTGAAATCCATGGAGTTGGATCTGAAATCCATGGAGTCGGATCTGAAATCCTTGGAGTTGGATCTGAAATCCTTGGAGTCGGATCTGAAATCCTTGGAGTCGGATCTGAAATCCTTGGAGTCGGATCTGAAATCCATGGAGTTGGATCTGAAATCCATGGAGTTGGATCTGAAATCCATGCAGTTGGATTTGGAATCCATGGAGAGCGTCAAGTTTTGCTGGATTCAGTTTGAAACCACTGCTTAAAATGAAAAATGGATCCGTTTTGAAAAGGAAAAGGGCGTCGATGTATGAAAATATGATATTTTTTGAAAAGGGTCTTTTCATCGTTGAGATTGAAAAATGGATCCGTTTTTTTAAAGAAAAGGGTATTTTTTTTATAAAAAATGACATTTTTGAAAACGCTCATATTCTGTGCTAAAACGTGTAAGACTATACGAGCGATTTTTTATGTCTATATATAGTAACACTATTTTTTTTTTTTTTTTCCACTCGTCCGGAGATTTTGAGTCGAGCAAAAAATTTTCTCGAGACAGAATTTGAAATTTTCGAAACGCAACTTTTGGGTGGTCGTTATCATAAGCAGTTGTTGACGTTTGACCTTTACCCACTTCAGGTTAAAAAAAAAATTTTTCACTCGTCCTGAGATTTTGAGTCGAGCAAAAATTTTCTCGAGACGAAATTTGAAATTTTCGAAACGCAACTTTTTGGGTGGTCGTTATCATAAGCAGTCGTTGACGTTTGGCCATGCCCACTTCCGGTCTAGTTATTTTTAGCTTAGCGTTTGAGCCATGCCTCGAGTCACGATCCACATTCATGGAGTGGGGATCTGAAATCCTTGGAGTTGGATCTGAAATCCATGGAGTTGGATCTGAATTCCTTGGAGTCGGATCTGAAATCCTGGGAGTCGTATCTGAAATCCTTGGAGTCGGATCTGAAATCCTTGGAGTCGGATCTGAAATCCATGGAATTGGATCTGAAGTCCTTGGAGTCGGATCTGAAATCCTTGGAGTCGGATCTGAAATCCTTGGAGTCGGATCTGAAATCCTTGGAGTTGGATCTGGAGTCCATGGAGTTGGATCTAAAATCCATAGAGTTGGATCTGAAATCCATGGAGTGGGATCACAGCTGGGTGGGTTTGACGTTTGACAAGGTTTTGGAGATGCGTGTCGAATCCCGTTTGGAATGGCGTCGTATGGCTTCGGAACCACCCCGGTGCTCTGGATCCATGGAGCTGTTGCCACATTCATCGGAAAAATGCGGTTGTGAATTATGGATACGGGCACTGGGATGCGTGACATTTTGCTGAATCTATCTGGCTTTGACACATGGCGAGAGAGATTGACATGCATGGATAGTCTTGGAGTGGGAGTCTTGAAATCCATTGCGCTGGCTTTGGAATCCATCGAGTTGGATCTGACAGCCTGGGGGGCTTGCAGATTGGGTTGGGACTGAGGTTTTGGATTGGAGGATCGGGATTTTTATCATCATTTATGCTTTATCTTTTAACAGCGATATTTCGCGGGAATGGTATGAACCCCTCTATGATGTCGTCTGTATTTGATAGAAAAAGGATGATTTTTATAAAAGAGAGATAATGATAAAGGCGCGGAATGGCAGCGCGGAAAACCACGGATTGCTATACGAGAGTTTTATATAGAAAAATTTTTTTTCACTCGTCCTGAGATTTTGAGTCGAGCAAAATTTTGTCGAGACAGAATTTGAAATTTTCGAAACGCAACTTTTGGGTGGTCGTTATCATAAGCAGTTGTTGACGTTTGACCTTTGCCCACTTCCGGTTAAAAAAAATTTTTTTCACTCGTCCTGAGATTTTGGGTCGAGCAAAAAATTTTCTCGAGACGAAATTTGAAATTTTGGAAACGCAACTTTTTGGGTGGTCGTTATCATAAGCAGTCATTGACGTTTGGCCACACCCACTTCCGGTCCAGTTTTTTTAAGCTGAGTGTTGGAGCCAAGCCTCGAGTCTCGACACACTCTCAACGCATCGCCAGAATGTAATTGGGCCAATGACCTTGGAATTCAATTCAACTCACAATCCCCCATCCCCAGGATTTGAGAACCAGGTCATTTCAAATGATCCACGTGACGCAACCCTCACAAAGATTTCAAAATATCCCGGGTGGGGTGATATGGCCACATCCTCTGGATCCGGTGATGACGTTGTTTCAAACAAATGTCCTGTCGCGTGATATCCTGAAAGTGTATTTGGGGGATGTGTTTGTCAAACCATTTCTTGGAAATGGATCCGGTGATATCCTGAAAGCGCAAATACACACGATGCCAACATTGGGCGTTGTGGCGTAAAACACTTGAGAACACACACATTGAAATTCATTTTTTGCTTGAAATGGCTTCTGCGGAGGCTCGGTGGTTTTTTTGCTCGCCAACATTGAGGACACACACATTGAAATTCATTTTTGCTTGAAATGGCTTCTGCGGAGGCTCTCTGGTTTTTTGGCTCGCCAACGTTGGGTACACACGCATTGAAATTCATTTTTTGTTTTGAAATGGCTTCTGCGGAGGCTTACCAGTTTTTTTTGTCATGTTTACTGGCCAAAATTGATCATTTCATTGTCACACAAAACTAAACTATGCGTCACGACAAAGCAGTGGGAACATTTCAAAAAACAGCGTCGCGACAGAGCAGTGAGAATCGAGACTTATGCATTTCATTTTGTCGTTTTGCGTTTTTTTAAATTATTTTGCAAGGGTCACGGTGCTCAGCTATTTTTTCGAGTGACTGCGTGACGAGTTGGTCGAGAGCCGTCAAGAGCCGTCAAACCGAGTCGCGGGTCTGGTTTGACGGCTCCTGCCATTGACGCCATGCTACGGACCTTTTGGAATCGACCCCCTGCTGAAATGGAAAGAGAGACACTACAATAGTTTCCAACTCAGCATTTTAATCATTTATTCTTTCATAAAAAAATTTAATTTTTACAAATGGAAGCGTTTACATGACATTTTTGTTTCTTCTTTAATAAGGATTTACATGACATTTTTTTCTTGTATCGCTTCGATGAGGTAGGGGGTTGAGGATGCATCTCCTTCCACAGGGTCTTGCTCAGCAAGTTTCTCGTTTCGTGTAGCGCTTCGAGGGCGACTCCCTTCTGGGCAAAGAGTTGTTCCAGAGTTGTTTTTCTAAAGTTCAAAGCTCAGAGATTTTCTAAAGTTGCGAGCTCAGAGATCTTCTAAAGTTGCGAGCTCAGAGATTTTCTAAAGTTGCGAGCTCAGAGATTTTCTAAAGTTGTGGGTTCCGAGAAATTCTAAAGTTGCAGGTTTCAAGAAATTCTAAAGTTGCGGGTTCCGAGAAATTCTAAAAATGTGGGTTCCAAGATTTCCCAAAGTTTCCAGCTCCAAAATTTTCTGACAAGCTGAGACATCAAGACTTGGCGCTTCGTTTAAATCTGCAACGTTAAAAAAAAAAAATAAAAAAAAAAAAAAAAAAAAAATTTTACGTATAACATTTTTACAGTGTCACAGAAATTCTAAAGTTGAGAGCTTCAAGAAATTCTAAAGTTGTGGGTTCCAAGAAACTGTAAAGTTGTGAACTCCAAGAAATTCTAAAGTTGCGGGTTCCAAGAAATTTTAAAGTTGAGAGCTCCAAAAAATTCTAAAGTTGTGGGCTCCGAGAAATTCTAAATTTGAGAGCTCCAAGATTTGAGCTTGATCTGTGTGAAGTTGAGTGAGGTCAGAAAATTCTAAAGTTGTCAGAGCTCCAAAAACATCTGATGTGTAGCTTGTCTTGATTGCCGAGAAATTTTCTAAAAATGGTCACCGAAATGTCTATCTCATCGAGACGAGTTTATAGATGCCCAACACAATATACCTTGTTTGAAAATTTAAAATTGTACCGTGGTTGGTACAACTGAAAACAGAGACCACCAAAATATTTTACTCATCAAGACGAATCTATCGATACCTCACACGATATATTTTGCTAAAAAGTCTTTGTGTAAAAATCTAATTCCACTCCATGGGGGTCTCATGGACCCGGGTCCAATCAAAAAATTCCATTCATCGAGACGAATCTATGGATACCCCGCATGATATATTTTGATAAAAAGTCCTTGTTTGAAAGTCTAACTCCGCTCCATGGGGGGTCTCAGTGACCCGGGTCCAATCAAAAAATTTTACTCATCAAGACGAATCTATGGATATCCCACATGATATATTTTGATAAAAAGTCTTTGTTTGAAAGTCTAATTCCGCTCCATGGGGGGTCTCATGGACCCGGGTCCAATCAAAATTTTTTACTCATCGAGACGAATCGATCGATACCCCACATGATATATTTTGTTTGAAAGTCTTTGTGTAAAAATCTAACTCTGCTCCATGGGGGGTCTCATGGACCCGGGACCAATCAAAAAATTTTACTTATCGAGACGAATCTATGGATACCCCACATGATATATTTTGATAGAAACTCTTTGCTGTAAAATCTAACTCCGCTGCATGGGGGGTCTCGCGGACCCGGGTCCAATCAAAATATTTTACTCATCGAGACGAATCAATAGATACCCCACACGATATACTTTGTTTGAATTTTAAAAAATGTTTCCTGGGGGGTCCATTCGACCCGGGGGCCATCAAAAAATTTTACTCTTCAAGACGAATCGATCGATACCCCACATGACATATTTTGATGAATAATCTTTAATTAAAAATCTAACTCCGCTCCATGGGGGGTCTCGTGGACCCGGGTCCAATCAAAATTTTTTACTCATCGAGACGAATCGATCGATACCCCACATGATATATTTTGTTTGAAAGTCTTTGTGTAAAAATCTAACTCTGCTCCATGGGGGGTCTCATGGACCCGGGACCAATCAAAAAATTTTACTTATCGAGACGAATCTATGGATACCCCACATGATATATTTTGATAGAAACTCTTTGCTGTAAAATCTAACTCCGCTCCATGGGGGGTCTCGCGGACCCGGGTCCAATCAAATATTTTACTCATCGAGACGAATCAATCGATACCTCACACGATATACTTTGTTTGAATTTTAAAAAATGTTTCCTGGGGGGTCCATTAGACCCGGGGGCCATCAAAAAATTTTACTCTTCGAGACGAATCGATCGATACCCCACATGACATATTTTGATGAATAATCTTTAATTAAAAATCTAACTCCGCTCCATGGGGGGTCTCGTGGACCCTGGTCCAATCAAAATATTTTACTCATCGAGACGAATCGATCGATACCCCACATGATATACTTTATTTAAATTTTAAAAATTGTCCCATGGGGTGTCTCACGGACCCGGGGGCCATCAAAATTTTTTAATCATCGAGACGAATCGATCGATACCCCACATGACATATATTGATGAATAGACTTTAATTGAAAATCAATCTCCGTTCCATGGGGGGTCTCATCGACCCCGGGGCCATCAAAATTTCAAGCTCATCGAGACGAATCGATCGATATCCCACATGATATACTTTGCTTGAATTTTAAGAAAATGTCCCATGGGGGGTCTCATCGACCCGGGGCTATTAAATTTGTTGAATCTGTCAAAATCTGTAAGTCGCTTCTGATTGGTTAAAACTTTTGGAAATTGGGTTTAAAAAGCGCTCGCTCTCCATTGGAAATCAGTCGCAGCCGCGACTTCACCTTGAGAAGATGTGCCTCTCCAAAAGACTTGTGATGTGTGCCTCGCCGAAAAACTTGTGATATGTGGCCTTGCCGATGCTTGCCGACTACCATGCTGTGACTCTGCCGTACTATTTGCCGGGATGATCTGCAGCATTTGCCGTCGACCAGGAGCAATTGTAGACACGTCTTTACTCGAGGAAGCAGTTTTGGAAAATGATATGGATAGCGAAATACATGGTGAACTTTCAAATTCTGGATGAGGTGTGAAGAGCCAGAGCCAGCGCTGGAGCTTTTAACCCCCCACGTTCAAAAAAAAATCTCAAAAGTCGCTTCTGATTGGTTTAAACTTTTGGAAATTGGGTTTAAAAAGCGCTCACTCGCCGTTGGAAATCAGTCGCAGCCGCGACTCCACCTTGAGAAGATGTGCCTCTCCTAAAGACTTGTGATGTGTGCCTCGCCGAAAAACTTGTGATATGTGCCTTGCCGATGCTTGCCGACCACCATGCCGTGACTCTGCCGTACTATTTGCCGGGATGATCTGCAGCATTTGCCGTCGACCAGGAGCAATTGTAGACACGTCTTTACTCGAGGAAGCAGTTTTGGAAAATGATATGGATAGCCATGCCTTGACTTGCCGAAGCTGTGAATTTTTTTTTTTTTTTTTTTTTTCCCCTCGGATTTTTTTTTTTTTTTTTTGACAGATTGTGTTTAAAAGCTCCGGCAAAACCTGGGATCCTCACTGTATCGACCAGTGCTTGGAGGTCTTTACAGTCATCTCGTTACGATGGATGAGTCTACAGCTGAATATGATTGTGCTCAGGAACCGCTGCTGCCGCTGCTCTCTTTCCTATGCCTTTTGCCTTTGTGTGTTATTTTCCAACATTGTCTGCGACTTGCCTGGCCAACTGGAAGTGGATAATGTCTTTCTCTCTGCATGACGCTTATTTTTTTGCTTTTCCGATTGAATTTTCCGATAAAACAATCATATTGAGCTGTTGGCATGTGTCGTAACGAGATTCATCGAGTATCCACCAGGTACGTAGAATTTTTTTTCAGATGGAGAATGCCAGATGGAATATACCAGCCATGAGATTATGCCAGATTTCCAGATGGAATATGCCAACCATGAGATGATTTCAGTGTTCAAGATATGTGTGTGCTTATGGACCTTATCCATGGATATAGTGTTTAGTGACAGATGAAGACAAAAAATGAAAATGTGCCATGAGATGATTCCAGTGTTCCAGTTGGGATTCCATCGAGTTGTTATCCGCAGCTTGGTGGCCATCGTTTTGCAACCGCAATTCGATGGTTGGAGATGGAGGAGGATGACAATCACGACGATTGTTGTCGAGAAGAGCAACGGATATTTTTTTTCAGGTGGAGAATGCCAGTTGGGATTCCATCGAGTTGTTATCCGCAGCTCGGTGGCCATCGTTTTGCAACCGCAATTCGATGGTTGGAGATGGAGGATGATGACAATCACGACGATTGTTGTCGAGAAGAGCAACGGATATTTTTTTTCAGGTGGAGAATGCCAGTTGGGATTCCATCGAGTTGTTATCCGCAGCTCGGTGGCCATCGTTTTGCAACCGCAATTCGATGGTTGGAGATGGAGGATGATGACAATCACGACGATTGTTGTCGAGAAGAGCAACGGATATTTTTTTTCAGGTGGAGAATGTCAGATGGAATATACCAGCTATGAGATGATTTTTTTTTTCAGGTGAGATGGAGGATGATGACATCGCGACGTATGTCATCGAGAAGAGCATTTCCGTAGTTGCATCCGCAGCTATGATGGGCTTTGTGAGAATTCTGTAGTCGCTACGGTGGCTATGATGCACATTTTGTTGGTCGAAACTGAGGTAGTGTTTCCGTAGTGGCTTTAGCTGCTATGAGTATTTATGGCCGTAGAAATGAGCTCAGTGTTGGACGATATATGTGTGCTTACGTGTGTTTACGTGTGCTTATGTGTGTTTACGTGTGCTTATGTGTTGGTCATGACCTTATCCATGGATATAGTGTTTAAGTTAGTTTTAGATTTAGTTTTAGAATTAGTTTTAGATTTAGTTTTAGATTTAGTTTTAGAATTAGTTTTAGATTTAGTTTTAGAATTAGTTTTAGATTTAGTTTTAGAATTAGTTTTAGATTTAGTTTTAGAATTAGTTTTAGAATTAGTTTTAGATTTAGATTTAGAATTAGTTTTAGAATTAGTTTTAAGTTTTAGTTTTAGAATTAGTTTTAAGTTTTAGTTTTAGAATTAGTTTTAAGTTTTAGTTTTAGAATTAGTTTTAAGTTTTAGTTTTAGAATTAGTTTTAAGTTTTAGTTTTAGAATTAGTTTTAAGTTTTAGTTTTAGAATTAGTTTTAAGTTTTAGTTTTAGAATTAGTTTTAAGTTTTAGTTTTAGAATTAGTTTTAAGTTTTAGTTTTAGAATTAGTTTTAAGTTTTAGTTTTAGAATTAGTTTTAAGTTGGATGATGGTACCTCATCCTCACTAGTGTGGATCTAGTGATTTTTTTTTGCCGTTTGGATGACCTTGAAAATGGACTTGTAAAATTTAGCATTGTTTATAATTAGTTTTAGATTTAGTTTTCGCATTGTTTATAATTAGTTTTAGAATTAGTTTTAAGTTGGATGATGGTACCTCATCCCTCACTAGTGTGGATCTAGTGATTTTTTTTGCCGTTTGGATGACCTTGAAAATTGACTTTTAAATTTTAAACTAAATATTAGCTATACATCATGAGTCAACAAACAAACCAATATATCATTGATCCTGTTACATGTCTGTAAATACTAATGCCTGTAATGTAAATATTAATGTCTGTAATTAATGTCTGTACATGTCTGTAAAATTTTTTTAATTATCAATAAAAAATTGTCTCATCAAAATGTGTTAGATTTTTAATCAAAGGAGTTAGATTTTTAATCAAAGACTTTCAAACAAAATATATCATGTGGGGTATCGATCGATTCGTCTCGATGAGTAAAATTTTTTGATTGTACCCGGGTTCTCGAGAACCCCCATGGAACGGAGTTAGATTTTAAATCAAAGACTTTTTAGCAAAATATATCGTGTGAGGTATCGATAGATTCGTCTTGATGAGTAAAATTTTTTGATTGGACCCGGGTCTATGAGACCCCCCATGGAGCGGAGTTAGATTTTCCAGCAAAGAGTTTCTATCAAAATATGTCGTGTGGGGTATCGATCGATTCGTCTCGATGAATGGAATTTTTTGATTGGACCCGAGTCCATGAGACCCCCCATGGAGCGGAGTTAGTTTTTCCAGCAAAGAGTTTTCAGCAAAATATATCGTGTGAGGTATCGATAGATTCGTCTTGATGAATAAAATATTTTGATTGGACCCGGGTCCATGAGACCCCCCATGGAGCGGAGTTAGATTTTCCAGCAAAGAGTTTCTATCAAAATATGTCATGTGGGGTATCCATAGATTCGTCTCGATTAGTAAAATTTTTTGATGGCCCCGGTCGATGAGACCCCCCATGGAACGGAGTTAGATTTTTAATCAAAGACTTTTTAGCAAAATATATCATGTGGGGTATCCATAGATTCGTCTCGATGAGTGAAATTTTTTGATGGCCCCGGGTCGAGGAGACCCCCCATGGAGTGGAGTTAGATTTTTACACAAAGACTTTTTAGCAAAATATATCATGTGGGGTATCGATAGATTCGTCTTGATGAGTAAAATATTTTGATTGAACCCGGGTCCATGAGACCCCCCATGGAGCGGAGTTAGATTTTCCAGCAAAGAGTTTCTATCAAAATATATCGTGTGGGGTATCGATCGATTCGTCTCGATGAATGGAATTTTTTGATTGGACCCGAGTCCATGAGACCCCCCATGGAGCGGAGTTAGTTTTTCCAGCAAAGAGTTTTCAGCAAAATATATCGTGTGAGGTATCGATAGATTCGTCTTGATGAATTAAATATTTTGGTGGCCTCTGTTTTCAGTTGTACCAACCACGGTACAATTTTAAATTTTTAAGCAAGGAATATTGTGTTGGGCATCTATAAACTCGTCTCGATGAGATAAACATTTCGGTGACCATTTTTAGAAAATTTCTCGGCAATCGAGACAAGCTACACATCAGATGTTTTTGGAGCTCTGACAACTTTAGAATTTTCTGACCTCACTCAACTTCACACAGCTCAAATCTTGGAGCTCTCAACTTTAGAAAATCTTGGAACCCGCAACTTTAGAATTTCTTGGAACCCGCAACTTTAGAATTTCTTGGAGCTCTCAAATTTAGAATTTCTTGGAACCCGCAACTTTAGAATTTATATTATATTATATATATATATATATATATATATATTTTTTTTTAATGTAGCAGATTAAAGCTAAGCGTTGAGTCTTGATCATCTCAGCTCGTCAGAATTTTTCGGAGTTGTCAGTTTAGAAATTTCTTGCTCTCACACCTTTAGAATTTTTGGAGCTCACACAAGTTGCAAAGTTGAATGATGAAGAATTTAAAAAACCTCTGAACACTAAGACAAGCTACACATCATATAAAGACGTTAAAAAAAAAAAAAATTATATATATATATATATATATTTTTTTTTTTTTTTTTTTTTTTAATGTTAAAGGTTTTAATAAGGTGTCGAGTCTGGCTGGTCTTAATGTCTAAGGAATTTTCTTAGAGTTCAATTCAACTTCTCAGAGTCTGAAACATTTTGTATATTCTTGTCAAGATGGGTTCGAAAGCATCTTTCAAAACGCAATTACGCTGGTTGTACCGATATTGGAATGATAGGATTATCAATTGTCCATTTTGCGACAAGAGTTTGACATTGGACGAGTATCGAAAGACTCATTCCGACTCTGAACATGGTTTCAATGAAAAGACCAAATGCATTTTTTGTGGAGAATACAATTTTTCAAATTCAACAACTGATGACAGCCACAAAGTAAAATGTTTTAAACAGTTTCTAGAGCAGATTAAAAAGGAGAAGAAAAAATGTTTAAGCCAGGACTCTACTGCTGGAACCAGTGCTACTGCTCCCGAAATCTCACCTTTTAAATTATGTATATGTCTTCGGTTTGATCCCTCACACCTTTATCATCGCCTCCACCATCGACACATTGACAAAGATTTGCAAGAGTGTGGATTTTATGACAACTACCCAGGCGACTTTCAAGAGTTGCGAGACACGGGATCCTTTCATGTGTTTAATGAAGAAAGTGGTTTGGGTCGAGAGGCTACGGCCCTGTTTCGAATGTACTTTTCCAAGGCATGGACGTTTTATCACGTGTATATTCGATCGTACGCCTTTTCTAGTTTCAAGATGAAAATGTCCGTGTTGGATGGCAGTCGACTGGTGGTCTCAACCTTTTGGTGCTTGTGCGATGGTTGCAATACTGTGAAACGAAAAGTTATGGCTTGTAATAAACTCCATCGCCACATGATTGTGGCCGTGTCCAATCGAGCAAACTATCTAAAAATATGGAATCAGATTAAAGTGTCTCACGCTTCAGAACGCTATTGCAAAGGTCAGAATGAGATTAAGTCGGCCATGCATTTAGCCAATACCATTAATTATGTATCCAATGAAAAAGCTCAATGTTCTGGATCCAAGAAGCCGGGCGTGGGAAAAGGTGGACATTTTTATATCAATCGCCCGTTGCACGAACACAGAATCATGTCCATGGCTAGTTTGTGGCGCAACGGTATAATGGAATGGATAAAACAAAAACTTCGAGATAGGCTCGTACTGGATTGGAAGTGTAAAGTGTTTTGGACCCCCCACAAAACATATCGTGTGCATGTGCTTGACATTTTGGAAGTGTTAGACTGTCCCATTCAAGTGCGAAAGGATTGGGAACCTCATCCAGACGGAGATTTCACAGTGTTTTGGTTTGAGAACAACACGATGCGCGTCCGACCGATGGAGGTCGAACCTACATTTCACAATTACATAGCGGCCATGACCGACCAGATTCGAAAGGGAAATTCTCTGCGTCAAGGTTTGAAAAATGCCTATTATACGTTAACTAAACCACAAGTCCGTCAAATGACTATTGTTGAGCACATGAATGAGAAACAAAGAATTGAGATGCAAAAAGGCGTATTGGAACGAAATACGCTGAAACGTCAGATTACCACGCTCGAACAAGAAATAATGGACTTGAAGACTGAAATTGAGACGCTGAAGCGGGAAAAGACAGACTCAAACGCTCGGACGCAAGCCGAAATTGAAAAACTAATGCAAAAAATTGCCGCTCTGGAGCGAGAATTCGCAGCGACGAAAAAACAGGCGACTGGAGAAGCACATTTTCATATGCACAACAATATCAACCTAACCTCGGCGGCTCCAATTGTCAACATACCACCCCCGAATAAATAATTAATTGTAGATTAAAGCTAAGCGTCAACCCTCAATGGTCTCAGCTCTTCAGAATTTTCGGAGCTCTCACAACTTGATAGTTTTGTCGGATGAAGAATTTAGACCTCAACAAAATTTTCTGAACCTCACCTCAACAAAATTTTCTGAACCTCACCAAAATTTTCTGGAACTCAGCTCCACAAAAATTTCTAGATCTCAGCTCTCTCCCCTCAATCAAATTTTCTGGACCTCAACAAATAAAGATCTTGCATGATAAAGAATTTGGAACCTCTGACGAGCTTGCATCATCAAGGCTCAACGCTTGGCAATAATCTGCAACGTAAAAAAAAAAAATATATATATATATATATATATATATATATATATAACTTATAATATAAAATTATATATATAATTTTTTTTTTTTTTTAACGTTGCATATTATAGCCAAGCGTTGAGTCTTGATGATCCAAGCTCGTCAGAATTTTTGGAGCTCTCACAACTTGATAATTTTGTCTGATGAAGAATTTAGATTTTAACCGAGCGTCAGCTCATCAGATTTTTGGAAGCTCTCACAACTTGCAAATTTTGTTTGATGGAGAAATTGGAAACTCTCTCAAAGACCTCACCTCAACCAAATTTTCTGGATCTCACCTCAAAAAAATTTCCTGGATCTCACCTGAACAAAATTTTCTGGACCTCACCTCAAAAAAATTTCCTGGATCTCACCTCAACAAAATTTTCTGGACCTCACCTCAACAAAATTTTTTGGACCTCACCTCAACAAAATTTTCTGAACCTCACCTCAACAAAATTTTCTGAACCTCACCATAATTTTCTGGAACTCAGCTCCACAAAAATTTCTAGATCTCAGCTGTCTCACCTCAATCAAATTTTCTGGACCTCAACAAATAAAGATCTTGCATGATAAAGAATTTGGAAACTCTGACGAGCTTGCATCATCAAGACTCAACGCTTGGCAATAATATGCAACGTTAAAAAAAAAAAAAAAAAAAAAAAAAAAAAAAAATTATATATAATATATATATAATTTATATATATATAATAAATTTATATATATATATAATTTTTTTTTTTTTTTTAACGTTGCATATTATAGCCAAGCGTTGAGTCTTGATGATCCAAGCTCGTCAGAATTTTTGGAGCTGACAAAACTTTACAAATTTCTTGCTCTCGCAACTTTAGAATTTTTTGGAGCTCTCACATCTTGCAAATTGGAATGAGGAAGAATTTAGAAAACGAATTTTAGATTTTAGAATTAATTTGGGTATAGGTTGTCATGAACTGTGCATAATTTCTAGAAAAATCCTCAAGACAAAGCTTTAAAATCTGCGAGTCTCTGTAGTTCTCGATACTTTTTTTCAGACTCATTTTACAAATGGTTCATCCCTTCATCCCAGTGATATCTCTCAACCCCAACCCAGAGACCAGGACATCTCATTCATCTCGCAGATCCCAGCTCCAGGATCTCAGAGCCAAGCCATTTCAACAAAGTTTTCAAAGGATCCACAAAACACACGTCTCCAATATTTAAAAAATACCTGGATCATCTTTTCAAATGATTGAGCCCGTAGTGTTGGAAGCGCAGCCTATCAAGCTGTTGTGTTTTGACTCATCGGAAGGCTTTAACCTTTGAAAAGGTCCCGTTTTAAATGGCTACAGAAAACTCTGTGCTCTGGATCCATGGACCCCCTCCCTTGGAAAACGGCTTGGATTTCTGTGGGAGGTGCTTATAACTTTTGGAAAAGTAATTGATGTGTATCAAATCCTGTTTTGAATGGCATCGGGAAACCAGTTGCTCTGGATACAAGGGGTTGCTGCCTCATCCATTGGAAAAGTTTTGTTTTGAAAAGTCGATACGGGTAGGATGGTTTTGGATTCGCGTGACATTTTTTGAAAAATCTGGCTTTCGAACACAGCAGAGAGAGCTGCGAGACAGGTTGGGATGCATGGACATTCATGGAGTTGGGGAGAGATGCTCTGGAAATCCATTGCGCTGGGTTTGAAATCCATTGAGTTGGATCTGAAATCCTGGGCGTCAGCTCATCAGATTTTTGGAAGCTCTCACAACTTGCAAATTTTGTTTGATGGAGAAATTGGAAACTCTCTCAAAGACACACCTCAACAAAATTTTCTGGATCTCACCTCAAAAAAATTTCCTGGAACTCACCTCAACAAAATTTCCTGGATCTCACCTCAACAAAATTTTCTGGACCTCACCTCAACAAAATTTTTTGGACCTCACCTCAACAAAATTTTCTGAACCTCACCTCAACAAAATTTTCTGAACCTCACTAAAATTTTCTGGAACTCAGCTCCACAAAAATTTCTAGATCTCAGCTGTCTCACCGCAATCAAATTTTCTGGACCTCAACAAATAAAGATCTTGTATGATAAAGAATTTGGAAACTCTGACGAGCTTGCATCATCAAGACTCAACGCTTGGCAATAATCTGCAACGTTAAAAAAAAAAAAAAAAAAAAAATTATATATATATATATATATATATATATATATATATATATATATTTTTTTTTTTTTTTAACGTTGCATATTATAGCCAAGCGTTGAGTCTTGATGATCCAAGCTCGTCAGAATTTTTGGAGTTCTCACAACTTGATAATTTTGTCTGATGAAGAATTTAGATTTTAACCGAGCTTCAGCTCATCAGATTTTTGGAAGCTCTTACAACTTGCAAATTTTGTTTGATGGAGAAATTGGAAACTCTCTCAAAGACCTCACCTCAACAAAATTTTCTGGATCTCACCTCAAAAAATTTCCTGGATCTCACCTCAACAAAATTTTCTGGATCTCACCTCAAAAAAATTTCCTGGATCTCACCTCAACAAAATTTTCTGGATCTCACCTCAACAAAATTTTTTGGACCTCACCTCAACAAAATTTTTTGAACCTCACCTCAACAAAATTTTCTGAACCTCACCAAAATTTTCTGGATCTCACTTCAATCAAATTTTCTGGACCTCAACAAATAAAGATCTTGTATGATAAAGAATTTGGAAACTCTGACGAGCTTGCATCATCAAGACTCAACGCTTGGCAATATTCTGCAACGTTTAAAAAAAAAAAAAAAAAAAAAAAAAAATTATATATATAATTTTTTTTTTTTATTTTTTTTTTAACGTTGCATATTATAGCCAAGCGTTGAGTCTTGATGATCCAAGCTCGTCAGAATTTTTGGAGCTCTCACAACTTGATAATTTTGTCTGATGAAGAATTTAGATTTTAACCGAGCGTCCGCTCATCAGATTTTTGGAAGCTCTCAATACTTGCAAATTTTGTTTGATGGAGAAATTGGAAACTCTCTCAAAGACCTCACCTCAACAAAATTTCTGGATCTCACCTCAAAAAAATTGCTGCGAGAGAGGTTGGGATGCATGGACATTCATGGAGTTGGGGAGAGATGCTCTGGAAATCCATTGCGCTGGGTTTGAAATCCATTGGATCTGAAATCCTGGGGGTGGCTCGTCGATTGGGTTGGGACTCGAAATTTGAATTTTGGGAAACGCAACTTTTTGGTGGTCGTTGTCATTTGGTATTTTTTTCAGCTTGAGCCATGTCTCGACACTCTCGACTCATCATCAGAATGTCCTTGGGTCAATGATCATGGAATCCCATTCATCTCGCAAACCCCCCAGCCTCAGAATCTCAGAACCACATTTTTTTTTTTTTTTTTTTTTTTTTTTTTTTTTGTTATAGCTAGGTGTTGAGTGTCGATGATTCTCATCCCATCAAAATTTTCTGGAGCTCTCAAAATTTTCTGGAAGCAGACTAAATTTCTAAACTCAATTATTTAATGTCATATAATATTAACCTAATTATTTAAAAGATGTCTATTTTAATACAATATTTTAAAGAATTCTTTTTTTAATATTTCAATATTTAAAAGAATTCTTTTTTTAATATTTGACAATTTTTTAGAACTCTTTTTTTAACATTTGATTTTTTTGATATACATCTTTTTCTTTTTAAAGATGTATATTGTTGTAAAATGAGAAAAAATTATGTAATTGAGACTGTAAAAACATGCTCATTTTGAATTTCGAGTTTAAAAGTCGGACCCTTCCAACAACGACTTTTAAACGATTCAAGGTACCGATCCCTTTGGTACCTTGAATCGTTTAAAAGTCAAAGTTAAAAATCTAACTTTCAAACTAAAAATCTTGTTTTAATAGCTATTTTAATGCATTTTTCGTATCAAATTCGTTTAAATCATATAATTTTTCTAATTAGTTTTGTTACTTTTCAGTTACAAAACGTAACTTTCACAGACTCGAAAATGGAAATGGTTTGCGTTTTCCTCGTTTTCCAACTTTCCACATTTTCCTATGAAAATCAAACGTTTCCCCGTTCAAGTATTTTTTAGTTTCTGAGAAATGCTTATATATTTTTGCCGTTTTCCGTTGCACCCAGTTTCACGTCGACGGTTGTTTAATATGAAATTAGCATACGGACGAGAGTCGAAAAAATACCTGAGCAGAAAAAATGTATAAGCGCCGTCACGGCTAACCGTTTGGCCAAATATAGCTATTTGAAATTGTCGTATATTTATTTGGAATTGTCGTAGGATCGAGAGTCGAAAAAATACCTGAGCCGAAAAAATGTGTAAGTGCAGACGCGTCAAACCGTTTGGCCAGACATCGCCGTTTGGCTTGTCCCATGAAAAGAAGTCTTGAGAGATTCAAAAAATTCTGATGAGCTAAGATCATCAACTCATCAGAAATTGACGAAGAGAGCTCCAAAAAATTCTGATGAGCTAAGATCATCAACTCATCAGAAATTGACGAAGAGAGCTCCAGAAAATTTTGATGGGCTGAGAATCATCGACAATCAACACCTAGCTTTAAAAATATATATATATATATATATATATATATATATATATATATATATATATATATATATATATATATATTTTTTTTTTTTTTTAACAATTATGTTGTTCATCTTGAACTTGCCATAAGACATCGTGGAAATTTGGTTGATTGCAACCATCACGTTGTTGTTTTCATGCTACAAGTTTCATAAGAGAATAACGATTCCATTTGAAATGTTGAATAACTTGCTTCCATAGATTAATTCTCTAGTCTCGAGATGGAGCTCCAAGACCAAACAACTCTATTTGGATGGGACAGCATCACCCAACTCTTGATATCAAATCCATTGACTGTCAAAGCCTTTGAAGCATTCCAAGGATGGGGTTCCATTGAAATCGTTCGGGGGCTTCCCAAACTCAGAGTGGGGAGAAGCGCAACCATTTGAAAACGTGAACTGAATCCCAGAGCCTGGTTTGGACATTGTGAAAGCGACTCTGAGGCGTGGATCATTTGAAAAAATATTGAAATTATTGTGGTTCTGAGATCCTGAAGTTGGGGGGTTTGCGAGATGAATGGGATTCCATGATCATTGACCCAAGGACATTCTGATGATGAGTCGAGAGTGTCGAGACATGGCTCAAGCTGAAAAAAATACCAAATGACAACGACCACCAAAAATTTGCGTTTCCCAAAATTCAAATTTCGAGCCCCAACCCAATCGACGAGCCACCCCCAGGATTTCAGATAGAATGGATTTCAAACCCAGCGCAATGGATTTCCAGAGCATCTCAGCCTAACTCCATGAATGTCCATGCATCCCAACCTCTCTCGCAGCAATTTTTTTGAGGTGAGATCCAGAAATTTTGTTGAGGTGAGGTCTTTGAGAGAGTTTCCAATTTCTCCATCAAACAAAATTTGCAAGTATTGAGAGCTTCCAAAAATCTGATGAGCGGACACTCGGTTAAAATCTAAATTCTTCATCAGACAAAATTATCAAGTTGTGAGAGCTCCAAAAATTCTGACGAGCTTGGATCATCAAGACTCAACGCTTGGCTATAATATGCAACGTTAAAAAAAAAAAAAAAAAAAAAAAAAAATTATATATATAATTTTTTTTTTTTTTTTTTTTTTTTTAAACGTTGCAGATTATTGCCAAGCGTTGAGTCTTGATGATGCAAGCTCGTCAGAGTTTCCAAATTCTTTATCATACAAGATCTTTAATTGTTGAGGTCCAGAAAATTTGATTGAAGTGAGGTCCAGAAAATTTTGGTGAGGTTCAGAAAATTTTGTTGAGGTGAGGTCCAAAAAATTTTGTTGAGGTGAGGTCCAGAAAATTTTGTTGAGGTGAGATCCAGGAAATTTTGTTGAGGTGAGATCCAGGAAATTTTTTTGAGGTGAGATCCAGAAAATTTTGTTGAGGTGTGTCTTTGAGAGAGTTTCCAATTTCTCCATCAAACAAAATTTGCAAGTTGTGAGAGCTTCCAAAAATCTGATGAGCTGACGCCCACGATTTCAGATCCAACTCAATAGATTTCAAACCCAGCGCAATGGATTTCCAGAGCATCTCTCCCCAACTCCATGAATGTCCATGCATCCCAACCTGTCTCGCAGCTCTCTCTGCTGTGTTCGAAAACCAGATTTTTCAAAAAAGTCACGCGAATCCAAAACCATCCACCCCGTATCGACTTTTCAAAACAACACTTTTCCAATGGATGAGGCAGCAACCCCATGTATCCAGAGCAACCGGTTTCCCGATGCCATTCAAAACAGGATTTGATACACATCAATTACCTTTCCAAAAGTTATAAGCACCTCCCACAGAAATCCAAGCCGTTTTCCAAGGGAGGGTTCCATGGATCCAGAGCACAGAGTTTTCTGAAGCCATTTAAAACGGGACCTTTTCAAAGGTTAAAGCCTTCCGATGAGTCAAAACACACCAGCTTGATAGGCTGCGCTTCCAACACCACGGGCTCAATCATTTGAAAAGATGATCCGGGTATTTTTTAAATATTGGAGACGTGTGTTTTGTGGATGCTTTGAATACTTTGTCGAAATGGCTTGGCTCTGAGATCCTGGAGCTGGGATCTGCGAGATGAATGAGATGTCCTGGTCTCTGGGTTGGGGTTGAGAGATATCACTGGGATGAAGGGATGAACCATTTGTAAAATGAGTCTGAAAAAAAGTATCGAGAACTACAGAGACTCGCAGATTTTAAAGCTTGGTCTTCAGGATTTTTCTAGAAATTATGCACAGCTCATGACTCATGAGCTCATGACAACCTATACCCAAATTAATTCTAAAATCTAAAATTCGTTTTCTAAATTCTTCCTCATTCCAATTTGCAAGATGTGAGAGCTCCAAAAAATTCTAAAGTTGCGAGAGCAAGAAATTTGTAAAGTTTTGTCAGCTCCAAAAATTCTGACGAGCTTGGATCATCAAGACTCAACGCTTGGCTATAATATGCAACGTTAAAAAAAAAAAAAAAAAAAAAAAAAAAAAAAAAAAAATTATATATATATATAAATTTTTTTTTTTTTTTTTTTTAACGTTGCAGATTATTGCCAAGCGTTGAGTCTTAATGATGCAAGCTCGTCAGAGTTTCCAAATTCTTTATCATACAAGATCTTTATTTGTTGAGGTCCAGAAAATTTGATTGAGGTGAGACAGCTGAGATCTAGAAATTTTTGGTGAGGTTCAGAAAATTTTGTTGAGGTGAGGCTCAGAAAATTTTGTTGAGGTGAGATCCAGGAAATTTTGTTGAGGTGAGATCCAGGAAATTTTTTTGACGTGAGATCCAGAAAATTTTGTTGAGGTGTGTCTTTGAGAGAGTTTCCAATTTCTCCATCAAACAAAATTTGCAAGTTGTGAGAGCTTCCAAAAATCTGATGATCTGACGCCCAGGATTTCAGATCCAACTCAATGGATTTCAAACCCAGCGCAATGGATTTCCAGAGCATCTCTCCCCAACTCCATGAATGTCCATGCATCCCAACCTCTCTCGCAGCTCTCTCTGCTGTGTTCGAAAACCAGATTTTTCAAAAAAGTCACGCGAATCCAAAACCATCCACCCCGTATCGACTTTTCAAAACAACACTTTTCCAATGGATGAGGCAGCAACCCCATGTATCAAGCGCAACCGGTTTCCCGATGCCATTCAAAACAGGATTTGATACACATCAATTACCTTTCCAAAAGTTATAAGCACCTCCCACAGAAATCCAAGCCGTTTTCCAAGGGAGGGTTCCATGGATCCAGAGCACAGAGTTTTCTGAAGCCATTTAAAACGGGACCTTTTCAAAGGTTAAAGCCTTCCGATGAGTCAAAACACACCAGCTTGATAGGCTGCGCTTCCAACACCACGGGCTCAATCATTTGAAAAGATGATCCGGGTATTTTTTAAATATTGGAGACGTGTGTTTTGTGGATCCTTTGAAAACTTTGTCGAAATGGCTTGGCTCTGAGATCCTGGATTTGGGATCTGCGAGATGAATGAGATGTCCTGGTCTCTGGGTTGGGGTTGAGAGATATCACTGGGATGAAGGGATGAACCATTTGTAAAATGAGTCTGAAAAAAAGTATCGAGAACTACAGAGACTCGCAGATTTTAAAGCTTGGTCTTGAGGATTTTTCTAGAAATTATGCACAGCTCATGACTCATGAGCTCATGACAACCTATACCCAAATTAATTCTAAAATCTAAAATTCGTTTTTTAAATTCTTCCTCATTCCAATTTGCAAGATGTGAGAGCTCCAAAAAATTCTAAAGTTGCGAGAGCAAGAAATTTGTAGTTTTGTCAGCTCCAAAAATTCTGACGAGCTTGGATCATCAAGACTCAACGCTTGGCTATAATATGCAACGTTAAAAAAAAAAAATAAAAAATAAAAAAAAATTATATATATATATATATATATATATAATTTTTTTTTTTTTTTAACGTTGCAGATTATTGCCAAGCGTTGAGTCTTGATGATGCAAGCTCGTCAGAGTTTCCAAATTCTTTATCATGCAAGATCTTTATTTGTTGAGGTCCAGAAAATTTGATTGAGGTGAGACAGCTGAGATCTAGAAATTTTTGTGGAGCTGAGTTCCAGAAAATTTTGGTGAGGTTCAGAAAATTTTGTTGAGGTGAGGTTCAGAAAATTTTGTTGAGGTGAGGTCCAAAAAATTTTGTTGAGGTGAGGTCCAGAAAATTTTGTTGAGGTGAGATCCAGGAAATTTTTTTGAGGTGAGGTCCAGAAAAGTTTGTTGAGGTGAGATCCAGGAAATTTTTTGAGGTGAGATCCAGAAAATTTTGTTGAGGTGAGGTCTTTGAGAGAGTTTCCAATTTCTCCATCAAACAAAATTTGCAAGTTGTGAGAGCTTCCAAAAATCTGATGAGCTGACGCTCGGTTAAAATCTAAATTCTTCATCAGACAAAATTATCAAGTTGTGAGAGCTCCAAAAATTCTGACGAGCTTGGATCATCAAGACTCAACGCTTGGCTATAATATGCAACGTTAAAAAAAAAAAAATATATATATATATATATATATATATATATATATATACATATATATATAATTTTTTTTTTTTTAACGTTGCAGATTATTGCCAAGCGTTGAGTCTTGATGATGCAAGCTCGTCAGAGTTTCCAAATTCTTTATCATACAAGATCTTTATTTGTTGAGGTCCAGAAAATTTGATTGAGGTGAGACAGCTGAGATCTAGAAATTTTTGTGGAGCTGAGTTCCAGAAAATTTTGGTGAGGTTCAGAAAATTTTATTGAGGTGAGGTTCAGAAAACTTTGTTGAGGTGAGATCCAAAAAATTTTGTTGAGGTGAGGTCCAGAAAATTTTGTTGAGGTGAGATCCAGGAAATTTTGTTGAGGTGAGGTCCAGGAAATTTTTTTGAGGTGAGATCCAGAAAATTTTGTTGAGGTGAGGTCTTTGAGAGAGTTTCCAATTTCTCCATCGAACAAAATTTGCAAGTTGTGAGAGCTTCCAAAAATCTGATGAGCTGACGCCCAGGATTTCAGATCCAACTCAATGGATTTCAAACCCAGCGCAATGGATTTCCAGAGCATCTCTCCCCAACTCCATGAATGTCCATGCATCCCAACCTGTCTCGCAGCTCTCTCTGCTGTGTTCGAAAACCAGATTTTTCAAAAAAGTCACGCGAATCCAAAACCATCCAACCCGTATCGACTTTTCAAAACAACACTTTTCCAATGGATGAGGCAGCAACCCCATGTATCCAGAGCAACCGGTTTCCCGATGCCATTCAAAACAGGATTTGATACACATCAATTACCTTTCCAAAAGTTATAAGCACCTCCCACAGAAATCCAAGCCGTTTTCCAAGGGAGGGGGTCCATGGATCCAGAGCACAGAGTTTTCTGAAGCCATTTAAAACGGGACCTTTTCAAAGGTTAAAGCCTTCCGATGAGTCAAAACACACCTGCTTGATAGGCTGCGCTTCCAACACCACGGGCTCAATCATTTGAAAAGATGATCCGGGTATTTTTTAAATATTGGAGACGTGTGTTTTGTGGATCCTTTGAAAACTTTGTCGAAATGGCTTGGCTCTGAGATCCTGGAGCTGGGATCTGCGAGATGAATGAGATGTCCAGGTCTCTGGGTTGGGGTTGAGAGATATCACTGGGATGAAGGGATGAACCATTTGTAAAATGAGTCTGAAAAAAAGTATCGAGAACTACAGAGACTCGCAGATTTTAAAGCTTGGTCTTGAGGATTTTTCTAGAAATTATGCACAGCTCATGACTCATGAGCTCATGACAACCTATACCCAAATTAATTCTAAAATCTAAAATTCGTTTTCTAAATTCTTCCTCATTCCAATTTGCAAGATGTGAGAGCTCCAAAAAATTCTAAAGTTGCGAGAGCAAGAAATTTGTAGTTTTGTCAGCTCCAAAAATTCTGACGAGCTTGGATCATCAAGACTCAACGCCTGGCTATAATATGCAACGTTAAAAAAAAAAAAAAAAAATTATATATATACATATAATTTTTTTTTTTTTTTTTTTTTTAACGTTGCAGATTATTGCCAAGCGTTGAGTCTTGATGATGCAAGCTCGTCAGAGTTTCCATATTCTTTATCATACAAGATCTTTATTTGTTGAGGTCCAGAAAATTTGATTGAGGTGAGACAGCTGAGATCTAGAAATTTTTGTGGAGCTGAGTTCCAGAAAATTTTGGTGAGGTTCAGAAAATTTTATTGAGGTGAGGTTCAGAAAATTTTGTTGAGGTGAGATCCAAAAAATTTTGTTGAGGTGAGGTCCAGGAAATTTTTTTGAGGTGAGGTCCAGAAAATTTTGTTGAGGTGAGATCCAGGAAATTTTTTTGAGGTGAGATCCAGAAAATTTTGTTGAGGTGAGGTCTTTGAGAGAGTTTCCAATTTCTCCATCAAACAAAATTTGCAAGTTGTGAGAGCTTCCAAAAATCTGATGAGCTGACGCTCGGTTAAAATCTAAATTCTTCATCAGACAAAATTATCAAGTTGTGAGAGCTCCAAAAATTCTGACGAGCTTGGATCATCAAGACTCAACGCTTGGCTATAATATGCAACGTTAAAAAAAAAAAAAAAAAAAAAAAAAATATATATATATATATATATATATATATATATATATATATATATATATATATATATATATATATATATATATATATATATATATATATATATATATATATATAATTTTTTTTTTTTTAACGTTGCAGATTATTGCCAAGCGTTGAGCCTTGATGATGCAAGATCGTCAGAGTTTCCAAATTCTTTATCATGCAAGATATTTATTTGTTGAGGTCCAGAAAATTTGATTGAGGTGAGACAGCTGAGATCTAGAAATTTTTGTGGAGCTGAGTTCCAGAAAATTTTGGTGAGGTTCAGAAAATTTTGTTGAGGTCTAAATTCTTCATCCGACAAAATTATCAAGTTGTGAAAGCTCCGAAAATTCTGAAGAGCTGAGACCATTGAGGGTTGACGCTTAGCTTTAATCTACAATTAATTATTTATTCGGGGGTGGTATGTTGACAATTGGAGCCGCCGAGGTTAGGTTGATATTGTTGTGCATATGAAAATGTGCTTCTCCAGTCGCCTGTTTTTTCGTCGCTGCGAATTCTCGCTCCAGAGCGGCAATTTTTTGCATTAGTTTTTCAATTTCGGCTTGCGTCCGAGCGTTTGAGTCTGTCTTTTCCCGCTTCAGCGTCTCAATTTCAGTCTTCAAGTCCATTATTTCTTGTTCGAGCGTGGTAATCTGACGTTTCAGCGTATTTCGTTCCAATACGCCTTTTTGCATCTCAATTCTTTGTTTCTCATTCATGTGCTCAACAATAGTCATTTGACGGACTTGTGGTTTAGTTAACGTATAATAGGCATTTTTCAAACCTTGACGCAGAGAATTTCCCTTTCGAATCTGGTCGGTCATGGCCGCTATGTAATTGTGAAATGTAGGTTCGACCTCCATCGGTCGGACGCGCATCGTGTTGTTCTCAAACCAAAACACTGTGAAATCTCCGTCTGGATGAGGTTCCCAATCCTTTCGCACTTGAATGGGACAGTCTAACACTTCCAAAATGTCAAGCACATGCACACGATATGTTTTGTGGGGGGTCCAAAACACTTTACACTTCCAATCCAGTACGAGCCTATCTCGAAGTTTTTGTTTTATCCATTCCATTATACCGTTGCGCCACAAACTAGCCATGGACATGATTCTGTGTTCGTGCAACGGGCGATTGATATAAAAATGTCCACCTTTTCCCACGCCCGGCTTCTTGGATCCAGAACATTGAGCTTTTTCATTGGATACATAATTAATGGTATTGGCTAAATGCATGGCCGACTTAATCTCATTCTGACCTTTGCAATAGCGTTCTGAAGCGTGAGACACTTTAATCTGATTCCATATTTTTAGATAGTTTGCTCGATTGGACACGGCCACAATCATGTGGCGATGGAGTTTATTACAAGCCATAACTTTTCGTTTCACAGTATTGCAACCATCGCACAAGCACCAAAAGGTTGAGACCACCAGTCGACTGCCATCCAACACGGACATTTTCATCTTGAAACTAGAAAAGGCGTACGATCGAATATACACGTGATAAAACGTCCATGCCTTGGAAAAGTACATTCGAAACAGGGCCGTAGCCTCTCGACCCAAACCACTCTCTTCATTAAACACATGAAAGGATCCCGTGTCTCGCAACTCTTGAAAGTCGCCTGGGTAGTTGTCATAAAATCCACACTCTTGCAAATCTTTGTCAATGTGTCGATGGTGGAGGCGATGATAAAGGTGTGAGGGATCAAACCGAAGACATATACATAATTTAAAAGGTGAGATTTCGGGAGCAGTAGCACTGGTTCCAGCAGTAGAGTGCTGGCTTAAACATTTTTTCTTCTCCTTTTTAATCTGCTCTAGAAACTGTTTAAAACATTTTACTTTGTGGCTGTCATCAGTTGTTGAATTTGAAAAATTGTATTCTCCACAAAAAATGCATTTGGTCTTTTCATTGAAACCATGTTCAGAGTCGGAATGAGTCTTTCGATACTCGTCCAATGTCAAACTCTTGTCGCAAAATGGACAATTGATAATCCTATCATTCCAATATCGGTACAACCAGCGTAATTGCGTTTTGAAAGATGCTTTCGAACCCATCTTGACAAGAATATATAAAATGTTTCAGACTCTGAGAAGTTGAATTGAACTCTAAGAAAATTCCTTAGACATTAAGACCAGCCAGACTCGACACCTTATTAAAACCTTTAACATTAAAAAAAAAAAATATATATATATATATATATATATATATATATATATATATATATATATAATTTTTTTTTTTTTTTTTTTTTTAACGTCTTTATATGATGTGTAGCTTGTCTTAGTGTTCAGAGGTTTTTTAAATTCTTCATCATTCAACTTTGCAACTTGTGTGAGCTCTAAAAATTCTAAAGGTGTGAGAGCAAGAAATTTCTAAACTGACAACTCCGAAAAATTCTGACGAGCTGAGATGATCAAGACTCAACACTTAGCTTTAATCTGCTACATCAAAAAAACAAAAAAAAATATATATATATATATATATATACATATATATATATATTTTTTTTTTTTTTTTTAACATCACTATATTATGTGTAGCTTGTCTTAGTGTTCAGAGGTTTTTTAAATTCTTCATCATTCAACTTTGCAACTTGTGTGAGCTCCAAAAATTCTAAAGGTGTGAGAGCAAGAAATTTTTAAACTGACAACTCCGAAAAATTCTGACGAGCTGAGATGATCAAGACTCAACACTTAGCTTTAATCTGCTACATCAAAAAAAAAAAAAAAAAAATATATATATATATATATATATATATATATATATATATATATACATATATATATATATATATATATATTTTATTTTTTTATTTTTTTTTTTTTAACATCACTATATTATGTGTAGCTTGTCTTAGTGTTCAGAGGTTTTTTAAATTCTTCATCATTCAACTTTGAAACTTGTGTGAGCTCCAAAGATTCTAAAGGTGTGAGAACAAGAAATTTCTAAACTGACAACTCCGAAAAATTCTGACGAGCTGAGATGATCAAGACTCAACGCTTAGCTTAAATCTGCTACATTAAAAAAAAAAAAAAAAAAAAAATATATATATATATATATATATATATATATATATATATATATTTTTTTTTTATTTTTTTTTTTTTTACGTATAACATTTTCCAGTGTCATAGAAATTCTAAAGTTGAAAGCTCCAAGAAATTCTAAAGTTGCGGGTTCCAAGAAATTCTAAATTTGACAGCTCCAAGAAATTCTAAAGTTGCGGGTTCCAAGAAATTCTAAATTTGAGAGCTCCAAGAAATTCTAAAGTTGCGGGTTCCTAGAAATTCTAAATTTGAGAGCTCCAAGAAATTCTAAATTTGAGAGCTCCAAGAAATTCTAAAATTGCGGGTTCCAAGAAATTCTAAATTTGAGAGCTCCAAGAAATTCTAAAGTTGCGGGTTCCAAGAAATTCTAAAGTTGCGGGTTCCAAGATTTTCTAAAGTTGAGAGCTCCAAGATTTGAGCTGTGTGAAGTTGAGTGAGGTCAGAAAATTCTAAAGTTGTCAGAGCTCCAAAAACATCTGATGTGTAGCTTGTCTCGATTGCCGAGAAATTTTCTAAAAATGGTCACCGAAATGTTTATCTCATCGAGACGAGTTTATAGATGCCCAACACAATATACCTTGCTTGAAAATTTAAAATTGTACCGTGGTTGGTACAACTGAAAACAGAGGCCACCAAAATATTTTACTCATCAAGACGAATCAATCGATACCTCACACGATATATTTTGCTGAAAACTCTTTGCTGGAAAAACTAACTCCGCTCCATGGGGGGTCTCATGGACTCGGGTCCAATCAAAAAATTCCATTCATCGAGACGAATCGATCGATACCCCACACGATATATTTTGATAGAAACTCTTTGCTGGAAAATCTAACTCCGCTCCATGGGGGGTCTCATGAACCCGGGTTCAATCAAAATATTTTACTCATCAAGACGATTCTATCGGTACCCCACATGATATATTTTGCTAAAAAGTCTTTGTGTAAAAATCTAACTCCATGGGGGGTCTCATCGACCCGGGGCCATCAAAAAATTTTACTCACCGAGACGAATCTATGGATACCCCACATGATATATTTTATTAAAAAGTCTTTGATTAAAAATCTAACTCCGTTCCATGGGGGGTCTCATCGACCCGGGGCCATCAAAAAATTTTACTAATCGAGACGAATCTATGGATACCCCACATGACATATTTTGATAGAAACTCTTTGCTGGAAAATCTAACTCCGCTCCATGGGGGGTCTCATGGACCCGGGTCCAATCAAAATATTTTATTCATCAAGACGAATCTATCGATACCTCACACGATATATTTTGCTGAAAACTCTTTGATTAAAAATCTAACTCCGTTTCATGGGGGTCTCGAGGACCCGGGGCCATCAAAAAATTCCATTCATCAAGACGAATCGATCGATACCCCACACGACATATTTTGATAGAAACTCTTTGCTGGAAAATCTAACTCCGCTCCATGGGGGGTCTCATGGATCCGGGTCCAATCAAAAAATTTTACTCATCAAGACGAATCTATCGATACCTCACACGATATATTTTGCTAAAAAGTCTTTGATTTAAAATCTAACTCCGTTCCATGGGGGTTCTCGAGAACCCGGGTCCAATCAAAAAATTTTACTCATCGAGACGAATCGATCGATACCCCACATGATATATTTTGTTTGAAAGTCTTTGATTAAAAATCTAACTCCTTTGATTAAAAATCTAACACATTTTGATGAGACAATTTTTTATTGATAATTAAAAAAATTTTTACAGACATGTACAGACATTACAGACATTAATTACAGACATTAATATTTACATTACAGGCATTAGTATTTACAGACATGTAACAGGATCAATGATATATTGGTTTGTTTGTTGACTCATGATGTATAGCTAATATTTAGTTTAAAATTTAAAAGTCAATTTTCAAGGTCATCCAAACGGCAAAAAAAATCACTAGATCCACACTAGTGAGGGATGAGGTACCATCATCCAACTTAAAATTAATTCTAAAACTAATTATAAACAATGCGAAAACTAAATCTAAAACTAATTATAAACAATGCTAAATTTTACAAGTCCATTTTCAAGGTCATCCAAACGGCAAAAAAAAATCACTAGATCCACACTAGTGAGGATGAGGTACCGTCATCCAACTTAAAACTAATTCTAAAACTAAAACTTAAAACTAATTCTAAAACTAAAACTTAAAAATAATTCTAAGACTAAAACTTAAAACTAATTTTAAAACTAAAACTTAAAACTAATTCTAAAACTAATTCTAAATCTAAATCTAAAGCTAATTCTAAAACTAATTCTAAAACTAAATCTAAAACTAATTCTAAAACTAAATCTAAAACTAATTCTAAAACTAAATCTAAAACTAATTCTAAAACTAAATCTAAAACTAAATCTAAAACTAATTCTAAAACTAAATCTAAAACTAATTCTAAAACTAAATCTAAAACTAAATCTAAAACTAATTCTAAAACTAAATCTAAAACTAACTTAAACACTATATCCATGGATAAGGTCATGACCAACACATAAGCACACGTAAACACACATAAGCACACGTAAACACACGTAAGCACACATATATCGTCCAACACTGAGCTCATTTCTACGGCCATAAATACTCATAGCAGCTAAAGCCACTACGGAAACACTACCTCAGTTTCGACCAACAAAATGTGCATCATAGCCACCGTAGCGACTACAGAATTTTCACAAAGCCCATCATAGCTGCGGATGCAACTACGGAAATGCTCTTCTCGATGACATACGTCGCGATGTCATCATCCTCCATCTCACCTGAAAAAAAAATCATCTCATAGCTGGTATATTCCATCTGGCATTCTCCACCTGAAAAAAAATATCCGTTGCTCTTCTCGACAACAATCGTCGTGATTGTCATCATCCTCCATCTCCAACCATCGAATTGCGGTTGCAAAACGATGGCCACCGAGCTGCGGATAACAACTCGATGGAATCCCAACTGGCATTCTCCACCTGAAAAAAAATATCCGTTGCTCTTCTCGACAACAATCGTCGTGATTGTCATCATCCTCCATCTCCAACCATCGAATTGCGGTTGCAAAACGATGGCCACCGAGCTGCGGATAACAACTCGATGGAATCCCAACTGGCATTCTCCACCTGAAAAAAAATATCCGTTGCTCTTCTCGACAACAATCGTCGTGATTGTCATCATCCTCCATCTCCAACCATCGAATTGCGGTTGCAAAACGATGGCCACCGAGCTGCGGATAGCAACTCGATGGAATCCCAACTGGAACACTGGAATCATCTCATAGCAGCTAAAGCTACTACGGAAACACTACCTCAGTTACGGCCAACAAAATGTGCATCATAGCCGCCGTAGCGACTACGGAATTCTCACAAAGCCCATCATCGCTGCGGATGCAACTACGGAAATGCTCTTCTCGATGACATACGTCGCGATGTCATCATCCTCCATCTCTACTGAAAAAAAAAAAATCTCAGAGAGGTGTCGCTAACCTCAACTGCTATCCGTTGCTCTTCTCGACAACAATCGTCGTGATTGTCATCATCCTCCATCTCCAACCATCGAATTGCGGTTGCAAAACGATGGCCACCGAGCTGCGGATAACAACTCGATGGAATCCCAACTGGAACACTGGAATCATCTCATGGCACATTTTCATTTTTTGTCTTCATCTGTCACTAAACACTATATCCATGGATAAGGTCCATAAGCACACACATATCTTGAACACTGAAATCATCTCATGGTTGGCATATTCCATCTGGAAATCTGGCATAATCTCATGGCTGGTATATTCCATCTGGCATTCTCCATCTGAAAAAAAATTCTACGTACCTGGGGGATCCTCGATGAATCTCGTTACGAAACATGCCAACAGCTCAATATGATTGTTTTATCGGAAAATTCAATCGGAAAAGCAAAAAAATAAGCGTCATGCAGAGAGAAAGACATTATCCACTTCCAGTTGGCCAGGCTAGTCGCAGACAATGTTGGAAAATAACACACAAAGGCAAAAGGCATAGGAAAGAGAGCAGCGGCAGCAGCGGTCCCTGAGCACAATCATATTCAGCTGTAGACTCATCCATCGTAACGAGATGACTGTAAAGACCTCCAAGCACTGGTCGATACAGTGAGGATCCCAGGTTTTGCCGGAGCTTTTAAACACAATCTGTCAAAAAAAAAAAATTTCACAGCTTCGGCAAGTCAAGGCATGGCTATCCATATCATTTTCCAAAACAGCTTCCTCGAGCAAAGACGTGTCTACAATTGCTCCTGGTCGACGGCAAATGCTGCAGATCATCCCGGCAAATAGTACGGCAGAGTCACGGCATGGTGGTCGGCAAGCATCGGCAAGGCACATATCACAAGTTTTTCGGCGAGGCACACATCACAAGTCTTTTGGAGAGGCACATCTTCACAAGGTGGAGTCGCGGCTGCGACTGATTTCCAACGGAGAGTGAGCGCTTTTTAAACCCAATTTCCAAAAGTTTGAACCAAACAGAAGCGACTTTTGAGATTTTTTTTTTTTTTTTTTTTTCTTTTTTTTTTTTTTTTTTGAACGTGGGGGGTTAAAAGCTCCAGCGCTGGCTCTGGCTCTTCACACCTCATCCAGAATTTGAAAGTTCACCATGTATTTCGCTATCCATATCATTTTCCAAAACTGCTTCCTCGAGTAAAGACGTGTCTACAATTGCTCCTGGTCGACGGCAAATGCTGCAGATCATCCCGGCAAATAGTACGGCAGAGTCACGGCATGGTAGTCGGCAAGCATCGGCAAGTCTTTCGGCAAGGCACATATCACAAGTTTTTCGGCGAGGCACATATCACAAGTCTTTTGGTGAGGCACATCTTCACAAGGTGAAGTCGCGGCTGCGACTGATTTCCAATGGAGAGTGAGCGCTTTTTAAACCCAATTTCCAAAAGTTTTAACCAATCAGAAGCGACTTACAGATTTTGACAGATTCAACAAATTTAATAGCCCCGGGTCGATGAGACCCCCCATGGGACATTTTTTTAAAATTCAAGCAAAGTATATCATGTGGGATATCGATCGATTCGTCTCGATGAGCTTGACATTTTGATGGCCCCGGGGTCGATGAGACCCCCCATGGAACGGAGATTGATTTTCAATTAAAGTCTATTAATCAATATATGTCATGTGGGGTATCGATCGATTCGTCTCGATGATTAAAAAATTTTGACGGCCCCCGGTTCCGTGAGACCCCCCATGGGACAATTTTTAAAATTTAAATAAAGTATATCATGTGGGGTATCGATCGATTCGTCTCGATGAGTAAAATATTTTGATTGGACCCGGGACCACGAGACCCCCCATGGAGCGGAGTTAGATTTTTAATTAAAGATTATTCATCAAAATATGTCATGTGGGATATCGATCGATTCGTCTCGAAGAGTAAAATTTTTTGATGGCCCCGGGGTCGAATGGACCCCCCATGAAACATTTTTTAAAATTCAAACAAAGTATATCGTGTGGGGTATCTTGTTTCGTCTCGATGAGTAAAATATTTTGATTGGACCCGGGTCCGCGAGACCCCCCATGGAGCGGAGTTAGATTTTACAGCAAAGAGTTTCTATCAAAATATATCATGTGGGGTATCCATAGATTCGTCTCGATGAGTAAAATTTTTTGATTGGACCCGGGTCCATGAGACCCCCCATGGAGCAGAGTTAGATTTTTACACAAAGACTTTCAAACAAAATATATCATGTGGAGTATCGATCGATTCGTCTCGATGAGTAAAAAATTTTGATTGGACCCGGGTCCACGAGACCCCCCATGGAGCGGAGTTAGATTTTTAATTAAAGATTATTCATCAAAATATGTCATGTGGGGTATCGATCGATTCGTCTCGAAAAGTAAAATTTTTTGATGACCCCCGGGTCGAATGGACCCCCCATGAAACATTTTTTAAAATTCAAACAAAGTATATCGTGTGGGGTATCTGTTGTTTCGTCTCGATGAGTAAAATATTTTGATTGGACCCGGGTCCGCGAGACCCCCCATGGAGCGGAGTTAGATTTTACAGCAAAGAGTTTCTATCAAAATATATCATGTGGGGTATCCATAGATTCGTCTCGATAAGTAAAATTTTTTGATTGGACCCGGGTCCATGAGACCCCCCATGGAGCAGAGTTAGATTTTTACACAAAGACTTTCAAACAAAATATTTCATGTGGGGTATCGATCGATTCGTCTCGATGAGTAAAAAATTTTGATTGGACCCGGGTCCACGAGACCCCCCATGGAGCGGAGTTAGATTTTTAATTAAAGATTATTCATCAAAATATGTCATGTGGGGTATCGATCGATTCGTCTCGAAAAGTAAAATTTTTTGATGACCCCCGGGTCGAATGGACCCCCCATGAAACATTTTTTAAAATTCAAACAAAGTATATCGTGTGGGGTATCTGTTGATTCGTCTCGAAGAGTAAAATATTTTGATTGGACCCGGGTCCGCGAGACCCCCCATGGAGCGGAGTTAGATTTTACAGCAAAGAGTTTCTATCAAAATATATCATGTGGGGTATCCATAGATTCGTCTCGATAAGTAAAATTTTTTGATTGGACCCGGGTCCATGAGACCCCCCATGGAGCAGAGTTAGATTTTTACACAAAGACTTTCAAACAAAATATTTCATGTGGGGTATCGATCGATTCGTCTCGATGAGTAAAAAATTTTGATTGGACCCGGATTTACGAGACCCCCCATGGAGCGGAGTTAGATTTTTAATTAAAGATTATTCATCAAAATATGTCATGTGGGGTATCGATCGATTCGTCTCGAAGAGTAAAATTTTTTGATGGCCCACGGGTCGAATGGACCCCCCAGGAAACATTTTTTAAAATTCAAACAAAGTATATCGTGTGGGGTATCTATTGATTCGTCTCGATGAGTAAAATATTTTGAATGGACCCGGGTCCGCGAGACCCCCCTTGGAGCGGAGTTAGATTTTTACACAAAGACTTTCAAACAAAATATATCATGTTGGGTATCCATAGATTCGTCTTGATGAGTAAAATTTTTTGATTGGACCTGGGTCCATGAGACCCCCCATGGAGCGGAATTAGACTTTCAAACAAAGACTTTTTATCAAAATATATCATGTGGGATATCCATAGATTCGTCTTGATGAGTAAAATTTTTTGATTGGACCCGGGTCACTGAGACCCCCCATGGAGCGGAGTTAGACTTTCAAACAAAGACTTTTTATCAAAATATATCATGCGGGGTATCTATAGATTCGTCTCGATGAATGGAATTTTTTGATTGGACCGGGTCCATGAGACCCCCATGGAGTGGAATTAGATTTTTACACAAAGACTTTTTAGCAAAATATATCGTGTGAGGTATCGATAGATTCGTCTTGATGAGTAAAATATTTTGGTGGTCTCTGTTTTCAGTTGTACCAACCACGGTACAATTTTAAATTTTCAAACTAGGTATATTGTGTTGGACATCTATAAACTCGTCTCGATGAGGTAGACATTTCGGTGACCATTTTTAGAAAATTTCTCGGCAATCAAGACAAGCTACACATCAGATGTTTTTGGAGCTCTGACAACTTTAGAATTTTCTGACCTCACTCAACTTCACACAGATCAAGCTCAAATCTTGGAGCTCTCAAATTTAGAATTTCTCGGAGCCCACAACTTTAGAATTTTTTGGAGCTCTCAACTTTAAAATTTCTTGGAACCCGCAACTTTAGAATTTCTTGGAGTTCACAACTTTACAGTTTCTTGGAACCCACAACTTTAGAATTTCTTGAAGCTCTCAACTTTAGAATTTCTGTGACACTGTAAAAATGTTAAACGTTAAAAATTTTTTTTTTTTTTTTTAACGTTACAGATTTAAACGAAGCGCCAAGTCTTGATGTCTCAGCTTGTCAGAAAATTTTGGATCTGGAAACTTTGGGAAATCTTGGAACCCGCATTTTTAGAATTTCTCGGAACCCGCAACTTTAGAATTTCTTGAAACCTGCAACTTTAGAATTTCTCGGAACCCACAACTTTAGAAAATCTCTGAGCTCGCAACTTTAGAAAATCTCTGAGCTCGCAACTTTAGAAGATCTCTGAGCTCGCAACTTTAGAAAATCTCTGAGCTTTGAACTTTAGAAAAACAACTCTGGAACAACTCTTTGCCCAGAAGGGAGTCGCCCTCGAAGCGCTACACGAAACGAGAAACTTGCTGAGCAAGACCCTGTGGAAGGAGATGCATCCTCAACCCCCTACCTCATCGAAGCGATACAAGAAAAAAATGTCACGTAAATCCTTATTAAAGAAGAAACAAAAATGTCATGTAAACGCTTCCATTTGTAAAAATTAAATTTTTTTATGAAAAAATAAATGATTAAAATGCTGAGTTGGAAACTGTTGTAGTGTCTCTCTGTCCATTTCCGCAGGGGGTCGATTCCAAAAGGTCCGTAACATGGCGTCAATGGCGGGAGCCGTCAAACCAGACCCGCGACTCGGTTTGACGGCTCTTGACGGCTCTCGACCTACTCGTCACGCAGTCACTCGAAAAAATAGCTGAGCACCGTGACCCTTGCAAAATAATTTTAAAAACGCAAAACGACAAAATGAAATGCATAAGTCTCGATTCTCACTGCTCTGTCGCGACGCTGTTTTTTGAAATGTTCCCACTGCTTTGTCGTGACGCATAGTTTAGTTTTGTGTGACAATGAAATGACCAATTTTGGCCAGTAAACATGACAAAAAAAACTGGTAAGCCTCCGCAGAAGCCATTTCAAAACAAAAAATGAATTTCAATGCGTGTGTTCCCAACGTTGGCGAGCCAAAAAACCAGAGAGCCTCCGCAGAAGCCATTTCAAGCAAAAATGAATTTCAATGTGTGTGTCCTCAATGTTGGCGAGCAAAAACCACCGAGCCTCCGCAGAAGCCATTTCAAGCAAAAAAATGAATTTCAATGTGTGTGTTCTCAAGTGTTTTACGCCACAACGCCCAATGTTGGCATCGTGTGTATTTGCGCTTTCAGGATATCACCGGATGCATTTCCAAGAAATGGTTTGACAAACACATCCCCCAAATACACTTTCAGGATATCACGTGACAGGACATTTGTTTGAAACAACGTCATCACCGGATCCAGAGGATGTGGCCATATCACCCCACCCAGGATATTTTGAAATCTTTGTGAGGGTTGCGTCACGTGGATCATTTGAAATGACCTGGTTCTC
Organism: Parasteatoda lunata; assembly: GCA_949128135.1. Taxonomy (NCBI): domain Eukaryota; kingdom Metazoa; phylum Arthropoda; class Arachnida; order Araneae; family Theridiidae; genus Parasteatoda; species Parasteatoda lunata. Next base: position 5,118,796 of record OX421980.1, on the reverse strand, counting down.
AAATCCTGGGGATGGGGGATTTTGAGTTGAATTGAATTCCAAGGTCATTGGCCCAATTACATTCTGGCGATGCGTTGAGAGTGTGTCGAGACTCGAGGCTTGGCTCCAACACTCAGCTTAAAAAAACTGGACCGGAAGTGGGTGTGGCCAAACGTCAATGACTGCTTATGATAACGACCACCCAAAAAGTTGCGTTTCCAAAATTTCAAATTTCGTCTCGAGAAAATTTTTTGCTCGACTCAAAATCTCAGGACGAGTGAAAAAAATTTTTTTTAACCGGAAGTGGGCAAAGGTCAAACGTCAACAACTGCTTATGATAACGACCACCCAAAAGTTGCGTTTCGAAAATTTCAAATTCTGTCTCGACAAAATTTTGCTCGACTCAAAATCTCAGGACGAGTGAAAAAAAAATTTTTCTATCTAAAACTCTCGTATAGCAATCCGTGGTTTTCCGCGCTGCCATTCCGCGCTTTTATCATTATCACTCTTTTATAAAAATCATCCTTTTTCTATCAAATACAGACGACATCATAGAGGGGTTCATACCATTCCCGCGAAATATCGCTGTTAAAAGATAAAGCATAAATGATGATAAAAATCCCGATCCCCCAACCCAAAACCCCTGTCCCAACCCAATCTGCAAGCCCCCCAGGCTGTCAGATCCAACTCGATGGATTCCAAAGCCAGCGCCATGGATTTCAAGACTCCCACTCCATGGATATCCATGCATGTCAATCTCTCTCGCCATGTGTCAAAGCCAGATAGATTCAACAAAATGTCACGCATCCCAGTGCCCGTATCCATAATTCACAACCGCATTTTTCCGATGAATGTGGCAACTGCTCCATGGATCCAGAGCACCGGTGTGTTTCCGAAGCCATACGACGCCATTCCAAACGGGATTCGACACGCATCACCAAAACCTAGTCAAACGTCAAACCCACCCAGCTGTGATCCCACTCCATGGATTTCAGATCCAACTCTATGGATTTCAGATCCAACTCCATGGACTCCAGATCCAACTCCATGGACTCCAGATCCAACTCCATGGATTTCAGATCCGACTCCAAGGACTTCAGATCTGACTCCAAGGATTTCAGATCCGACTCCAAGGATTTTAGATCCAACTCCAGGGATTTCAGATCCAATTCCATGGATTTCAGATCCAACTCCATGGATTTCAGATCCAACTCCAAGGATTTCAGATCCCCACTCCATGAATGTGGATCGTGACTCCATGAATGGGGATCGTGACTCGAGGCATGGCTCAAACGCTCAGCTAAAAATAACTAGACCGGAAGTGGGTGTGGCCAAACGTCAACGACTGCTTATGATAACGACCACCCAAAAAGTTGCGTTTCGAAAATTTCAAATTTCGTCTCGAGAAAATTTTTGCTCGACTCAAAATCTCCGGACGAGTGAAAAAAAAAAATAGTGTTACTATATATAGATATAAAAAATTGCTCGTATAGTCTTACACGTTTTAGCACAGAATATGAGCGTTTTCAAAAATGTCATTTTTTATAAAAAAAAATACCCTTTTCTTTAAAAAAACGGATCCATTTTTCAATCTCAACGATGAAAAGACCCTTTTCAAAAAATATCATATTTTCATACATCGACGCCCTTTTCCTTTTCAAAATGGATCCATTTTTCATTTTAAGCAGTGGTTTCAAACTGAATCCAGCAAAACTTGACGCTCTCCATGGATTCCAAATCCAACTGCATGGATTTCAGATCCAACTCCATGGATTTCAGATCCAACTCCATGGATTTCAGATCCAACTCCATGGATTTCAGATCCGACTCCAAGGATTTCAGATCCGACTCCAAGGATTTCAGATCCGACTCCAAGGATTTCAGATCCGACTCCAAGGATTTCAGATCCGACTCCATGGATTTCAGATCCAACTCCAAGAATTTCAGATCCAACTCCATGGACTCCAGATCCAACTCCATGGATTTCAGATCCAACTCCATGGATTTCAGATCCCCACTCCATGAATGTGGATCGTGACGCGAGGCATGGCTCAAACGCTCAGCTGAAAATAACTAGACCGGAAGTGGGGCGTGGCCAAACATCAACGACTGCTTATGACAACGACCACCCAAAAGTTGCGTTTTGAAAATTTCATCTCGACAAAATTTTGGCTCGACCCAAATCTCCAGCCAAGTGAAAAAAAAAAAAAAAAAAACTAGACCGGAAGTGGGCAGAGGTCAAACGTCAACAACTGCTTATGATATCGACCGCCCAAAAGTTGCGTGTCCAAAATTTCAAATTCTGTCTCGAGAAAATTTTTTGCTCAACTCAAAATCTCCGGACGAGTGAAAAAAAAATTTTGAAACTTTGCATTAAAAAAAATGTCGTATTGCTAACCTACCGTTTGCAAATCCATTTGCAAAAAGAAAATACATCATTTTTTCATATTACACACCTAAAATATCGTAAAAAGCGTGGGAACCATCGTTTGAAAAGCTGAAATGTAAAAGATGAAAAAGACCTAGCCCCCAACCACATTCCACAGGTTTTGGAATCTTTGAGACGTGTGTTTCGGTTCTGGATCATTTGAAAAACGGTTGAAATGGCGTGGCTCTGAAATCTTGGGGCCGGACACAACGACCACCCAAAACTTGAGTTTCGAAAATTTCAAATTCTGTCTCGAGAAAAATTTTGGCTCGACTCGAAATCTCCAGACGAGTGAAAAAAATTTTTTTGAATCTTTGTATTAAAGGCTGTCAATTAATCTTAACCACTTTACACATTTCTATGCACACCTAAAAATAGCATTTTTCTCCACTATTATTTTCTCGCTCTTTCAACATCTATTTTTATAAAATATACCTGACACATCTCCTCAAACACGTATACTATCACGTGAAAAGATGAAACGTAAAACAATCGAAAACTCCAACCCAAAGCCACTACACCACCCCCATCTGCGAGTCCATCCCATGGATGTCAAAACATTTTTCACAAAAAACAATTTTACAAAATGGAACACGATCCCATGCGAAAGCTCCGCGATACCAAAGCCCATCCATCTCAACGCCTGTCAAAGCAATGCCTTACCCCACGGATGAAGCTGCGGCTCCATTGTCACGAACCCCACGGAGATGGTCTCTCGATCCACGGAATGTCAAAGTTTTTCGAAGCAGTCCATTGAAAAGGTCGTCCGATGCGTTTGACTGGATCCCAAACGCTTTGTGGGGAAACTTTTGAAAATTGTGACAGATTCCCAGGGCTTTGACATTGCGACTGAATCCAAAAAAAATTATTATTAATTTTATTTCTTTTATTTTTTTTTATAAAAAACTAGAATCAAGATAATATTCCGTTAGATTGTAGTTGAGTCATCGTAGCCGATTCCACCGCTAAAAAGCATTCGATTGTTTTGATTTGCATTTGGAGGGTGTGTCGTCAAGATGAGTCCAAAAAATAGAAATATGTATTTTGCATACCGTTATTGGAATAATCAGCCCATCCATTGTCCATTTTGCTACCAAGAAATGACATTGGACGAGTGTCGAAAAACTCATTCTCACTCCATTCATGGTTACAATGAAAAGATTGAATGTATTTTTTGCGGACAATACAAATTTTCAAATTCAACGGCGGATCACATCCACAGAGAAACGTGCTTTGCTCAGTTCCGAAACCAGAATAAGAAACACAAAGGAAAAATGTCAAATCACACAGACACTCCAACTGCTGGAACCAACGCTGCATCTGAAATCCATTCCGAAAGCTCCACTCCTAAATTATGTGCCTGTGCTACTTTTGACCCCTCATCCCTTTATCATCGACTCAACCATCGAGACATGGAAGAGGATTTGCAACAAATTGGATTTTATGACAACTATCCGGGTGATTTTCAAGCGTTGACAGACACGGGTTCGTTTCTCGTGTTTGATGATGAGAGTAATTTGGGTCATGAGGCTTCGGCCCTGTTTCGAATGTTCTTTTCCAACGAATGGTCTTTCTATCACGTGTATATTCGATCGTACGCCTTTTCCAGTTTCAAGACGAAAATGTCGGCAGCAATGGATGCCAGTCAATTGGTGGTCTCCACTTACTGGTGCTTGTGCGATGGTTGCACGACTGTCGAGAAAAATACAATGGCTTGAGATAAACTCCATCGCCACATGATTGTGGCTGTACGCAATCAATCCACCTATCTGAAAACGTGGAACAAGATTCACGTGCCTCATGCTTCAGAGCGCTATTGCAAAAGACAGAAAAAGATCACATTGGCCATTCATTTGGCAAATACCATTCATTATGTATCGAGCGAAAAAGCTCACTGCTCTGGATCCAAGAAGCCGGGCGTGAGGCGAGGTGGACATTTTTACATCAATCGCCCGTTACATAAGCATTCCGTTATGTCCATGGTCCTTTTATGGTCGAAAGGTTCCATGGAATGGATAATCCAAAAGCTTCGCAATAAAGTCATCATCGATTGGAAAATTGAAGCGTACTGGTTGTCAAACGTGAAAAAATATCGCGTCAAAGTGCTTGACGTTTTGCCGAAGCTCCAACACTGTCCCGCTTATTTGCGATGGGATTACGAACCTCATCCTGCTGGAGAGCATAAATTGTACTGGACAGAGGATGACATCATGCTCGTTCGACCCATGGATACCACACCCATCTTTCCAAATCGAGTTGCAGCGATGACACATCAAATTCAAATGGGTAATTCTTGGCGTAAACACATGGAGAATGTGTACTACACGCTAAATAAACAACAAGTCTTTCAATTGGGTATTATAGAGCAGGTGACAAAAAAACAAGCTGTTGAAATGAAAAGACTCCATGCAGAAATTGAAATACTGAAGCAAGAAATAAGCGACTTGAAGCATCAGACAGCCGCCACCCAATACGAAAACGAAACACAAAAACTCAAAATAGCGGCGCTGGAGCACGAAATAACAATCTTGAAAAGGCAAGCCACGGGTACCCCACAGATTTATATCGCTGAGGCGCCTGGAAGCAATTTCAATGTAGCCTCGGTTCCACTTCATCCACCCTCAAAACAATAAAAAAAAAAGAATAAAAATAAATAAAAAAAAAAAAAAACTAATATTAATTTTTTTTTTGATTCAGTCGCAGTGTCAAAGCCCTGGGAATCTGTCACAATTTCCAAAAGTTTCCCCACAAAGCGTTTGGGATCCAGTCAAACGCATCGGACGACCTTTTCAATGGACTGCTTCGAAAAACTTTGACATTCCGTGGATCGAGAGACCATCTCCGTGGGGTTCGTGACGATGGAGCCGCAGCTTCATCCGTGGGGTAAGGCATTGCTTTGACAGGCGTTGAGATGGATGGGCTTTGGTATCGCGGAGCTTTCGCATGGGATCGTGTTCCATTTTGTAAAATTGTTTTTTGTGAAAAATGTTTTGACATCCATGGGATGGACTCGCAGATGGGGGTGGTGTAGTGGCTTTGGGTTGGAGTTTTCGATTGTTTTACGTTTCATCTTTTCACGTGATAGTATACGTGTTTGAGGAGATGTGTCAGGTATATATTATAAAAATAGATGTTGAAAGAGCGAGAAAATAATAGTGGAGAAAAATGCTATTTTTAGGTGTGCATAGAAATGTGTAAAGTGGTTAAGATTAATTGACAGCCTTTAATACAAAGATTCAAAAAAATTTTTTTCACTCGTCTGGAGATTTTGAGTCGAGCCAAAATTTTTCTCGAGACAGAATTTGAAATTTTCGAAACTCAAGTTTTGGGTGGTCGTTGTGTCCGGCCCCAAGATTTCAGAGCCACGCCATTTCAACCGTTTTTCAAATGATCCAGAACCGAAACACACGTCTCAAAGATTCCAAAACCTGTGGAATGTGGTTGGGGGCTAGGTCTTTTTCATCTTTTACATTTCAGCTTTTCAAACGATGGTTCCCACGCTTTTTACGATATTTTAGGTGTGTAATATGAAAAAATGATGTATTTTCTTTTTGCAAATGGATTTGCAAACGGTAGGTTAGCAATACGACATTTTTTTTAATGCAAAGTTTCAAAATTTTTTTTTATACTCGTCTGGAGATTTTGGGTTGGGGGCTAGGTCTTTTTGATCTTTTACATTTCAGCTTTTCAAACGATAATTCCCACGCTTTTTACATAATTTTAGGCGTGTAATATTGAGAAAATGGTATTTTTACTAGTGTGCACAAAGTGTGCACCCAGCAAGGTTAGCTGTACGACAGTTTTTTTATTACAAAGTTTCAAAATTTTTTTTTCACTCGTCCGGAGATTTTGAGTTGAGCAAAAAATTTTCTCGAGACAGAATTTGAAATTTTGGAAACGCAACTTTTGGGCGGTCGATATCATAAGCAGTTGTTGACGTTTGACCTCTGCCCACTTCCGGTCTAGTTTTTTTTTTTTCACTTGGCTGGAGATTTGGGTCGAGCCAAAATTTTGTCGAGATGAAATTTTCAAAACGCAACTTTTGGGTGGTCGTTGTCATAAGCAGTCGTTGATGTTTGGCCACGCCCCACTTCCGGTCTAGTTATTTTTAGCTGAGCGTTTGAGCCATGCCTCGCGTCACGATCCACATTCATGGAGTGGGGATCTGAAATCCATGGAGTTGGATCTGAAATCCATGGAGTTGGATCTGGAGTCCATGGAGTTGGATCTGAAATCCTTGGAGTTGGATCTGAAATCCATGGAGTCGGATCTGAAATCCTTGGAGTTGGATCTGAAATCCTTGGAGTCGGATCTGAAATCCTTGGAGTCGGATCTGAAATCCTTGGAGTCGGATCTGAAATCCATGGAGTTGGATCTGAAATCCATGGAGTTGGATCTGAAATCCATGCAGTTGGATTTGGAATCCATGGAGAGCGTCAAGTTTTGCTGGATTCAGTTTGAAACCACTGCTTAAAATGAAAAATGGATCCGTTTTGAAAAGGAAAAGGGCGTCGATGTATGAAAATATGATATTTTTTGAAAAGGGTCTTTTCATCGTTGAGATTGAAAAATGGATCCGTTTTTTTAAAGAAAAGGGTATTTTTTTTATAAAAAATGACATTTTTGAAAACGCTCATATTCTGTGCTAAAACGTGTAAGACTATACGAGCAATTTTTTATATCTATATATAGTAACACTATTTTTTTTTTTTTTTTTTTTTTTTTCACTCGTCCGGAGATTTTGAGTCTAGCAAAAAATTTTCTCGAGACAGAATTTGAAATTTTCGAAACACAACTTTTGGGTGGTCGTTATCATAAGCAGTTGTTGACGTTTGACCTTTACCCACTTCCGGTTAAAAAAAAATTTTTCACTCGTCCTGAGATTTTGAGTCGAGCAAAAATTTTCTCGAGACGAAATTTGAAATTTTCGAAACGCAACTTTTTGGGTGGTCGTTATCATAAGCAGTCGTTGACGTTTGGCCACACCCACTTCCGGTCTAGTTATTTTTAGCTGAGCGTTTGAGCCATGCCTCGAGTCACGATCCACATTCATGGAGTCACGATCCACATTCATGGAGTGGGGATCTGAAATCCTTGGAGTTGGATCTGAAATCCATGGAGTTGGATCTGAAATCCATGGAGTTGGATCTGAAATCCTTGGAGTCGGATCTGAAATCCTTGGAGTCGGATCTGAAATCCTTGGAGTCAGATCTGAAGTCCTTGGAGTCGGATCTGAAATCCATGGAGTTGGATCTGGAGTCCATGGAGTTGGATCTGGAGTCCATGGAGTTGGATCTGAAATCCATAGAGTTGGATTTGAAATCCATGGAGTGGGATCACAGCTGGGTGGGTTTGACGTTTGACAAGGTTTTGGAGATGCGTGTCGAATCCCGTTTGGAATGGCGTCGTATGGCTTCGGAAACACACCGGTGCTCTGGATCCATGGAGCTGTTGCCACATTCATCGGAAAAATGCGGTTGTGAATTATGGATACGGGCACTGGGATGCGTGACATTTTGTTGAATCTATCTGGCTTTGACACATGGCGAGAGAGATTGACATGCATGGATATCCATGGAGTGGGAGTCTTGAAATCCATGGCGCTGGATTTGGAATCCATCGAGTTGGATCTGACAGCCTGGGGGGCTTGCAGATTGGGTTGGGACTGGGGTTTTGGGTTGGGGGATCGGGATTTTTATCATCATTTATGCTTTATCTTTTAACAGCGATATTTCGCGGGAATGGTATGAACCCCTCTATGATGTCGTCTGTATTTGATTGAAAAAGGATGATTTTTATAAACGAGTGATAATGATAAAAGCGCGGAATGGCAGCGCGGAAAACCACGGATTGCTATACGAGAGTTTTATATAGAAAAAATTTTTTTTCACTCGTCCTGAGATTTTGAGTCGAGCAAAATTTTGTCGAGACAGAATTTGAAATTTTCGAAACGCAACTTTTGGGTGGTCGGTATCATAAGCAGTTGTTGACGTTTGACCTTTGCCCACTTCCGGTTAAAAAAAATTTTTTTCACTCTTCCTGAGATTTTGAGTCGAGCAAAAAATTTTCTCGAGACGAAATTTGAAATTTTGGAAACGCAACTTTTTGGGTGGTCGTTATCATAAGCAGTCATTGACGTTTGGCCACACCCACTTCCGGTCCAGTTTTTTTAAGCTGAGTGTTGGAGCCAAGCCTCGAGTCTCGACACACTCTCAACGCATCACCAGAATGTAATTGGGCCAATGACCTCGGAATTCAATTCAACTCACATTCCCCCATCTCCAGGATTTGAGAACCAGGTCATTTCAAATGATCCACGTGACGCAACCCTCACAAAGATTTCAAAATATCCTGGGTGGGGTGATATGGCCACATCCTCTGGATCCGGTGATGACGTTGTTTCAAACAAATGTCCTGTCACGTGATATCCTGAAAGTGTATTTGAGGGATGTGTTTGTCAAACCATTTCTTGGAAATGCATCCGGTGATATCCTGAAAGCGCAAATACACACGATGCCAACATTGGGCGTTGTGGCGTAAAACACTTGAGAACACACACATTGAAATTCATTTTTTTGCTTCAAATGGCTTCTGCGGAGGCTCGGTGGTTTTTTTGCTCGCCAACATTGAGGACACACACATTGAAATTCATTTTTGCTTGAAATGGCTTCTGCGGAGGCTCTCTGGTTTTTTGGCTCGCCAACGTTGGGTACACACGCATTGAAATTCATTTTTTGTTTTGAAATGGCTTCTGCGGAGGCTTACCAGTTTTTTTTTGTCATGTTTACTGGCCAAAATTGGTCATTTCATTGTCACACAAAACTAAACTATGCGTCACGACAAAGCAGTGGGAACATTTCTAAAAACAGCGTCGCGACAGAGCAGTGAGAATCGAGACTTATGCATTTCATTTTGTCGTTTTGCGTTTTTAAAATTATTTTGCAAGGGTCACGGTGCTCAGCTATTTTTTCGAGTGACTGTAACACACTCAAAATGTTTCCCCCACAAAAATAGAGAGGCTATAGGGTTATCTTTTTTAAGGGTATGTTCTGGCGCGTTTGATAATAAGCCATGAATATTTTAGCTTTCCCGTTATAGCCATGAAAAGAGGTTAATATAATATTTTGGCATGCTAGTAAATAGAGGAATAGAATTAGCATCGTAATTTGGCGATTTTAGTGAAAATAGTACTTGGTAGAATAATTGTAGATCATTTGCAACAATGTCAGCCACAAGTGCGGTCGCAAGGAAAAAATTTTTTTTTCTTAGTTTAAGAAAGCTAAGAGTATATTGCCTATTTTGTATATTTTATTAAAATAAAGTTTTGTTGACGAAATTATTCTGTCGACATTGGCGATTGTATACACCTTGGCTATTGCATTGGCATTTGCTGGACAAAAGCGCTTATGGTTTTTTTGTAGAAAATAATAAAGATTTATTTTTCAGTTTTAAATTATAACATAATTTTTTTTTAAAATTATAATATTAATATATATTATTTAATATATAATTATAGCATTTATAGCAATAGGAAAGAAAATTTAATTAATACAAAAAGTACGTTTTTGTTAAACGTTTGTTTTGTTTAATTAATACAAACGTTTAAATGTTGAAAAAAAAATTTCAAAGATTAAAATGAAAAGAATCAAGTTTAGTTCAGAATTTTAGGAATTAAAAAAAACTTATCATATAACAACTTCCTATAAAATTGATAAGAAAATAAATTTCGTCATTTTAGAAAAAATTTACACAATCAGATATGGATATTTTTAAACATTCAAAAAGAAATTAATATTTTTTCTTGGATCTTCCTCCACTCCAAAAATTTTTATTTTATGTTTAGACTATATACATTTTAAGATGATTTTCTCATTGTTAACATGAAAGTGTGGGTTATGATCATAATTATAATTGGGAACTTGCAACTAACAATATGGTTGTGCATGTTATATTATGTGTTTGTATCTTTAAAGCTATGGTTTAGTATCATGCTGAATCATTTTCCAGATTTTTAGGTGTGGATGTGATTAGGCTGCAGTTGAAAACAGTAAATTTATACAATCCATGAAGCTATTAATAATACTTAGCTGTTGTATTATCAGAGCAAACTGAAAGCATATTTTTACAATGAGTAGTAACATTTGATATTGTTAATCTCTTAAAAAAATCTTTTTTCTCACATCTTGTGGAATATAAAAAAATGTGAATTTCTAACATCCACAGTGAATTTGTTTTTTCTTCAATTTATCAACTGGGCAAATTAAATTATTGGAATTAAACTGTAGATTTATGTTTAAATATATATATATATATATATATATATATATATATATATATATATATATATATATATATATATATATATATATATATATATATATATATATATATATATATATATATATATATATATGTATATATATATATTGAGAAATCAAAATATTATTTGCCCTTTCAACAAAGTAACAGATAAAATGTATATAGTCTAAACATAAAATAAAAATTTTTGGAGTGGAGGAAGATCCAAGAAAAAATATTAATTTCTTTTTGAATGTTTAAAAATATCCATATCTGATTGTGTAAATTTTTTCTAAAATGACGAAATTTATTTTCTTATCAATTTTATAGAAAGTTGTTATATGATAAGTTTTTTTTAATTCCTAAAATTCTGAACTAAACTTGATTCTTTTCATTTTAATCTTTGAAATTTTTTTTTCAACATTTAAACGTTTGTATTAATTAAACAAAACAAACGTTTAACAAAAACGTACTTTTTGTATTAATTAAATTTTCTTTCCTATTGCTATAAATGCTATAATTATATATTAAATAATATATATTAATATTATAATTTTAAAAAAAAATTATGTTATAATTTAAAACTGAAAAATAAATCTTTATTATTTTCTACAAAAAAACCATAAGCGCTTTTGTCCAGCAAATGCCAATGCAATAGCCAAGGTGTATACAATCGCCAATGTCGACAGAATAATTTCGTCAACAAAACTTTATTTTAATAAAATATACAAAATAGGCAATATACTCTTAGCTTTCTTAAACTAAGAAAAAAAATTTTTTTCCTTGCGACCGCACTTGTGGCTGACATTGTTGCAAATGATCTACAATTATTCTACCAAGTACTATTTTCACTAAAATCGCCAAATTACGATGCTAATTCTATTCCTCTATTTACTAGCATGCCAAAATATTATATTAACCTCTTTTCATGGCTATAACGGGAAAGCTAAAATATTCATGGCTTATTATCAAACGCGCCAGAACATACCCTTAAAAAAGATAACCCTATAGCCTCTCTATTTTTGTGGGGGAAACATTTTGAGTGTGTTACAGTCACTCGAAAAAATAAGCTGAGAAAAAAAGTGTTTATCTTCATAAATATTTGTCTCATTTGTAAGCAAGTTTGCTACTTTGTTGAAAGGGCAAATAATATTTTGATTTCTCAATATATATATATATATATATATATATATATATATATATATATATATATATATATATAATATATATATATATATATATATATATATAGGGGTGATTCTCAAGAAATATGACAATTTACTGTCCCTTGCTCCAAGATCTAATACTATTATACTAAAAGAACTTTTTTTTTTTAAAAAAATTAATAAATACCATCGCTGTTAGCATTTTAAAATGACTCTGCACTAGCAATGACTTTTTTGCATAATTAAAAAATTTAATTGAACATCAAAATGTTATTTTCCTGGCATGTCCCAAACAATGTTTCCAATAATAACTAGCTTCAAAACTTCCCATAAATTTTTCAATATCTATTATTTTTAATAAATAACATAAACTACATAGATTTATCTGAGTTATTTTAAGAAATCCTGTTGTTTTCTACAGAATATAAACGTCTTAGGCCAAAATATTAAATTAAAGTAAAGTTATATGCTATAAAATGGCGAATTTGTCATTATACCGGCTGTCAATTTCCTGGCTTATGAATGCCAGGATATTGAAGTGCTACCAGAATTTTTTTTTTTAACTGCTAAAACTATTAGGAGGGAAAGCAAATATTGACCTAATACCAAGTTTATGTATGATTGTAATGTGCTTGGATGTAATCAAAGTTATTTATTTATTATAATGATTGATTATTATACACAATTTTGCTCTGTATATATTCGCAACAAAAATTTTTTTTTATTCTCTCTACAATGGATAAAAAGAATTAATTTAAGCAATTTATGGTCCATCTAACATAAAGGCTTAAGTTGAGTTACTTACTATTACCTTAAAATGACTGTTTTTTAAACTTCTAAGCTAATATGTCATTTTCCTGGCATTCAAGATTTGGTGAATTTCTATTTTATTTTTTTTCTTGAGAAAATGTCAATAAACTACACTGCTGTCTGTAAGATATTAAAAATGTAACTAAAGAAGTATACAAAAAAAAAAAAATTTAGATTACTTTAAAGACTTTAAATTTGAAGAAATTTCTTGGTCCGAATTGTCACATTTAAAAATAATCACCCATATATAGAAAGCATATCCTTTTTGTGGATATAATCGTGTTAACTAATAAAGAGATTATATCTTTTATTTTCTGGATTTTTATTAATTTTTTCACGGTTTCTTGTTATTTTTATTATTATTTTTCTTTTCCCCCCTTTTTTCATTGTTCTGTAACTTTTTCCATGTTTTCTCTACATTTTCATGTCATTTTATGGATTTAAACTGTTATGAACAATTTAGCGCCTGGTAAAAAATATGTTCAGTATTTAAATTATTCTTCATGTTGTACCCGGTACGAAGAGCTCACTTCAGAGAGGACCTTCGGATCGATATCCTGCTACTCTGAAAGCAAAAGATTTTTTAAATTGTCTGTTATACCCGTAATTTTACTGTCTTATAAAGCGTGTGGTGATAAAAAAATGCAGAACTTGCCCTAATACTGACAAAAAACTTACAATCCTTAATTACGATAGCTCCAAAACTTTTTGTAAAATTAAAAATGTTATTTATATGTTAACCTGTGGTTTCTGAAATATGTTGGATGGAACCGTCTCATTGCAAAGAAGCAAGCTTAGAGTTTTCATTGATTTAGCGTTCTAGTAAGTTAAAATGCTAAATCACTATATACTTATTTTTTGGTGTAACTGTATTTTATTTTGAAGGCATGTTTAAATACAATTAAATCAAATTAATAAATCGAAATAATCTAAAATATAAACAATCAACTTCCCCTTCTCCAGCGGGCCGCGGTAAAATTAACAAGCATTGACAGGTCTGCGGTGATAAAAATTTCTCCAAATAAAAAGAAAAAATTCAGATAACTTATATTTCGTTTTTGACTTTCAAAAACCTATTTTCGATCAGATCAAATTTCATAATATTTTTGAAAATTTTAAAACTTTATTTCCATTAAAAGATTTAGACATAATTAAAAGCTTCAAATATAATTAATCTCTTGGTAGAAAAATATTTAATTATAATGATATAAGCAAAAATTTAGGGAGGATTAATGTGTCCGATTATGAATATCATTGTAAGGAGGAGAAATATTTTGATTTTGTTGATAAACAACATGAACATATTATTACTGGTAATTTAAATATTATAGAAAAATTAAAACTTAGGAATTTAATGATAAATTCATATTCACTAATTATTCATCTTTCTTCGATGACTTATTTTTGCATTATTATGAAAAATATTATACTCTTAATATTAAATTTGTTTTTAGATTTATTGATGATTTAATTATCTTTAATTTTCAAGATTATACTATTTTATTAAATAATATTTATCATGAGAAATTCTTCTAGCTTCGCAATCATGATGATCATATTGATTTTAATTTTTTGTATTTGAGTATAATAAAAGAATAAAATATTTGCTTTGTTGATTTATAGGATTAAAGAAATTGTTTTAATTTTAATATAAATAAACTAATTACTTGGAATTATAATGTTTCTTGGAACATATATTTTAATACTAACTAATTCTATATAACTAAATTCTATATAAAATAATTGAGTTCATTGTATATTATAGTAAATAAATTCACAAAAAATTTCTTTGTTAATTTATGTATTTTTTACCATGTGCAAATCCATTTCGGGCAAATCCGTAATTAATTAAATGCGAAAAACACGCAATTCATGTTTACTTCTCTTTCCCTTTAGAAAATATCTTTAAGTTTTTTATTTTTAAAGATTATTATAGTTTAGTAGATTAAAAAAGTTTAATTTTCTGCTTTTCAACAAGAAAAATTTTCAATGAATAAAATCTTTCGCGGTACATGACATATACTGTGATGTATATATGTTATAAAATTTATTAACAGATTATTAACATTGATTATTAACAGATTTCCTTAACATTTACTTCTTTAAGAAGAGATTACGAAATTATTCGTATAATAGTTATGCTACAACTAAATGTCGTGATTGAAAAATAATACAAAATCAAATATAATCCGAATAATCACAAAATGTCATCCACAAAATATATTTTTAATAAAACAGTAGTATAATTGTAAATTAATGAATAAATAAAGATGATAGAGATAAAAAATAAGTTTAAATGACACAACATCGAAGTAATGAAAAGTTATAATCAAAATAATGAAAAAAAAAATCATTAACGCTTTTAAAAATACCATGAAATTTTTAAGCACAGAAATATTTGGCTAAATTATTAATTAATGAACATTAATATCATATCATAAATTTAATTAAATCACTCAACCACAAACTAAAATTTTTAACTAACATTAAGTTTTAATCCATGGAAATTTATGATTTTAAAAACATTATTTACATTAACTGATAAGTATAGAATTATTTTATTTCATTTTTGATAAATTGTCTGAAATTAAATAATTTCAACTTAAATCAAGAATAACTTTCTGAAATTTTAAGAAAATAACTTTAAAATAAAAATTATTTTGCAATTAAAAAAAAATCCTGAGAGGGCATGTGCTTTCCTCTACTAATCAGTTTTATAATCAGCTTGTTATCTCTTATCTTCGAGAGTACTGATTGATGCCATTGCAATTAGAAATTTACTTTTTGGCCACTCTGAAGGTTTCAAGCGAATGCATCAACGACTTTGCATGCTGTTTGGCGATAAACATCTTGAAAAAAAAATTATAAACGTTGCCACCTGGAGTATACTCCGAACATCATTTACTTGGCGTTAGTTGGAAGTCAAATTGTTGGCATGTAAGTTGAGATAGAGGATAATTCCCTAGCACCCCTCTCCAAGCTCAATCCTAGTACTTCACCCCTCCGATTTTCCTCCTCTGATTTTGACACTTGAAGATTGATTAAGGATTACGCCCACTGAAGAGGGGGAGAAATCTTGGGTCGAGGTAGCTTGAACGCGGAGTACTGCATGTAGATAGATTACTAATTATAAAAGTTTGTAAATAAAAACTAATTGCCAGAAGGAAATCAAATTTTATCAGACAAAAAATTAATGATTACCAATTGGTCTCTTAGAAATTAACTTAATTTCAGAAAAGTTCATTAGTTTTCAATTTAATTTGTAACAATATGAATTACTAAAGTTACTACTTTGCTTATTACTTTGGTTTATTTGTTACATTATTAAAGTGAATGTTTTTACTGATAGTTAAATAAATATGTTCACAAGAAATTAATTTATAGATTTGTGTAAAAAAAATTGTTTTGATTTGTAAAATCATTTCACGTTTGAAATACTTAAAAATTATAGTTCAAGGAACTACTTCCACAGCTTTTATAGTATATATTTTAATGGAAGAATGAGAATAAAAATTTTAAAATGAGTAAAAGAAGAAATAAGTATATATTTCATAAATATTTTTCGAAGCAATTTTAATTCTATTTACTTTTCCCATTATTCTTTTTCACATTTTTTACTATAAATAAATTTTTTACTTTATAATACATCATGCTTGTATCAAATTCCTTTAAATTTGCTGCTATCTGTATATAGTATAAAAAACTATCGCTCGGAATGATGTTAAATACTGTTGAATTAAAAGTTCATCGAAAGAAAATTAAAAAAAAAAAAAATGATTGGAACTTCAAAAAAAGGTATTGGTCAAGTAATATATCCTAGGTAATATAACATAAAAATAGTAACAACTATCATATAATGAGAGCATAATTATATTTAATTTGCCATAATTTCTTAGTTAACTCTAAAAGTATCTTTTCGTTCACACATGCTAATGAAACAAAACATTTCTCTTTTAATTATCGTCTTGAAAATGGCTCGGACACGTTTATCGTTTAGAAATTTTGTTATCTTCTCTTATGAAATAGAAAAAAATTAAGACATTCATCGGCGAAATATCGTATTTAGTCCTCAAAAATTCATGATTCCCACCAAGAATGTGTGTTTTTCACAAAGCTCTAAAAAACTTTGAACGCGATACAGAGAAATAAAACGTTTATCATTCATATGAAGATCGGAAAATCTCTCAATTTCTCGCTTTGGAATTCGATTAATTTTCTCTTAAACGCGAACGATTAGATTATTGAGCGCCATGTTTAAAATCATAAAGAAATCCCTTGATTCCAGGTGCCGGAGACCGGTTGGAATGAAACCTATTTCAATTCCAACCAAGAAACTCTTTCCAAGGCGTTCGTGGTGGGGAAAAATAATTCCCGTTCGAACGTGACGTCATTCCCAGATGGAATCTCATTCCATGGAGCTCATGGTAGGGCTCCTGCACCAATTACCATGATGAAATGCTCATTACCAAAATTATGCATCATTGGTGTCAACAAGAGTATGGTAACTTTTTACGGTACTTCATAATGAAATAGTTCTCTTTTTCAATTAATTTTACCTTTCAGTTCGAAACTTTTTTTTAATTTCAACGACAGTTGATTTTAAATTATTGCGTATTATAGAAACACGTTTTATAAGCTTAACGAAAATAAAAGCAATGGTTTCAAATAACCTTAGAAATATTAATTTGGTGATGTAGTTTGCTTATGCTACCACAATTCTGTTAATTATTCAGATAACCTTGCATAACCAAAAATATATATATATCTCATTAAGTATAGCAAAATGGCAAATATATAATTTTTTTGATTAAAAATATAGCATAGTTAACATAACTGATATCTTTAAAATATTTGAAAAAATAAATCGTCTATAGCTTATTTTAAAACACTGGCTTCCACTAAGTGAACAAGAAAATGTTGCTTTTTTAAAAGTCTTAAAAAAAAAAATATCTTGAATTTTAAGGATTAAAAGTAAGTCTTTAATACAAGCGGAATTTTCTAACTCAATTGTGTGACCGTTTCAACCTACTAATTAAAATTAGTGAACATTTTGGTGTTTTTAATCAAAATTTTGAAATTATATGACTCCCAGAAGATGTTTGATTTTAAAAAAATTATATCTTTAATGTCCAATGTCTAGTGGCCAATCAAGACATATTAAGAGGGATGACAAACAGTAAAATATTTTTGTGTTTATTATGTATATTGCTATTCTTGGAACAAATTATTTATTATATTTAAGGATTTTTTTAAATTCTTAATGTTCAACATCTCAAAAATGATTTAGATTCAGCTTGTGTCTTTGAAGACGTTTGTTCAAAACATCAGAAACTACAAAATTTAAAACATTAGTTTACCTAAATAAATATTTTCAACATAACTAAATATTTTAAAACCCCGAGCAGTTCGGATAATCGGCGCTCTACTGTATATAAAATGACATTCTTATAGTATGAGATGGAACTTACTCAATTATAGATATAAAATTAGAAATTTCACTCAAACACAAAATTTAAAGAGCAAATAAAAACCATGATACATTATTGATCAAGTTTAATCAAACTATGAAAACTGTATATAGGCATAAAATATAGGCTGAATATAGGCATAAAATATATATTTATTTTTACCTTAAAAACACATTATGAATAAATATACATAGAAATTTACATAAATTATAAACATTTCAAAAAGTAACAGATACACATACATTTTTAGCTCTTATATTTAAAATCATTTTGAAAAGGCTGATCTTTTAACAAAACCAGAAAGAGGAGGGGGGCCAAGATGCTGAGCAGGCTGCACGGGAGGTGCTGGTTCAGAATAATTTGCACTTTTAAAAGTAGAAGCCATATTAGATGAAGCAGAAGTAAGGTTAGAATAATTATCACCTTCAACTGTAGGTACTACATTAGATGAAACTTTAATATTTACATTACTGGTAGTGTCTGAAGGTAGTGGATGATCCTTATTAGGTAAGGCAGATGGATATAATGTATTCTCTAAAATCTCTCTAGGAAATGAATTATAAGTTTGAACAGGTGGCAAGCTTTCTGGCCCACTTTCCATTATAAAACTTTCACCCAGTGGAGAAACTTTAATTCCTTGGATAGCATATATTTCTTGCAAAATCATTAAAACAGTATCTTCTGAGTCCCTGTAAAATACAAATAAAGAAATCTTTTTAGATTAAATTAATTGCTTATGAAATAATTCAACAAAACCTAATATTATTAGAAATAAAGCTTTTAAACATGAAAGATTCTTAACAGTACGAAATACTAAAACACACATTTATTCTTCAAAGGACAATGCCCATTTTGTTTTTACTAGGGATGAAGTTCATGTCTCGCAACAGATTCTATGTTTAGCATGTATAATCTACTCGTGAATAAGCGGTATATACTTTTACCCTATAAACTCCATAAAATATAAGATATACATTTCTTAACCGAGAATGAGTTGGAGAGCTGAAAATATTTAATGGAATATTTTAGGATAAGAAAGAATATAAAATTATTTTTATGCTTTTAATATAACTTTTAAAATCACTTAAATTCTATAAAGTTAAATTAATGCCAAAGATCATTTCACAAAAGTAAAAATTTATTGATTTATTTTATTTTAAATTTTTAGAGCCCTTTAACCCACTGGCGGTTAAGGAAATGGGCGAAATTGGGAGAATGTTTCTCCCCTACACAAAGTTCCCCTATCCATTAACATGGGAAAACCGGTTTTGCTATGCATTGAAGATTGCAGGTTAAAATACGACTTTTTACGTGCAGAACCGTCAGTGGGTTAAAAAAACATGTTCATAATATTATTAAAAAATAAAATTGTGAAACAATGAAGTTTCAGACAAATTTTTTAAATATTTAATTTAAAGAATAGCATACATTTCCAACCTAAATACTATCTCATAAAATTTAGTGATTAATAAAGAAGAAAACCTTGTTTTTAAAATTTTATGCAACCTCTGAAGATAATAAAATAATATGGCTTTAATGGTAAAAAGAGTCAAATTATTATAGGAAGGAGATAAAAATATAATAGAAATTGTATATATTAACGTTTTTCCTTCCATAGGAAGCGCTACTAGGGGCATTGTACCAGCCCCTCTCTTACTGTGCCACTGAATAAACTTAAAACATTACAAATCTCTTGAGTAAAGAAGGAAAGAAAGAAATAACCTCATGATTTTTATTCTATAACCTACATAAATAGAAAGTTGTAAAGTGATTATTAATGCTGAAAAGTGGTTGATACTCCAATCTTTTTGTAAGAAAGTATAGCATTGTCAGTAGAAATCTGCATATGTATGTATTAATTAAATTTAAAAGTATACATAAAATTTTTCTTATTTTTTTTAAAGAAACAATACAGAAACTAATCATATTTTTCATGCTTGAAAATTTCCCTACCTCAGTCTGTTGTTTTTTAACATGAAAGCAAACTGCAGGATATTCAAATTAGGAATTATTTTTATTCCCATTAGAAAATTGAGTTTTAAATTAAAATTGGCTCAATCTATATTTTACAGTTCATTAATAGAGGGAAAAAAAGAAAAATTTATACTCATAAGAAAACTGTTTTTAATTCTAATCCTGAACTTAGATCTACCAAAAGCATATGAAGATGTAATTACATAAACTTGAAATTTTGCACAGATTTAATTAGGATATGTGGGACAACATTTATAATGTTAAACCAATTTTGAATTGAGCAGAAAAACAAATTAAAACATTTTTCACTCCACTCAATTATAATAATCTCAGGGGAAAAAATCAGATAGAATTTTTCTGAAATTGCAATAGCTTATTTTATTTTTTCCGAAAGTAATTTTCAGTTTATCAAGTTTATTTCATTCAATTTTGGAAAATATAACTTTGGAAAACATAATATTATAGTAATGTTTAATAAGTTCCTTAATGATACAAATAAAGTAATAGTTTCTTTAAAGATTCCCGAAATTGTATGAACTTACTAGAGGGCTCCGCCTCCTACTCACTAGCACTCGCAAACCCTCAAAAATTGCTACACAATCAATTTTTTTTTTGCTTTGCAAACAAATTTAATACTAATATACATATATATAAATATAATATCACACACACACGTGCGCATGCACACTTAAATTTATACATTGAAAATTCAGCTTAAATTGGAAAAATGTAAGATACATATTTAGAAAAAAAAACATTACAAAGACAAGCATCTAAAAACATAGCATGGTGAGTTAACTATAACAAATGCTTTAATTACTAATTCTTCTAAAATCAGAAAACATTAAATTAGTAATATATATATTTTCAAGGTTAAACCTAATAAAATAATTCAAAGAATACAATTAGTATTTAAGAACATACATGATGAACTTTAAAAAAATTTTTAAAGTTAACATTTTTTTTTAGACATCATTTTTCAACGCCACTTTCTCAGAATCATTTTGCGCACCTTTTATCTTAAAACCTGATTTTGTATGGCATCTAGATAGAGCTACATATAACTGCATATGACCAAAATGGGTCTATTCTGATCGATAAAAATACCAACTTTACTAAATGTTGGACCCTGTGATTTATTAATGGTCACTGCAAATCCCAAGTAAACCGGAAAATGTGTTTGATGAAGGACAAAGAGAAATTCTTTACTGTCCTTAGTCAGGGTTGTCACTCAAATCTGGAGAAAAAATTCCCTGTGTTTTCCTTGCACATATCATACACAATATATTAAGAGGAAACAAAAATTACTGTGCTCTTGTGTGAGCAATATTGGGTTAACTATATTTTTTAGTTTTAATTGCTGGAAAAATAGCTGAACATACTTAAATTATGCTATAGTAAATGAAATAGTTTAGTATAGCTCAAATATCATGGTTTGAGTGGTCACCATTTTTTAAAAGATAAAAATAAGAAACAAAATTCCCTGTATTTTCCCAGTTTGTAAGGAAAAAATCAAAATTCCCTGCATTTTCCCTGTTATTTTGGGGGATTTTTAAATTCTCTGTATTTTCCAGGCTTTTCCTGTTCTCTCTGTAGAGTGGCAACCCTGTTAGTGTTTAATGTTACTCTTGAGATGCACACAGTGTTCTCAGTTCTATCACCAGTCATTATGGTAAAAAATAAAACTAATCTAGTAATTTTTTTTACAATTAGTCTTGTGCCAATACACAAACCATCTGCTATCCACAAATTTCTCACAACATCACAATTGCACCTTTTTTGAGGCACAATTTATACAGCAGTAGTCCAGTTACAGTTATTTTTGAAAGATACTCTGGTTGAAATCTTAACATTATTGTTTCATCATCAGGGTCCTCCCCATCCAAAGATCTTCCTTTGTTATAAGAATAACATTTAACTATCTCATCCGGCAATCTGTTCAGAACAGACAAATTCAAATGATTTGCCTGATCCTCAAGGGCAGATAACAAAACACCTTCTCTAATTGCATCAACATTAACTTGAGAACCAAAAGTTTCAATGATTAAATCCTCACAGAGAGAAATTCACACAATCCAGCTCACCATTTCCAATAGACAATAATCAATCTTCAAATGTCAGTGCTGTTGCTCATATGTTCCATGTAAGTTTGAAATGATTAATAAGAGACCACTATCCAAGAGATTTTACAGTACCACATATAACTTGATATTTACCAGCACATTTAATAATAAGTAGAACTTATTATTACTTTATTAAGAACTTATTACTTGTCTGAAATAGTCTCCAAATAAAATACATTTTCCACCAAATGGAAGATCAGATTTTAGCAAATTGCAGAGAGTGAAGTCTATCAGGCTTAAAGCAACCTATGGGTGTCATGAAAGCCAAATAATGAAATGTGTTTCATTGTTTCCTATCTACATATAGAGGAACCAGTTGTACAGCAGCAGGCATTTTAATGGGTAGCCTGAAAACCCTATGAGCAGTTTGAATAGTAAAGCTTATATCCCTGTCCAAGCAACGCATAATATGTTCTTGTCTCTAAGCTGCTGATGATGGTATAAGCATTTGTAAAGAGAAGTCTTTCTGGTCCCTCCAGGTACCTCAATGAAAAAAGTTTGTTTTGAGAGTCAGGAGAATTGAGGGAAGACACAATAATGCACTTAGCTGTAAAATCATATTTTGAGCTATTAAATAGTGTTCATTTGGAGAAAAGTTGACATTTCAACATGTAATGAAAGAAGACCAAAATCAGTTAGGGTCTTGTCTTTGAACAGCTGTTCTTGTATTAAGCATGCATGTTCTTGTAAGCATGCAAGTTCATCTGTCTCCTCACACATTTGGGAGAAAAATTTTGTCCCAGAAATATTTACCATTAACATGAGTGCATGTCTATAAAAGATGTGGAAAGCATATCCACAATTGCTTAGACATCATGAAATGACAAACTTCATCTAAATTTTCTTCAACTTAATCATTTTCTCCAAACATATCCGTTATGTTAGCATATGGAACTTTTTTTTACACACACCCATAGAAATAATATGGAGTAGCTTGTCCATGTGGCCCATGAAGCATGTGCTTCATGACTTTTCCATGCCAATTTTAAAAATTTGCTTTGTCTGGAATCTCAGCACAGATGATCACAGAGCCCTAGAATCTGATGTAAGTAATTTGTCTCAGAGATTTAAGACAAATAGACAGTGAGCGTGGGGTAAACCTCTCTTTTGAAATTCTATGTTATATGTATATCCCATTATTTTAGGAAAAACCCACTCCAGAAAAATTTCTTTTATAAATGTGTCAAGGAGCGCTCACCTTCGAGTGAGGTGAACAGGGTTCGAATCCCAGTGATGGCTGGTCAATACGAATTCCGTATCCGGCTTACACCGACCACAGTGCTGATGTAAAATATCCTCAATGGTAGACGGATCATGGGTTAGAGTTCCTTTGCTGTCAGGCTAACCATGGGAGGTTTTCCTCTCCATGTAATGCAAATGCAGGTAAGTTCCACCAAAAAGTCCCCCACAAAGGCAAATTTCCCCCAATACTTGATCCAAGAGTTCCCTTGTCTTCTGGATTCGGTTCAAAATTACAACAGTATGGAGTCAAACGTTAATAGTCGTAAGACCAAAAAATTGGGTTGGCTGTTAGACGGTTATAAAATAAAATAAAATATAAATGTGTCAAATCAGACAAGGAAAAGCACAAACCACTATATGGGGAATATCACTGGCAATATAGCCTGGAGGAAGCATTTTAAAAAACGACTGTAGTTCAGGCCATTGAAAACTGGCAGACATCTTAGGAAATGTTGCTGCATTGAGCGAGGACTTCCCTCAAGTGTTAATGGTAGTACCATAACTTTACCAAGTCTTATCAGATGTGTTTGCAGCACTACACTCGGTGTGATCAATTAAACCTTGTACATTTTCTCCGCGAAACTGGTCCAGTTGTGTGCAGTCATAATGTAGATGATTTAACTCATTTACTATATATCCATGAATTACATACCTGCTATTGTAAGGATGCTAAAACCATGGGTGACACGCAACTGCACTACTGTTACCAAAATACTGCACTACTGTTATTCTTTGGGAAGAACATTGTTATGCATATTTATAGAATAGTCAGGATTCCCTGACATAAAGAGCAGTGGAAAAACTATAGGATGTGACAATTTGTATAATTTTTGACACTCATGGTGATGCTTGGGATGCACAATCAAATCTACTGAAGATGGAATCCAACCATCACTGCCAGTATTACTGCAGCTAATTTAGCAGTTGCACTTTCAGTTGACAAGTTATTATATGACTAGATATTTTGACAAAAAATGTAGAGCATCAGAAGTGTTACCTAACAGTATTTCTTTTAGTGCATCAGGATAATGAGGAGATGGATCAGGCTTCATTTTATCCTGACGACAATACTTATGTTTCACTTTGTTATGTTCATTTTAAAATGATAAAGCATCACAGAGACTACATTTCACAGCCATGCCACCAATCGTGGTGGGCAATCGTCAGCAAGACATTAACTGAGATACTAACTCTTGTTTAATTCTGGATAGCGATTTAACCAAGATGTTAGTTTATCTACGGCAATCACTAATAAGTTGCCTGCGTTGCTCAGCACTTGCATTATTTGTTTCACTTCGCTGTGAAACCGTATTTTTAGCTTTCCTGCACCTATCATTTAGGCATTGTCTATTACCTTTATAATATCTTCTATTTTCACTTAAACTCTTCTTTGTTGCTACACAGTAACACCACAGCGACTCTGCTGAGTATGATTGTCAGTTTACATTAAAGATGACAATTAATATCAAAGTGAAAAATAATAATAACAAAATGAATAATAACTTCAACAAAACAATCATAATTCAATAAATAAGATAATATAACTGGATTAAGATGTGTTTTGCATGTAAACAAAGATCTGAAAAGGATAGAACGCAGTTAAGTTGTAGTCACAAAACGCAAAATTTTATTAAAAACAGTATTATTGGTTGAATTCAGTTGTTTGTTACACATAAATATCTGATTAGTTGTTTGGGGTATTGATCAAGTGATACGCTTTTTCATCATAGGCTAAAAACCTCCAAAACGGTTTGACCACAATATGAGTCAACTATTTTTTATGATACATAAAGAAATATATATATACATATATTACAAACCAATAAGTTGCATGACTAGTAAGAGCCCACACATAGTCATTAAGAGCTTCTAGAGGTTTTTCCTGGAGAACGTAATCTATTCTTCTTCCACCATTTAAATTTCCAATTGGTGAAACATGAGAAGTGCTTTCTACAATAAAAAGTTCTTATCTTAGAAATTAATCTGTAATGAATCAAATATGTTTGACATAAAACAAGAAGTTAAAGAAATGCAAACACAAAGATAAGATTGAAGGGTTAAAAGTTAAGCAAAAATTAAAAAAAAATTATTTCTATATAAAGTTGGAATGTTAACTGAATAAAATGATTATTAAAATCTAAGTTTCAATTTTATTCTAATAGACATTAATAACAAAAAGTTTGGGATGCTTTAATAGAGTGGATTTAAATTTTTATGTAACAATCTGTTTAGCCTTAAGAAATAAAAATAATGGTGTGTCTAAAACTTAAAAATTTTTTTTTTACACTGCAACAAAACAAGTTATAAATATTTAACTTTCTTGTTAGAAGCAAATCACACATTCCTATTCAGGAATAAAAACTTTAAGTATTTTTGTAAAAAGCTTGGGGTTTTCATTAAAAACACTATAAACCCCAAATTTTTGATGAAAAACCAAGGTTGGCTGGGATTTTTCAAACCCTGTTCATTACAGTTTTGTTAAATTTTTAATACTATCATGAATTCTAAAAAATGTTACTCCTTTCTATAAATTTATAGTTACTTCTTACACATCGAAATATTATACAAATCTATGAATATTATACAGTCGAAATATTATACAAATTAAGATTTTGAAAATAATTTTCGTTATGGATACTGGTTCAAATTTTTTTTTTTCTGATACTTCTTTTCTTAGGGTTTTACTTCCTTCCTATAAGCTCCCCCACCAGAATGTTACCAGTAGAATTCAATTTCTTGAATTCTGCCGATTTTGAAGGTCAGTGAGGGACTCCTACTTAGGTACCTTAGAACTCTCCCCCACCCCCTAAAAATGCACAATCTCTTCAACGTGCAATATCCCCCTTGTCCACACTCTATTCTTTTCTTTTAGAATGCTATACCCTACTCATAGAGTATCATTCTAGGCAAAAGGCAGAATATAATAAGGAAAGAACTAATATATTAATGAAAGGACATTCTTACCTCCCTTGCCACTCTAAACTGCTCTACCCTCGATGGATGGTCAAATTCTAGATGATAAAATAACTACTTTTAGTTTTAAAAAACGATTCTTATCAACTATAGTGATGCTGAAACATTAAGGATTTTTAAAATCCTTGCACCAAAAGTAAGTACTTTTAAGGGCACTTATTTTCCAAAATAAAAAATAAGCAGTTTTTAAGGACTGTGAGAACCCTGTTTATTCTAAGCCAACAACAATGAGTATTTTCTTGTAAAATAGTAAAATACTAAGAAGATGGAAAACAGGAAAAAAAAATGCCAAATTTAAAAAATATGAAATTAAAGCTTTATTTTAAACATAACAACTCATAAAGATGAATTTGATTCAGGTAATAAGGAATGTTCAACAGAATTTTTTAAACTCAAATTGAGTTAATGCCCACTATTCCATATTTAATTTTTTAGTTCTGTTTCTTCCTTTTATTTTGCCTTGGCAACTTTACGTTTTATATTTCAAATCATTATTGTTTCTTCTTATTCACGTCTGGCAAGTCTTGAAAATGGGTGCCTATTTTTTAATGCCTGAAACATGTAGACTTATTTTTTATTTATCTAATTTTGAATCAAATGAAATTTTTAATCAGGTAATATGTACCATCATATGTTGCAATTTCAGGAATTTCTTGTGACACCATTGAATTAACTTCTTGTTCCAAAACAGCTTGTGGAAAAGGTTGAAGTCCAGTAAGTTCATTAAAAGAATGCCATGTCTTATGAAGTGTATCCATAACTTTCTGACGTAATTCATTTGCAAACTTAGTAACATTTTCTTTTATTTCTGAAAAATTAAGTGCATCATTCAAAATAAGAAATATATTATTTTTTATGGATTTAAGAAAACATAAAAAAACTTTTATTAAAAGAAATCTGGCAATTAAACAAAATATTCTTCCCAAGTGGAGTAATAGTTGTAAAATAAAGCAATATAATACTGCCATGCTAGAAAACGCTAGACTTCTGAATCCTATCTTCTAATATTATATAAGATTAAATAGTATCTGATCTAACATTCGAACTTTCAAAATTATCATCTATATCATTACTTTTGGTCCCGTGCCTTTTCTGTGAATGAGCATCCCATTATATTGATAAAAATTTATTTACGAAAAAAAAGAAATGAAATATTCCTTAAAAAATCATTTTTAGCCAATGCAATTTTATGCCAGAAAACACAAGAAAATATTAGTGAAAGTAAATTTGGTTTGCAAACGATAAAAAACTGGTCAACTTTTTAAAATTTTGAGTTTAACTTAATGATTGTTTGCATCACCATATTGTTCGTGATCAGCAGTTAGAATTTGAGATATTTTTATATCAATATATGCTCTAATGTTCACTTCTTATAAAAAGGGTTAAGGGTTTTGTACTATAATTTTTTTTAAAAAAATGAAATAATAAATTTTTTACATGAGAGCGGTTATAAATTAAATGTTTTTCGATTCTTGTCTGGCATTACAGAGATTTTTTGGTACCGGTATTCATACCGAAATCTACTCATCGAATTTTACTATAAAGGATATCAAAATTTCTTAAAGCATTTCCAAATTAAATAAATATTCCATGCTTAATAGTTTTAAATTTAGTGTTTTCAATGTAAAGTTTAATGTTCACACATTATTAATTATTGCTGATTTTAATAAAATCTTTCAAAAAAGCATTTTAAGATTCCGTGGTTTATCGCTCAGAAATATAATTGCAAGTAAACAAAAACTTGCAATTGAAGGAATAAAACTATAAAGTCTTAAATTAAATGGCTATAAAGACTAGGACATTTTTTAAATTAATAAACATAAAATAAAAGCTGTTATGTTATTATAGATCCAACTGTTGCTTTTCATAATAAAGAATAAAAATTATTTAATAACAAATATGTGTTATTAACTTGTATTTTACCAAAAGATTATCGATCTATTTATATTAAACAATGAGGGAAAGAATATATTGCTTTTATAATTGAGTGAAGTTTATTTTTATATTTTGTTTTAAAATAAATAATTATGTTGTGAAATAATGTTTGTGATGATTTTTTTCTTCTGATTCTTAACTACTGCAGGGTGTAATTTATAGTGAGTGCAACTTCATAATAAATTTTCAGAATTTCAGAAAATGGGGTTGACATATATGTTCATTAATAAAACTTCATAAGATATAATATTGGAAATTTTTTTATAGTAATGTTTAAGTATTATGAAAACAGATATATTTGAAATTTGGTTGAGGAGGAGGATTGAGAGCAGCTACACATCCTCCTAAAGCATCCCAAACATGCTTAATAGGATTAAAGTCCACTAATCTAGATATCAACTCTAATTTATATATTACAGTTTTACTAGCAACTGCTATTTGTAAAAACTTTCGAATTTCATTGAGACTGCCTTATTTTAATAATTGCTATTTTTGTAATTTTTCCTTAATTTATGATCAGTGTAGATATGTTACGTTCATAACAAAAAATGTTAAGTCTGTAACATGAATTTTTTTAAGAAATTACATACTTTTAACTTGTTAAAAAATTGCATGCTTTAAAATTTTTCATAGCATTTAACTTGTTATTAACAATGATAAAAAGACCAGATAAGATTTTAAAACATATTGTTAAATTTTAACAAAACATTTTCTTTTGCTTAATATTCATGATGGATGTAAAAAAAAATTTGCAAATTGAAATTCTAAAATTATTTCTTTAAAGAATTACATTTTTTGTACACAATTGTAGTATAATGTTACCAAACATAATCAAAATAGGTTAAACGTGGAAATTATTTTATTAAATATTAAAAGATTACTAAATGAGACCTTTTTTCTACATAATTCTAGAAGAAATTAAATAATTCTGAATTCTAAGTAAAAAATGGAGGTATTAATTAAATGCTAATAAAAATCAAGCTGAATAACATTAAAATAAACATTTTTAGCTTTAAAATTATATAAAATATGTTAAGTTTTCTAAAGTTTGAAGTTTTGGTTTACTTTTCGTAGAATTGCCTAGAAGCTATTCTACAACTTAAAAGAAATTCTGGTTTAATCCTGAAGGCTTATATTGTCGAAAATAAGCTTGAATCCACTATTTCTTAGTCAGCAAGATATTTTATTTTCTTCCAGTTTGTCACAAACTTATAAGAGTCAGACTTCTTAACTTTCACTGTGTAGATAGAAAGTATAAAATTATATATTTTGGGAATATTGCTGGTATGTATGTGATGCTCACTCCTGTTTTGAGATACTGTTGTATGCATAATTTTATTTATTGTAGACTTTATCATATACTCACAAAATTATCAATATTTAAAACAAATAACAGTGAGTAAAAGTCAAAATTTTCCAATAAACAACTACAGTTCAGAACCTCTTATCTGGAAATCAGAAAGCTGCAAAACCAGAACAAAATTCAACAAATTTTCCTGCTGTTTAAAAAAGAATTTTTTTTCCTCATAAGATTTTAGGATTTTTCTTTCTTTTTTAAAATATGTTTACTTTACTATCATTTTAGAAATAATCATTAGTTTAGTTCCCTACACTGTCAAGAGAAGTAAGAGTATTGTACAAAATATCATCAATCATTCCCTTCCTCACCCCCTACATAGTTGTTTCTTTTCAATCAGAAAGAAGAAGTAAGAAAGGGTGACACATTCAACTCCTGTTTTCTTATCATCTGGCCCTTAAACAAGGGGAGTCATTACTACCAGTTTCTCACAGTAGGAGTCATCATGTCTGTTGATTGCTTATCCTGGAGAGTTAAAACAAATAATTTTATTTGTCTTCTTTGATTCTTAGAAATCTCTAAGTACTCCCTACAGGGACTGCAGAATTCCTATTATCTCTGTATCCTATCTTTTCCTGTTATTTCCTACTTTTTCTTAAAAATTATCTGTCATTTCTGCTATTCCCTCTTTGAACACAGTGACAGCCAAAGAAAGGGGAATAATGACTCAAGGTCAAGTATTGCAACTGCACCTGTTTTTCAATTGATTCATATTGAATGGGGTGTAAAACTTGGAAGAACATAAATTCTTTTTATTATGTCAGCTTCTATGTCTGCTGGCCAATTTATGTGTAACAGGAGTGGAGGAGAAATAAAAATTGCTCAGCTTAATGAGGAATAAGATTGTGATACACATGTTTTTCCTCCTGTTTTCAATTGATGTTTTAGCAAAATGTTTAAACCCAACTTAAACTCTTCTAGATAGTAATCGCATGCCAGGATCAAGGTGATATTGTCGCAGAAGGTTAAGAGTTTTTTGCAGAAAGATTTTTTTTTGTGAAGTAAAAAATTTTAAATTTCTTTTCCGCAGAAATTTAAATCCCCCCCCCCCATCCAGAATTATATTCAAACGATGTTTTTCTAGCGCATAGGAGGAGGGAAAAGAAATGCTCGCGATCTCTCTCTTCTCATTTGAAAATAATGAATTTAAAAAAAATAGTGTTTTTCTTTTCTCAAGAAATTTTCGAAAGATTCTTTTTTTTTTTAAAAAAATCCAGAGTTATAATCAAACAATGCCTTTCTTGCGCAGAGGAGGGGGAAGAAATGCTCGATTTTTCTCTTCTTATTTTAGAATAATAAAGTGAAAATTGTGTTTTTCTTTTCTCCAGAAATTTATCCAAAGATTCTCTTCCCCCCATCCAGAAATATATTCAAACGATGTCTTTCTCGCGTATAGGAGGGGAAAGAAATGATCGTGATTTTTTTTCTTCTCATTTGAGAATAAAATAAAGAATAATGAAGCAAAAAACGTAGTTTTTCTTTTCTCCAGAAATTTTCGAAAGAAATTTTTTTTTCTTCATCCAGAATTATATTCAAACATTCTCTTTTCCGCTCATAAGAGGGAAAAGAAATGCTCATGATTTTTTCATTGTTTTGTGTCAAAAATAAAGTAAAAAAAGGTGTGGTGAAAGCAACGAGGAAGATAGAGCCCACCCCCTTTTTTTCCCCTTTAGTTTACTTTTTTGTTCATCTTATATTAAGCCTGTATACATTTTTATTTCATAATTTTTTTTTGCTTTTTATCTTATTACACTTATGTGTATTACTTTATCGTTTTTTCTTTTTAAAATTATTTATTTTTTTAAGTTGGGTTTAACAGTAAAAAAAAAAAAAAACGCCGTTTTATAGCGATTCAGAAAACGGGAAGAATCAGTTATCCGGAATAGCGATGGTCGCGATTGTTCCGGAAAATCGGTTCTCTATTGTAGTTAGTTATTTGTTACAGTTTATTTATATTTAAAGTAAACAATTTAAAAATTTGATGAGAACACTCACAGCATCATAATCTAAAATAGCCCATGCTTTATCAAAGACAAGATTTTATTTAAAAAAAAAAAAAAAACAATTCTATAGCTTCTATTTTATTTTTATTTTATAACCGTCGTTGAACAGCCGACCCAATTTCATGGGTTTACGACTACTAATGTTCAACTCCGTAGCCTTGTAATTTTGAACCAATCCAGAAGACAAGGAAACTCCTGGATCAGTACCCCCAGAGGTATTGATTGGTTATGGGAACATGGAGGACTTTGAGACTCGACAGATTTAACGTGCATCAGTCACCATTTACTACACGGGGAGTCTTCGGCCGGCAAGGATCGAACCCACGACCTGTTGGACATGGGCCCAGCGCCCTACCGACCAGGCTATCCCGGCCCCTCTATAGCTTCTATTGTTAAGATCTTGTGAAGAAACTAGATAGATAATTTCACAATAGGGTCTATTCTTTACATATTTTAATGATAATTAACCAAAATATGCCAATAAGATAAAAATTAAAAAAATAGAGAATATTTAGAACATAAGATAGACAAGATTCATATGAATGTTTTAGCACCATCTAAAAAATAATTTAATGTAGTAAGAAAAAAAATATTTCTATAATAAATTATTTTAACAATTATAAATCTTATCTCAAACTATACCCAAGTGCATCCGTTTTCGTCCTTTATGGTGAGGTATCAGAGCAGGCTTCTCCTTGAAACCATGATCAATCATTGGTTCAATTCGAAATGCCTATTTAAATTAAGATAATTAAAAAACAAATATTTTATAGATCATGGATTGAAAATTGTAAAATACTTACTACAGGATCATACTTTAAAGGGTGAGTTACATGAAAAAGAAAAAAAATTAGCAATTAATGCAGGAAAGAGCTATTTCTATTTATTTATATTAAAATCTTCATCATGAAAACAAGCAACTTATATTTTCATCATTTAATAAAATAATCCATAAAATAAATCAACACCTGTTTAAACTATGCCATAGGAATAGAAAATAAACTATGAGATATAATGATTTGAGAAAAGAAAAATAGACACAGAAAAAATAAAAAAGAATCTCAAAATTGTAAAAACATATTCAATCCCATATTTAAAAAAAAATTTTTTTTTAATAAATTTAATTTAAAGTAAATTAAGTGCTATTTTAGAAAGAAATTAATTATAAAAAGTAGAAACAAAAATCATACTTATATGCAAAATTCAGGATAATATTTTTCACTTAAAAGAACAATTTAAACTATAAAGGAATAAAAATAAAACCTAAAGAACAAAAGTCAAAGTGTTTTTACTTTGTGTATGAAATAAGATATACGGGGTGTTTTAGGACAGCGGTTAAATAAAATGAGGAAGGTAGATAAGATTGAAGATATAGAATTGCATAGCAATGCGTATCCGGAAATGCTATCATATAATTGTAGGGGGCTTCTATTATTAATGTATGAACTACCTGTTCATGCAACTTTGAGCTGTCATCTTTATTTAAAGATATTATTTTAATTTAGATAACAGGAGGAACCTTTAATAACATCTGGTCTTGTAAATTCTGAAACAGTCTTTCAATAAATCCAATAACAAAGAATATTTGGCTCATTAGATTGAAAAATAATTAAGGTTTTTTCACAAACTGGGATAATATAATTTAAAAATAAAAAATAAGCTTTACTGATATTTGATGAAAGAAATAGCTGCATTTGTTCTTCCCTGGTAAAAATTGATTGCTGTTCAGAAGAATTTGTTAAAGAACTTTTTGAACAATTACCTACTTTTAATTTCTTTGCAGTTTTTTTTTACTTCTGATTTGTTATTCAGAAGTTTTTGAAGAACAATTTGAACAACTACCTACATTAAATTTTTTTGCAGGTTTTTCTATATCTGAAAGTCTTTCCATCTTAGAAAATTGATCATTTTGCACTTTGTCATTTGCTGATTTTTTTAAAAGTATGCAATAGTCATAAGGACCATAGCATTTGCCTTTTCAATTTATTTGATCCTTATAAAAACCACAAGCTCTAGGAGTCTTTTAAGTATCTCCTTAAAGAGAGCCATCTTGTGCAACTATATTTCAAAATTTACTGTATATCAACATTGTAAAGTTGTGTTTACAAGTTCAATGTGTAGCAATATTGAACTAAGCTTTAAGTTAAAATTTTTTTAGTACTTTTCTCTAAATAAAAAAAAAAATCAACCAGAGCATCGCTAACTGAAATAGGTAAAAAAGCAGCCTGTCTTTAACAATGTGCATTAAATGGCAAAGACAGCCAACAACAAAAATTTCTAGATCTGCTGCTTTTATTACAGCAGCAACACCATTCTTTGAGCCTACCATCATCGGTGCATTATTGCAGCTAAAAGACAAACAATTTCCATCAGAATATTATTAGATTTTAAAGTATTTAACATCAAAGTACCAATATTCTTTCCTGTAGAACTTGCTTCTGAAGCCAGCACTGTGAGCAGCAATACCTTAACTTTGCCGATTTTTGTGTCGAAGTATTACAAAAAAAGGGGATAAAATTAGGCTGATTGATGATTGAATGTAGAAGTTTTATGGCACAAGATCCAAAGGAGGATAAGCTGCGCCAAACAATTTGTTGAGTCAGACCTAATGGTGAATTGCTCACAATAGTTTCATTGTCATAAAATAAATGAAACCAATAAAATTGTCCATCCGAAGACACGTATTTTTAAAAGTTCATTAAAATCGATAAAAAGGTAAGAACAGAAAAGGTAAAATGGTTCATGGGTAAGAAATAAGAGTGAATAAAATCGGATAAAACAGTTATATACAATATAAAATACCAATAGCTCGCAGAAACGCGAAAATGTTAGGATGATGAATATCATCCAGCAAATCCTTCATACATAAAATAGTGCTATTAAAAAAGGTAAGACGATGTTGGTTAAAACAAGGACAAATGGTTAAAATGTGATGAACCGTAAGTAAAACATTGCAAGAGTCACATTTGGGAGGAGATTCTCCAAACAACAGATGAAGATGCGTGAGTCGAGTGTGGCCGATTCTGAGACGATTAAGCTTTACATCTGCATTACGTAGACGTAATACAGGTAAGGGGTCTATATATGGTTTGATGTTATAAAGTTTATTTTGAGTTTGAAGGTCCCAATGCTGTTGCCAAAGGGACGAGATGAGCTGTCGAACATGTAGTTTAATGTTTGAGAATGGTACAGATATTGTTAAATCAGTATTTGCAGATCGTGCTGCAGAACCAGCCAACTCATTCCCTGGTATACCGACGTGACTCGGTATCCAGCAAAATGAAATATCAAATCCCTTCTTGTGAAGAGAGATTAATAAATGATTAATGAAGCATAAGATTGGATGAGTATCGCGGCGAAAATTTTCTAATTGGCGCAAGACGCTCATACTATCGGAGTATATAATATATTTTCGTTCGGAGCGTGAAGAAATCAGTCGCAATGCCAAAAGGATGGCAACAGCTTCCGCAGTGAAGACGGAACAAATATCTGGGATCTTGTAGCTATAAGTATCATCAGCGATGATGACACCACAGCCTACGTATCCCGCCGATTTTGATCCGTCAGTATATACAGGCACATATTCAAAATATTGGTGACGATGAGAAGTGAAGAGTTGTTGACAAATGGTGGATGCAACATTAGATTTACTGTACAACATGAAAGGGAAATAAAACTGATATGGTGCGATGATCCAGGGTGGTATGAGAAGGTGATCTACTGACTGTGTTGGTCCGTCACAAATGTCAAATGTTCGTATGATTGAGCGCACGCGAGCATGAAATGGACGGACGAGTGAAGGTCTAGCGTCATACAATCGTTCCAAGCTTGATGGAAAGACATCTTGCTTTAGAGGATGAGATTTGCAGGACTTCACACGATAGAAATATGCCAAAGACAACTGCATGCGACGTAAGTCGAGAGATGATTGGTGACAAATGACATATAAACTCTCAACTGGTGAAGTGCGGAATGCACCACTACATATACGTAAAGCCGTATGATGTACTGTATCTAATCGACGTAAGTTGGAAGCAGTAGCAGTACCATAGACTGCACAAGCGTAATCTATACGTGATAGTATTAACGCTTTGTACAGTCTGAGTAGGGCGATACGATCCGCACCCCCAAAAGGTATTTGATAAAACGCGTAGTACATTCAAAGTCTTCTCACACCGTTTTCTTAAATGTAAAATATGAGGCAGAAAAGTGAGTTTGTGATCAAAAATGACACCTAAAAACTTTAATTCGGATACAACAGGTATAGTAATGTTGTGAATAGATATAACAGGATCAAAATGTATTCTGCGTAATCTACAAAAATGAATGCAAGAGCTTTTAGCAGGTGAAAGGGTATGACCATTTTGCTCACACCATTCCACAATTTTATTCACAGTCAACTGCAGTTGACGTTCAATGACGCGCATGTCAGATCCTGTACATGACACGTTCAGATCGTCAACATAAAGTGAACCAAATACGGAAGGTGGCAGCAAGTTCAAAATTTGTGAAACATGAATAATGAAGAGTATGACACTTAAAACACTGCCTTGAGGGACACCTTCAGCCTGAATGAAGAGATCAGAAAATGTAGTTCCCAGTTTTACTCGAAAATACCGCTTCGACAGAAAGTTCTTAAGGAAGGTGGGTAGATTTCCACGAAGTCCCATGTCGTAGAGTGTCTTAAGAATTCCATATCGCCATGTCCGATCGTACGCCTTCTCAATATCAAAGAAGATAGAGATAAAATGGTTACGACGGACAAAGGCGTTACGAATTCTTGACTCAAGAGCAACGATGTTATCAATCGTGAATCTTCCCTTATGAAAACCGCTCTGGAAGTCGGGTATGAGATGATTTTTTTCAAGGTAGTATACCAGGCGAGAGTTGACCATCCGCTCAAATGTCTTCCCAAGACAGCTGGTTAAAGCTATAGGACGATAGTTAATAGGATCCTTAGGGTCTTTACCTGGTTTTAATATGGGTATCACACTTGTTTCACGCCAACCTGACGGGTACGTTTGTTCCGTCCATATTCTATTGAATAGAATGAGGACATTTGACAACGACATCCGATCTAAGTGGCGGAGCATGTGATAGGTGATACCATCAGGCCCGGGGCTTGTATTATGAGACTGATAAAGTGCTCGCTGTAATTCTACAAAATTAAAATTACTGTTATATTGAAAGAGACGGCGCGTATCAAAGTTGATGTTATTTCGTTCGGCAATCTGCTTTTGGTGTTGAAATGCTCTACTGTAGCTCTCTATACTAGAGACAGTAGCAAATGTCTCACCAAGCATATTACAGACGTCGACAGGAGATGAATAAATGGTACCGTTTCGTTTGAATACCGGAAGGTGAAATTCGCGGTATATGCCATTAGCTCTTTTGACTCTCGACCAAACTTGTCTGGGAGAAGTCTTAGATGTTATAGAAGAGACGTAACGGCACCAAGAATCTCTCTGACTATTGCGCCTGACTTTTCGTGCTATTGCTTTAGCCCGTTTAAAGGCTAAAAGGTTGGCAGTGTTAGGGTAACGGCGGAAGATGTTCCTCAAGCGTCTCTGCTTTTTATAAGCAGCAGCGCATTCCTCATTCCACCACGGTTTGCGATGGCGAGGAAGCGAACTTGACGACTTGGGTATACTATCTTCTGCCGCTTGTAGAATTACAGACGTAACCTGATCAACTGCTGCACTTATAGTATCATGTGAAACCATATCATCCGTGATCTGAGCAAATAGTGGCCAATTAGCGCGATGATATATGAAAGTTGAGGGTCTTCGGCTCATGGGAACAGATGCAGAATATGAAATTAAGAGAGGGAAATGATCGCTGTTGTGAAGATCATTACTTACTGAAAAATTTATAAAAGGTAAGAGAATTGGTGAACATAATGCTAAATCAATGGCGTGAAAGGTTCGAGTAGGTGAGTGAAAGTAAGTTTCTTCGCCGTTATTAAGCAAACAGAGATTATGGTCCAGGATAAGTTGTTCAATTTTACGCCCCCGTTCATTGGAGGCAGAACTACCCCACAATTCACTATGACCATTAAAATCTCCGAGCAAAATAAAAGGTGAAGGTAACTGATATATAAGTGAGTTTAAATCTGTTTGAGAAATGGGTGCATGAGGAGGTAGATAGACAGAGCAGACTGTGAGGAGAATATTGATGTGAATTTGAATTATGGTAGCCTGTAATGAGGTTGATAAAGTAAGATGAGTAGATGGAAATGTATTACAAGTTAAAATTGCAACGCCGCCATGTGGATGATTTCCATCATCGAAATCATGTCGAGAGCAAGAATAGTTACGCAATTTAAAATTATGAGATGACGTTAAAAGAGTTTCCTGCAATGCAAAGCATGCAGGTTGATATTTAGAGATGATATCTTTAATATCAGAGAGCTTATTTCTAATACCACGGCAGTTCCATGAAATAAAATTTATTGACATTATGAAATGGATGGATTTAGTTGTATTTTAACGTCAAAAGTTTTTGGTCAGTCTAGTAAGAATTCATCGTCGGAAGGATGAAGAGATAATTCTACGTCCAAATCCATTTTCTGAGTAGAAGAAGTGGATTGATAGACGTATTTTGGGTCTTTTTTCTTCCGAGATATTCCAGGTTTTTCTGCCTTATCAATTGTAGAAGTTTTTTTTGGTGGAGGAGATGTTGTTCTATTTGGTGTTGATGGTGTATTAAAACTGAATTTTGGTCTTTGGACAGTAGTCTTAATCTGATGATGAGAGGTAGAAGTTAAAGGTGGAGGGTCCGTTTGCGTACTGACAGAGCAAAATGAAGTCTTAGTAGCCGCAGAATAGGACACACCCGGACGAGGAGTGCGGGCAGTGACAATTCGGCGGGCTTCATTGAAGGTCACGTTTTGCAATACTTTGACACTTTGTATCTCTTTCTCTTGGGACCATTTTGGACAATTCCGGGAGTATGCAGCGTGAGCACCCTTGCAGTTAATGCAGAGGGGTGGCAACTCACAGGTAGTGTCACAATGGTCAGAACCAGAGCATCGAGAACAAATAGGCTTGCTACGACAAGATACTTTAGAGTGTCCAAACCTTTGGCACTGAAAGCACCTTAATGGGTTTGGCACATAAGGTCGTACTGGACAGTTATGCCAGGCAAGCTTAACCGAAGATGGTAATTTCGGTGTGTCAAAAGTAAGGATCAGATGTTTCGTTGGGATGAGTTTCCCATCCCTCCTAATCTTGATCCTACGGACAGCAGAAACATGTTGGTCTGTTAAATTCTCCGCAATTGTTTCCTCTTCATCATCGAGGAATTCGGATTCTGATATGACACCTCGAGAGGTGTTAAGTGTCTTATGGGGCGATACTGTAACAGTGAAAGAGCAGATATTGGTACATTTAGATAAGATAGTAGCTTGTTTATGGGAGACTTCAACTAAAAGGTCACCCGAGCGTAACGTTTTCACCGAGGCAACTTCTCCCAGTACTGAGAGAAGAGCTTTGTGAATCAGAAATGGCGAGACTTTCGTAAATGAAGTGTTGGGTACTTCAGGGTTCGTGAGCGTTATGATGTAGAATCGAGCGTATTCAAACGGTGAGGAGGTTGTTCCGCTGTTTTTGTTTTGGTGTGCGGAACTGAACACCTTGCTATTTTCAGCCATAGAAAATAAAATAAAAATCACTTCGACTACCAGCGGCATCACCCACCACGGAGTCCTACTAAGGGGATGCCAGTAACATAATTCGTCACTTGACACCGATGCTAACCAATAGCTATACGTCCGCGAGTCACCCCTGAAGCAGCCTCCACCCTTAACGAGGTGCCCAGTAAGTGACCCCGGACTTGACCCCAGCCAACAGATGACGTTCGTGGCAAGCCGGTTGATGCACACAGGCCAATATGCACCTCCCGTTTACCTGAAGCACGGGCCAAAGCAGTGTATTGGGGTACCAGAATGCCCCTCAACGGCCAGGATCCCCTTTTCCAGGGACACGGGTCTCCACGCACGGCAAACACGCGGGTGGTCTCTTCCCATCTGGGTCCGATACAACAGGGTGGTAATCGAACACAGACAAAAAGCCCTCACCAGTTAATGTGGCAACCACGACAAGGGGGAAGAGAAAGGAGAAAGTATGAGAAAAGGGAGAGGAAACGGAAGGGAGGACAGATCACTAGGGTACCCCGGGGCGTGACTCCCTGTGTTTACCTAAAGAAGGTAAACCCCCTCAGGGGGGATAAAGTTAGGCATCTCTATCATTGCTACTATCAGTAGCCATAGCAAACATTTGACGAAGTGATTCTACAATTGAAACATTTCTAACACCTGCTATTTTAGATACAATGGTAGCAGTTTTTGTTAGTCCTGAACCATATTTGTTTCACAACATCACTTTTAGGGAATATTTTCCCAAATACCTCATTTAAGTAAGCATGTCAGTTTTATTTATTTTTTCTTCTTAAAAAAACTTAAGAGATGGAAATAAAAATGCAACCGTACAATTTAATTGCTGGAGTGTACGATCCCACAATTGGGTAAACCGTACAAGTTAGTCGGAATGCCTAATGTCTTGTTCCTTCCAAACATGTAGGTTAAATGGGAAATTTTATAAATTAATAGCTAGATATATTTAACCCATAAAAGGTTCAGCAAAATTTCAAGCATTTGTAAAAAAGCAAGTACATACAGTAGAAGATCTATATAACACAATTCTATAAACCACAACTCTCCGTAAACAATATTAACTTTACAATTTCTAAAACACGCCAAAATAGGGAAATTTGTTGAATTTTATTTAAAAAATACATTGCATTGATAATTTAAATTTCTTTCTGAATACAATAAATATTTTTGTGTTTTGAAGTATTTTTATTTAAAAATTACCTAAAAGCATTAATATTTATCTGCTCCAGATACAGATTACCATGTTTATATATGCAAGTTTAATGATATGTGAAATGATCTATGCAATACCAAATTTTATTACTGCAAAGTCTCACATTTCAAGGTCTGTATTATAAAAATCTACAACAATACTAAGACAATAAAAAATCAAAATTTGCTACCTTACCAGTAAAGAAAAAAAACCAAAATTAAAATTTTAATTAAATTTACCGGATGAAATATGTGAAAAAATGCAGGGCAAGTTGGGAAGCTAAACTTTTCACTGATTGTATCAAAACCTCGAATAGCTAAAAACATTGAAATTGGTGATCCCATGGCAAAAAAGGCAGCAGGGTGAAAATGTAACCTGTAATGATATTATTTGTAAAGAATGTATTAAAAAGTAGTTCAGTTAATAAAATGAAAATCAAAAATATTAATTGTATTTCCTAAAGAAGTTTTATACCTTTTGAATTTCAAAACAAAAGTGTGTAATTCTTTGTCTAAATAGACTTCTTTTAGCCTCACAAATATAAAATTTACAGATCTTTAAAAAAATGCAATAAAAATTATAATAAAAAAAATAAACCTAGAAATAGTAACAGTATAATTTGTTTCAGAGATGTAAAAATAGATAAAAATGAGCAACAATCAGTATATGAGTAAAGATTTCTATTTACAAGTACTTTTGCGACATTTCAGACTGAGTAATGGGTTTAAGATTTTAGACATTAGATTTGTTCACCTGTTTACTTTGACAACAAGGTCATAAGTTTATATTTTACATATATTACTTTTTTAAATGTGCGTTGTAAGACCTTTTGTCAATGTAGTAATTGTTCTATGATGAGGGAGAAAATATTTCTGCCTATGCAAAGGATCTCGTGTGTCACATATATTGGGGCTCTTGAGAAGACATAGATAGTTAAGAAAAAAGCATTCTTAGGCTTGAGTGTTGTTATGTGTCAAACTCTGAGTGCTTAAATTAACTTTACAGCAAAAGAAAGGAAAAAGTAATTTCTTAGTCTCTTGTAAGAAAAAAAGTGTCTAGCAGGATCAAGACAGTGGCAATACAATGCACTTATGTCCTAGTATATCAGGCGTTGGATGAACATGGCAACCTAGTACACAATTGTTTGTACTAACAACCAAAACTCAGGCATTAATATATATTACAGTGCTAATAGCTTGATCAACTTGGTGTCCTAGTGTGACAGTGTTTCTTTACTAAGATATATTTGAAAACCTCAACAAGGATAGTAGTTACTCACATGCACTCAGGTAAAGATACCATTTCTGGTGATCAAGTTATGTTGCATGATTATGTAGTATTTCAATTTTTATATACATTATAAGTTTTTTTTATCCTACGTCGAGCAGAGCTTTAAGGCATGAGCGGCCAGCAACATAAAGTCGTGAGCAACAGAAAGTCGTGAGCAACAGAAAAGTGTTTGTCTTGAAGATGAGGATGCAACTAAATGTGATTAAAAAACAAATCAACCACCAAGACTTCAGAAACACCATTACAATAAAAACCAGATCCAACAAAGGTATCACCAAGGTACCAACAAAAGTATCATCAAGTTTGGAGGAACCACCAGTACAGATATGGAACTATGGGGATATAATTATCGACTACGTCAACCTTCATCTATCAAAAGGTATCTCAAGATAGAATCAAGTTAATATATCTTATATACTAGTGAACAGGCATTTAATATTTGTAGTGGTAGTTACACCACATTACCCCTCTTCCAGAATTTTATCTGTGACAGAATTCGATGAACAAAACCACTAGTTGATTAATGCTGTTTTTTTCGCACATTATATATTTCTTCTTTTTTTTGTTATTAGCATCAAATTTTTTGCAAATCAACTGTTCAATGTGGACTATCCATGGATGTTGCAGAGTTCATATCACGTCCGGAGGTCACCAATATGGGGATATAGTTATCGACTAAGTCAACCTTCATCTATCAAAAGGTACCTTAAGATAGAATTAAGTTAACATGTTTTATATACTAGTGAATTGGTATTTAATATTTGTAGTGGTAGTCACGCCATAGAGCCACTCAATGTTGGGATAGAGAATATATATATAATCTCGTAAGGAATGTGCTTTTAAAGTATAAGGTTCATATTTTTTTATCAACTGTACCAATAGAGTCTAAAGAAAGAATTGCAAAAATTTGAAGACAGTGAGTTTTTAATCTGGGATGACTAAGGTTGTGTTTACTAATAGCCAGCATCATCTTAAGCATTTTTCAGACAGTTTTAAAAGTTGAATGTCTCTTTCAAAAATTAGGAGCTCAAGGACTTTCATGGCAGAAATTAGGAAATGAGGGCAGTTCTAGTGATGATTCTCAAAGCTTTATTTTGAACTCTATCCAAAATTTCTCTACAGTGCTTTAGGGTAGTAGTAAGGAGCTCATAACCATAGTCAAGCCCAGGTCTGATTAAGTTCTAAAGATCATGCCTAGAGTTTCAAGAATATATGAAAAAATACCATATAGATGTTTTAATAATTTTAGTTGATCAGCTCCCCTAGAGGCCATCTCCATTCTACACTGAAAGTAACCTAACTGCATTATGTAAATAAAATGAAGTTGTATTGTTATGTCTACCTCTAACCATTCAGTAGTTAGTGATCTTTTCAGAATTCAGATTCGAAAGTAGTTTTGATTTTTATTGTGTGTTACTTTCTTAGGTGTGTTGTACTTATCTCTACATGTAATTTATTGTAATAATACATAACTTTGACAGCTATTTTGATACTTAAAAAATAGAAAAAATGCTTATTAATCCCAAGTAAAAGGTAGATTATCCCATAAAACAAAATGAACTATTTTAAGAAAATCATTTACACATATCTCCAAAATAAATATAATGAAGCAATTAAGGA
The DNA here is from genome assembly GCA_949128135.1 of Parasteatoda lunata. Taxonomy (NCBI): domain Eukaryota; kingdom Metazoa; phylum Arthropoda; class Arachnida; order Araneae; family Theridiidae; genus Parasteatoda; species Parasteatoda lunata. Next base: position 5,075,266 of record OX421980.1, on the reverse strand, counting down.
TAGTAAATGTTAAAAAAAATCCTAGATAAGTAAACAAAAAATTGAAATTCAAAGTAACATAAAAACATTTTATACCATAACGCAGAAATGCAATTTTTTTTCATACTAAATAATCACCAAACTTTGAATATTAAAAAGGATTTCATGGCTTTATAGTTAATCTGTGAATAAAAATGTAGAAAGATGGTTTAAACTTGACAACATGCTTAAACTTAATATATAATGTAGATATTCATTAAAGTACCAGTTAAAATAAAACATTAAAGGTGAGAAGATTAAAAAATTACCGCTCAAAATTGGCCAAAAATTATATCTTTTAAGATTTCTTCAATTCATGTAGAGTAGAGAACATATCATCCGGGATGCTTGAGATCATCGCTATCCCGGATGTCGGAATTTCACAGTTTTCTGGATTAGCTAAAAATCGTTGTCTATCAATGTTTTATTGAACCCAAATTACAATGAAAATGAGTAGCACATTTCAAAATAAGAAAAAAAAGGAAAATTTCTTTTTAAAAAAATGGAAAAAATAACATATGAAAGAATAAAAACATTTGCAAACTTAGACAAGAAAAACAAGTTTAAAAAATACAAAATTCAAACATTTAATTTTTGAAAATTTTATCAACTTTTAGCTGATGAGTTTCATCTAACATGTTTTAGCTAATCTTAGCACAAGTAGATCAACTAATGGTCAACTAATTTCAGAGATATAGAAGATAAGAGAGAAGGGGGAGGAACCAAAGTGAAATGAATAAAACAGTGTTTCAACTATGTGACAATCAGTAAAGGTCATGTTTCAGTAAAGGTCATGTTTCATTCAAGGCCATTCTTTAAAATATGTGACAATCAGGTGAAACTATTCCTTTAGACAGTCAAGATCAGGTGTCCCACGAGTCATACATTTCACAGAAGGGGGTTGTAAAGGATTGAAATAGGTCAGGTAGTTGTAAAATTACATTGATAAAAATCATCTTGTTTATTTTTCGTGCCACATTAAAACTAGAAAAGGGAATTAAAAATAAGGATTGAACTTAAGTAACAATACCAATATTGTGCAAAAGGTTATAAATAATTCTTTAAAAAATTTATGATAAAATAAATAAAGATGAAAAAATTTTTTCTTAAAGATTTTGTAACTGCAAACAATTTCTAATAAAAGAACAACTTTAATCAATAAAAAACACTTTCAACAAAAAACTTTTAGACATAGTCAACCAGGGGTGATAATGACTCAATAACAAAATTCCTGAAAATGTAAGATGAAAAGCAAAGAAACCCTGAAAGTCAGAAAATGTACCTTCTATTTAAAATTAGAACGATTTAAAACAATAACTTGGAAAAAGAAAAAAAATTTGAATACATACCTAAATTATTGACTGGCATTAATTTAATCCAAAGAATTTGAAACTATTTAATTATTGAAATTACAGTCACATAAAGCTATTTATTAATTATGTGTAAAAACACATAATAAATAAGATGATTTAACACAAAAATTCAATTTAAATTGCACATAATTTATCTTTGTTTTTCCGTATAAATATTTAAAAAAAAAATCCTATTTTCTACAACACATAAATTTTAATACAACTTGTATTAGTTCTTCAATGTAATTAAATGGTTATAAAAAAAATCCAACTAATTACAACACATCACTTAACCATCATTTCTTTAAAAAATGTCCTATTTTGCACTTTATTTTTATTCTCCTGTGCCATTTTTCTTTTTATCTGACTTCCCTCAATGCCTGGAATATTTTGTACCCTACTACTGATAGAGCAAGACTCCTGCGGTTCTGAATGATCAGTTAATAATTCTGATGAATTGGAAATAACACTCTTTGAACTGAGTATTTGATTATAACCACTCCAGCTACTTAATAGATTACGTCCAAAATTTCCTTGTATCGGATCTTCACTGCCAAAAACATCACACATGCTTTGACCCAGAGAGTCCAAATAATACTTTACTGTTTGAATAGAGTCTAAGCTTTCAATTTTTAGAGATGTTCTGCTTTCAGTTACAATAACACCCATATAATTAAAGGCTCTTCCAACAGAAGGTCCATGAAAACAGGACAAGACAGCCTTAACCATTTTAGAAAGTACAGGATATTTAAGCATAATTCCATTTTTTACCTTCAAAACATAAATCCAGAAAGAGATTAAATCATCACTCTGCCTGATAGTCTCTTAGCTCTGAATCTAAGATAGAAACTTCTTCTTTGGCAATGACATTAGGTAAAAGTTCAGCCAAATTTATCAACGCAGTTAAAGTTGTCGTTTCTCTTCTTAAGGCAAGATTTAAGGCTGATAACTTAATTAGTAGAGAATTGTTCAAAGGCAATTTTTTTAACATATACACTGCACGACGAGAATAGGCAGTTTTTAAAACCTCCTTCATTTCTTTCATGTTCGAATAATGTGCTTCTTGTGTGCGCGTAAATATCAGTCTATCAGGAAGATAGTTTTTTTTGTTGGTGACATCAATCTTGAGAATTTCAGAATATGAATCAATCTTATAAAATAATTCATGCTTTAAGAAAAAAGCCAAAATTTTTTTTGTTAGGTTGAACATCTGTACATGTAGTTTGTGTGATTGACATTCTTTTCTCTGGAAAAGTTTCACATAACAGTTAAAATGTGGTAGAACTGACTCATAAACTTTTATGAGAAACAGAGTTTTTTTCTGCGGTTCAAATAATCTTTGAACTATTCATCTCTTTCTTTCTTTGCCTTCAGTGGTTAAAGCTTTTTGTTTTAAGCCACTTTGGATTTCTTTGATAGATTTTATTTCATGAGAAAGTAGTTCTTGCCCTTGATATACTTCAGTTAACAGATCTTCATATAGCACATCCACATCTATCTATGAAAAATAAAAAACCAACAATGCATCCCATAAATATTTCAGGCGCTCTGTCACTACCAATACATAAAGCCACCGATGATCAGGTCGAAAAAGTGGCTTTAACGGCTTTATTTTAAGAAAATTACAGATATTAAAAAAAATTCTCTTTTATCTGTCATCTTTCGGTCAAAATAGATATTATCCATCAAAATTTCACGGTGTTTCAAAAATGGCTCGGTGAACTTTTTAGCGCAATTATTTGCTGTATGGCAAGTGTCTCCATCAGTATCTATTAAATGAGATTTTATCGCTCTTATCTTCGTTTCTACACCGTTTTTTCCCCCGCGCATAGTGTTGCACGTGTCCATTAGCAGGCTTACAAGATTTTTCCATGGTATGTCACTCTCTTCAAATAGTGACACGATGGCACTATATATCGCCATCGCATTACAGGCCGATAGCTTGACCAAAGCTAAGTGACGCAACACCACTTTGTATTTTCAGAAAAATATTGCACCAATACGGCCAAAATACTTTCCGAAGACCTGCTGGTGCTTTCATCAACATTCATGGAAAAAAATGAAGTTTTCAACTCTTTAATCTGCTCTTCTTTGATCGTTTTTGCAAGTCCATGTTTCATTTTATAAGTTGCAGCCGATGTTGACATCTGCATTGAATTTAATGATGTAATATCCATGGACAAGGTTTTCGACAATTCCATCAACTTCGGCGCCATCGAAAGTGAAAGAGAATTCTCCCCTATAAAACTGAGCACCAAAGCTTCGGCTCTTGCTTTTCTAGATGCAGTGTCCAGAGTTCGTTTATTTTCATCGTCACTATTATGAAAATATTTCCATTAATTGGGTATAGAGCATTCAAAACTTGAAAACCAATGACGGATTCGCAGGCTTGCTTGAGCGTAATGGTTTTTTTTAATGGTTTTTTAACGATTTAAGATCTTCATTGGAATATTTAATTGAAGAGTTGCAGCAGATGCAGAAACCTTTTTCCCGCTTCATCAATCTTTCTGCACCAAACACCAATCTTTTCGTTACCCTCATCCACTACAGCCAAACATTCCCATCTGAATTTATTTTTAAGTCCATTTTCAAGTTTGGTGACATCATCCTTTTCCGAAAGATATTTCATTTTAATTTTTCCGCAACAAACAAATAAAATAAATTAAGAACTTATGAAGAAGAATCTTCATGCAACACGTGACGAAAATGACAAATGATCATTGAAACTTACTACGTAAATCGTCGGTTTTTCTACATTCATTTCATTTTTTAAAAAATACTTTTAAAAAATTAATTTCAATATAAATTTAAAAAAAGAATCTCACATAACACGCGCCGAAACTTGCAAAGGAGAAAACTAAGGTTAAAAAACAAGCTAGCAATTATTAATGAGCAAATAAAAAAACAAGCTAACAAGAAGATGCAAAAAAAAAAAAAAAAATCTAGGGGGAAAAAAAAACTATAAAAAAAAACAGGCTAACAACCAATAACGATAAAAAACAAGCTAGCAATTAACTAATAGCAATTAACAAGCTAGCAAACTAATTCATCGCCAAACTGAGTATAATAACCTAAAGAGCAATAAAAATCCTGCTTTCGGTTTCAACTGTCAGTAGAAATACGAGACCTCGTTACGCGGAGGGGGGGGGGGAGTGAATAGAAGGAGATATCATCTTTATCCACCTCAAGCGCAGAGAACCACACCCAGCCGGCACTACAGGAAATCCCCCCAACATTCCAATCCACCAACTCATTCTCCCCCTTCAACTCTCGTCCGGCAAAAGATAAGAAAGAAAACAAAAATGGGTGAACGTAAAGCAATAAAATTCCGAAAAGTAATTTTTAAGAGACCCAGATTATTTTTTTTACAAACCCGGAAATCCGGAGTAGCCCAGGAAAACTACCACCCCTGGTCAACCTAAAAAATCCAAATGAATGAAAATATTATACAAATAGTCTACATTTAATTGAAATAAAATGGTATTTGATCAATTGGCGAAAAATTTTAAGAATAGAAGAAACAAAAAAAATATAAGTGCAATATTAAAGATTTTCTATTAGAAAAATGAATCATACATAAGATGTATAAACAGATGAAAAAATATAAATTAAGAAGGTAATACTGCAAAATTAATTAAGAAAAATAGTAAAAAACTTATTTTGATGATAAATAACAAGCAAACACAAAAAGAAACTAACAAATATATAAATTAATTGAAGTTATTCATTTAATTGACTAAACAAAATCAAATAATTATAAACTAAAGATTTATTAAAGTCATCAAATTAACTAACATAAAATAAAACAAATGATTAATAAAAACGCAATATATTTCACACCTAATTATGAGGAAAAAAGATAACTATAAAATACAAGGAAAACTTATTAATTAGATTAAATAAATACAGAACTTTAAAATTACCTAACAGAAACGATAGTTAAGAAAGACGTTAACAAATATTAAAACCAGGGAGAAGGCAATATATTATAAGATCAACTGAATTTAAAAATAAAACTTAAAATTCATGAATAAAAAGAGCTAATTGAGTACAAAATTTATTGAGGACAGTGAAAAAACACTGAAAATATAATTGAATTAGAAATGCATCACTTTTAAAAACAGAAAATTGTAATCTCCTTCATAAAATAATCGCATGCTTTTAATAATAAATTGCATGCTTATATTAATAAAAAAAAATTTCTTTTATTTCTTATAAGATACTAATTTTAACGAAAGCAGGTATGATAAACATCAAGCAAAACTTGCAAATAATTCCACACTTCTAAAGAATCAGAAGTTATTCAGTTGAAAAATATTGTTTTGTTAATAGATGTCAAAGAAATATGATGATTAAAAACTTTTTGTTTATAATAATAACAAATTATTCAAAATTATATGACAATAATTTGTCATAATAAATCAAGTATAATAAAAATTTAGTCATTTACTGGGACAGACAATTGACAACACTCCAGAAACGATTAAGAATAACACATAGAAGAATCTTGAGGGTGTAAGTCTGTTCAGAAAAAAAATCCAATTTTTTTAATCCTCTATTGCACAAACGTAGATTACAATATTAAAAGCTGAAGAGTGAAATTCCCCAATTTGATATAGTGTTGAATTCTGTGACAATAATTGTAAATTGTATTTCACTCGACTTTTTAAAAAAAATCATGTTTTCCTTGACAATACCAAGGGAGAACGAACTCATGACCTTACTTTCAGGTGATATTGTTTGGTTTCCCAATTTACATTCAAGATTGCAAATTTAACAGGATCTGAGTTAAGAAAAAGATTCATATTTATTATTTTTACTTTTTAAAGCATGTTCTTATAAAGAGTGATAAAACTTTGTTGCATTTTTAATTAAATGTTACCAATTTTTTTCTGATTTAATCTGCTTGTTTAAATAATGCTTTTAAAAAAATTAACTACTCAATTTGGATTCAAACACATGTTTTATAACTCTCTTCGAAATCACTTAATTTGTACCAGAAATGAAAATTTATTCGTTTTATTTCGAAATTATGAATTTCTGTAGTAGTCCAGACAAAACTTATGCTTTTTTAATTTTTTCCCCCATTGGCACAGTCAAGTATGTTTTGAGCTATAATTTACTATATTCTTCAGATTATTTTTTAAATGATTAAATTCAGCTTCTCTATATACCTGCTTCATTACTGAATAAAAAATAGCCATATTTTAATCATTTATAATTTTTCTTAGTCAAGTATAGGGATATATTTTTCTTTTTACTTCTCTTTCACATTCTGCTCACTGATACCTGAGCAATGATGTTCACTGATACGCTGATACCTGCATTCCCCCCTCATAAACAAAATCAGCAAAGCGAAAATAAAACAGCTAATAAAGAGAAAACAAAATCAGCATTACTTTAGGTTTGATTGATGGCATCGTATCAGAAAACCACCAATTCTTTCAGACACACAGCAAAAAACAGAAAATAACACACAAAGCCCTTCCCTACCCCCTCTAGACCTAAAGATCTTCAAGGTTACGAAAGAAATATTGGTTTTCTCTCAACTAACCATGTTAAGCAAAGACAGACAATGAATGTTTGTGTGCACAAAAAAAAAAAAAAAAAAAAAATATTTCTCTTCTGTTCAGCATAATGTACACAAGAATTCAAAGTAATTCTCTTTGGTTTAAACAAAAAATATACACAGAAAATTTTCCAGATCAATTTTAATTTTAGGTCAAAGATATAAGAAAAAAGTAATCCGTACATACTGATTTCAAGAATTAAAAAAAAACTTTTAAATATTAGACATCACTGATAAACTATTAAAGGTCTTAAATTAAAGATAAAAATTTTATAGCATAACTCATATATCTAAAATATACCTTGGATAAATTACTGAAGAATCTCCTGTGTTCAGATTTTGAAGAGGAAATATCATCCTATTATGACATTCAGTAGTAATGTTTTCTGCAGCACTAACTTCACAATTTTTCATTTCAGGAGCTGAAGAAATAGTTTCTGGTTCAACAGACTATATAAAAGAGAAGAACACTAGGAAAAATGATTTTAATAAAAATAAACATTACATGTATGCACAGTAAAAGATTTAAATGTTTCAGAAATTTATTTAATTAACCATTCCCATTTGTTTACAAGAAAAATAACTATTTCAATATACTATATGGGTATTTTTAGAAACACCATTTTTTGTGGGAAAAGAATATAGGAAAGGAACAAAGCCCCATCCGTTTTTTTAATGAAAATCACACATAAAGAAAAATATGTTTTTGGACATGGAACCCAGAAACATACTTAAAATTTGAAAGGAAGCAAAATGTTTAGTTTAAGATCAAACACAGCATGTTTTCAAGAAAAATGTAACAAGATTGAAAGAATTTCTATCAAACCAGGGATTTTAAGTTTTTATTTTTTTAAGCATTTTGTTGAAGAGATTAAGGTATATATTTCTTAACAAAGCTTTATTTCAAAAATAAAAAATAAACATAGTTTAGTGAATTAAAAACTTACTTTAATTTGTTTCAATAAAAAATGCCTATGCTATTATATTGTTTCACTGCTAAAATGCATTTTTGCTGGATTAAAATACATCTAATAATTTTTTTCTTTATTTGTTGTAAATCTCTATCAGCATCAATTTTTTTTTTTGGTGCTTATGTTCATCTTTTTTTTCAATTTGCACATTTCATACTATATTTTAGTTTTAACGATTTCATTATCCAAAACTAATGACCATGATAATACATAGCATGCAGTGACGAATGAAACTATTTCTGGAAAAGACAGGCAACTTATAAAAACAAAGGAATAACTTTTTCTTTGAAGGAAAAAAATTTAGAAATAATTTTGAATGGGTGAGCTCAGAGTTGATAATGTTTTAATGACATTAAAAAACTAGAATTTTTTACTGTTAATGTGGCAGATATAATGTCCAGTTGTCCCGGGGTCAAGGGTTAAAAAAAGAAATTGAAAACGGAATTACAGAATATTTCTGATTGACAATCATTAAAGGTAGAGTTTGGGACTTGTAAATCTATTATTTTTCATGATCATCAAGTTCAATAACATAGCATTAAATCATAAAAAATATTCAACAAAGCATAGGGTAATACTTTGTGCTATGTAGACTAAGGCAAAAAACAATGTGAATAAAGCACAAAAGTACAACAAATAGCACACTATTGTTTCAGTTCTATAAACAAGAACTTCCAGTGTCTAAAAGTCAAAAAAAGGTAGAGAAGTAAAGAGACAAACATGAGTACAGTGGTTTAACCAATAGAGACAGAGAAACAAGTCTGAACAAGAAAATAACAATGGGAATATAAGAAACAGGTGTCAGGAAATTTAGCGGGAACCCCAGGGTGCAAACAGTCTATTTTAAAATGGACATTCAAATAGTGGAAAACGATGGGATACTCAAAAGTTCAATAAGTGAATTATTAGAATTTTTGAAAAAAATAATGACTAAAAAAATCAAGTTTGGAAGATGAAGAGCAGTGTTGAATGAACTGTCCCTATTGTTTAGACCACTTTACATGTGTTTGTCTCTTACTTCTCTACTTTTGACATTTAGACACTGAGGTAGGTACTGGTTTATACAAGTGAAAATATAGTATGTCCATTTATATACTTTTATTTGTGCATTATTCAAGTTTTTTGTTTTAGTCATAAAAAATATTTTTCTTATAAAATAATTTAGGGACATTTGTTTTCACTTAAAATGTTTTTGAATAGAGTTTTTTAGTTAAAAACTGAATTAAAAGTTCATAATTTAAGACTATAAAATTAAAAGATAAAAAAAACTCTAAATAAAAGAACAATGATTGAAGTTATTTTATTTTGTGTTTTTTTTTTAACTCCTTTGAACATACATAAAATGAGTTGGTTGCAACTACAACCACTACTTTACTCGATAAAGGAATGAAATATGATTTTTAAACCATTCCACATGATAATCAAGGATATATGGCCCATATAACTTGAAAAAATTTTTAATAAGATTCTAAAATGAACTGTTTATACTTTGAAAACATTAAAAATATGTGCTAAATAAAAATTAAAAATATGTGCTATTACACCCCATTAAAGAAGTAAAGCTAATAGTTTTTACTACAAATTTCAATCTTTAAAATCAGTTCAAAACTGAAGAAATTGCACTTTTGTTTAAGAAATTTCCCACTTATCCACAAAGTAATAAGTAAATTCTAAAAGAAATGAGTCTGACAAAGAACAATCAATATGTAAAAATGAATAAAATAAGTAATAGGTTTCCTATACAGAATAAATTCAGAAGAATTCTAATTTATCAAAAAAGTACTGTCATTGATAGGGTTTCACACCAGTAATGAAAATTTAGTGGTTCAATAAAACTACCTAGAGGGTCGTTTAGTGGTCCGAAAATTTAATATGTCAGACTAACTCACTTCGTAGAGGAAAAAATTGAATCTTACAATTGCATAATTAATGTTATGGTATACATCAAAATTAGTAGTTGCAATCTATTACACCCTAAAACTAATTAGGTCCATCACCCCATAATGATTAGTATTTATTAAAATTAAATGAAAAAAAAGCTAGAATAATATAAGTAAACAGATTCAACATATAGATTAAAATGCTAAGAGCAAATAAATAAATAAAAGAAGACAGGATATGTAAGAAATAGCTTCATATTATATTGAAAATTAATTATTCAAAAATTCTAAATAAAGCAAATTTTAAAAGAGCAAATAACAATGCTTTATTGATGAATAATTATACTGTCAGCAAAGCACAGTGCAACCTGTAAATTTGAAATAGTAAAATTTAAACTTAAAATTTTTCATACCAGACACTTTCAATTATTCTGTTTGAAAAATTTTAAAACTGAAATCTAACCTACGCATAGAACGATGAAAATAGTACAACAATTATTTTTAAATGCATGGCATATGATGCAAAAACAATATTTCATTTCAAAACACATTTCAAGACAATTTTGTCACCTAGCCGCTGATTTAAGCAACATTTGGTGACAATTGTCCCCTTACTGGCGTAAATCCTAGTCATGGATATTATTTAAAACTTTGCAGCATACACTAGACAACATAAAGGCATTTATTTAATAGAACTATAGAAAATAAATCATATCTGTGTAATAAGTTCTTATATTTTTGAATTAGCTTTTAATACACTTTCATACTCAAGTGCTTATATTTATAGCTGCTCAAGGTTAAAATTAAATAGGCCTTTTTGTAATTGGAAGATCTCAATATACAAAATTTTTATATCTTTGTACATTGTCTACTTTTATAACTATATTTTTATAATTATGATAGAATGTAAATTAACTAAATAATGCAAAAATATTTTAATCTGCAAGCCTCTTTAGTATTGTATACAATGTATTTTTATAATATTTATAACAATAATATCAAAACAAAATTCATCTTAATTCATCTTGTGTTTTTCATATAATACAAGAGTAAAATATTGTGGCTTTTTTTTATACAAATCATATACACTTATTCTAACCTGGTTTATACCCTCTGGAATTATATTAGATTCAGAAATATTTAGCAAATAACTTAAACTTTTTTTATTATATCTTTGGTAATAAGTTTTTGAACATTTGACAAGAGCAACTACTATATTCAGCAAGGGGAAAAAATACGCATGTACTACTGAAAAATAAAATTTAGAACATAAAGTTGACTTATTAGATTTTATTAAAAAAAACTTATTAGATTTTCCAAAAAAAATACTACAAATTATTTATTTTGATTTCAGCTGCAAACAAATTATATATATTAAAAAAAAAAAAAAACAATGTCACAAAAAATATATACACTGCTCTTATTTTGATATTGAAACTAGATGCAAAGCAATTTTGATGTTGAAATTTCAATTTTATTTCATGCCCTATGAAACTTAGCTGTCTGACCTAGAGAAAGTCAGATAACTGCACTTCAGAGCATATGTAAAGGATATATGTACATTCTAAAATGATAAAACATTTAATTGGTGCAATTTACATTTTAATTGAACAGTATATCTAAGTGTTGAATAAATATACAGGGCATCCTCAAAAACTTTTTCTTTGGGAAGAAAAAAAATTTATTCAAACAGTGTCAAATAAGTCAATGTTTGAAGTATGAACAGTTGTTTAACGTAGATATTTAAAAGGATTCAGTTCTCTGAGCAATAAAGGGGAAGTCTGAAACCTCATCATAAAGTCACAAGATTAAATTTTTGAAAAGAAAAAAAACACGAATAGTAACTAGTCACTAATAAATATCAAACTAACAATTTTCGTTGCAATGAAAGCACTATTTCCAAAATAGTAATTTTCCTTATAGGTTATTTTTGGAGACCAAAAATTTAATTCAAATATGCCCAGCTGGATACTCATATTTTGGAGGGATTTGTCGAATTTTTTTTTCTCCTAAGGAAGCATCATGGTTTGGGGAGCCTACAGTAAACAAGGTAAACTTAATTTAGCCTTTACTTAACATAAAATGGATAACAAGGACTATTGCCAAAAATTTCTACAAGGCGAACTTAATACGTTTTTGAAGAATAGAAAATCTAAACTTGTTTTATAAGAGAACACATCCATACACTCTAGTGAAAGCACTAGCAGCTAGCAACTACATTAAAATACAATTAAATCATGGATTGGTCAGCTTACTCCCTTGACTTGAATCCAATCGAGAAATTTTGGGGCAGTTGGATAAAAAAGAATTAAGTAAACTGTTATCAATACGATTACAAGAATCAAATAAAACTAACAATATTTTGCTTGAAATTATATAAATTTAGAAACTTTAGAAGGACTTTCTAACAATATGCTAAAGAGATTAATCAATCCATAAAATGGTTGATCATGTGACCATTAAATGTTTTAGGTGAAAATAGCAAAATTAAAACTGACAAGTATGCATAATTTTTCAATAAAATTTTTTTTAAATTTACATTTTAATAGTTTTAATGAAGCACATAAAGAATTAAATTTGACAGAAATTGTAGGGTAAGTATAATTTTGTAGCACACAATGTAAAAAAAAATATTTAAGCAAAGTAATCATATAGCAGCAAATTTTTCTTAAATAGTTACATTACAATAGTTGAGAGTTAAATTGAATATGAAATTTTATTGAGATTGTAGCCGAAATTTCAACAAAAAGTTTCTAAAAGACATTGCTTTTTTATGTGAAAGGTGAAACATATAACAAAGAAATGCTCAAATAAAGTATAAATGTATGTAATAATTTTAAACAAATGGAAAAAAAAAAAAAAAAACTCACAAAAGCTAACTACTTAAGATGTAGGAAAAAATTAAAAAATAATTTAGCAAATATGTAATTTCAGAGACATAATTTATAATCATATGGATGTATATAATCCTATAAATAAACCATATTGAAAGGTTTAAACTCATTTTAAGACATAAATATATAATTTAAAAAAAGCAATTTTAAAATAATATTTAAAAATGTAAATTTTACTGCTATTATGGGAGTTTCTAGCAAATGCAAAGTATGTTATGTATTAAAAGCTGTGATTAAAAAAAATTAGTTATTTTATAAAAAAAATATACTGCATAAAAAAGCATACATTTTTCTCAACAGCATTCATCAATTTTCGACGTGGACCAATAGGTAAGCCTATGTTCTTCAAATCTTCATCTGATAAAAAGAGCTAAAATAAAGATAAAGAACTTTAAAATTTGGTTGAAGCTAACTACACTATCTATGAATAGCATGGAGTAGTTTTCATATTTAAGAGGAAAACTTTTCAGTCAACCCTCACCAGTGTTGATAAACTAATTTTTTCCTCATTAAATGTATCTAAATATTCTTCCAAATTCAAAGTTTTTAAAAGATGTTCAATATCTACAAAGCTTTCTAAGTCTTGCTGGTTACTTTCAAAGCTTTCAAGAACTTCAGGTTTTGCACTTTCTTTGCTGCAATCATTAAAGTTTTGGTTCGAAAGAATATCAAAGAGAATCAAAGAACCTAAAAATATTAATATTGAATGAGTATTTATAAATATGAGTACATATTATATATATGCATACATTTTGATGCTTTACTATCAAGTACTTTTTAATACAATGGAAAGTCCCACATTCAGAAAAGTCAGGATTTCGACAAGTTAGAAAATAAGTTTTTCCGGATATAGGTCTTCAAGATAAACAAAGAACATGCATAATGTAGTATTTGAGGTTCGTTGAAAATGGACTTTTTGAATTAACTCCAATAAACTTAATAACATTTATTAAAAGTTAGGAAAACAAAACAAATGGTCTTAAGCGGGACAATCTTACTTGGCAAGCATGACTCCTTTCAGGAAGGATGTAACTCCCAAAAGCGATGCGAAGGCAGCGCGATCTCTGAATTAACACAAATGATAGACAAATTGATAAATTCTGATATTACATCTTTTCCCCAAGTTATGGGTTTTAAATAAAATTCAAACACAAAACTAACAAGGAAGATTAGAGTTTAGCATATTAAGACAAAATTTAACATATGCTTCAAAATTTAATCACTTGATCTAAACTATTAAAATTTTCCAAACGAAGTTAAGAAATATGAAAGCATTAAAATTCAGAATTATTATTCACCAAAACTATTAAAATTTATCAGTAATCATTTATCAATAATTTATAATTTACCACCATTTAAATGAGAAACAACTAAAAACCTTTAAAATAATTTTTAAAAATTAGATATAAAAAGTGAACAAATAATGCAGTTTTGAATAAAATTAAAGTAGAAAATGATCGAATGCATTATTTCTTTTATATTTTTTGCAATATCCCAGTTATAAATAAATCTAATGATTAAACAGTGAAAAATTGCTAAAATAGACGTTAATTTAGAATTAATAGAGCAGTTTCCGCATTCTTTTTTTATCCACGTCCTCATCATGTTGCATCAGTTAACTTGAACATCAAAAAATTTTGAAGTCTTATATTTCTGAGAATAAAAATAATAAAGTTGACCTTCAGCTGAAAGTGAGGATAAACTTGGCCTTTAAGATAGATCATTTAAGCAAAAAGATCATTTGTTTATTTTTATAGCGTTTTCTTAAAAATTATTTTGAAGGTTTTTAGCTGGTTATCATTTGATAGGTCAGTGGCGTGCCAGCCGGGGGGGGGGGGGGGGGGGGCAGTGGCACCCTCTGAAATTTTAGTGAGGGGGCAAGCAATATGTTTCGCCCCTCCTGAAATTTAATCATTCGAGAAAAAAAATCAAGTAAAATTCCAATTAAAAAATACTAAAAAAGTAAAATTTCAGAAAAAAAAAACATTTTTAATTAAATTTTGAAGCTATTTTCCTCTGAAATTAAAGTAAGAGGTTATAATAAATATAAAGACAAGGCTCTTTTTTTCAACTTTGAAGCTATTTTTCAAAAAGAAAACTTTATTTTCCTCTAATATTTAATAAAAGGGCGAATAATGCGTTTCGCCCCTTCTGAAATTTAGACATTCGCAAAAATGAAGTCAAATTAAATTAGTGAACTTAGAGGAAAAAAAATTTTTTTTTTCCAACTAAATTGGAGGGGCGAATTAATAAATTAATTTAATTGAGGGGCGAATAATGTGCTTCGCCCCTTTTGAAATTATAGCCATTCGTGAAAATAAAGTTAGGTTTGTAATTTTAGAAAAAAAGGAACTTTTTTTCAAATTCAAAAAAAAAAAAAAAAAAAACATTATTTGCTTCTGAAATATAATTGAGGGAGCGAATAGTGTGCTTAGCCCCTATTGAAATTTAGACATTCGTGAGCATAAGGTCAAGTTAAATTGATAACTTCAGAAAAAAAGAACCATTTTTTTTCTACTTTAAAACTATTTTTGAAATCAAAATTTTTATTTTACTGTAACTTTAAGTTGAGGGGGCGAATAATATGCCATTCGTGAAAATAAAGTTAAGTTAAATGGGTAATTTTAGAAAAAAAAAAGAACTTTTTTTCCACTTTAAAATTGTTGCTTTTTTGAAAAAAGAAAACACTATTTATTCTGAAATTTAATTGAGGGGGCGAATAGTGTGCTTAGCCTCTTATGAAATTTAGACATTCATGAGAATGAAGCCAAATCAAATTGGTAACTTTTAAAAAAGTCCTATTTTTTCTACTTTGAAGCTATTTTCAAAATATAAAACTTCATTTTTCTCTGAAATTTAAGTGAAGGGCGTCGAATAATATGCTTCGCTCCTTCTGAAATTTAGCCATTCGTGAAAATAATGTCAAGTTGAATTGATAACTTTAAAAAAAAAGAACTATTTATTTCTACTTCAAAGCAGTTTTCGAAATCAAAAATTTTATTTTCCTCTGAAATTTTATTGAAGGGTGAATAATGTCTTTTTCTTCTTCTGAAATTTAGACATTCGTGAAAATAAAATTCAGTTTAATTGGTAATTTTAGAAAAAAAAAACTGTAAAATAATGTAAATCACAAATTACTCTTGATTCAATATGTTTTTGAGAAGCGAAAAACCATTTTATGTCATTATGATTAGCCCTTTCTAAGGCCGTGGTAAGTATACTTACCCCTATTTTTTAAAGTCCATGGTGAAATATACCACTTTTAATTTAGCTTTCAATTTGTTAATAACTTCAGCTTTCTTGCAAAGCGTTTGAATAAAATTGGTTATTATTTGTTAGTTTAAGAAAACGTATATAAGTTATAAAATACATAATTCCTTGTTCCTGAAGTTTGTAGTTTTTATAAAATTTATTTTACAAATAACTAAAAGTAAAACTCATTAAGTTTCTAATAGGTCGTGATAAATATACATACCATCAAAATAATAATAACATTAAAATTTAGATTAATTTTTTATAAGCTAAATGGGTTATTTTTCTTACATCAATTACTATTCTTATATCACTTTCAATTCCAAAAATACTTTACTTTACCTTTACTAGAAATAAATGGCCCATTAAAGGGTTAATATGTATCTATAAAATGTCTTGCTCAGTATTAATAAATTTAAAGGAGTAAAATTACAAAATTAATTAATTAAATTTTTTAAATTTTAATGCAATTTTTTAAAATTTGCTTCCGATTGATAAATCATTTTTTGGTAACTAATATGTTGGTGTGAATGTAATAGTTGTCATAAACGGAAATAATTATAAATAATTACAATTAGATAAATTTCAATATTAAAATAATACAACTTATTTTAAAATACTAGATCAGACAAAATTTCTGACTTGGCATTGGCTCGCCCACCCAGTCAAAAAGAAGTTGGCACGCCACTGTGATAGGTAAAATTTTAGAAATTAAAAAATTAGTAAAAAGAGGCGCGATGCTTTCATGACTTTTTTGCATTGTACAATTTTACACAAAACAAGATTTTTTTTACTTTATTTAATTATTATTAATATTTTTTCTGCATTATTGTAAGGATTTTTAGCTGTTTATTTGTTTGGTTTTATTACATTAAGCCATTTCAAATCAAATTATGGTAAAGTGATGGGATGTGATTACAATTGTTCTACATGGTCAATTTTGCGCATAGAAAGATTCTTTTTATCAACTTATTTTATTTTGATAACTTATTTTTATCATATTTAGGTTCTTGGTATAGGTATCAGGCACTTGGTATACATAAAATTCGAGTATTTTAAATTGATATTTATTAACGTAATGCGTTTGTGATTGTGTTGCATTTGAATTCTGCACAGGGTACAATTTTGAAAAGTCATGATGAAAATTATCAAAATACATAATTTCTAATTTTAAGTAAGATTGCATATATTAAGTTATCATTTATTTAAGAATTATTTTAATGAGTTTTAATAATTTATTTTGTACATAACTTGTGATTTGAAACAGATGTGTTAACTCTGTGCTCGATGACACAGTAAAAGTCTGTGCTGCGTATCCGATGGTGCGGCATTTCTGATGAAAAACTTTTACTTTTTAATCAAATTTCACAAGCGTGGCATATATATTGGAAATAGTTAGTCCAATCAGTTGAATCTTCCCATTGATTATGGGAGTCCCGCAGTGGACTGATCGTTAAGACACGGTTTCCAGCAGATCACCGAAGTAAAGCATCACTGGCTGCGGTCAGTGTGCGGGTGGGTGACCACTTGAATCAGTCTGCGTAGGGACCGAGGGTGTGCGGTATTGGTCCTCGTTAAACTGTTCTACCGTAAAGTGCTCGACTTCGCGTGCAGGTCATTGGGCTACCGAAGCAGGGGTGCGATCCCCTCTGCAGAGGATCAAAATTGTGATGGCATGTCTTCGGATCATCCGCAGGGATGTTTCCCAGACCGTCGCCAATAGCCCATTGTGCAGCTCTAGTGCGACGTAAATTAACTACATCTACACCCATTGATTATGCTTTTACCTCACTCACTAAAAAATTGTAACTTCAGTAAAAGCTTGCAAACTTTTGGCTAACTCTTTAAATGCTTATCACTTGGGGAAGTAATGTACAACTAAAGTTGCGATTATTCTTTATTTTTAATGGTACGCACAATGCCCGAGATGTTATGATTTGGTTTATGATGCGTTCACCTACACTTGTGGATGCAAGTGCTTATGTTATTGTTTGTCAAGTGGCGGTATGCCAACTGGTTTATTTCTACTTAGATATCACGATTGTATTCTTTGTCTTCAAGTTCACCTGTTTGTTAATCACCCTCATATTTATTCGAACAAATAATTGTTAACTTTTTATCTAATCAAAAAAAATAGATATTTATTTTAACTAATAGTCAAATTTTTCAAAAATAAAAGCAAATTAAATACAACTTCAGATTTATTGGTTTAAAAATAATCAAATTATTTTACTTACGTGCATTAAATAAATTTTTAAAAAAAACTAACTTTTTATAACAAGTTAAATATAAAATACCCCAACTGAACTACATCGCTTAAAATGAAAAACAATAATTAAAAAAATCAACAAAGAATCTTTTTTTTTATTAATATTTTCTTTTCATCAGTAGATTGAGTTCAGAAAGGAAAATTTAAGATAACAGCAATTGTGTCAGGAAGTGACAGCTAGGAGGAAAACACTGCCCATTTATTTGTCTACATTTTCCAACAATCCCAAAGACAGAAATGACACTTAAAGAAACTGCATAACGTTCTATATTTCTGATTCAATTCAACATCATGAAACTAGCATCGTCTTCGTAGCTAGACGCTATGAACATCTCCGCAGCGAGACTAAATCAAAACAGTCTTCGACAGCGCTAGCATAGGCAAGGATCCTTGCATGTTAAATCCTTAAACCGCAACGTTGTCTTATACCGGATTCCGATGGCTTAAGTCAGATTTCTGATGCACCGATATTTCAAGATAAAACTATTTATCGCCCAGTTCTACCCTTTAGATGAGATTCCTCTCCAAGAAAGTCTGGTACTCAGATGTATTCCATATCTGATGTATCAGTAAGGTATTCCATAGGTAGCAAAAGTTTCCTGGAGAACATTGACTATTGCAGAGGTGGATGTTGAAATCATATGACACACTTCTATCCACTTTGACATGGCCTCTACTATGAACAATGAATGCTTGTCCCTGGAACGGACCTGCAAAGTCATAAGACAGGACTGGGCCTTTTTCTGAAATCTCCCAAGAAGCTTTAGGTGGGGCATGAAATTTTTTAGCATCTCTGAACATGCACTTTTATGTCATAGTT
Source organism: Parasteatoda lunata (assembly GCA_949128135.1). Classification (NCBI taxonomy): domain Eukaryota; kingdom Metazoa; phylum Arthropoda; class Arachnida; order Araneae; family Theridiidae; genus Parasteatoda; species Parasteatoda lunata. Next base: position 5,056,241 of record OX421980.1, on the reverse strand, counting down.
CATGACTGGCCACCACATGTATAAACATACCACTTTACTTTTGGAAGGATGGATGCCTTTTGCATCAATATGGTAGCCCAAAAAATCTACTTTACTTAACCCAAATAATCATTTTTTTCTATTTGCTTCAAGACCCGCTCTTTTCAAATGATCTAGTACTTGTTTGAAACGAGTAGCTAACTCTTCTTCAGAATTTCCTCCAATAAACACATCATCAAAATAAGGAACAACTCCTAAATTCCTAAACAAATCTTCAATCAAATTTTGAAAAGTTCATGAGCTATGTTAGTTCCAAATTGAAGCCTTTTTACCTTATACACACCTTTATGCGTGATAATAGTTTGAGCTTCAGTGGAAACATCATCAACCGGTAATTTTAAATATGTCTGAGCCAAATCTATCTTAGCATATACAGCGGGAATCGGATAAAGATGAGCACTCATTGCTTTGTTTAACATAATTTTATAATCTCCGCACAAATGTACTTCAACCAATAATTTAATCACTGAAACAACCGGTGCAGACCATTTTGGAGTAGAAATTTTTTCATTAACCCCTTCACTTTAAAATTTCACTAGGACAGCTTTAATTTAAGGCCTCATTGCCCAAGAAACGCTTCTCGCTTTACATTGAACAGGCACGATAAGGAAGAGATACTGGATTACCCGTATACAAGCTCTATTTACCATCAAAAGTATCCCACTTTAACAACTATTTTAATAATTCCAATTTTATTTCATTTATCTCAGTTATTGAAATTCCCAAAGGTTCAAACCAAGAACACCCCAAAATATTTGCGCAGTGAATTTTTGAAATTTATAAATCTAGCTTTACATATACGCCGGCTAGTAACCTCCTATTTTTAGAAAAGTTGCACAGTTTAATGGAAATTTATTTGATCATGGGTTACTTAGAATGGAAAACTTTATTTAATGTTTGCAAAGAAATAATCAAATAATAAGAATCTGAATCAATTTCCATTTCTAATTTTTCTTGACCTAAATGATCACATTTTTCTTACACAGAGATAAAAAAATTACAACATTCATTTCCTTTGCATGCTGCTTCTCAAAGGGATCAAGAGAAAAATTCTCTTATCCCCAAGAATTTCTGTAAAGATAAAAATTCAATAGTTGAGGCTGAGAGGTTGAAGCTTCCAGTCTGAATGCCAAGAATTCAAAATTAAAAGTAAAGTGAATTGTTCCCAACAGACATTTAGGAGCATGGGAAAAAATCCATGGTTGGCGATTTATTGAAAGATAAAATAGCCAAAAACAAAGCAAACCTCTCCCCTTGTAATAAGTATTAAATTAGAAAACAATTTGACTATGGCTAATCAAAGGAAAAAAAAAAAAAAAAAAGAGAGAATTGAGAAATAGTATACCCATGCAACTAAAACATTTATGTGGTGAGAAATAAAGAATTAAGAATTATAAATAGATTTCAGTTTCGATTTAGTCACCACAGTGAATTAATGAGTTTTACAATTGCATTGTAATAAAAAGTTAGTTGTTACATTGATTGTTAAGTAAATAAAATATTTATATTAGCTTTTTATGAAATGTAATAAAAATTATATAATTGTTTTAATTTAATTAAAATTTGATTAAGAATGATTAAAATAAATAAATTTAAGAAATTTTAAAAGCTAGGAAATATGCCTATTATGGCACCACACTCTCAAATTATTGGATTTATTGGAATTCCACAAACAAGGAAACAACCCTTTGCAGAGTAAATATTAAGAATTAAAACTGTACTGAAAGAAAAAAAGTAGCCAAAAGAGATATTAAAAAGATAATCATTATAAAATGGCTGCTCAGTGTACATAAAATTTGAAAATATGAAACTATTTACATCTTACCTAAACTATGACCAGCAACAAACACTTTTCCACAAAATGCTGGATTACGGGATACAAAAACTTCATACAAATTATTGAGTTCTTGTGTCACAGTATCCAAAATTGATTGACAGTATGAAGGGCTACTATACAGTAAGATATCTATTAAAGTATCATTTGTGAAGTGGCGTAACTTAGGTATACTAGGTAGAGTAATCATTTTCATTGTTCTGAAAAGGTAAAAATAGATAAATAAGCATAAATACACCCAAAAAAATTTTTAACAGAACTAAATAATTTTGAAAAAAGAACAATAAAAGTCGAGCAAGTTATCCAAAAAAGAAGCAGGGGGGGAAATATGGTGACATATAAAGCATAATTATGAAAAAATGCCTTTCTAGAAAGTTCATTTTAAAGAAAGTTTATAAAAAAATTAACGGTCTGTGAAATTAAATAATTTCATAATCAGGGTGGCCACTCAAATCAAGTTTCAAATTTCCCTGATATTTCCAGGTAAAAATCTTAAAATTTCCAGGTTGACGTGTTTTTTATTCTCATAAAGTAAAGGATGGATACAACAAATGTACCAATATTGTAAAGTATTTTATTTAAAATGACATTTTTTTTAATATATCACATTGAAAAAATAATTAAAATACATTTATTTTAACAACTTAGCAAGATTTTGTTTTTTATTTTATTTTTGAATTTGTAACGTTTTGGTACAACATTAATTAAAAAAAAATTAAGATGGATGTGGAGAAAATAATGTTTAGCATGTAAAACATATTGTTTTTATTGAATAAAAAAAGTTTAATGTGTTTACTAATTTTTGCCTGAGGGACAAAAAAAAAAAAAAGAAAAACCTTGACAAGTATTGTTTAATATATTTTCATTAGGAATGTAATGAATAGTGATTTGGCAGAATTGCCGAATACCGAATAGTCGGTCAAACAAATCGTCTGAATATCAAATATTTGGTGGCCGATTAGTAGCATTTTTCTTTAAAAAAATCATTAATATATATTATTTTTTATATATACATAAATTTAGTCATTTTTGAAAATTAATCAAAACTTAGCTATAATTATTGGTGAGGGGTAAAAAGAGAAGAAATTATAAAAGTTATCTATTAGAAATATTTAAGATCAATAAAAACTAACCAATAGCCTAAAAAAAGACTGAAGTTGTAAAGTTGAATTAAAAGAAAAACAACAGAGAAATAGCAAAAAATATTTTCTTAACTTTTAAGACAAAACTTTAATGCTGAAAATAGTATTTTCCGAAGAAAAAAAGGAAACGTAAAACTGTAAAAGAAAAAAAGTCTATCAAAAAAGCTTTTAAAAATGCCCACAAAAAAAAATCTTACACAAAAGCGAAACAAAAAAATTAAAAATCTATCATAATCAAACTGAACTGATGGATTTAAAACTGAACATCTGTTTTCCACTTATACTGAATTTTTTTTTTAAAAAAAAAAGGGGTAGAGAAAAGAAATAAGTCAAATATAAAACTATCTTAATTGTTCGGCCATAATGAAACTCTTGATAAAAAGCTAAGTAGAAACGAAAAAAAAATTTCCAATTTTTAAAAGAAAATTTAAGGCTTTTTCAAGTAGTGGCAATCAAAAATAACGTTCTTCAGAAACGCTCTTTAAAAAATGCTGTATCATAATAAAAACTTTGATAAAAAGTCAGTAAAAAGCAAGCAGGCAAAGAAGTAACAGGAAAAAAAACATTCTCATTTCTTAAATAATAACTTTAAGGTTGAAAATAACAGCGTTTTTTTGTTACCAGCTATCTGTCTTACCATACTAGAAAAAAATAAAAGAATAAAATCTACCATTAAATGCTCAGTTGAAATGCGGTGCTATGATCAAAACAGAAAAACAAAAAAGAAAGCAATCTAGATTATTAAAACAGAAATTTTGCTTTTCCATTTATCTTCCACAACATAATTTTGCAAGCACATGAATATTAAAACTTAACAAAGATGTGTAAATACTATATTTGAAAATGCATAATAAAAATACTATTTTAGATAACTCTTTATTTAATCTATTAAAACTTTGTCAAAAAATACTTTTCCGAATATTCTGCAAGCAGGCAGAATACCGAATAGTAATCGAATATTTGTTGCATCCCTAATTTTCATTAAACAAAAAAAAACAAAACAAAAAAAAAACAATTATTTTAGGCAATTATGCATCAATAACTTATATTTACATTTTATATAGAGCACATTTTATACAGTATTTAATCCAAACAGTGCTCTTTGTAAAATTCATTGATCATATTTTCTTTAAACCAATATCTAAAGTCAAATGTTTAAATAATGTTGTTTTCAAGTAGCATTATTATTTTAAGCGATATGCAGCATTAAAAAATTAATATCACAAAGGCAAAATTGTCAAATTTCTTATTTCCTATCTTATAGCAAAAAACTAGATAAATTCTTTATATTTTATTCTTTTCTAATTTGAAATTAAAATATTTGAAGAATTCCTATCTAACTAAATGATTTTTTACCTTAGATTAGTTAATTATTTTTATTTATTTATTTATTATTATTATTTTTTTTTTTTACAACTCGAAACCTGCCCAGTGCACAACAAAAAAACAGTTTCATTTTCCTTCTTCCTAATAAACACATATGAATAAAAAAATTTATATCTTATGTTTATACAACATTTAACATGTTTCCCATACATTCCCTAATTTTTACCAGCTTCTTAAGGTAAAAGGATACACAGTTTCAGAAATATCATCTCTAGAAAAAGAGTAACATTAACGAACTTTTAACATTGTTATTACTACACAATGTCGAATTTTTAATTGGACAATGGGAATCAAATATTTTTGAAATTATTATATTAACATTAGACCAACAAAATTTTAACATAACAATGTTAACATATGGTTGGTCCTTAAAAGAACTTTTTATAAAATTAAAATATGTTATAAAAGGCTAAAATGAAATTGAGAAAATTAGCATCAATGCAAAAAATTTTAACGATTTGTTGACAAACATTGCTGTTAGCAATTGTAAGAAAATATGTGATTGATTGGCTTTGCTGAGAAAAATAATTCACCGATTTGGATGGGAGTATAAAAGCTTTTAGAAAAAGAGTGTAACATAAAATCTATTAAATTATTACCAACTAATTTGATGAATTTTATGAAATTAAAAATACTAAAACATTCTTAATCATTTAATCAGAAGAAATAAAAAAGAAACTTAAAGCATCGGAACAAACTTGAATTCAACCCATGGATTAGAAGTGAAACAAAGGCTACTTTAATAAACAGAAGGAAATATCTTAACTCCTTCTTCAACCTCCACCACAATCTTTGCCTTTCTTAAACTGCATAGTCTCCAAAAAGGTTTCTCCATTCATTTAGTAATCATGGGTTTTTTGTGTCATTCTAGTTTAACAGGGATTAATGGAGTAAATATTGATGCATGGAAAATATTGCTATGTTGATATTTCAACTGTTTGGCAATAAATTTCCACCTAAAAAAAGTGGGTATACCGGATCATAAAATAATTTAAGAAAATCTATAAAAAAATTCCAGCTTTTCTTTAAAATTCCCTGATATTTCCAGGTGTTTATCTAAATTTCCCTGACTTTTCCAGGTTTTTTCCAGTATTAAAAAAATTCCCTGATAATTCCAGGTTTTCAAGGTGGGTGGCCACCCTGATAATTTCTGTAATAAATTTAAATTATAGAAATTAAATATATTCTATGATTTTTTCAAAAATATTTATACAGTACAAAGTCCCATATCTGGACGTCCCTTTACAGGAAACTCTCCTGTAAAGGGGTCTCTTTCCCCCATCCAATCAATATAAACAAAACTCTTTTCATAAAAAAAAAAAAATTATACTTGTGACCTGTTAAAAAAAGGATGCAGGAATAAGAATCCTCCAATTAACCACTTCTTTCTCTGCTTTTAATCAGATTTCCACTATAACATGAAAAAGATTTTAATATCACTATCACGGAAAACGAAAATCCACATTTCACTACAGCATGAAAAAAATTACCATATTTTTTCGCTCATGTCTCGTATAAAAGGATTATTACCCCCAAGAATCATGCACTCAATTTTAGAATATGCAAAAATATCACATTTTGAGAAATTTTGTAAAAAATGAAATCGAAATTTTAGAAAGTATGTGGAAATCCGAAACTGCTGAAAATACAGTCGACAAAATCATGCCGACAATAAAATGGTCACAAATCCAGTGCATCAAAAAGTAATTCTTCAAATGTAATCTTCTAAATCTCTAGAGTATGATAATGTAGAGTTAAAAAACTATGAAAATCTGTAGCAATAACTGAGAAAAATGCAATCATAAATCCACATGGGATTGGGAATGAATCTAAAATAATTGAGTGCAAAATGCACCATTTGAAGTTTGCCAAAAGAAATAATATCATATTAAAAAGTAGAGATTTTAAGGAACCAAGTGAAAATCCGTTTTAATAACTACGGGGATTTACCGTGGAATCGTTGCAAATCCAATGAATTGAAAAATTATTACTAACTTAAATAAATGATTTAGAATTTGTTGTATGTTGTAATGGCACATTAAAATATCAAGATTTTTAAAACTATGTAAAATTCTGTAACAAAAGCTGCAAAAACCAACCTTCTGGATTTATACACTGTTGATTGAAATTGATGTTATCGTTTTTATGTAATTTTTTATTAAATAAGGATATTTTAATGATTGTTTACCTTAAAGACCTATTAGCCTGAAAAATCTATTTTCCAAATTTGTCAAAGTTCAGACGATTCCAGATATGAGACTTAACACTGTAGTAGGAAGAATTATCAAAAACTTATGATTAATAAAAACCTTGATCAATTATATAAATTCAATTGAAGTTGACATACTTTGAACGCCCATATACACTTTTTATTAGAACAAAAATATCTATGACCTGATGAAGTGTACTTACATGCACTTAAAACATCAGAATTTATATGGAATGAAAATTTTTATTAAAAGCTAATTACAATTTTCTATGATAATTTAGTTGGAAATATGAATAGTAAATTAAACATTGAATTGTAAAAGTACATTTCCATGTAGTAGAATATTATCCAGAAAGTTTTTTTTCCCCTAGTTTTAAAAAAGATTTATTTTTAAAATGTTAAACAATGAAAAATATTTGCATCAGAGACATTTAAATCAAAATCAAGAATTCTATAATGTGTTAAAAGAATATGCAGCCACAATCCATCTACATAGTCAGTTAGTGCTCATGGTTAAGGGACAGATAAAAATATAAATATATTTTTTAATTTACAGAAATGCCTTAAAGGCCTAGTCAAAATTTTACCATGTGAGATTATTTCATACAACCTATTGAAAGGAACTATAAAATCAATTCTTATGATTCTAGCAGGGGTGATTATGAGCCAAAGTCAAAATTCCGGAAAATTTCTTGAGTTAAAAAAAAGAAGTGTAAATTAAAAAAATTAAAACAAGGTTTTTTTCTTCTTTTTTCTCACTATTTCTTAGTTTACTTAAAATATAATTAAAATTTTACATATACCTATATCATTTACACATACCTATGATGACCTGGAGAAGTAATTAAAATGTACAAATATGTCTTTCTTTCTTGAGTTTATGATTATAATAACTATTTACTGATAAAAAATTAATATTAATCATGAATATAAGCTTATAAAGTATCTGGATCTCCCTTACAAACAAACAAAATAAACTGTGTTTTTAAGTTCCATCTTTGAAAATTAGATTTTCGGAAAACTTCTGTGATCAATGATTTTTTTAAACGTCTGAACCTTCGATCTCCGGAAACTTACGGATCACTGTTAGCGAAAAATCCAGAAATCCGGATTTTTTCCGGAGCACAATCAGCCCTGTTCTAGCATGGACTAAAACTATATACAATTGCAAAAATTAAATACTATAAAAGAGTAATTTTAGCATCTACCAGAAGCAGTTACTTAAATATTAAATAACATTTGGCATTTTTAAGAAACATCATTAAGAGATGAACTAATGTTTTTCAGCAATCACACTTTCAGACTATATGATAAAAGAATATCATATTTCTTGTATAAAAAATGTATCAAGCATCTATTATAGTGAAGTATTATTTTAAAAAAATCCTTTTATATTCATAGATTATATCATGGATACAAAAAGTAACTTATGGTGAAAAGTCAGTAAATTAGAATAGCTGGTTTACTCAATCGATTTGCACACAAAATTGTTTTTAAAATAAAAAAAATAAATAAATGAAACATTTTTTATAGTAATGATTAAACTAAAAACTAACCACCTAATAGCTTGAGAAAAAGTTTAAGTGAAATAGCTCAAGAAGAGTTTTTAGCTGAGTTAAAAACTATGTTAAAATTGATTCCCCCATAGTATTTTTAACGACAAAATTTATAATCCCCCAAAGCATTTTTCCCTGTTAGACTTCATAGCTGTTACCCTAAAATTTAATCGAAGCAAATTTTAGGTACCGTATTTTTCGGCGAAAGCGCCGCACATCGATGAAAATGAAATTTTTTAAAAAAAAGTTATAGTAAGCGCCGCTCCGGCGCAAGCGCCGCAATGGCACTACATCGCGCATATCAGCATCCTTATGCAAGAAACCTTTAAATTACCATTTAGAATATCTGTATAATAAAAAATAAAAATTTTTTATACATTTCATAAAGTAAGGTTTTAATTTCTAAATTATAATAAAAAATTTATTTTTCAGCAAAAAAAAAAAAAAAAAAAAAAAAAAAAAAAAGAAAGCAACAAAACGATATAAAATAAAATTGTTCTTATCTGTTGGCACCACACCAAAAAATAAACTTAAGTACAACAAATAATTATGAAAATAATGTTAAGTGCAACAAAATATTTTTTAATACATCAAATAACGTAATTTCTAAATTATTTGGGGGGTGGGGAGAGAATATCCTAAACTGCGTTAACAAAGAGTTGACATGAAAAAAGTTTTCTCCTTCAGCGAAAAAAAATAAAATAAAAAAACGATATAAAATAAAGTTGTTCTTACCAGTTGGCACCGCGCCAAAAAAACATTATAGCAAATAATTAACAGCAAAAAAATATTTCTATGCTCAGCAGCTGAATTAATGCTGGACTAATTACAGAAATCCGTAAAACAATGTAATAAGAAAAATAAAATTAAAAATTTATTAAAAAAAAAGATTTTAAAATAAAAAGATTTTAAAAAATTTATTACAGTAAACAAACTAAGGAAAAACTAATAATAACAAGAATAAGAAATAACTAAGAGCGCCCCAAAAAAATTCTGGTGAAAAATTCCTCTGCTTGTCATTTCTACTGGAGCTGTTTAGGAGGAATCAATCAGTTATTTTTAAAGGGGCTGGGGAAAAGAAAAGGGCATACAGTATTGGACCCCTAATCCGGCACTTAATCTGATCTAAATTTTTTTAATTTTTTTTTTAAGAAATATGTATTGATGAGACAAAAAAATCAGCTATATTCTCTTTTTATTTGGAATTTTATTTTGTTGAAGTAAGTAACTTTATTTTATCTTTTAAAAATAAAAAAGCTTGAAAAAAATATATAATAAATCTGTGTCAAAGGAAACATCTGTTTCTAAAGCAGTTTCAAATAAAGTGAAAAGTAAAAACACCTTCATTTCCAATGAACAAAATAAAGAAATGCAAGTTGGAAGAAACTGATCAATCAATCTTGACAGCTGAGCTTGTGCATTACTGGTTTGTCCCCACATTTCCCTCTTCTGTTTGATCATAAATTGGCCACACCCAGTTGACATTGACACTACCACGTGGAGTACAAAATGAATTCTATCCCTTTTGCGGTTTTTTATTTGATTCATTTATTTTTTATTTTGCGGCTTTTTTATTAGTTATTAACTGTTAATTTTTTTTTGTTAGTTAGCTTGTTTTTTTTCTTGTTGTTAGTTGTTTCTTTTATTTTCTTTTTTTTTATCGTTATTAGTTTTTAGCTTGTTTTTTGCTGTTATCGTTAGTTCCTTAGCATAAATTGTTACTTTTTTTTGTAGTTCTTTGTTAGCTTTTTTTTTCTTGTGAGGTGAGCGTCTTTTGTTAAAACAAAATGTTATCTAAAAGAAAAAAACAAGAACTATGATCTCGCTCCGAAGAAGAAACGATTATTTCTTCTTCATCGGAGGATTCGGATTACTTCTTGAATTATTTCTCCTTCCGATTATTTCTTCTTGATTATATTATATAGATGATTATTTTAATTAATAAAATTTCTTAAGATGGACCAGTTTTAAATTCACCCCATCATAATCTACGATCGAAACTTGACTAATTTTATTGGTTTTTATAAAATTGAATTATAGTAATATTTGAGCGCCATATTAGAATTTCCGAAAGAGATCCAAAGTTCGGCATTTCGTCGGTCCCGTGAGTGCCGGATTTGGGGTCCTACTACTTCCTTTTCTGTCCGCTCCAAATACAATTGCCAAGGCGCTAAGTAGATTTCTAGCTTTCGATTTTTCTTTAAGCTGGGGGTGGATACAAGATGCTTACCTTTTAAATTTTCTCCTTACGCGATGTTTTTTTAAAATTATTATTTCGTTTATTTATTTTCTTGCAGGCTGCTGCCGAAAGTTTGCTAAGAATTGGCAATTGTTCTGCAGCAGATCGCGATACGTACAAATATTTCGTCAACTTCGTTATTAATTTTATTTAATAGTCTTTCTCACAGAAAATTATTTAATCTTAAATAAATTTACTTGAGAAATTTTTTTGCTGCTAAAAATTATTTCCTCGGAAGCGCCGCTGCATCGGAAGCGCCGCATGTAGGAAAAAAACAACTTTTTTTTCGATAGCGCCGCGGCGCTACCGCCGAAAAATACGGTATTTAGTTCTCAGTTTAATGTTAATAACTTACAGGGGCTGGACAAAAAATAATAAAAACACTTACATAGTAATAAATATTTTGATATTTCTCAAGAAATACTTAAAGAATAATTTTATAACTTCAGAAGTGTTTAGATCATGAGATTTCTGATACTAATCAATGAAGTTTAAAGTGAATGAATCAATGAAGTTTGATGGGCCTACAATAAGTTACAAACGGAAAATAGTGTTTTTGAACATCCCATACTAAAAAATTTAGCAATAAATTTGTAACTCATAGCAATTATTTTGGTTATTATTTGCAATAATAAATCGTATACAATCGTAAGTCTAGCTTAAATATTTATGGAGATATGGACATTTTTATAAAAAACTGACTTTTTTATTTTAAGTTTTCTCTATAACTTAAAAATATTCAATAAAATAAAACAAAATTTTTAGGGTAATATAAAAATTAGTTAGAAAATTATTGCTTTAAAATTTGAGAAAAATTTATTTAAAACTGTGCAGTAGCTTGAATAAATCTTTCATACTGTGCACGCTCGGGAAATATTTGAATTCTTTTTTTTAATTTTGTAGAGAATCATATTTGGCAACTCATAAAAAAAAAGTCTAAAGAGAAAGAGCAGAATAAAAAAACTGAACAATTGAAAGCTAGTTTGGGAATTATCTGTTAGGGAAAAATACTATATTTAGTTGATCTGTAGCCAGCCGGTTGATATGCAAAAATGGAGTTGAAATTTGACATGCAGAAAAGGTCATTTTTATTTTGGTTTGAACGAGAGTTTTGTTTTGAAACTCTGATTTGAACTATAGTTAATGCAAATTTAAGTGCATTCTTGTATGTTTTTATTCATTTCATTGCTTTGAATATTGACTGTTAATCCATTGTTGACTATTTATCTATCAATTTTAATAAATAAGGATTATTTCAATTAAACTACCTAAATCAATCTTATAGTCAAAGAAATTTAAATCACTGAGAAGGAAAGATATTTTTTTCTCCTTTTTTTTTAATGCTACAAAGTTGATAATCAAACAAAAAAATAAAATTTTCTTTATTCAATAAATCAAATTTATTATAACAAACAAATTTTTCTTTAACATTTTGAACATAAAACTTTGTGAATATTGGGCAATTGTACTTATTTTTGAAAAACATAAATGTCGGGAATACCAGGTAATGACATTTTACCTTACAAAACAACATCAGTGTAGGAAATACAGGGGAAAAGTATACTAGGTAGTTATTTGACGTATTTAAAAATATTTTGTTGTACTTAACATTGTTTTCAGACCATTTAAAGGGATTATTTACTATGCACACTTATTCCAAATAAACCCGTATTAATGATGATTTAGTTCAGTCTTGCCTAAACAGTCAGTCTACGACCGTAAGTGAACAGACCTATTAACGGATTTTATTTTTTTTATAATTTTGAAATTAAAACTTTATTTATTAATTGTAAAAAAATTTTTTTATTATACAGATATTCTAAATGGTAATTTAAAGGTCACTCCTAGGAAACTTTGTGATTTATGCATTGAACCTATAAATCACCAGAAAGGGGAAGAGGAGATCTACCAAGACCGTTAGTGACACTCCTCCTCTGGAATGCAGGAAAAGAGGGAGATTTGTTTTCAAATAAGCGCAACTGAGTACGCCCCCCCTTCTATCCCATGCAGTTGGCTAGTAAAAGGGCATTTCCTGGTCCCTTTTTATTAGAGCGTTAGGGAAAGAAGAAATACTGTGGAATAGGGTAAATGCAGCAAACGTTAACATAGAGGAGGTATCAAAATGGAACATTTGAATAGGTCTAAAAGGATACACATCCTCGAGAAACATTTGTTCTTCCCCTGACCATGTAATATTTAGGAGGTGGGGGGAAAAGGGGGATAACATTCTTTCTTTAGCATTGACATGAAAAAGATTTCAAGACTCCCTTCTACTGAAATATGAATTTGAGTAACGAAAGTCCCTTTATTCCGAACCAAGAATTAAATTACATTTCTCCGAAATTTATTCCTTTTTTTCATGCAGTGCACTTGCAAATACATTATAGGAACAGGCAAATACCTTGGCGAAATAAGTCTTGCAAAATACTCCAAAACCAATTTCTCTCACCAAATATCTCATATTTAAAACAATCCAATGTGTCACATTTGTTCGTTTTTACCAATCTAGCTTTTGTGAGTTAAGAAATTGTGATTTTGAAGGGCTTGTTTTGATAAATTATTGCTTTTAAAGTTTTTAACTATGCAATTTTTATTAAGTTTTACTTGAGTTACTGTTATTCGTGTTGTTTTTGTTTATTACCTTTTATTTTACTTACGATGTCTTTACGCTCGCTGGAAAAAGAAAGAATGTTTCTTATCAATTAAAGAAAAAGTGGAATTACTGAGAAAATTATACATGGGCACTTCTAAGTTGCGTGAGGAACATAAAATTGGAAAGTCTACTGTGTACAATATCAAAAAACAGAAAGAGAAACTTTTTGACTATTTTTCAAACTCTGACACACCTTTTGCAATGAAAGATCGGAAATATATTTGAAATGCCAAAAACGAGGATCATGATACAGTTATGATTGAGTGGGTACGACAACGCTGTAGTGAAGGCGTATCGTTAACGGGACCAATGCTAACGGCTCAAGCAAAGATTTTTCATGAAGAAATGGGCATTCAAGAGGAGTGCAGCAACACTACTGAATGGTTAAAAAACTTTAAGAAAAGACATAGGGTGTGTCAGTTATCAGTTTGCGGAGATTGTGCTGAAGCCAACACCGAAGCTGCTGAAAAATTTATAGAAGATTTTGATGAATTGATTAAAAATGAAGACCTATCAACAGAACAAGTGCATAATGCAGACGAAACTGGACTGTTTTGGCGTTATGTACCGTGAAAGACTTTAGCTGCAGCTGAAGAAAAAAATCCAACCGGTGTAAAAGATTGTGGAATTACATTTGGCCATCAACTATTTTTTTTTTGGTAATGATGAGTACAAGCTCGTCTTTGAAGGATTTCATCCAAACAAAGAGAAAGATAGTGTGAAAGAATTATTACAATACATCAAAAGTCCTTGTGAGAGTGAAAAATTGGATGAAGATGATGTTGTCGAAACATTAAACTGATGCCCCAACTGTGTCTCAATAAACAGACGAGGAAAAATGTAGCTAAAAAATCTAGATTTGAACAAATAGGGCAGTAAAACAGAGTGTAGATAGCGAGGAAAAACCAACAGAAGAACAGATTTCAATTGACAATCTATTTATGCATTTGGAAAATGCCATAAAGGACTAGAACAGAGAGACTTTATTACCAATCAAAAAATCATGTCTCTTTATATGATTAAAAAAAAGTTGTTAAATAAGAAGTCGAAAATGAAACAGCTTTCTTTAAAAGATATATTAAAAAAATAAAATATTTATTCTGCCTACGCATTTTTATTAGTTTTTGATTTCTATGTACGGTAAATAATTGATCTTTATTTTACATAAGTATTATTTTTTTAAATTTTGTTTAATTTAGATCGTTGAAAAAAGCAATTTTTTCTGGTTTATGTGGATTATTGTTGGATTAATTTTCAAGTTTTTTTTTTGCCATTTCAATGCTTTTTAAATGATTAGTTGTGATTTATTTAAGTTAAGTGTTATGGACTTGTACTATGCTTAATTCAAAAATTAGAAGTTTTTTTTCTTTAGATAGTTGAGTCAGCAATTCCCTCTTCCTTAATGCATTTTATCATTGCGTATTCGGCGTATTTTTGTAAATAATAAATTTCATATAATGCTAACGGTTTGTTGATTTTCACTGCGACCCGTGATAAATTGCCAAATTATAAAAAAATAATTTAAAAAAGCAGCTTTAACTGAGGTTTGAAACACTGAATTAAGCTAACGGTTTGACGTGCCACTAATCTTGGCGCCGTTTGACGTTTTCATCATGGTTGCCATGGAAATAAACAAGTACCATGGTTTTTGTATTTTTTCAAAGTTAGAGCAGTCAATTATGTCTCGGGGTACAATATTACCAGTTTATTTTTTAAACCCTTAAATAAAGCATAGCAATATTTCTACATTATTAATGAATAAAAGACAGACATATTTCAGCCATTTTAGAATTCCAATGCAATTCTTTTATTCACTTCATTTAGTAAAATAAAGCTGTGTATTTTTTTCAAAAATTTCCTATCAACTTGTTCCCTCCCAGACATGCAAGCGATAACAATCCTCCTCCCTCTAAAACCAGGCGAAATTAATATGACCTTTATTATTGTTTTAACAACCACTAACCAGATTCTTTCAGTCACACAAGAAAAAAATAAAGAGAACTCAATCAGCATGCCGTGCATTTACGCTTGATTGATAGCCAATGATCTGAGAGAAAATAAGAATTTGTCACATCCCCACCGTCAACTTGAACGATCTCCTCTTTACGCATATTTTCTCTACATAAATAAAGAGGAAATGGAATTTTTCTCCTCCACCTGACCACTTTAATGTATAACGGGAATTTTCGTTTCTTGCTTGAATGGTTCTAGTTCAAAATCGGGAGAGACCAATTAATATTTTCATAACTGTCAAATTTTTTTCGTTTTCCATATTTTAAGCAACAATTATTTTTTTAAAATATTTTTGCTTCTTAGATTCAGATTGTTTATTAGATTGTTGATCTTGAGGTATATTATACGGAAAATATATTATCTGCACTTCCGGAAGTCCCACCGATTCTGAATACGCGACTTTCCACTGTATATACTTTGAGAATAAAATGTAAATCGTATAAATTTTGACTTTCTCTTCAAAATATAAGAAGTAAATAAAAAGAAATTACCGATCTAATCCAATATCACTAGTGCGTAATTTAGCATGCCACGCCACAGGTAAAATTTCAACTCTACCAACACAACCTTGTTTTACTTCTTTTCCAAAGTGGCTATTAATCAATTTGTTAGCAATGTCTCTAAATCCATCCACTAAAATAAAGTTAGGCAAAAAGATGAAAGCTAAATCTGAATCTTTACATATTTTTAAAATATTATCTAACAATTTTTACCACATTCTGAAACTGTTCTAAAACGAAGATCACAAAAGGAACCAATGCCTTGAACAATAAAAAGTAGGTGATCTATTTTGGGTGATTCATCTGGCATAATTTGAAAGCCACCCTCCGGCAGCCCTCGCTTTACAATTTTAGGACTTCCTTTGGGTTCCTGAAAGAAGTAAAATTTTAATATACCGAAAAAATTTCAAGACTTATTTCAAAATGTTGCAACAATAGATCATTAGACTCCCGTAACAAATACATTAAAATCTCATAAGTTCCTTTAGAGGAAACTTTAAAAAAATATAAGAAAACTTAAAATATACAGAACTTTAAAACAAATAGATTAGCATTTCATGATTTACCTTAAAATAAAGAAATTTAAAATACCTTAAAATTTTTAATTTTCTTCAAAATTCCAGAAATATACAATAAAAACAATGCATTCAAATTTTAAAACTTTTTTAGAAACAATTATAAATAATAAAAATTTGAGCAACAGACATTATTTGCAATCCAATTTAATAACTTTTAAACTTACATTAGGGGCATTCCAAACACTGACATCGAAACCATAGTGTAGCAACACTAAAGGTTTCTCAAAAAGAAAGCTTCCAACAATCCCAGGTATAACAAATCGCATGTCTTGAGAGCCAGATGTAATCCAGTTATGATAAAATTCCTGGACAAAATGAAATAGAGGAACTTCAGTGCAATGAAATTTTTCATTTCTAAGTACTACTTTAAAGCATTAGAAGCATTAAAAAGACAAGAGTATGGATGTAAAACTTTATGTCAATAGAATGTATTTGTGCATGTGTACAGCAAAAGCTAAATTTAAATGATGTACAGTATATTAGGAAAAGATAATGCCAATATTAAAGATACAAAAAAGAATTTTTTTGATAGAGAAATAAATTTTCTGCAGCTTAAATGAGGAATAGTATACAAAAAAGAGCAAAATGGAAGACATTTTTATTTATTTCTGGTATGAATAATCTTAGTGTAATAATTTTAATCTTTAGTGTTTATGAAACAAGTGTTAGCAGCCAAGTTATCTTTTTCCCTACAAAATAAAAATTCTGTTATTGTTAGGTAACCTACCACTTACTTCAAAAATATACACCTTTTTGTTAGTCACATACGTTTTATATCCTTCAAAAAGCTTTCAGTTTACAATTGAAAATAATATTCAGTATTACCAATAAGGTCTAAGGCTATTGTGCTTCATTTAATTTTTTAGTTTTTCTACACTGCTATTGTAACATTAAGGCCCGTCGTACACTGAGGAAGTGAGAGGGATATAGAAGGTGTGGTAATTTTTTCCCCCATAGGTTTCCACAATCATTGAGGAAGTGAAGAGTTTTTGCCATCTAAGAGACAAACTACTCCTACAAACCTCTCAAATAGGTTTGATGCTATTTTTGCTTCTCATTAAAATCTTGCATCCTCTTCAGACATGATTTTGATTTGCTCAAAATAAAGGAAAAACGAGAATTTAATTATTTCAGGAGTTGAAAAGTAAAAAGCTTTATATGCCAACACACAAAAAAAAAATTTCAACGGAAATATAACATTCAAAGCCTGGAGTGATGTAGCCAAATCGGTATCTACACCCGCGGAGCCTGTAACGGGTTAATAATTTTCACAAAATATTTTTTGTAAATTCTGTTGTTTTCTAATACTATATAATAGTGTAATCTGTGAAATTTTATTTTAAATAAAATATTCTAAATTTTGAAAATTATTTTTAATTTGTATATTTTAATTAAAACTTACTTATTATTTCTTTACAATTTTTCAACCACTTGTCTTTTAAATAATCTTTTAAAATGAATATTTATTGCTCATAGTCTAACTTTTATTATTATTTTTAATTTGTATATCATAAAGCCTACTTATTATTTTCATTACTTTTTTTTCGCAATTCTTGCAGCTACCTGTCCTGCAAATATGCTCTTAAAATTAATAATAACTGCTCAGTCTCAATTTTGTAATTGTTTTTAATTTTTATATTATAATTAAAACCAACTTACTATGCTTTTCTTTACAATTCTTGCAATTGCTTGTCTCGCAAATATTCTTTTAAAACAAATAGTGGGTAGACTATACTTGAGAGTGTGCCCCTTGATTCTCGCCAAGTTGTGAACGCGGTTGATCGCCAAGCTGTGCGATGTTGAAAACCAATCGTGATTCTGATTGGTTTAGATTTTAATCGTGATTCTGATTGGTTTAGAGTTTAGCGTTGTTTTTAAATGAATTTTCAAATGTCATTTCAGAGATGATTTAGTTCTACTTTGGATACCGGCTGGTAAGGTTACTTTTGCTTCTGGTACTAAAAATGAATACTGTAATTAAGATAAATCTTAAGTTTCTGTACGCTTTGAATAACAATGGAAAAAAAGCAGTGATTGACTGGTGTATGAATGAAGGTTTAATTAGTAATAGATATAAATGTCCTGTTTGTGGGAAAGATATGTCTCTGGTTGAACGTAAAGATCGATCAGATGGCTTTGAATGGGTTTGTCGTGTGAAAGGTTCAAATGCTCACCACATAAAACGATCCACTGCTTACTCCATTAATTTTTATTTCGATTCAAAATGCATTTTATTGGATTTATTAATTTTGATTCTATTGTGTTCACTGCAATTTTAAAAAGTTTTGTTTAAATTTTTTCAATGTTTCATTGAAATATCATTATGTTTTGACCGCCATTCTTGTTACCACGGCGTTCCGGGCAAACAAATATGGCGGCAAACATAAGTCGCCAAGGGGCACCCTTAAGTATATTTTTCCCCAAATATTAATTGCTCATAGTTTACTTATTAATTTATACAATATAATTATTTACAATATACAAATTTAAACAATATAATTATTTACAATAAAGTCTGCTTGATGATATTTACACCTACAAAACAAATAAGTAAAATAATTCTAAACAGCTTATCCATATCAAATGCCTGAATTTTTTAAAATTTGTGAAATCATATATAATTTTTTAAACTTTAATATAGTATAAATGTATTTAATATTATACAAACAAAATTTACCAAACGTACAATAAAACATTTAAAATTTTTGACATGTTAACAATATTATTAAAACATATAAATTTGGGATGGTAAACTACAGAGTGCTTTATCTTTAGCAATCTTTGTTTACCAAAGACTAAAATAGTTAATATTGTAATTGTCTAAATATTGCATTTTCCCCCACTTTAAATTGGAAAGTAATTTACCTACAGTTTCAGTGGAGGTAAAGCACCTGAACACTACTTTGGACCACTAATTTTATATATCATGCTGCAGGCTAAAGGCCTGGTATGTTAGAACGGACGTCTTCGCTCGGCGTCGGCGGAAAGCTGACGCTCTCTGACGACAACAGAAAAAGTGGTTTGTAAGCTCAACAGATGTAGACGTTTTGAGGCAGATATTACTTCGCATTGCGCATGCGTTATAATGCGTGAAATTGTTTATTTTGCAGTCGTTATTGTTTTAAGAGCATTTGAGTTGTTATAAATGATGGATTTAACTAAAAAACAGATTATTGCTTTGTTAGTTGAAGAGGAAGAAGCTGCTTTAAAATAATCATAATGCTGCAATTTTAGTTATTTGGCATTTTAAAGTTTTTTTTCTTTTTCAAATTTTATTCCCCATAGTTTATGCTAAGCTGCAACAGAAAAAGTTAAGTTATTAATTTCACTTTGAAGTTAATCTTCACCTTCCTTTCCATACAAACCAACATCTACTGAGATAAAAACAGTAATTTGCATCATCAATTGTAATTTTGCTTTTTTTTATAACTCAGTTATTTATTTTTATTATTTGTGTTTTTCAACTTATATTATTTTACTTTATTTTGCATTTTAATCAAGAACATGTATGTACTTTATCAAGACGAACTTGATTAACCTGAATTGTATACATTGAACAAATTATTACTTACCTTTTATGTGTTGACATATTTGAAAAATAACTACATAAATATACTAAGAAATAAAGCATAGTTGGTTAATTAATTTTTTATTTAAACAAATAACTAAAATTTAAATTTCACCACTTCCTTCTAGACACTTCTTTTTGCTTGTAATTGCAATACTTTTGGAAATTTTTTGACTGTTACGGCAAGGGAGTTAAATAAAATGTCTATTTCATCCTTCTCATCTTTCTGTCCCATCAGTGCTTTTAGAACTTCAGTCCGCTCTTTTCTTGCAGACTGAAAATCTAAAAAATAACTTTCTTTTTGAGACAACCTGCTATCCCGTTCTTTATGCCCCTGTTCTTCTTCGCCCTTTGTGCCATTCTTAGAACTATTGCTGCTAGATGCATTTGAAGGTATATCTTCACAGTCACTAGTAGTTTGATCTAGATCGTAACTATATTCAGTTTGAAATTCTCTCTTCATGAACTCTCAAATTTCTTCACCAGCCTGTGAATCAAATTGTTTCTGTGATTCTTCAACAAATGAGCAATTTTCAACATTAGAGATTGTCCTGCAATAAATTAAGAAAATAAATTATTATTATTAATTTAGAAAATAAATTAACTTTGTAAACTACAAAAGTGCCATATTCTCAAAATGAGGAAATAAGCATAATTTACTTCTGATGTTTTTTCTCGTATATAAAATTAGAATAATTTGTATATTCTTAACTTATTTTTCTAGAAAAAATTAAAGCACTTAACACATTTTATGAAATAAATTTATTTCATAAGCTTAAAAGTCTGAATAGTAATAATGTCTTTCAAAAGTCTAAAAATATATATTTTAAATAATACTTCACCCTTATCAGATAATGTAATAAAGCTATCTTTAAACTAAATCTTAAATTTCACTCATTTTCTATTAAATTAATAGAATATATAATTATTAAAACACAGGCATCAGTTGCTATATCATAGGAGTGTTTTAAAAATATTGTATGAAAATGTATGCTAATAAAAATGTATGTTTATAACAGTAATATTTGTCCCGACAAGTAGCTACAAATAGCAGGAAACTTACTTATAACATGATAGAGTTTTGGTTTGTCAGCATTTGTTTGAATAGTACTGTTAGTAGATTCTTTTAATTTTTTTTCGTACAGCTGAAACCCCACTATTTGTCTGTTGCATGAAAAAATATTTTCTTAAAGAAAAGCTATCCTACTTAGCTTTAAGTAAATTACATTCTACAATTTTGATTAAATTAGTCTATACATCATATTAAAAATAAGACTTACTCATTAATTAACAAATAGGTTCCATCTAAAAACCTTAATGAATCCAGTCTTTGAAGATCAGTGCTGCACTTTCTTTTCGCAGCTGAACCAGTTGGGAGTTTTCTTTTTTTTCTCGTGTAATAGTCTCGGATGGTCTTCCATTTCTTTTTTAGCATTTCCACTGTAAACAGATAGGTACAATGAAGTTTAGTGAAGATTATTTATATAAATTAGAAAAGGTGATAAACATTGAAGAAGCTAAAACAAATTTGGGTGTTTAACAAACTGATTGAACGACTAGTTTCTAAAAAATAAAGCATTTTTAAATGCTAAATTACCTACATGTACAATTGTGGGTGAAAATTCCATGTTTATAAAACAAATTGAAAAGAATTTATAAAAAATTAAGCTACTTCTCATACACATAAAGTCACAATTTTCTAATTACACTGGTATCTGAAAATTTGCAAGTTAAAAATATGATTTAACTTTTGAACACCAGTGTACAAAGTCATGTATAAATATATTAAGAGTAATTGATTTGTCATAACGGGTGAGATAATTTGTTTTGTAATTTAAAAAACAAGATTAATAAATCGAAAAATTTTCCTCTCCACTCACATACAAGTTTGCGACTATGGAAAAAGTTCACCCATTGATAGAATAAATTATTTCCCTGTTTAAAAAAATTAATAAAAAATAGTTCAATCTTTATAAATTTATCAACAGAATTCTTAAGTCAAAGAAAATATTTCATTCTTATAATATAAATTTAAAATTGTTTTATCTGCATAAAATAAAGGAATAAGTTACAATTTAAAATATATTAAATAAATATTTACTAACCTGTAACTTCAAGTTCTTCCGCAATTTCAAGCCATAGATATTTTTTATAATAGAATCTTTGTGTGATTTTGTTTTTACAGTGTAGAGGGGAGGTCTCTTTTTCACTTCTGAAATAAATTTTTCTTCAAAACATTCGTTGCATTCCACCATATCTTCAATTTACTTAATAACGTTCACTTCAACTGCACGTCGGAATCAGAACGAAATAGATTCGGGCGGCAGATAACGGCAAGGCTCGGTGCCCGATGGCGTATTCTGACCATCCCCCAAATTGGCGAATCAAAGGTTGACGCACACTTGTCACTGATGTTCAGCTGCGCGTACTGTTCTAACAAACCATTACTTAAGACCCTATCGGAAGTTGAAAAGGCTGTACCACAGGAAAAAAGTTACTGTGGTTCTCAGAGCTCCGACATAAATGTGTCATTAAATGACACACACATGACAACGACTACTCTTTCAGAGGAAGTAGTCAACACTACTACAGATAATCAGCGGAAGATAAAGGACAGTATGGAAGATATAAAAAGTTATTTTAAAAAGATTCCGACAGAAGAGGACACAGATGGGCTTGCCTCTTTTTTTAAAAAACTTTGCAGCCAGGTAAAACAATTCAGGTCAGGGCAAAGACGAACAAGTACATTAGAAATTTTAAGTGTAATTAATACACTATCCAGCCAAAAGTATCCGGATACCAGGTTGTTATGGCGGTGGAAGCATAATGGTGTGGGGGTGTTTCTCATGATTTGGCATTAGATTCTGTGGTTGGAAACAAACTCTGAGATGAATGTGGACGTTCTGGGGCCCTACCAAGAGCTACCGGGAAGTGAATGAAGATTCCCGGCTGGAAGGGGAAACTGGGAAAGTTTGGTTCCATGAACGTTCAATTCCGTACCATGAACACTCCCTTGGAATCAGACATTCCATGATAACTCTCTCTCAGGGCATGGCTAAAATTTAGCCAATCACACAATTTCTTTAGGATTTTCTTTGTAAGTTTGGCAGCATTCGCATGAGTAAAACAAAACAAGCTTCTGCTATTTAGATAATATTTTTGACGATTTATTGTTTTCTTTTCATTAGACTAAAAAAACATGAACTACGAATACTTTGAAATATTCTTTAATTTATTACACATATAATTTCATTAATTAAAAACTGTCATATTTAACATGTATAATTCATAGAATAAGACCATTTTTTCATAAAAAATATTTCTGATATATCCTTTAATACGTTTCACTATTGGTTATAAATATTTTTTAAAGAGTACAACTCTTAAAATAATGATCATATTTTAATGAATTAAGATTCAAAATTTCGCGCCTGAGTACTGCATGTAGATAGATTACTAATTATAAAAGTTTTTAAATAAAAACTAATTGCCAGAAGGAAATCAAATTTCATCAGACAAAAAATTAACGATTACCAATCGGTCTCTTAGAAATTAACTTAATTTCAGAAAAGTTCATTAGTTTTCAATTTAATTTGTAACAATATGAATTACTAAAGTTACTACTTTGCTTATTACTTTGATTTATTTGTTACATTATTAAAGTGAATGTTTTTACTGATAGTTAAATAAATATGTTCACAAGAAATTAATTTATAGATTTGTGTAAAAAGAAAATTTTTGATTTGTAAAATCATTTCACGTTTGAAATACTTAAAAATTATAGTTCAAGGAACTACTTCCACAGCTTTTATAGTATATATTTTAATGGAAGAATGAGAATAAAAAATTTTAAAATGAGTAAAAGAAGAAATAAGTATATATTTCATAAATACTTTTCGAAGCAATTTTAATTCTATTTACTTTTCCCATTATTCTTTTTCACATTTTTTATTATAAATAAATTGTTTACTTTATAATACATCATGCTTGTATCAAATTCCTTTAAATTTTCTGCTATCTGTATATAGTATAAAAAACTATCGTTCGGAATGATGTTAAATACTGTTAAATTAAAAGTTCATCGAAAGAAAATTATAAAAAAAAAATGATTGGAACTTCAAAAAAAGGTATTGGTCAAGTAATATATCCTAGGTAATATAACATAAAAATAGTAACAACTATCATATAATGAGAGCATAATTATATTTAATTTGCCATAATTTCTTAGTTAACTCTAAAAGTATCTTTTCGTTCACACATGCTAATGAAACAAAACATTTCTCTTTTAATTATCGTCTTGAAAATGGCTCGGACACGTTTATCGTTTAGAAATTTTGTTATCTTCTCTTATGAAATAGAAAAAAATTAAGACATTCATCGGCGAAATATCGTATTTAGTCCTCAAAAATTCATGATTCCCACCAAGAATGATGTTTTTCACAAAGCTCTAAAAAACTTTGAACGCGATACAGAGAAATAAAGATCGGAAAATCTCTCAATTTCTCGCTTTGGAATTCGATTAATTTCCTCTTAAACGCGAGCGATTAGATTATTGAGCGTCATGTTTAAAATCATAAACAAATCCCTTGATTCCCTCTTGGAATGACGATTCTAAGTGCCGGAGACCGGTTGGAATGAAACCTATTATAATTCCAACCAAGAAACTCTTTCCAAGGCGTTCGTGGAGGGGAAAAATAATTCCCGTTCGAACGTGACGTCATTCCCAGATGGAATCTCATTCCATGGAGCTCATGGACAAGAACCACCAAGTGGGAAGCTTTCACTTTCCGCAATATGCAAGCAGTTCCTATCATGCATGAAATTGTGGAGAAAACATGCTGCCTGGAGAATTCTTATAACTTTTGAAATTTCAACGATTGGCTCATGAACTACCCGGAACTTTCATACAAGTTGGCGATAAGTACAATCAATATCTTTTGAGCACGAAATAACCTTGCATTGTAACCAAATTTCTGTCTATTTAAACTTTTTTCAGGATAAGGCTGCATAAGATCTTTCTCTAATGGGAAAGCCTCCTAATTGTCAACAAAAAAGTAAAGAAAATTAAATTTTTTAACATCATTTGGTAACACACACATCCAACACAGGGACGTACGCAAGGGGGGTTTAAACACCCCCCTTGAGCAAATTAAAAATTTTAGTAGAAATTACACGGGCTATTAATTTTTAAGACTATATATTTTTATTTGCCTTATGCCTACTTTTTTTCTCTCACGGTATTTCTCAGAATACTGAAAAAACATTTACTATAATAGTGTTGTACTTTTGAAACCAAATTCACGTGATACTGTTACAGACGAGCCCTGATCGCTGGTTCTTTCTGTCCTGCCAGTCGCGATAGTTTTCGAGACTGGCTGGCATTCGCGAGATCTTTATGTGATGATTCTGGAATTTTAGAAGTTCTGTCGTCTTTGAGACAATTCGAGAATTTCGGAAATTTCGGTGAAAAATTATATAAAAGGGGAAACGGAGTACAGTGGAGTCAGACTAAGAGTTATCTCTGCATCTTGTTTTTCGTAGCTCGACGCTAAATCTGTTTTGTTTTGTATTAATAAAAAGTCCATTCAATAGCCGAACCCGTCATCGTCACTATTTCGACTAGTGAAGAAATCGGTAACAATACCATTAGAGATACTGTACTCGTTGAAGTTATTCATTCCAGCTCGAAACATTGAGATCATAGCATAGCGGATATTTCTGTGCCTATATATATATATTTTGCTGTTCTTGGATCTTTAGGATGACAAAACGCAAGAATTTAACAGTTTTTAATTATTTTGAGAAAAAATCACGATCTAAAATTAGTGAGGTGACAGCATCTAGTACCAATGTTAGTTTTTCTGTTGAACAGAAATGTGATACTTCCGCTGAAGAAAACGTTTCTAGCATAGCAAAATCTGATGAAGATGAAAGTGGCCCTCAAAAGTGTTACCTCCCACCCATATGACATTGGACTTTTTCAGAAGATAGTACACGTGAGGATAAAAAAACTGCATATAATAAAAAAATTTTTAGGAACCCAATCCAGCATTTGTTTTTCCAGATAAAGGAAAAAGAAAATTTCATTTCAAATGGCTTTATCACTGGAAATGGTTTGCATATTCAGAGGTTTAGGGTGGTGCTTTTTGCAAATTTTGTGTACTTTTTGCCCCAAGTGGTGCCGGTTCTGGCAAGCAACCTTTAGGTCAACTGTGCAATGTAAAATTTGACAGCTGGAAAAAAGCAGTAGAGCGATTTTCTGAACACGAGAAATGTCTTTATCACAAAAATTCGACTAAAACTGCTGGGACATTAAATGATATTTTACTTAGAAAGATGAAACCTGTGGACGAACAAGTTGACTGTGCAGCATGCAGAAGAAAATTAGAAAATAGAAAAACATTACTTCAATCATTGAAACCATCTTATTTTGTGGAAATCAAGGTCTCGCTCTAAGAGGGCATAAGGATTTGAAATGAAAGAAAATTAAACAGCTATGTGCAACCCGTTGGATGGAAAGATACGACTCAGTAACTGCTGTGGGGGAACTTTTCGAGCCTATCGTTGAAACTCTTCAAAATATCAGAATGAAAGGATAAGAAATCAGCTACTCAAGCTAATTCTTTACTGTGCACAGTATCTAATTGCCAGTTCGTAATGTCTCTTTTGTGCATTTTTAAAGTTTTCACCATAACAATTCATCTTTGTAGATACCTACAAAAAACAAGCATGGATTTGATAGAGGCAGTGAGTCTTGCAGAAGATGTTATTAAAGAACTAAAATTAATGCTTGAAAATGCCACTGAAATATTCAGCTCTTCTTCTCTTATGCAAACAAGCATGGATCTTCCATACAAATCTCTAGAATAACAGGAAGACAGAAAAATCACGCTAATTTTCCCTCATCGACACCCGAAACATATTTCAGAGTTAGTGTATTTATTCCATTTATAGAAAATTTTTTAACACAATTAGACATAAGATTTTTATCGCATCGTGATATTTTGAAAGGATTTCAGTGTCTTCTTCCTGCCGATCCTTTCATTCGCCAACCTTCAAACATAAAAGCTTTTGCAGCACTAGTGGAATTTTACGCTCAAGATTTGGATACCTGTAAAGAAAGCCTTAAGTTTGAACTAAAACTCCGGTATAAAAAATTAAAAAGGATTAGTGAAGACGGAGCTAGTGTTCTAAAAACTGCGACGGATGCTCTTGGAATGTACAATTAAGATATAACACCAAACATTTTCAAACTCCTAGAAATATTTCAACAAGTGCAAACGAAAGATGCTTTTTGACTTTACGCCGTTTAAAAACTTATTTACACAATTCAACGGGTAATAATAGAATGAAATGATTGACGCTCTTAAACATTCATAGAAAATTTACGCCAGCTGTAGAAGACATTTTAAACGAACTTGCGAAAAACCCTGTTGTTTGGATATTACTGTATAAATCAATAAATTTTAAGCTTGTTTGTATACTGGTTTAATTCCCAATTTATTGGTAGGTTATTTTTTCTTATTTTTTTGGTCATAGAATAGTTCTATAGAATATTCACATTTATATGGTTATTATTTAGGTAGCTGATACATTATGAGTAGTTTTTTCTGGCTTGATTAATTCCTACTTTTTTATAAAAATAAAATATTTTACCTCTTATTATAAAAAAAATTATGTTCTTAAACTTAAAAAATCAAATCAAAATTTAACTAAACAATGTTGTCTAAATAAAAAGTCAAAATTGTCTAGCTGTCTAAATTAGGGAAATAATAGTGCTTATTACATACTCGGATTTCTTTTAGTAGTTTCAAAAAATTATGAACACCCCCTTGAAAAAATTCTGCGTATGCCACTGATCCAACAGATATTCCTAATGTTCTATTTTGCAGATGTTGCCCAAGAATGGAATTCTTCAATATCCATCAATTACTGTTGTGTCCATAATCATTAAAATATCTATATCACTACACAAAAGGAAAATAGCTGCTCTGTGTTTGTAACAGCAAGTAGGACAATTGAAAAGTAATCTATGTAATTTTAATACTAAGAACCACTCTTTTTTGGACACCGAATTCTGATGTACTTTGATCAAGGCTGCTAATGCAACCAGGCATGTTCCACTGAAATACGAAATTTTCTGCTTTGCTTTGCCATTGTTTTTTCATCGGACGTGTCATGAACTGATCTTTTAAATTCTGCCATAAGACTGAGCATGTCTCTACATTTACTTTACCTACAGTAGTTTCACCTTTTATGAAATCAGTAGCAAAACCTAGAAAGTTTAACTCAGTAGCAAGATATATGGACATTGAAAAATAGGATTTATAAAAATATGCAATTATCTACACTTGGGAGAAACCATGATAAATGTTATCTATACAACACTTTAAATTGATTGCCTGATTCAATTTACAAACTTTTTAAGAAGACATATAAAAAGACATCAAAATTTAAAGAGGGAAGAAATTGAAAACGTACCAAATATTTTAAAGTGTTCCCTCCAAAAACCTTAATATTATATTTAAAATACTTTTACTAATGATGGGAATAAACCGGTATGCATGTTCTGGTGTTAAAAACTAATAGAGGGTAGGATACTGGTTCTTAAAATATTTTCCAAATTTAAAATCATTCTAAAAAACATGAGAATGTGCTAAAAAACATGTGTGGACAACAAAAACAAGTCATACCTAAATCCTTTTTTATTTTATGACTTGAGATTTGCATAAATTTTTAAATCAGATGCAATTATAATAGTTTACTTTTTGTCAAAGCGTGTTAGCATCAAAATTATGTGAGATTAAATAGAGCTGTCACTTGTACTTTAGTGCTAATGTTCATTTTCTGATTTTTGTTATCCTTCACAGATCATGTTTCATTTTTGTGTTACCTTTTGATGTCAATCAATCATGATTTTCATGTACTATGTGACTGATAGTCTTAATTTACAAACAATTATGCTGGCTTTCAGCATGAACTAAGCATTCTCCTCGCAGTTAGAGTTTACCTGATCAGTAGGCAATGGTTAAAGGAATTCTGACAAAATACTGTGGGTTTTGATGATTATGATTAGGAAAGAATAATTATTAAAAACTTTATCAATGGAAACATACTTCAAGGCATGCAGATGTATTTTCATCATAAGGTATGAATCGCATTGAAGACCCTTGCTGATGAAACCAAGTGCAACGTCTCACTTGCAGTTCCTTAGAATCAAAATAAACAAACTTCTTTTTCCTTTGATTGAGATAAACATCACACCTACCACCATCCGTAGGTACAACAGAGTCTGAACCTAAATTTAAAGTTTTTACTGAATACACTAATTTAGATTTTAATTGCATTAGTAAAAACAAGTTTTAGCGAGTTTTATTTATATATTTTTAATAAGTTTAAAGTCATGTTATTGGTAGTACACTAGTATTATAAACAAACAAATTTAAAATTGTTTAATTATCAAGAAATAATTAAAAAGATTTATTGTTAAATGGTTCAAACAGTTTAAAGGATAAATGTTAAAAGTGGTATCATTATCATTATAGTGTGCATTTTTTACAAGGACATAATTGAAATAATGAACATCTCTTATTTCAAAGTTATACTTGTCATTTCTCTTAAAAACACAGGACTAAAAACACATATTGATGCAGTGGACTGTTATTTTATTTGCTTCACACATTGAATTCACACACTTGCCTCTTTCAAGGTTGTTAATACACTTACTAGTTCTCGTTGCTTACACGGAAGGCGCTGCTCGCATACAAAACTGAACAATACTGAATAATCTTTTGCTTATGTTTAACTTAGCCTTATTCTAAATGTAATGTTACTTTTATACAATAAGAGTTATACTTTTAGGTGTCAAGTTATAAATATCTTTATTAGCATTTGTCTGCCATTTTTTTTCTGTAATGAAAACACTGTATACAACTCTGGTTATAAAATCCATAAATATAAGAATTCATGAAGAAGGTTTGTAAGGGTTTATTAAGTAATCAACAAAACACAAATCACTTAATAAAATATAATCCTAATGAATCACAGACTAAGTTTGGTTTTGATGATCCTTTTGACCCCACTGCAGAAAATGAAGTACCGACCAGTTCCAAATTGACTCAGTGTAATAAAATTCTTTGGATAAGGAAAGTAGTTGCAAGAAAGGACGCGAATATAAATGACATTTATAAATGGCAAACATAATAAAAATTTCAGATTGATTTCTTTTTTAGATATTGAGAAACATTGCAATAGTAATAAAATTGCTCATGAAAAAACTCAGTTTAATTTTAATACTCAGGATATAGTAGAACAAAAACCTTAAGTATCTAATCTAGAGATTTCAATTCTTAAGAGTTTTATTGATATCTTTCAAACACCTGAATGTCAGGAGTGGAAGAATGCTATAGATGATGAAATGAAGCATGGCCTAGTAGTTTTGGATTTAGTCCTTAAACCTCGGGATGTAAAAAACTGTAGGTTGCAGATGGGTATATAATGTTAAGAAAGATAAAAAAAAAAAGGTGGATTTCAAGATTTAAACCAAGATTGGTAGCACAAGGTAGTACACAGGTGAAGGGAGAATCACATGAATAGGTTTTTAGTCCTGTAGTATATTTTTCTTTGATAAGATTTTTCTTTACCCTTTTCTTAGTGTGAATGTTTAAATGGTGCCATTGTTAACTTAACATAAAGTGTGTTTATCGTTAGGCTAAGCTTAATGAACAAGCCTTTATGAGACAACCACTAGGGTTTATTAATAAAGATAAAACAGGCTATGTAAATTGAAAAGAGCCCTACATAAACTTCACCAAAGTGGTAAAGGATGGTTTTTGGAAAGCTATAATCTACTACTTAAACTTAGTTTTGTAAAATTTCGCTGGAGTAATTAAGCTTAAATGTTTATATTTAGTCTTTTATATGTCAATGACATTGCAATTTTCGGAAAAACTGAAGTTGAATTGGATTTAATTGCAGCTATGATAAATAATCATTTCGATGTTAAAATTGTAGACAAATTCAAAAGTTGTTACATATTGAATTTTTTGAAAATGAAAATGGTTATTTTATACATCAAAAAATTACATATTGATCGAATTTATCAAAACTTTTCAAAATTTAATTTTCCTTGTTCATCACTACAGGTATAGTTCCAACTAAGTTAGATTGTTTAAACAATAGTGTAGATAAAGATCAGATTTTAAAATTTCCCCACAGAAACATACTAGGAAGGCTTTTATTGCAAATTGAACTTTAGTTAAGCAATTAATTTGCCATTGCAATTTCAAAAAAATCCCAGTATTAAACACTGGAATATTTTGCTTGGATTATTAGTCCTATTTAAATGACATCAAAAATTATATATTGAATTTAAATAAAATCAGTACTTTCAATTTATTTTCTAAGATGTGGATTTTGCTATAAATAGAGATGACAGTCTCAATGAGTGGTATAATTTTTATTATCAGGTACAAACTTCCTGGAGATCAACAAAACCAAAATGTAAGAGTTTATCTACAATGGAGACTGAAAACATAGCAATGGCAGAAACTTAAAATTGGATTAAGAATATATTAGAGGAAGGCAAAATGTTAAGTTTATTATCTCCTAAAATTAAATTGGTTTGCGATAAAAAGGAGGTGTAAATTTTTCAAATTCTTCAGTAGCGAACTATAGGACTAATGTTAGATTTAATTTAATTAATGTTAGATTTAATTTTTTGTTAAATTTCTTTAAGCTCTCTTGGTAGATCTGCCTGAGGGGACCGATTGTTGGAAATATTTGGACTAATCAGTCGAATCATTCATTTCAGTGATATCCAATATTTTTTATCATATAATGATGGAAATCTCATGAAAATCATATAAAAATCGAAAGTTAGGTAAAAATCTTTAAAAAAAAAAATGTGAAATTAATGGAAAAGTGGAGGATTTTCATCTCGGAAAATACTTTTTTTTGTTTTTGTTTCAGTCTTATACACAAACCATGGTAGAAGGTAAAATTTAATTTAAAGTATAGAAAATGCTAATAGTAAGTTTCTTATATAGAACAAAGAAAAGTGTTACCTAACTGATAAGCGTCTTCCAATCTATCAGAATCACTTTTGCAAAATCCATACCAAATTTCCTTTGATTCAACTAAGTCACTAAAAAACCAATAAGGCTGGAGTGGATCAATGCTTCTTTCTGAATAATATTGTCCAGTTTCTTGAACATTACCACTAAAATCATGACTGGATTGGGATTGAATAATATTAGATCCAAATTGAAACTCACAAGGTTGTGATAAAGAAGTATCAGTGTAGTTATTAGGTACCAAGGGTGCAGAGGCTAAAATAAAATAATTATTTAGAAAATTCAGAAAAAAAGGTGCAACGAAAAATATGTAATAAATGTTAAGTAATGTTCTACATAGCAATGTAATAAGTGTACAGTACGCAAAAGTAAATTATATCACCCTGAATAACTTTCGTTCTAATGATCGGATTTTCACGAACTAAGAGTCAATGTAATGGATCCTTGGGGTGATCTCAAATATGCTAATTAATTAGAGCTAACTATTAATTAAGTTACGAAATCAGACACAACAACGTACTTTCTCTGAATAAACATATATTTTCTTTTTACATATTTGGAATCTTGACCCTTGAAATAGGGGGGGGGGGTAGACAGTTTGAAAAATTGGGTCGCAATAAAGGTTTACATATTTGGCGATTGTCCAGAAAACAGCCAACAAAAGTCGCCGCCGCAAATAAATATTTTAAGATAACCCATAGACTAATTCAAAAGAGGAATACTTAATTTTACTCGGTTGCTAAGCAACCAAGCTCTGACTGTAAAAAAAATTGAAATATTGTTCTGTGATTGCTCGGAGAGGTTTAATTAATAGTTAATAGAAAATATCTCGAAGTTTCCAGACAATAGACAATTTTGAACAATATTCTGTACAAAAAACAAAGATTTTTTTCTTTTAATCTAGTTTGAAAAAAAATTTGAATCGTATTATAAATTATTTATGATTTTCTAAGTTTTTAGAATTTAAATACATGAACTTTTTATCTGACATTATTTAGAATTTTTGTTTTTTACTATATTTATATGAGGATTTCATGCTAAAATCAAATTTACATAACTTATTATAGCTATATACAAAATTTTAAGGATAATCATATTTACAGCTTTAATCTAATCTTCTAGGCAAGAAAGTTTGAAGAAACAAAAAAAGAGCTTGAAAATTGAAATGTAAATTATATAGTAATTCTAATGCAGATTCACAAGGTTTTCTATAATTTACGATATTTCTTTTTTCTATAACTCATGGAATTGCTGAATGTTAAGTGGCATTTTAAAAACATTGAAATATGTTATGTTTAAAGAATAAGATATTGAAATAATATGTTGCATATTGTATGATTCATTGTTTAAAAAATCGCTTCATTCTGCTAGATATTTAGGTTACATGGTTTTCTTCCGATAAAGATGATTTGCAAATAGCAGCCTCATGTTTCGATACATTCTGGAACTTACGTTTGCAAATTAACCATAAAATGTCACACAAAACGTTCTTCAATTAAGATAAGCTACATCTACTACCAAATACTGCTACTATGATTATTTTTGTTTTCTTATATATATATATCTGATATAATACTCTCTTTTTCAACAGAGCTCGTAAAATCTTTTAAAATTCTGAAATGGGGGCACAAAAACTTAAAAATAAAATATTCAATTTCATTAACTCAAAATTTTAATTTTAAAATTAAAGATAACTTTTACAATATTGATGCTCTTACATTTTTAAACACTACATGAATCCTGTTAAAATATTAAAATGCATATGTTTACTCTAATTAGTGTAAAATACTTATCAAAATATTGATCAAGACTCAAATGTAAAACAGTATAAGTGATGACAAAAACTCAACTAGCTTCAAAAAATATGAAGAGGGAAGTAAAAGTTGATATGTTTTGAGCGTTCAAATATAAGCACCCATTCTCATTCCCACTTTAATTATTGGACGCTCAAAACATACCTATTTTATTATCATCTATTATTTTTTAAATGAATGAAGTTTTTATATTTTCGATTCAGTTTCTTGGGATTATCCAGTTAAGTAACACAACATATTAAATTTCTTTTAAGTTTAAGACGATATATAAGATGTTGAATATTTTAAGATGGTTGAAAATGTTGACTATGTTTTTTTATTAATAATTATGAAATATATATTCAAGAAATTGATAAATATATTATTCTACATCTATGCATACGTATGTATATTATTGAAATTGTATCAGTTATTGAGAAAACAAACTAAAAAATAATCATTAAATAAGCACAATCTGGTGTATAATCATATTCTAGCTGAAGCATGCTTTTATAAAACTCGACATTCATTGAATAAAATGTTTTATATTCAATAAAATGTTTTATTAAAATTTCTTTAGTAAATTGCAAATAAATTAATAGAAAACTGAAAAAGAAACATCGTATTTTAAAGTTTAAAATAAAAAAAAATAAAAGGGTTAGCAATTGGTTATTAGTGAAAAAAATATGAATGAAATTTTACGCTACCTGCGCGAAGTCAAGTTCCTCATAAGTTAATCAGATTTTAATATTAATCCCCCCATTTAATTATTTCTTCATTGTTGCCAAATTATTTTTTTTTTAAATATTTCATTTTAATTTTTCTCAGCTTCTACTATATAAAAACAGCTGAAACTTTAGATTTCTCAATTGAAAAATATGTAGATTAATATAGTATAAAAAATTCATACATTATAATTCAACATTTTTTCAACCTCAACTTAATTAAATAATAAAAAATTAATAATTATTAAAAATTATTTTTTGCATGAAATTATATTTGGATAAATGAGTTTTATGAGTGGGGGCAATTTTTTTTAATTGCTTAATTAGTTTTGAAAATATGCCTAAAAACGCAAAAAGTGAAATTAACATTAAGGGGTCCAAATTTTGAATCGTTCTCCTGACCAAACTATGGGTACCACATTTCCGAGATGGCAACTACCCCCTATATTTTTAAGATTAAGAATCCAAATATGTAAAAAAAGAAAAAGAAAAAAAAAACATGTTTATTTAGAGAAAGTACGTTTTTGTGTCTGATTTCGTAACTTAATTAATAGTTAGCACTAAAAAATTAGCATATTTGAAGTCACCCACAGAAACCATTAAGATCGCCACTTAGTATGTGAAAATCTGATTATTAGAACGAAAGTTATTCAGGGTGATATCTTTTTATTTTGCGGAGTGTACAGAAGTACTTCTTATGCACAGAAATAATTTTAGATTTTGAACTATTTTTTCCATTGACTAGCGTATAGTCTTAATCGATTCCATATGGAAAAAAAAGAGAAACAATGCCTCATTCATTTAAATATCTATGTCAGTTGCATTAATTTGCACTGTTCCTAAATAAAATCCTCATAGCCTCTAGATCATTGTACCTTAGATGACCCTTCTTATACCTTCTGTTTAGATAAGTCTCAAAATTGATTTCACTCAATTTAGTGTAAAAAAAATAATAATACATCAGAAACAATGCTTGGAGCAAAATGCAAAATTAACACTTACAAGCTCGAATGCTTTCCTAGTTACACTATTTAGACTGCATTTTTGAGGCTACTTCCTACAACTTGAGTCAAAAATATGAATCAGTCTTACAAAATAGATATGTTTCTTTAGAGAAAGTACAGTGAAAGTCTGTAATAAAGAACCTCTTTCTCTTTTATATTGGACAACTATTTTGATTTAAAATGCTAATTTGATTAAGTACTATTTTGATTTAAAATACTTATTTAGAGTAGACTGGTTTTGTCTACACATAGTAGACTGAATTACATAGCTCTATACTTTAAAAAAGATAGAAATTTTTTGAACAAGTTTCCAAATCGAAATAAATTTGTGTCAGAAGTGTAAATAGAGTGCAATACCTTTTAACGCCATTGATAATTTTAATAGTAAGATGCTATTCAGGAAATAATGGAGCATGTGCTCAACAAAAGGTGCACTAGTTTGAAGTATATGGCATGAAATTTTTTAAAAAATGTTTTTTTTTTTTTGGTGGGAAAAAAGTAGCAAAGGGTAATAAAGCAGGGAAATACAGGAAACACTGAGTGATGTGTCACTGGCCGGAAGAAGACAAGAAGCGCAGAGTTATTATGTCGATATGCAGAAGGATACAGAATGTGCTACTAACCTGATAACAGTATCTGGTCACTGTTGAATCGCAGCAGTAGAAATTAAAACATCACGCTGACCGTTTGTTGCCATTCAGAATACAACATGCTTTATTATTCGTTTATTTTTAAATATGTTATAAATTTTGCAACAATTCTAAATTAGCATTATAAAAGTAGAGTTGCTTTAAAAGCTTGATCATGAGTGTCCAATATCGATATTACTACAAGGTGAATCTTTTAGTTTAAAATAAAAATTTATAAATGCCATGCATCCAACAAAAACAACTATTACTTCTTTACAACTATGCTACTCACAAAAATGTAGTGCTTCATCAATCTAAAGCCTTAAAAAAATAAAAAACAACACAAGAGAGAGGTATAAAATTATTGTTTCAAATGCTTACTAAAATATGTTTCAGAACTGCTTTTGTATTCTGTTGTAAGTGGAGTGGTTTCTTGTGAAGAGATATTAGAAAATGAGGGAAACTGAGGTTCATATGAAATATGAGAAGTTTCAGTCTGAGAATAAAGAATTGGATTATCTTGAACTGGGTGTTCCAAAGGTTTTAAAACTGGTGGTATGGTAGACTCAGGGCGACAAGTGACTTGAGAAATAGTAGAAACATGAGGGCTTCTTTGATTTGGCTTTGATACTCCTCCAAAAATTAAAGGCTGTTCTAGCTGACAAATAGCTGATGATATTCTGCATTCTCCTGTATCAGTTGAATCAGAGGATTTCATATTGACTTCAGGGCTTTCTATTTTAGCTAAGTATAAAATTGGAAAAAATTATATGCATGTAGTATTAATAGTATTTGCAAGACAATTTATTAGATGTATACAAAAGAAAATAAATCAACACAAATTGAACAATAAATTATAGGAAAAAGCAAAATAATATATGACATGCAGGATGTCAATGATTTGAATAAAAGAATTGAAATCTGTTCATTAATTATAAAAAAATTTTATAATTTTTTTTTTTGTTGAATGATTTGATTATAATCATATTTCACCATTCTTCATTAAACAATAACTTATTGATTTGAAAAAAAAATAACTAAAATTTTTGTACTTTTTATTAGTAAAATAATCAAGCATTCCTGAGCAAAATTTGAAGTTGTATTTTTATAGTTGCAGGGTTCATTCTAGGCATGGTTTACAGGGTGCCCTGTATGCCCTTTTGATGAGAAATTTCGGTGTGCCCCCTCCAAAAAGATTCCACAA
The DNA here is from genome assembly GCA_949128135.1 of Parasteatoda lunata. NCBI lineage: Eukaryota > Metazoa > Arthropoda > Arachnida > Araneae > Theridiidae > Parasteatoda > Parasteatoda lunata. Next base: position 5,019,095 of record OX421980.1, on the reverse strand, counting down.
GAAATTCTTTCTTCCAGCAAGAAAGAATTTTTTTGTTCTGTCCCCCCACTTAGTGATATTTTTCTTGAAATCAACTTGTTTTCTTTCCAGCTAAATAGCTATGGGTAAATGAGATTTCGAAATGGTCTCCCTCTTTACTATTTCTTCTTGAAGTTACTAGTTTAAATAAGAGATCTTCCAAGAAGTTACGCCTGTCAGGGGAATGCAACCCCCCCCCCTGCAGCTATGTGGGTTCCCATTTTCTCCTTTTAGAGAAATTTCTTTTTCTTAGAAATGGAAGTATTGCTGATTTTAAGAAACCATATGGCAATGGTGATGGTCAGTAGGCCCACCAAGAGTTTTCTTGGAAAGAATTCTTTAAGGGAAGAAATCTTGTTCACAAAGCCTGTAGACAATTTTAGGGGTCAAACTAGGTCATTGAAAAAAGTGATACATTCTCATGTATCTTTTGAAGGAAGAAAGAAATTTTTGCTTTTGATTTCAAAAGTGGACATTTAACTACGAAATAAAAAAGCTTTTTTATATAAAAAGAAAGAAAAAATATTAATTTTAAAATAAACTTTTTTTTTTTACAATGACAGAATACAATTCTTACAATAATAATTAATAATATGGGCGGTTCTGCTTTACTGTGCAGGCAAAGACCCAAATGTCCTTCTTAGTTACCGTATTTCTTTTTAAAAAAATCTTTTGGTAGGGAAGTGCCTATCAGGTGCTGCGCTTGGGGGAGAAAAGAGAAAGAAAAACAGAGATGATTGTGATCCGGAAAAAATCTGGATTGCCGGATTCTTCGATAAGCGCGATCCGGAGTATAAAGGTCCAGAAGTTTCAAGTTATGTTTCATTGCAAGTTATATTAAGAATTTATATTGGCAAACGATAATTTTTATTCCATTTTTTTATTATCTTTGAAATTTTTTCCAGACTAAATATATTTAATATATGCAGTTGAACCTGTTTATCTCGAACCTCTTCACCTCGAAAACCTCTTTATCTCAAACCTTTTTATCTCGAAAACCTCTTTATCTCGAAATTTCTAAAATTCCCTACATTTACTGTCTAAAATCAATGTATTTTCCATGTTTATGTCGAATTCTTTTTCTCTTCAAAACCTCCATTTCTCGAATTTCTAATAATAGAGCACAGATGTCAAAACTTTCTTTATCAGTAGAACTCGTAGACAGAGATGAATTCCGTGAATCCACAAGAAGTAGGGATGAACAGGTAGGGGGTATTTCTTGGAATTTCAATTACTATCCCTGCACTTCCTTAACTAGAAAGGAATACAATGATTCTGGCAGTAAGTGAGGAGTTAATGAATAGTGACCATCAGGGGTTAGCTTTTTAACATAGATAAGAAAGCTATAGAAAACAGTTGGTATGCAAACTTGTCGATGCAATCGATGAAACAAGTTAGACACTATCAGAATTGCTGTTTTGCCTGGAGAAATGTGTCTCTAAAAACTATCTAAAAGGGTTTTAAAAAGCTGGTTTTAAGAATAGCTGTGAAGATGATGAATAAGAGGATGAAGGCATCGGTATAAAGAAGAAGAAAATGTTAACGCTGAAAATGCAGTTCCAGATTTGCCAGAATGGAATGCAATAAAATCGGGATTAATTGTTGACATTAATTTTGATGATTTTTACAAGTGGACAACTGCCTGGCAACATGCTGAAGAGGAAGAAACTGAAAATCATATTGATGAATCAAAAGGGAATGCAAAAGAAGAAGAAAAAGCAGTAGAATTCTTATAAACTACTCTTGAATTCCAGGAAAATGTTGGCTATGAGGAATTTGCGATCTTTCTAACCTCAAAAGAATAATCGGAACAAGTAAGGTTATGCATCAAAAATCTTCGAAAAGTAATATTCAGTGTTTAATATATGCTAAAAAACTGTTATGTAAATAGATGTATGTGGTATAATTAATTTAAAGAAATGTCTATATATTCTACTAAAAACAATTAAAACACTTTTAATAGAATTTCTTAATCAAAATTAATTTTTTAAAGTACCCAGGTAGCAAAAAGATATGATCTAATACTGGCATGATGCAATATAGTACTGCCGTGCTAGAAAACGCAATACTCTTGAATCCTATCTTCTAATGTTAGAACTAATTTGATATAAGATTATATAGTAGTCGATCTAACATCCGAAATTTCAAAATAATAATCTATTTCATTACTTTTGGTACAGCGCACATTTTTGTGAAAGGTTATCCCATATTAATAATAAATAAACATTTATTTATGAAAGAAAACAATAAATTAAGTATTACTTAAAATATCATTTTTGGCCACTTCAAACTTATGCCAGAAAACATAACGATAATATTAGCAGAAATAAGCTGTTTCTGCCAGTGCAACTGTTGAGTTGTAACTTCCTTTGGAATGGGAATGTTTACATCGCTGCCGCCATTGATCGTGGTAATCAGCTAGAATGACATTTTTAACTTCAAAGGTATTTATAATTTAGTAATTTTTTAGTAAACTTTATAAGTTTCAATGATAGATACATAAAACTTTAAAGTAGTATCGTAGGTAGTGTTTTTCCTGTAGAAACATTCAGTGTACTTAATAATCTTGACCGCTTCTTCAAAACATTAAAGAATTAATTTAATGATTTAATAAAGCTCTTATTGAATATTATGATAGTGCTCATTTTTAATAATGTTTGCTTTTAGTAGTTGACTACTCTGTTAAAACGTATTTTCCGACTATAAATTACAAGTACAGTGAAACCTCCTGTTATGGACACTCCTGCAAAACGGACGCCTCTCAATACAGACATATTTTTAATTCCCTGGGAATCTTCTATGAATAAACCATTATGTATATTCTCCGCAAAGCGGACACTCCCGTAACTGAACGCGGACAGTCATTTTGGCCCTGAAACGTTATTTTCTATCTCTTCAATCCGGACACTACTTTTTCAAAATTTGAAAAAAAAAAATAACTATTTCTGTTTTAAATTGCAAGGGGGGAAAATGCAAATTTTTCGCCATTTTTAAAACATGTAAATTTTTTGCCTTATCCATAACTAAAAATATTGTTAAGCTATTTCACTACTGATCAATCTTTCTCCTTGCCTTATTATTGTAAAGAAAGGAGAGAAAATGATACTGCTCTTCTGAAATAATTCTGACAGCTGCATCTTTTGATCTTTTCATCTGGACCACACAGGTTATGAGACCCTTGAAGTTGAAATGACATCTTAAATGCTTTCAATGCTTCTCCTCCATTGAAAATTTCTTTAATTTTCTTAGCAATTTGAAGACTGTATTTAACACAGCTGGGGTAAAAAAGAGAACAGAAATATAATTTTTGATGTGTTTATATAAATGAACTGCTTATTCAGACACTTGATAGCTGATCAATTGTGAATAATCAACTCCATAGGTTCTCATGACTTAACTGTGAATCATGGGAGGTTTACTTTCAAGAAGGTATTAACCATGTTCCCTATTAATGTAAAGGGAGTTAAACTTAATAACTGAAAACGAATGAGGACTGAAAGCTCCTATTCGGTATCATACATCTGACTTGAGTATCTATGCTAATCGGTAAATTATATCATTTATCTGTACCTACAACAAGAATTATGTTTTTATATCAAACTTCTTTATATATTCTTTTTTAATTTTCCTAAAGTTTAAATAAATGTCCTTGTAGATAGTTATTGTAAATTATATAATTATTTCTACATCTTTGAAAATATTCTAAAAGCAATTAACAGTATTGAACTTCATTATCAGTGTACACTTCCCGTAAGCGGACAACTCTCATAAACGATAATTTTTTCCGTCCCTTGAAAGTCCGCTTAACGGAGGTTTCACTGTATTGTAGTTAGTTTAGAATAGGCTCGTAAAAACAATGTTTACATGGTAATTCGCATCTGACAGAATTTCACTGCAACAATGATAAAGTTAAAAAATAATATTTAGTAAAGAAGTTTGCCATGTTAAAATAATTATTAATTAATCGGCTACTTTTTAGTTAAAACCATTAGGTACATTTTAGAATGTTTGAAATTTTATTCACAAGAACACTATTGTTACATTAATTAAAGATTCCTGTTTAATACATTGTAAAATAATGAGTTAAACATTTTCATTTCTTGAGTATAGACAGATTTGCATGTTTTTGATACATGATTAATTATATGAATTTATAAATGATAGCAAATGGTTAAAAAATTAGCAACAATATGGTTTATTCAAAGTTGTGTTAACGTTAAATGAAGAGCAGTGCTGAAAAGGTGTTAAAATTTTTATTTAGGAAGTTCTTAATAAAAGTGTGAATATTTCCTATTGGCTCTATCAGCTTATACAATGTACAAAAATATTTTGATAGTCAAGTATCATTGTACTTTATCTTTAAAAAAAGAAAGTAAAAAAGCATTGAATTTGATATATTTTTGTATCTGTATATATACTTGAATATTCACTTCAATTAAAAAGGGCTTAAGGGTTATGAACTATAATTTCTTCTTTTTTTAAAATAAAAACTAATTAAGAATGAATAAAATTATTACTTGAGAGCGGTTATAAATGAAATGTTTTTTGATTCTTGCCCAGTGATACTAAGATTTTTGGTGCAGGTATTGTTACTGAAATCTACCTATTAAATTTTAGACCTATTAAAATTTATTTTAAATGATTTAAGTTTTAAAGAAATATTCAATGCTTAATAGTTTTAAATTTACTAATTTAATGTTTTCAAAGTAGTAAAGTAATGTAGAGTTTTAAATTTAGTGTTTTCAATGTAAAGTTTAACTCTTCTTCTGGTATAATTTCAGCTTCGTCTGAGGCTGCTGGATAATGCAAATGGAGAATGACATACTGGTAGAAGACGAGGGCCCGTAAGTTCGATCCCGACAGAAAACAAAACAACTGCTGTGTATATGCTAATCGATTCTCTTTAAATCTGTCGGAGCTGAAATTCCTCTTGTTGTTGTGTAGAAGTTTGACAAAAGGTCTATCTCTGTGTGATTCATCCCTGCTGTGTATTTTACACGTTGTTTATTGTTGCTGACAATTTTGTAAAATCTTTCACTAAAGCTACGATTCATCAGTTCATTGCTCTGAAATATAGTTGCACATAAGCAAAAAATTGCAAGTGAAGGGAAAAGAACTTTGAACTGCATGAAATAAATGACTGTAAAGTTTTGGAATTCTTTCTATTTAAAAATAATAATTAAAATAATAACACATAGTCAAACTGTTGCTTTTTGCATTAAAAAAAATTATTTTATTTAATGACAAATATGTGTTCTTAAGGATTATGTTTATATTATACAATGACGGTAAGAATATATTGCTTTTATAGTTGAGTGAAGTTTATATCGTGTTTTGTTTTAAAATAATATAAGTAAATTGTGAAATAATGTTTGCCATGATTTGGTTTGATAAATTTTTTTTTATTCTTAACTACTACATTATGTAATTTATACTGCATCTTTGTAATAAATCTTTGAAATTTAAGAATATGGGATAGGCAGATATGTGTTCATTAATAAAACTTAATATAATGTTTTATAGTCATGATTTACGTTTAAGCATTTTGAAATTAGATGTAGATAAAATTGGGTTTCTTTTTAATTTTCAAAATATCGGAAACAATTTTATTTTAACATCATTGTTAAACAGTAACTCTAGCTTATGGGCATTTATACTACTAGCATTGTATTTTTACTTTAATTTTGAATTATTTAGTTCAAATTTGAGATTAGAAGTGTATATATATATTTTTATGATGTTTAAAATAATGATAATAGTAAAAATTTCTTTGGCTTAATATTAAAAATTTAGCTGAACATTTATTTCCATTATTGTTAAGCAAAAAATTTAAACCAACGTAGAGTAGAATCTTGTTTAAGTTTTCATCAGTAAGGTTCTTTGCAAAGCAGGTTTTTAAATACATAATTTTTTTATGGCTAATTGGTCAATACCAGAAAATTGACTCTAGCGTCTGCTTAATTTTTAAAAATTTATTTTCTGAAAAGCTCTGTTTAAAATGTTTACATATTACACCTGCTTTTTTCTAAATCTATTTATATCATAACGCATAATCTATAATCAGCGAAATGAAAGAAATGGAATTGTTTTAAACAAAAATCGTTATTCTTATAGCAACGTTCACAAAAGAGTAATAGATTGTAGTCAAATTTTAATCATTCATACCAAAGGCAACTTTTAAAAGATACTGTTAAAAATGTTATTATTTTTTCGTCTCGTTCTTGATTGCTATTATATGTTTGTGCAAATTTAATTTAGATTAAACATAATATTTACTGACAGTTTTGAAATTAAAATATTATGTAAATTGTTTGCAAAGATTGTTGGTTTAGTACATAACACCTTTAAATAATTATCGAATTGATGATAATTTCTGATGTGCCCCTAAAAGTAGTTTTTACATTACAAAAAATAATAGCAATTTTCATAATATTAGTTACTTTCCTGGTTTCACTCTCTGGAAAAATTTCCACTTTGTGTTTGGGTTTTGTTCTAGGTGTTTTGTTCAATAAAATTTCAAATACTTGAAGAATAAAGCTATGTAAGTATTTCTCCATTTAATTTCTGTGATGATATCAGAAGCAATTTTTTTTTTAATGCTGATTTTAAAGTATAACTCAAACTCTTGAGGATTTTCATTATCAACATTGTGTTTATTATTTTAATTTTGGAAATTTTCACATAATTATTCATTTAAAATTTCAGACAAAAATTTCTGCTTTTTTATTTTTATCATGTTTAAAATAATATAATTGTAAAATAATTATAGTCGTAAAAAGTTCTTTTGACTGAATAACATTTATATTATGATAAAAATTCCTAATCAATTTAGAAAAGAATATTGAATGTTAATTTGAATGTTTTTTCATTTTCTTTATTGTTTCAGTTATTACAAAAAATAACAGTTTAAAAATTCGAGATATAATTTTATTGTAATATTTTTGGAAATGAATGACTTAGTTATATAGTAGAAAAAAAAAGTTAAGCTGAATTTTCGACTCAATTTAAATGTAAATTTAACTTAGCAATTATGTGGTGTTGTTTTCTTAATTTACAATTTCAGAATATAAATAATGAATGATAATTGTGAAATTGCAAATGGCTTAAGTTACACATTTAAAAAAAAAATATGTATATATATAACAAACTAACAAATTCAATTGAGATTTTGTTAAAATAAGCTCATTTAAAAAAAAAAAAATTAAGAGTACATTTTAAAATTAAAAACTTGAAAATTATTAATGATATAAAATTTGTCAGAAAACCCATTGCATGAAGAAAGGAAAAAGATATCAATAAAAGTTGTGATATAGTATTATTTCTTAAATAAATTTGAAATATTCAGAAAAATCAGCAGAACATAAGATATACTTTGGAGTAAGAGGGAGGAAAATGGATGGTAGCAGAGTTCGCTAAATTAATTTTATTTAGTATTTCTGCATTGCTGTGTAATAATGCATGGAATGACATTATAAAACTATTGTTCTATGTTTTACTGTTTCACAGCAATACAAAAAATTCCCCGCAGTGGACTGATCGTTAAGACACGGTTCCCAGCAGATCACCGAAGTCAAGCATCACTGGCTGCGGTCAGTGTGCGGGTGGGTGACCATTTGGATCAGTCTGCGTAGGGACCGAGGGTGTGCGGTATTGGTCCTCGTTAAACTGTTCTACCGTAAAGTGCTCGACTTCGCGTGCAGGTCGTTGGGCTACCGAAGCAGGGGTGCCATCACTCTGCAGACGATCAAAATTGTGATGGCATGTCTTCGGATCATCCTCAGAGATGTTTCCCAGACCGTCGCCAATAGCCCATTGTGCAGCTCTAGTGCGATGTAAATTAACTACATCTACATCCACACAAAAAATTAAATAAAATTATAGTGCCGAATTATTCTACTACCATCCAAATCCTCCTCTTGCTTACTCAAAAAATAAAGAGCAAAGCAAGATAATATCAGAAAATACAAAACCTAATATTATAAAGAGTTAAAACTAATTCAAAATAATACTATGGCGAACGCTAGATAATCTTAGTTTGCATAGAATCTAATATTATATAATAATACAGCAAACGCTAGATAATATTAGTTTGCATTGAATCTAATATTATACGATGCTGAGCAAACAGCGACCTCTTGTATCTTTCTAATCTTAGAAGTTGTGCAGGATAACCTTATATTTTGCCGATTTTCTGGTAATATCTAATATCAGGTGCTACTTGGGGTACCTGTATAACTCGAAACCTCTTTATCCCGAATTTTTTGACTTTCCCATGAGATTCGAGATAAACAGGTTCGACTGTATATTAAGTCTTAAATTTAAGACTGTCTCATTCTTTGATGTATTTAAGACTTTCTGATTCTTTGTTGACTACCAAGAGTATAAACAGATCCGTCTTTATTTATTATTTTTAAATATCGCTTAGCACTAGGTTCTTGTTTTCAATAGGATTTGTTTCAGCAGTAGATTTTTTCATTAATTTGTTTATTTATACTACAGTGTAACGTCCCATATCCGGACGTCCCTTTTACGGAAGAGTCAATTTTCCGGACAATTTTTAACAATCAAAATAAACAAACATTTCTTCACCTTTCCCTCTCTTAAAAAAAAAAAAAAAAAGTCTTTTGACAGGTTTTTTCCTTTCTTAGCTTCTAGTGATTTATGCATTGAACCCATAAATCAACAGAAAGGGGAACAGAAGATCTACCAAGACCATACCATTAGTGAAGCTCCTCCTTTGGAATACAGGAAAGGGGGGGGGAGATTTGTTTTCAAAGGAGCACAGCTGAGTCCCCTCCACCTCTTCTTTCCTATGCAGCTGGCTAGTAAAAGAGGCATTTCCTGCAACCTTTTTATTAGAGTGTTAGAGAAAGAAAAAGTACTTTGAAAAAGTGTAAACACAACAAACGTTAAAGTGGAATCCCCTTTAGTCACACAAAAAAAAATAAAGAGAACCCAATCAGCATGCCACGCCTTTATGCTTGATTGATAGCCACTGATGGGAGAGAAATAAGAATTTTTTCACCGCCCCGCCCTCAACTTGAATGAGAAATAAGGAGGAAATGAATTTTCTTCTCCACCTACCCACCTTAGTGAATGACGGCAATTTCCCCTTCTTGCTTGAATCGTTCTAGTTCAAAATGGCGGAGAGAGCAATTAATATTTTTCGTTTTCTATATTTATTTTTATAACAGCAATAATTATTTATTTTCTAATATTTTGTTTTTGATTGATTAGATATCATTCTAATACTAAAACATTATTGCCTGAAAAATAATGTTTAATTTTTTGCTTCTTAGATTCAGATCATTTTAAGTTTTGTTTACCTTGGGGGTCTATTATACGGAAAAATCGAATATACGGACTTGGGGAAGTCCCGCCGATTCCGGATACGCGACTTTCCACTGTATTACTAGTGTGTGTAAAGGTATGACTGCGGCTTATAAATATTGAATCAAGCATACAATTTATTTGTAGATGAAGCATACATAATTCAATTAATCGTTTTTCATTATTATTATTTATTTCCTTACTTATTATTTTGTTCGGAAATAGTTAACTTTTTCATACATTTAGAATTTTGTGAGGTTTTAATTTCGACACTATCACTAGTGTTGCGATAATCGATGACGACGACTCTGTGACATGTCCATACATTACAGTGATGTAATTATATCAGCAAATTTAAATGCGAAACTTTCCTTTATTTATTGGTATTAAATTTATTTATAGCTGTATGCTTGTAACTAAAAAATATTGAAAAATAAAATTTATTTGAAGATACAACATGTATTATTCACAATTTTTTTTCTTTTTTCTGAATGATCACAATGCAGCTTTAATTTGGCGGCATATTTAAAATAGAACTAAATAAATTGATAGATTAGGAAATAGTTTACTTTCTTTAATAGTAACTCATTTATTCAACAATATTTTTCAAATGAAGTTTTTGATTCGACACTATCACAATACCATGCCGATCGATAACTCTGTTTTATACTTTCGATATATTCAAATATGACACTTCTTTATTGTTACTTAAATTATTATTTTTTTCCCCTCGTTATTATAGAAATTTGGTCTTTATTTTGGAGCTTATTGCAATTTCGGCTATAATCTATATCACATTCCATGATGATATGACAACACATTGTAATATTAGATTAATTTAAATACAAAACTTTTTTCATTTAATATTTGTCCGCTTTTTTTTATTAATTTATTTTTAATATCAATGTTATCACTATTCGCTAATTCTGCGTTTAAAAGATCGAGCGTCGTAAATATTGTAAATTGAATTTATTTGAATATAATAAGCAAATTTTTATTTAGATTCTTCTTAAAATGTTCATTTAAATACAATAAAAAGTGCTGCGGTCACAAATAAATCTTTTCTAATAATTTATTTATTTAGATTATAATAATTTGGAATTGCTTTAATAGTTTTATTTTATTTCTTTTAATGACAAGGTTCGTACGCACCGTGAATTTTCAGAACTAGATTCAAAAACTAGAGAAACTAGATTTTTAAAAAAAGTCATGGAATTGTCATAGAAAAACGTAATTTTACTTGTAACGTATTGCGAGATTTCCCCATGCAAAATAGAAAATTGAGAAGAAAAAAAGAGATTTTTTCACAAACCGATCGTCATTAGGTGCACCCTCAAAATTTTTCTATATTCTTAAGAGGATACTGTACCCAGAAGAAAAAAAAACAATTGGCAATATCAGTGGTAAGTCTCGCACTCAGGGGGCGTCGCCTTTAGGGAGGGGATAATTAGTACAGTGACAGTGATTTATAATAAAGGGTCACCGGAGCTGAAGAAAACTGAACAGTATGAGCGTTAGTTTCTTAAAGTTATTCTGCTTCCAGGTTTGCGGCCTTTATTTTTAAAACCTTTTTTTTATTAGTTTGTGAAATATCCAGAATTAACATTCTAATTATTTATTTACATCAAGTAAAAATGTAAATAATTAGAAGGTGTTTTCAAGATACTATTATCTTGAAAATTAACTTCTAGTTTCTTGTTATAATTCGGTTTTATTGAGTTTATTAAATTTAGGCTTAACATAAATAAATAAATAACTTCAGTTAAGTTATATATTACTTTTTTATATAGTATTACTTTTTGTGCTGATTTAGTATTTATCATTAAAGAAATTTTTTTTTAGTTATTTATTATTAATTTTGTTGGTTTAACATTGTAATTTATATTTCTTTTTTATCTATTTATTCATCTTATTTATAATTAATATTATTTATTTATTTTTTTATTTTGCAACAGAAAATCTTGACTTATCACATTTTTAAAATTTTTTTCCGGGTTTTTTTCTTTTGATCATGCAAACGTTCATGAATTGATGAAGTACGATTTTACTTCGATTCAATACAGATTATTGGGGAGTATTTTTATTAAATTAAGTGTTTTCATTATTTTTTTAGAATGACTTAGTTCTTGAAAAGTTGTTTTTTTATTTATAAGTTTGTTTATTTTTTATTAATAATTTCTCCGTTTATTTTTTGTAATTTTGCAGCTTTGTTTCATATGTTAGGATAATTTTTTTTATTTTTTAGCTAAGACTAAAATACTGCGATTTTATCCTTTACTTATTTTTTTGCCTGTACTTAGATTTGTTAGTTTCTTTTTAGGGGGGTTTGATATTTGGTGTTAGAAATATGCCTTTTTTAATGTTTTTTTTTTACATAAATTTATTTTTATTGTAATACTTTATTACAATTTTATTTTTTTATAATTAATATTTTAATCGATGCTAATGTATTGAATATTTTAATTGCTTATTGCGTTTTCAAAAATGTTCTTACATTAATTAGAATTTAATTTTGATTTCACACAGATTATTTATGTATTTGTATTATTTTTTAAAACAACTCCATAGCTATAAAAAAGTTTATTTTTTATTATTGCTCTGTAAATTCCTTTAGTCTTATTTACCCTTGATTTATTACAATTATCAGATCTGATATACTGTGTAAGTTAAATATGAATGTGAAGTTTAAGTTTGATATTAATCCTGCAACTGAATTCAAGTATAAAAATTCCAGTATGCTTTATTTAAAATGACTGGAAGTATATATTTAACTTTGAAATTTACTTACATATACAGGGTGATTCTAAAAAGATGGGCAAAATTTTAGGAAGTGATAGTACACACCCAAGCAAACAATTTTCACTAAAGAATGCATAGTCGACAACACAACGCAAAACCGCTAGAGGGCGTCAAAGTTTATGTTCTTATATGAGGCAAAAACACACAAGGAACGATGAAGTTATAAAAGCAAATTTAATGGCATGTGATTACAATAAGTGTTCAAAACAGTGGCCGCCAGCGACTATGCACGCAGTACAACGGGGAAGAAAAGATAGGCGAACATTCTGAAATACACCAGGTATATCAAGAACCTTCCCTGCGACGGCCGAAAGCTTGGCGACAAGTTCTTCTGCAGATTCAATGGGAGTCTCATACATAAGACGTTTGCATCAAACAACTTTCCAAACGCGCCAGCACCTTTCCTTTTTGTTTTCGGCCATGCATTCTTTTATAAAAATTTTTTGCTTGGGTGTGTACTATCACTTCCTAAAATTTTGCTCCTCATTTTAGAATCACCCTGTATATATTTTTAAATATTGTTTTTCCAGTATATACTTCAGAACTTCGTTTTCAACAGTTAAATTTAAAAACATAGTTTATTTTATTTGTTTATAAGGGAGAGCCAGATACTTAATAAGTTTATTTTCAAGATAAATATTCATTTTTTATCTGAAAATAGTTCAAGAATTCCTGGGATTGGGGTTTTATTAAATTATAGACAAAGAACACATGAAGCTCAATAGCAAGATGAGAATCAATATCAACAGAGAATCAACATCATTTTTTACTCCATGAGAATCTCTTAAATGATCAAATGATTCTGTAATCTCTATTTATATTATATTATTTGTTTAACTATATATATATATATATATATATATATATATATATATATATATATATATATATATATATATATATATATATATATACACTACTGGCCATTAAAATTGCTACACCAGGAAGGCGACACACCACGAACGTGAAATTTACAGGGCGGATAAAGCATGCTGTGGTATATAAACGATTCATGCAAAGCAGGCGTCGGTAGCGACACCTACAATGTGTATAAAAGAGATTTGACAGTAGGTTTCCAGGGCTGCCACTGGATGAAAACAAGAAAAATAGTTGCTTTAGTTGCATCATATATGAAGAAAAGTTTCCACGATATATAAAATAATTGCTAATATCATATCCTCCTCTAACATAATTTTAATTATTTGTCCTATAATAGAATAAAATTCAAATAATATGCAGTTAGATACTCATATGTAATAAAAAATGTACATTTATTTGTGGATTTACCAACAATATATAGATAGAGGAATGCTGAAGGAACTGCTGTAGAAAACTTACAAAATTTTTAAACATTTTAAAAATATCTATTTTTAGTTTTATTCTTTATGAGGCATAAAGCTTCAGATATCATATAAGAAACAATAGTTGTAATTTAAAAAAAACATTGAAAAAAAAAAGCTAGGGACTAAAAATTTTAGGCATTATAAAAAAATGAAGTAGAAATGACATTTACTTTCATACATAATTTTTTTTAACCTTACTATAAAATAAAAATTTAGCATATAATAAACAAAATCTGCATTTTAAAAGTACTTAAATAATTTTAAACAATATGAAAGGAAAATTATTATACAGGTACAAATAAATTAAAATTAAGAATTTTATGATTGAAAATGAAGAGAGAAAAAAACACACAAGATTGTATAAAATGTGAAATTTATTATTATTTTAACATTTTCCTGTTGCTTTTAGTATAGAAATTAATTAAATTTATTTTCCTTTTATGAACAAGTTTATTAATTTTAAACGATTAAATTTCATGTTCTCTCCCGGTCACTCGTAACTTTTCAGCAGCTTTAAATAATAAATCCTTGAGCAATTCTTATTTGAACACAATAATTTTTTTTAATGGCATCTTTTAAACACTCATTTCCTTCTTTAAGTAAAGATTCTACTGATGACTGCATCTTTTGATGTTTCTCCATTAAAACTTGAGCCTTTTTTTCAAATCCCTTCTTTTTTACTCTCTACTTCTTTCTTCAATATTTCCGATTTTTTTTTTCCTTTTCTTTTTCTGGAGCCTCTTTCAGCTCTCTTTCCATAGCCTTTTTCAGTTCTTCTAAATATGCAAAATACGAATTACAGGCACTATAAGTTAAGATTAAAAGCTTTTTGTAATTGGTACTTCTGAAAATTTTTTTAATTTCTGTATACCATCTTTTATATTAAGCGAAGCATTTAACATATTCTCAGACAGTGATGCTTTCTCTTGAGAAAGTACCCTGGGAGATATAGAGAAACATCTCACTACATCGCTATTGCCTTGAGATAAAGCAAGACTAACTTAAAGTCTGAGAGTAAGAAATTAAAGTTTTCCTGTTGAATCTTTTTCATAGATAATCTCTCTCCAAAAATGATTTAATCGTAATTTATTTAATCCAAGATTGGTTACTACCAGTTGAGAATGCAAAATTAGCCATTCATCTCTAATTTGTAGATCGTCTATACCAAGAAAGGTAAGACACTTAGCAATTTTACAAGCGTAATTCAAGCTTTTTGGTTTGGCAATTTCATCTGGCTGAAAACATTTTAAATAAAATAAAAATTTTCCGGAATGCAAATAAGTTTTCTTGATTAAATAATTGAAAGCAGCAAGATAGTGTTTCTGCACATAAATGAATTTTTGAATATAATTCTGATGAGAAAAAAAAAAACTTTTGAAAAATTCTGCAGAAAGAAAAATTAAATTTTCTTTACTTCCTAAAAGAAAAATCATTCTGCAAAAACTCTGTAACATTCTGTGACTATGTCGCGGTGATTCTGGTTCAGGATTATTAATATTATCTAGAGTTTAATTTTGGTTTCAACATTTTGCTGAAACAATTATCGAAATCAGAAGGAAAAACGTGTGTATCAATCTTAAGTCGTGCGATTTGTTTTCTACTCCACTCCAGTTAAACATGAATTGACAAGCAGACACAGAAGCTGACATTCATGTTCTACCAGGTTCTGCTCCTCACACCCCCATTCAAGTAGAATGAATTGAAAAACAGGTGCAGTTGCAATACTTGACCTTGAGCCATTATTCCGTTTTCCTGGCTGTCACTAAGCTTTTTAAAGGAGGAATAGCAGAAATGAGAGGATTTAAAAAAAAAAGAAGAAGAAAAATTGGGGGGGAAAGGAAGAGTGCCAAATTGAAAAAGTAGGGAAAATAGGAGGTCTGTGGTCCCTGCAAACTTCAATATTCCAAAACGAACTGAACATCAAAACAAACCAATCCGAAATTATAATTAACTGCTGGGCCCTTATTCTTTCACACTACGCATAATAACAGGGAGTTTTATTTTTATCTGCAACAGAACAGGTGAATTTGAAAATCGAATTTCCTTTCTCGGTTCTAATGTGCAGCTGCTTAGATTAGACATTAAAAAAAAGAAAAAAAAATATTGCAATTTAATTCATCTATCAAGTGTTTATTTTTCATAACTGACCAATTCCAAATTTAAATCTTATCAAAAATATTACGATCACAATTCGACAAAACGAATACCATGTAACTTTTTTTCTATTCTAAATCGCTCTAAAAAAATTAACAACACATTTTGCGTAATTAAAGAAAATTTTTTTTATTTTGTTACTTTGTTCAAATTAAAAGAGGGGAAAAAACGTAATCCTCAGAGATATTACATTAACTTTCTAAAGCAGGAGGAGCATTCACATAGTGTGAATTCCAATTCCATTAGTCTGATTGATTAAACATGTCTGTCTTGCTTTTGACATCAAACAGTGAGGAAGAATAAAGTTTGGATAAAACGAAAGTGCGGCAAAAAAGTGGGGAAATTGGGAACTCATGAAGCTATTCTTCATTTTAGTCCCTAATAGGCTTAAAAAAGTAGCTGATTTTACACAAATCACTGCAAATTACTTGCTTTTACTCATATTTCTACTAAAATAGTCAGCAAAGTTGCTATTGCTTTAAAATAGTCGATTTAGTCTCCTTTTTAGTCGCCAATGGCAGCCCTTCGTTTCTCATACAGAAATTGAACTTGAGCATTGTTCTTGGGTAAAAAAGTTTTTGTTATGCCTCGTGTAAGAAGGAAAAATGCCTACCAGCATGCGTCTGAGTTCGATCGAGGTCGAATTGTGGCCTACCGTGATTGCAAAGTATTGCTGCTTGCGTTGGTCGAGATCCCAGGACTGTCCAGGATGCCATTGGATACATGTCGCGATCACTTCTTGTTCGCATCGCCAGCACTTTGAGCGGCAGTAGTTACGTTTGTGATGTGTCAGGGTCAGTTGCTCTGTCTTATCTTTGAGGCCTCCAGAATGCTACGTTTCAGCAGGGCAATGCACGATTGCAAGTTGCCTGCACTGTCCTGACCTTCCTTGACACAGAACAAGTTTGCAAGTTGCCCTGGCCAGCACACTCTCCTGATCTTTCACCAATTGAAAACGTCTGGTCAATAGTTGCCGAACAACTGGCACGCCACCACTTGTCAGTCACTGCAGTCGTTGAATTGTGGCATAATGTTGAAAATGCATGGAATGCTGTACCCATCTATGCGATTCAATCTCTGTTCGACTTGATGCCTAGGAGAATAACTGCTGTTATTGCTGCCAGTGGAGGCTGCTCTGAGTACTGATTCCTCAGGATCTATACATCCAAATATCCTGAAAATTTAATCACTTGTTCTTCCAACTATAATTTGTGAACCCTATAAATATCTTAGAGTTATTTGCATTCCTTCATGGTGTAGCAATTTTAATGGCCCGTAGT
The DNA here is from genome assembly GCA_949128135.1 of Parasteatoda lunata. Classification (NCBI taxonomy): domain Eukaryota; kingdom Metazoa; phylum Arthropoda; class Arachnida; order Araneae; family Theridiidae; genus Parasteatoda; species Parasteatoda lunata. Next base: position 5,002,171 of record OX421980.1, on the reverse strand, counting down.
GTATATAAACACTGGGGGTTCCTCGTTCGGCTGACCACCTAACTGGAACATCTGATCTTGCACCCCAGAGCCCAAGGTCAAGAAAACTGAGATGGGCACATTAGGCCTTGGCCCTTTATGGGCTGTCGTGCCACTGAGTTTAGTAGTAGTGTATATATACATTGGAAAGTCCCATATCCGCAATCGTTGGGCCTTTGGCTTGTCTAGAAAATAGATTTTTCCAAATAATAGATCTTTAAGGTAGACAAACAACAAAAACAGCCTTATTCAATAAAAAATAAATGATGATAATTAATGTCAATTCCAATCAACAACGAATAAATTCACATGGTATGTGTGGTTACGCTATTTTTGCAATTTTTCTTACAGATTTCTATGTGGCTCTTAAAATTTAGATATTTTAATAAGCCATTTTAACATACTACAAGTTTCGAATCATGCATTTCAGTTAGTAATCATTCTCGATCTACTTGATTAGCGACAATTCTACAATGAATCCACGTGGCTTTGAAGATTATTTTTCAGCAGTTATTAACACGGATTTCTATAGGTTTTTAAAATTTCAATGTTTTAATACGATATTATTTCATTCAGCAAACTTTCAATCACGTATTTCACCGTCAATTATTAACGATTCACCTGCAATTTCCCGCGGATTTATGATCTCATTTACTTCTGCAGATTTTCATAGTTTTTTCATGATATATCATCAAACATAGGATATTTTGGAACATGCATTTGTAGAATTACTTTTCAATACACTCGCTTTATGACGATTTTATTGTCCATCTGGTTTTGTTGATCACATTTTCAACAGTTTAGAATTTCTACATAGTTTTTAAAATTTTGATTTCATTTGCAGTGTTTTCAATACAGCGCGAGAACGCGAGAATCTCGTATATTTTTTCCTTCTCTCGCATTAAAAAATTATTACCGCGCGAAATTCGCGCACTCTATTAATCAATTTCAAAATCCGCAAATCTCGCGATTATTGGAAAAAGTTTCGCTTTGCGCCATTTTAAATAAAATCCGTTTCACTTTTCTACCTTGATCTTTCATTATTTTCAACACCGGTCCCTGTTATCTAGCTGTTTCCTTCGTTACCAGTATTGTTCCGAACCAGTGCGAACAGCAGAACAACATCTCCCCAAAGGACGGAACCCCTTTCAGAACACATTTCTCTGCAACCACGTGTTCACTGGAGGTAAGGTTTCTTCATGTAAGATGTTTAAATTTTTTGTGACAAATAAAAATGAAACCTTTATAATAAGTTGTCTCAGGTCAGCTCTATTTTAGCTATTAATGAATTACCTAACTAACTCTTTGGCAAATTTCCAGCAATTTGCAAAAGTTGAAGGCTGTGAAATCTATGCTGGAAGACCTAGTATAAAATATGAACATGGAAATATAGTAAACGAACTTCACTATTCTATAGCACAAGTAATTGAAAAGCAGATACTGGCAGATGTAAAGGATGGGAAAGTGTGTGCACAATGCTGCAAATTTACTTAGTGATTCCGAATAGTGCAGCATCTGTTGAAATGTCTTTTAGCACCCAAAACCGAATTAAGACAAAATATCGTAACAGATTGACTGATAAGCATTTGAGCAACCTAATGAGAATAGCTGATGAAAAAGTAGACATAGAACATTTTCCTTAAAAAAATAGAAGATGTTAAATATTATAATTAAAGGGAAAAAAAATTCCAAATCTATTTGTTTTTTTTTAATTTTTAGAAATCTCACTTAACTTTTTGAAATCTCACCCTGTTTTGAGAAAGGGTGAGAAATTCTCTCCCATTTTTTTTTCTGTAATAAAAACACTGCATTTGTAATATATTATTTAGATTTGCAAATTCGGAATTGCGCCTTTGTATATTAATTTAAAAGCCTGGTTTAGTCTTGATCATTTCATTTTGAACCCACTATTTTATCAAAATGTGAAATTTTTAAGCACTCTGAAATTGAGTGCGTCATTTGTGGCGGAAATAATCCTTTTATGCAAGATGTGAGAAAACAAAAACCGAATTTGCCCAGGTATTAATATATCATTCTGGATAATTCAAAGTTATAATTTATAAAAGGTCGAATTTTAGGTACAACTTTATAATTTAATAATTTTTATAGAAGTTAATAAAATTTATTGAATAATATTAATTATTTAATTGAATATTGGAGGAGGTTGTTGGTTAGTTATAAAATTTTAGACACAGATTTACCCAAATTGGATTTGCACATGGCAAAAATATCAATCTAGATCAGGGATTTCCAACTTACATGAGGCCGGGGGTCGCAATTAAAAACACCAATCAAATGGCGGGCCGCAATTTTATCTAAATTTTATATAGGACTCTTTTATGTTTGAAGGGACATTAAATATAACTGTCAGATTTTTATCAAGTTGTACAAAACAAAATTATTGAATTACAAATCAAAATATGAAGTAGATTACAAATCAAAATATGAAGTAGATTTTTACCTGAGAAATAAATTTTTTTGCACCGTTGGGATTAAAACTTAACCCCGTCCCGCCCAGTCAGGGGGCATCCGGAGAATACTGTAGGCTCTAAGTGCGCGTACGTGACCTCTCAGTAAAAGAAGATTCAAATAGGTAAGCTTGGTGGCAATCCATGGCAACACCAGAAGGCCTCAAAGAATTTAGTGAAATCTTAAAATTAACAATAGTAGTTACTCAGAAAATAGAATTTATGAGTTTGAGTGTTCAAACATAATAGGCAAGGCATCAAAAAAAAAAAAAAAAAAATATTGAAAAAAGGTAACAAACATATTATGATGATGAAAAGTACCAGAATTTGTCCAAAGCCGATGAAAACAGACACAATTACAAAAAGAAGAGTTACGGCGAGACAGCCATAAAGAAAAATCTACAAACAAGAAAAAACTCAAAACATGATTAGTTAGAAAATTTTACTAAATTTTGAACAGTAAATTATTCGAAAATCATTCCTGAAGAACACAAATACAGTATTTGCAAAGGTTACAAGATAAAAATAAATAAATAAATAAGTAAATAAATATAAAAAAATAATGATAATAAAAATGCTATCAGCATACAGAAAATTGTTCACAGTGAAATACAATTAATGCATTACATGAAATGTAGTGCTCATTTATTGTAAAGCACACATTTGTTGATACCGTCTAGTTAATTCCCTTGTAAGGAAAAGGCGTTCCATTACTTTAATGATTCCCTGTTTAACTTTCTTCTGCTTCCAAAATAATTTAATTTGAGTGTAAAAAATTATTGCACCGTTGGTATGTTAAATTTCACAGGCTTTTTTTAACGAAATAAAAGTATTTTAAACCCGTAAAGATTTTTTTAGAAAATTGTCTGCAAAAAAATTACTACTATATTTTAGTTCACAGGCCACAAAAAAAAGCTTCGCGGGGAGGAGCCGCCAGTATGTTACCACTGATCTAGATAACTAGATTATTTTTATGCAAATACACTCTTTGATTAAATTTTATACACAATTAACTCAATGATTTTGTATAGAACTTACTTACATTTGTTGGATATCCATTGTTTTTAATCAAATCTTTGGAGAAAATGTCTGTTTTTTGGAAAAATAAAGATTACAACAAATTCTTTTTGTTCCATTTTTCATTTATTAAAAATAGCACTTAAATAAATGTTTTTAGAAACATTAGAATTCCATGCAATTATTTTATTTATATTAAACTTAAAATCCTTCCTTTTATCGTTTGTCAACAACGTAGATATTTTCTTCTTTTTTTTAATTACTTAAATCCAAAAAATTCAAATTAATTTTGTCGTCATGATTACAAAGCAATATTAATTTCTCGGTGTAAATGTTATTTAACAAAATTAAATATCTTTGAAAACTAAAGATAATTAAATCATTTCTAAATCTAAAAACAAAGTGTAAATTTCCATAATACATACTGTAAAAATAAGTAAGCCAGAAGTGACGAAAAATTAAATAGAATAAAAAATGTTTTCTATAATACAGATAATTAACAAAATGATATATATTAGAATTTTCCAATAATCTAATTTGGATACTCTTATAACGATGGTAATAACACAAAGAATATCTTAGTTTAGAAAGATCTTGGAAATCAAAGATCATACCTAATAGATTTAATTGCTTAGATGCTTTGTTTAATAAAATCTAAAGTGGGTTTTAATAATCCATGAAAAATCTTTTTATTAATATTGTTAATAATTTTATTTGAGTAGCTAGAAAAATAGTGCCAGGTTAAGTAAATATTACACCCACAAGTGATTGTTCTAAATTTGATGAGTATTTTCCAAAATTTTGGATTGATGGAAATTGTTCATTTTTAATTTTAATTGTTAGCCTCTTATAGAAAGCTAAAAAATTTTAATGATATTATTCAAATTGCTAAGCATGAAATTTTTTCTATTTACGACTTCCTTATTATAAGTTCAACATAGATTTTTTTACTAGAGATAGCATAATCGTTGATAGCTTTGTATATATGTGTTGCTACAAAATTTCACAAAAAAATGTTATTTCTAAAGTGTAATTTCAATACTTAATAACCAGTCTAAACTTTTATAAAATATCTATAAAATTTAAAATTTTCTGGGCTTAATACAAACTCAACTAAACCTGGAACCAATTTTCTCAATTAACAACATCATTAAAGAAGATTTTGTATGAATTATTAATACCTATTATCAACCTTTTTTCGATTTTATAAAACACAACAAAATTAAATCTTTTGTGAGCTTTGATTTCCTATATCTCTTTAATAGTATTCAACTTTCTAAACCAAAAGATGTTCTTTTGAATTATTACTAAAATTATAAAAATATTCTAAATTATGAATTTCATAACTAGGAAATTTTTTATTAGAAAATTAATAATTATCTGTATAATGGAGAAATTTTTTTTATTAAAATAGAATACCTCAAAGGTCTAATTTTCATCACTTATTACTTATTTTTACACAGTTATGAAATAAATTAAACAATAAATATCAAATTTGTCTTTAGATTTATTGATGATTTAATTATCATTAAATTTGTAAAATTATATCATTTTATTAATTAACCCCAGGAATTAATATTGCTTAGTAATCATGATGATAAAATTTGAATTTTTTGGATTTAAGTATTAAATATATATATTGTTGACCTATAGATAAAAGTAATGATTTTAAGTTTGATATAAATAAACTAATTGCGTGAAATTCTAATGCTTTTAAAAACATTTATTTAAACACTATTTTTAAAAAAAATTGTATTAAAAGAATTTACAGTAATATTGATACAAAAAAGAAAATAGCAGACCTATGTTCCCAAAATTTGATTAAAAACAAAGGATATTTAACAAATATAATTAAATTCTGTGCAAAACCGTTGTGCTAATTATGTACTAAAATTAATAAAAGAATGTATTCGCATAAAAATCTTTTCGCTAATATTGAAATTTTATGTCATGTGCAAATCCAATTCGGAAAAATCTGTGGCTAGAATTTTATAACTAACCAACAATCTCCTCCAATATTTTATTAAATAATTTATATTATTCAATAAATATAACTACTTTCTAAAAAAACATTGAATTTAAATGTTGTGTTTAAAATTCGACCTTTTATTAATCATAACTTTGAATCATTCAGTATAAATCCAGTTTTTAAACCCTGTCTAAATCCAGTTTTTGAGGTAATCCAAGGATACAGACAAATCAAATGCAGAATTCACAACTTTGTGAACATCAAAATGTGTCTAAAAATACACTAGAAATACTGGTAAATAAGTTAAGAAAATATTTTAAAATCACTTTTTTCATTTTCATAATTAGTCGATTACGAATGTGACATCCTTACTCCCTTTATTTGCTTCATTTGTGTTTTATTTTGAAGTTTTCTTGAATGTTTGTGATATTTTTACTTGATGAAATTTTACTTATGAATCAATCTTCTCTTTTGGTACTCCTCACACTATTGTATTGATGCATTTTATTTTGAGTATATTAATACAATCTTAGAAAGCACTATTTTTGCCGAAATAATCATGTGAGCTGATAAAAAGATAAAATCAAAAAAGTAATAACAAAAAGTTAATTATTTTTTCTCTTTTTAAAGTAATTAGGAATGCAGTAATTAGAAATTACTTTTCTTCATTCCTTTCAAACTTCATTTTCTTATATTATATTAACCAAAAAAATACTTTATTTATTGGAAAGGTATACTAATAACGAAGACTTTAGAATAATTGCAATGATATAAAAATTATTTAATCTATAATAGTAATTTACATTGGTATTTCTTTCAATTTAATAAAATTAAGGTATTTACTATATAAAAAGAATGAATGAAGAAATTTGACATATATACAGTATGACCTCATGGGAGCGGCCACTATCAATTCCACACAGTAAAATAGTTGTTGATGGAGGATGGTCCTGCTTAGAGGTTATCTCCATTGACTTTAAAATTGTTATCAAAGATAAGATACACGATTTTTTGCAAATGATTTTATTTTTAGTCAGTGTTATTTTCTTGGTGCAGAAATGTCACTTCTGTAGAAATCATGAAAAAGAGGTATCTAAGAACAAAATTGAGCGTTTATAAAACTTATCCTAACTGATATAATTATGAATAAAATCAATTTTACCAATTATAAATGATAAAAATATTTGAAATAAGAAAAACACTCATGTTTTTATTTAAGTAAACATTTAATTTTATATCATAAACATAGATGTGCCCATGTATTTTTTGTAAGATTTTTATTTAAAATACAATGCATAAAAATATCCCTGACAAGTATTTTTGGGAGAACTTTCAATTTTTAAGCTGAAAATTGAAAGTTCTCCCAAAAATACTTAAATAATTTTTTCAAGTATACCTATTTCAGAACTAGACACAATGCAATATAATTAAATGTAATGTTTAATAAGTACCATTTGCTTCTTGATGACCAACCGGCAGTAACAAATTATCATTATTTAAGTTGGTGGAAAATAAATTTATAGGATACTTTAAAAGTAAGGAAGACTCATTATTTGAGTTTGCGTTGTTATTCATGCTTGTAAGCAAATTTTAAGAGATCACAATTCTGAGCCAATGTCACACAAAACAAAAATACGAATCTTGTTGTTGAACGTGTTAGTAAAGTTTTGCATACGCTTCCGGCTACTCTTTTTAAGGCAAGTCTGTGATATTTGGTCAAATTAGAAATTGGTAACTGGATGGAGTGAGCTTGGCACTAGCTTTTATCCATTACGTTGTTTAAAGGCGGGTTTTCCAAGTTCTCGAATCCGAGAAATTGGACGGATTTCTCTGTCCAAGAAATTGGATGATTCGTTGACACTATCCAAGTTCTTGAATGTCACTGATTCGTTGAGAGAAAAACTTGCGCATGCGCATTGTTCATATTCAACATTATGAAATAATAATTACATAAGTTTAAAATTACTATATAAATTCAAATAAAATCATAATAACACAAATAAACCGCAACAGATCAATTTATTTGAACTAAAATATATGAAAACAGACAACAAAATGACATAATTTGCTGCCTGCTTGTTGACGTCACAAAACCTAAGACGCTGATTGGTTAAGGGAGAAAAAACTTGGATGGAAAGTAGAACATGCTCTACTATCGTCCAAGAAGTTGGACAAGTTCTTGGATGCTTGTTTACACGATCCAAGCTCAAAGCAAAACAAGTTTCCATCAATATCAATCAATCTCTGTCCAAGAAATTGGATCGTCTAAACAGGCCTTTAAGCGCGCGCAATCAAAGTTCATCATAAAAGTAAATAAAACAAAAATGGAAACCGCGAAATTTTAGGGAAAAGGGAAAATGCGAAGGGGAAAAAGAGTCACGCACTTTTGTTGAGAGTATGATATATCAGATGAATAATCTCAGCCTCGGTGTTTCTAAAATTCATTAGAACTTTAAAATTATTTAATGAAGTTAAAAACTAAAATCATATTTTATTAGGTATTGATACAAGCAGTTTAACCAATCCTGTGAAAATTCCCTATATTTGTAATTGTCTCTAACTTAGATGTGACGTATTTTACGTCCCGCAGTGGACTGATCGTTAAGACACGGTTCCCAGCAGATCACCGAAGTCAAGCATCACTGGCTGCGGTCAGTGTGCGGGTGGGTGACCACTTGGATCAGTCTGCGTAGGGACCGAGGGTGTGCGGTATTGGTCCTCGTTAAACTGTTCTACCGTAAAGTGCTCGACTTCGCGTGCAGGTCGTTGGGCTACCGAAGCAGGGGTGCCATCCCCTCTGCAGAGGATCAAAATTGTGATGGCATGTCTTCGGATCATCCTCAGGGATGTTTCCCAGACCGTCGCCAATAGCCCATTGTGCAGCTCTAGTGCGACGTAAATTAACTACATCCATCCGTGACGTATTTTACTTAGATGGATGTTCAACTTTAATTTCTACTTTGATTCAAAAAGCGATAATTGTGCCAATTGTGGGTATCGGTAATTGATTGTTATCCATGACGTATTTCCCTAAGAGGATTCTAAAAATGCTAAGGGTCAATTTCAAAGATGCGTTACCTAGAATCTTCCCAGTTTCGTGGGGTGAGGAAGCTCGATCCTAACTTCACGTTAACGGTTACAATCAAGTTAATCACAGGAAAAATTCAGAATAATTATTCCTCAAGTCCATTCTCACTGCATGCAAAATAGCAGGTGAATTTGGAGGGTCACATTCACATAAAGCGAAATTTTTGAATACTGTGCTAGCGGTCTCTGAGGAGCCATTTCCATTACATTCTATACAATACTTGTGCTAGTAGTCCTGCAGTGGACTGATCGTAAAGACACAGTTCCCAGTAGAACACCAAAATCAAGCATCACTGGCTGCGGTCATTAAATGGGTGGGTCACCACTTTGATCAGCCTGCGTATGGACCCCGGCGAGCGGTATTGGTCCTCGTTAAACTGTAAAATGCTCGACTTCGTGAGCAGATCATCGGGCTACCAGAGCAGGGGAGCCATCCCTTCGGCAGAGGATCAAAATTTCGATGGCATGTCTTTGGATCAACCTCAGGAATGTTTCCCAGACCGTCGCCAATAGCCCATTGTGCAGCTCTAGTGCGACGTAAATAAAGTACATATGTGCTAGCTGCTCCCCATATTTCTTTCACACTTTGAATGCAAAGGGCATACAATAGTCGAATTATCTTTTGTTGGTATTAGCATGTGTAGTTTTCCTTCTGTATGTCTTTTCTTTCTCCAATAAATGGTCTACCTTGGTGGCTATTATAATTTTATTGAAAATTAAAAAAATTACCCTCCTTATTCGCATATGAGTAATGTATCGTTCTTTCTCTTTACTTTGAAATATGTCTTAAATAAAATCCAAAATGACAAATCCACATTTTTAAATCACAAAGTATGCAAAAACTAGAATATCAAAACCAGTTTGATTGCTTTTGAAGCATTAAAGGAGTTTCTATTAATCACCTTATACCATTTCTGGATTAATTATTCGAATTAATTAGGTTTTCATGTTGTAAATCCTTCCCTACCCAATTAACAGCAATATTTCTCTATCAGATTTTGATTTCCTCTATCTACTATTAATAATAACAACCGTTGATGTTGGAGTTTTATTTTTACGAAAAATACTTAACAAATAAGAAATATATATAATTTAAGGAAAAAATATAACAAAGATTTATGAAAATAGAAGAAAAGTTATTAAAAAAATTGTTTTAAATATTTAAAAAATCATTTATATTTAAAATTATTTTTAAAAAGTCTGAAAGCAAAAATAATGAAAATATATAATATTTTCATTATTTTTGTTCTCCAGCATTTTAATTTTTCTTTTTTTAATAAAAACGATTTTTTTTACGTTTTAAAATTTTTTTTACTTTAGTAATTCTTTTTTCATGAATTTTTATTCCCCCCCCCCAAGCTCTCTCTGTATTTTTAATGCATTCTAGTAGTTCTATGTACTTGCACCTTTTGTGTAGGAAATAAATTTTCTTTGTTATTCTCATAATCTTTTTAGTCTTTATTGTGTTATACCCAGATAGCAAAGTAAGGTTTATTTTCACTAGACAAAAAACTTTTAATGTAAACCTAAAAAGGTTTTTTATGCGGTTTACGTGTAAACCGTCTAACCTTGAAACGAGGTCTGTGACAATCTGCTCTATTCTACGCACATTACCCTAATCCAAAACTTTGGGAAACAATTTTTTTTTTAACAACAATAATTCGAGGTTCGCTTAAGGTTTTCAAGCTTGAAAAAAATCCTTAAATAAATCCTATCTTAAGGTGAATATTACCTTAATTTTAGGTAATTATAAGGTTTCTTTTTGCAACGTTTTCTATGCCCAGCTAAAATAAACCTTTTCATGTCATTTTTGTGCCAATGCAATTTGATCCTATCGCTAGTGTGACGTCAGCTAAAACGTCTACTCCCAGAGGTCAGAGCTGCCAAAAGTTAGCTAAAAAATTTAAAATGGTAGCAAAATTTATATTGAAAATATATTTTCTGTTTTTAAAAAATTATCATTAACTTTTCTTGATCACCATAAAGATTTAAAAGCCTATTACATGTATAGAAATCTTATTCATTCTAAATTCGAGGGATTACGAAGTTAGGAAAGCATCAAATTCCTTTGATGAATAGTTTGCTACCACTTTACTATTTTTGGCGGATCCTTAAGAGCTCTGATAATTTACAACTATATGTCACATTATATATATTTCTCTTATTTGGATTTTTATTAAAAATGAGATATTTTAGTGGGTATAGCAGAAAAAGTAGTTTGTATTCTCTTTTACACATATTTATGTGATAACTTACCATTGACTTAATTCTCTTTAACGTAAAAAAGAAAGAATTTAAGTGATTTATTGCTTGAAGTACAGAGAAGTGTTAATATTTGATTTTTTCCTGTTATAGTAAGAAATTAACCTCTCAGAAAAAGTGAAAATTTCAAATATTTCTTTTTTGAGCTAAAAAAAAAATCTTTGCATATTTCCTTGTGTACTAGAAATTTCTTTGTTCGTGAAGTTTATAAATAAAGCTTTGTATTTAAATTTAAACTCACTTCTTCCTTACTGAATTTAATTTTAATTTCCTATTTATTGATAATCACAATTTTATTGATAATCACCAGGAAGTCATTAAAAATGATGAAAATTAAGATTTATATGATAAAATAGTTCAAATTTTTGTTCAACAAAATGAGACTGTTGGAAATATTTGAAAATTTTTCTTAGCAACGCTCATATTTTAAATCAATAAATTGGACACACAGAAAAATTACCTTAATTTTGTAACAGGATAAAACAATAATTAAACATTTAATTCATAGTGCTAACAACTGGCATCAATATTGTTTTCTTTGATATTATGGAAAAGCACTTTTTTTTGTCTAGATAAATGGGACATTTCTTAATATTTTATCCATAGAAAATAAAAACCAGTTTTTATATTTTGAAGCTCAATTAGGTTAAAAATTAGTAAAAAACAATTGGATTTCAAATGTAGAAAATACAAGAGCAATAAATAGATTTTTAAACAAATATTTATTCCACAAATAATTGTTGTATCAAATAAAAAATTATGCATCAATATAAAAATATGTCAAAACAAAAATAAAAAATGAAGTTGTTAAACATTCAGGTCCTATTCAGTACATTCAGCAACCTCTTAGCAAGAGGTTATTCGAGCTCTCGTTTCTCTATGAAATAAAATGGAAAAATTTACATCAGTGATTTTGAAACTACACTGTAAAAACAAAGAAGCAAAAATCCTGTATTATTATATTTATAGAAGATCACTGATGACCAGAAAATTTCTTCGTGCTATCGGGAAAAAAAAATAGTAACTGAATTTTTTGAAACAAAACTATTAAAAAATTCTTCGTAAATAAGATTTTTTTTCTTCCTGCATATCAGATTATACACAGTTCAGTAAAATAAGTCTGTACAGTTGATGTCTAAAATTTAATTTTGATTGTGGATCAAGAGATGGCGTTTACCATAGAAAATAGAATCGTGGTAGTCTTGTCATCTGATGAGAAGCGAGAGAACTTCATGTTCATTATGTGTGTTCATCATTGAACTTGTTGAATATCCTGTTTAATGTTATTTTGTTATCAAAGTTTTTAGTCGTCGAAGAGTAAAAACTCTGAACTAAATAAATAAATATGCATAATAATTAAGATCGAAACATTTTTCAGTAAATTTTTTGTGTAGTTTGTAAGAAAGTTAATTTTCTGTAGAAATGTCTGTAGGAAGACTAAAAAAATTTTTCTTAAGAGATTTTTTTTCAGTGAAATACGAGGGAAAAAAAAACAATTGCACACAAATCTGTTTATGAAGTTGTACTGTGACTCCGTTAATAATTTAAACATGAAATCAATCAATAAAAATAAATAAAAGTATTCGCGCATCCTGTTCGCATACAATAAAATAATCAATCTACTCCTGAGTTTGTTTGCGTGCCTACTTGTGAGCATTTCAGAGCTACAGAATTTAGTTTGATTTTAAATTTCCACACGAATTCGTTAACTTCATAGAGCAATTTTTAAAATTTTGATCGGATTTCATTTTACAATAATTTTTAGATTTTCAAATATTTTTATAAGATTATCATTTAACTGTTATTGGAATTTTAATTTTAATTTAAATGTTATCTCACATCCCATTAAAAAATAATAACAGGTATCTTTATTACCATTATTAAATTATTAACAATGAAGAAATTTTCTTAAAAGTATATCATATTTTTAAACGTCACTGTAAAAAGATTTTGCACAAATAAAACTCTTCATCTTTCTTCATAATTTATAGTTGTCAATAATTTAAAATAACAACTTCAAGTATCTTTTTGTATATAAAGAAAATATATATTAATGAACTAATCTATTAAATTTATCTGCTCAATAATATTTTAAAAGCAAAATGGTACATACCTTCTCCTTTTTCTAACTTTGGCTTGTAAAAGACAGTCACTTAAGCTTCTCTAAATAAGTTTTCTTTAAATGTATCAAAAGACTGGATACAAACATCTAAAAAAAGTGAATAAATGCAAATGAAAATTTATAATTCTTCTCTGTATATATATATATATGTATATATATATATATATATATATATATATATATATATATATATATATACAAATATATACAAATATATACATATATATACAAAGGTACAAATAGAAAGATGAAATAAATAACGAATACAAATGTACGTAGGATAACAAAGAAAGAAGACGAAAGTCATTGCCTTAAAAGTTCTCTTGCTTCCCAATACCTTGAGGGCTCAGTGTGTCCATGAAGGGCCCCACATAGAAGCAGGTGGTCCCTGCCCCGATAAGACGTTTAGTCTGAATTCGCGCACTAGCTAGTCAGGAAGGGGTTAACATTTCGATTTATGATAACTTCCTATCAGCCAATAATATGGTAATAAATTGTGCTTATAGTAGACAGAAATCGATTAAAACATGCATTGACATATAGCACAGAGTTCCAATTTTAAATTGAGCATTCCAGCTACTAAGAAAGAAGTCAAATTTTCTATAGAAGATTATTCCTATAAGCAATACTTTCTACTTATAGTGGTTAGAAAACGAATAAAACACATATTATCCTGTCTAGAAATTAATGAGCTTAAGCTAATTGGAATGTTACCGAAATTCAAATTACAATCTTCTAGCCTTGCATAAACTCGAAAGTGAGTTAAGAAAACATTATACAAATTAAAATATTGATAATGTTTACTTAAAATTTATTGAAATTTGGAAGAGAGTATGATAATTATTCAATGTCCCTTAGATTGTGTCGTCCCAAGCATAAATTTAAGTTTTAGATTCCTGAGTTAAATGTTAATTGATGATCTTAAAAAAAAATAACAATACGTAAATTTAATACTTAATAATGAAAATGAAATACAATCAAACGGTGTACCTACTTTTTTTTTGGTGCAAAGAAAAGCAAATATCTTTTAACTGGAAACAAAATAACAGAATATGAATAAAACTGAAACTCCAATTCAACTTTAATCGAGCAAGCAAACTCCACGAATGAAATGATCACCAGCAGTAATATTAGTGCTACGTTGCGCATGACGTAAGCAGCAGTTTTTAAGACAGTATTATGGGATGGAGGGGAATCAGGTTTAGATTAATTTTTTTAAGTTAAATTTAGTGAGATTATTTTTTTTCTTTTATTTGTATAATTTTTAATCGAATGGGAATTTTGAACATTAAGCATTGCCTTAAAGTTTCAGTACAGTAAATAGAAGATTTTCTAGTTTTTCAAAGAACTTTTTTTCAAATTTTATTTATTCCTTTTCCATTTTGATTTTATGTATTTTAGGCGTATCCATCTAAAATAATTCTTTTAAATCTCTACTCTTCCTTTTAACGTCTTATTTATATTTGTTAGCTAATACAAATAAGACGTTAAAAGGAAGAGTAGAGATTTAAAAGAATATCTTTCTTTTATATCACTTCCTTTTACATTTTTTTTTATAAATTGTTTTTATATTTTCAACAGTGTTTTGTTGAAAATGTATGTAAAAAATATTTCACTCTAAAAAACTGATGCAAATTATCAGCAATGGTTAAACATTTACAAAAATACGAAATTTGAGCGAAATCGGTTTAATAGTTTCTGAGAAATCGAATTTTAAATACACGCAGGAACAATTCGACCGATTTAACTCAATTTTGTATTTTGCCATGTAAAATTACATACATTAAGATTTAATAAAATGTTGTATGCCTTACAATTCAAAAATTTTCCAGCTATTATTTAATAGCACGATAAAAAATAATAAATATCTAAAAAAAAAAATTTTTTGCGTGCAATTATCTTTAGATAAACGAATTTTAAAATTAAGTTCAAAAATTTTTCAACTTGTTTGAAAAGATCTCGATATAGGGCGAAAAACGCAAAAAGTAAAATTAGAATTAAGGGATCAGAACTTTGGATCGCTCTCCCGATCAAACTATGTGAACCATATTCCTCAGATTGCGGCTACCCCCTATATTTTGGGGGTTCAAAATCTAAATACGTCTGAAAAAAGGTATGTTTATTCAGAGAAAATAAATTTTTGCGTCTGATTTCGTGAGTTAAAATATCGTCTGCACTAATTAATAAGCATATTTGAGATCACCCCTTCTAACCATTAAGATTGAGTCATAAAACGTGAAAATTCAATCATTAGATCAAAATCTATTCAGGGTGTCCGTCTTTTATTTTGCACACTATGCAGCGAGTTCTGTGAATACAATGTTCTTAAATTCACTCCAAAGATATGATTAAAAAAAACTGTGGGTCTAGGTTTTGAATCCACCCAGCATTAGAGCGGGTACCAGCTTGTTAGGGAAACAAATGCGGTTGGTGCACAATGCTGATTTTATTTTCCCCATCACTCCTCGTTAGTCATAAATCGTGGAGTCTTAATATCGATGACCCACTAACTCACAATAGACTGTTGGACGAATTTTTTCTGTATATAAATATTTTAAATAAAATTCTCTTCGTGCGGATATTTCATTGCTATACCATAATTAGGTTTGCAATAAGGTAAAATGAATGAGAGAAGGCCTCACATTTTAAAGGAACCGCAACGCATAGGACACTTAAAGCCAAATTTGAGAAAAAAATAAAATTTTTAAAAAAATATTGAAGAGTCAATTTTAAACTCCAGATTAAAATTTTTTAAAATTTTATTATTATTTTTTTATGACACTATTTGAATGAAAAGTTTCTAAAAGAGAACTATTACTTATACTTGAGAAACCTTTAAAAGAAAGTTTTCGTATTGTACTTTCGCAGACCTTAAATAACAATCCAAAAACATGGTCTTATGCTCGTTTATTTGCTTTCCCTTAAATGAGGTCCTTTGCAAAATACTATCTTAATATTTATTAATATTTTCGCTGAAAAGGTTCATATTTGCTTTATTTCATTTCCTTTGAAAAAGGTTTTCACTTAATATTTCTGCTAACCTAATCATGACAGCAAACAAAAATGCAAAAAATAAGGTTTACACTTTGCTTGTTTTTTAATCTAAATAACAATATTTTTTAAAAAAGATTTAAAAATCATTTTGTTTTCCTTTATGGAGGAAAGGTTGGAAATTGCAATATTTTTACGTCATTGAAAAAAGGTTTTTTCTGCAAACCTTTTCGTGACAATGAAAATAAAGTTAAAACACAAGGTTGTCGTAAGGTTACATGCTTTCTGGGATATGTATACCACTTGCTACCATCATCATTAAAGAATGTTAATTTGCTCAAACAAGCTTTTCGATTTATATTCCTTATGCAAACTATTCTTTTGTAATAATTATTATTAAACTCATTATATAAAAAGCTTATGCTATTTCATGCTCTTTTAAAGCCAAATCTCTTATCAACTGCTATTGTAAATAGATAAAGGGATTAAAAAAAAAAAAAAAAAATTCTAAAATAAACTATACATAAATAAACCTTAATTTTTCATCTTTCTTCTCTGACATCCCTCACCATATATCATAAGTAAAACCTGGTCCTACTGGTAATCCATTGGACTTGTTGATTTTAAATTATGAATTGAAATAGTTAAAACAGAAAGGCTGATTTCAATAAATGTAAATAAATTTGGATTTCAGTGATATTTGCTAAGAAATTTTAGCAACTAGAGAGAAAGTTTCCAGAAAGTTCTAGAAATATTCTTTGATACTCAATAACTTAGGCAGTCTTTATTCGATTCCTACATGGGTTATTATTGTTATTTATATAGAGTAACTTTTACACCAAGAAAAGTATTGATTTTTATAAATTTTGCATGCTGAAGCTTTTCACCAGGATCATCTTTACATCCAATAGAGAAAACTATACTATTTATAAAATTTATTATACAACTCCACTGAAATCCAATTTTATTTTCTTGCGACATACAAGCAATAGTTCTTAGTTTTAAAAATTTTATTGGTAAAAACATCATTGGATTACAAATCATTTGAAATAGAAAAAAACAATATAGTAAATTGAAAAAAAAAATTTTGAAGTAAATTAAGCATATCAGTTTCAGCAAATAACTTTAATGGAAAATATTGAAACTATAAATGAACAAACTTATAAGATCTCAGCCATAAACTATTTAGACTAATTTCCAGTATCTAAAAAGAAGAGAATAAGAACAAAACGATTCATGGAAGAAAACTGTAACAAAGATTTATAAATATTTTTATGTAAAATGCATATACGTTATGCAGTATTATAATATTATAAAAGAGAACATCTTTTAAATCGAAGTTTTTTGTGATAGATTTTTCCAGATTTAGTGCTAGATAAAAAATTAAAAGAAAACACAATTAAGTTTGCAACTTTGAAAACTAGTCCACATTTGTCTTCTGTGCCTCAAACATTCTTAGAATGCCCTTCACTCTCCTTTCCTCCATTGTCCTAAAGGGTAAACAGATAAGGGATTGTGGTGGGAAGGGGAATCTGCAGGGTGACAGAAGAATGACTTCAAGGTGGTCACTCTCTTGGGGGCGGGGGAGGAAGAGCACCTGTTTTGTAAGGGGAAAATAGGGTTGGGTCCTCTCTGAACAGGTGTGCTCATTCTTGATAAGGATTCCCAGCTGTACGGTCACCTCTCTTCGACTCGGAGACGCTGCAGTTGCCTTCTTTGGATTTTGCTTGTTAATTAAATCAGCATTTTGTTGCCAGAATGTCTAAGCGTAAATTGATCACGCTTACTTTAGATCAAAAAGTAAAACTTATTTCGGAAATTGAAAAAAATCCTCAGTTGAAAAAGAAAGATGTGGCTGCTAAATATGGCATTCCTCCAAACACTTTATCTACGATTTTAAAGGATAAACAAAAGATTTTGAGCCGCTTTGGATCGGGAACTGACTCTTCCAGTAAACGCGCAAAAACGTGTGCATTTCATGATGTAGAAGCAGCACTTCTGAAATGGTTCGAAACTCACCGAAGCAAGAACATTCCCCTCAGCGTAGTGTTGTTAAAAGAAAAAGCAATGGACTTCGCTCGCCTGCTGAATGCCACGGGATTCAACGCAAGTACGGGATGGCTGGACAAATTCAAAGCCAGGAACAAGATCGTGTTCCGCACCCTACACGGACAAGCAAAGGATGTTTCAGATGAAACATGCGAGAATTGGAGGAAGAGTTTGCCACATCTTCTGCAGTCATATACACCGAAAGATGTGTTCAACTTGGATGAAACCGGACTCTTTTTTAAATGCACGCTTATCAAGACAATGATGTTTCGTAGTGAGAAGTGCTTTGGTGGCAAGCTCAGCAAGGAACGGTTGACAATTCTGGTGGGGGCGAACGCCAATGGGACGGAAAAACTTCCGTTGATGGTCATTGGAAAGACAAAGAAGCCTCGGTGCTTAAAAAATGTCAAATCCCTGCCCGTGGAGTACCATGCCAATCCAAAAGCTTGGATGACTTTGAACTTGTTCGAAACATATGTCCGGAGACTAGATTCAAAGTTTTTCAACCAAAACAGAAATGTGTTACTCTTTTTAAATAACTGTACTGCTCACAGTGATATCGCAAACTTGTCCGCGATTAAGTTAGTTTTCCTGCCGGCAAATACAACTTCAAAACTGCAGACCAATGCATCATTAAATGCCTGAAACATGCCTACCGAAAACGCTTGGTGCGCCAATCAATCGAGGATGTGGAGAATGGAGTAGAGCACAAAATAAATGTGTTAGATGCCATACGCCTGATTTCGCGCTCCTGGGAGAGTGATGTTTCTCAAGCTGTGATTGAGAACTGTTTTAAGAGCTGTGGTTTCTTCAGTGCAAGTGTAGATGACAATGAAGCGGAAACCGACGATTGGGATCTCTTTGAAGGCATGGGTGATATGGACTGGGAACAATTAAGAGATTTTATGTGCATCGATGACAACATCTCAACGTCAGAACCCTTGTCTGACGAAGCAATAGTGAGTTCAATTTGCGGAGAACCAGAAGGAGATGAAGACGAAGATGAATCTGATAGCCTCCCCACCTCCAACAGGCAAGCAAGCACATGACGCTGTTCACATCTTACAACAATACCTGGAGACCACCGAAGGACACCCTATTTAACTGTGTTCAAAAATTAGGTGACTTTGTGAATGCCAGCAACCTTAAAAAGTGTAAACAATCTAAACTAACTGCTTTTTTCAAATGAGATTTATGTAGTGAAGCCAGGTTTTATGAGTTTTAATAAAACAATGGACCCTATTATTCTCTTTCTCTTTCCATATACTTTTAAAATGCATACAAATGTACATATTTTATAGCACAGGCAACTTGAGTGCCAGAGGAAAGGAGAGGGGGGGGGGTAACTCCAATAACTCGAACTTCGGATAAGTCGAATATTTTTGGGGGTCCCCTGAGACTTCGAGTTATCGAAGTTCGACTGTACTACTAAATTTACATACTAATATAATTTATACTAATGTTTATACGATATCTTTTTGAAGTTATTAGTAGTATTTCTGAACTGAATAATCTGAAATAAACAAACAAAAATATGTATTCCATGGGTTAATAGTTCATTTATACCAGCTGTTTTTATGTATTAATCATTTTTAAAGTTGATAAAATATTTAGTCAAACTGTTTTCAGCTCTATTATTTTGTAGTATAATTTACTACTTAACTTTTATTTCTGTGTAGACTTTTAAATATTAATACAGATTATCTTCTGTCAAAATTCAAGCTTAATATAAAGATCTTTATACTTTTATAATGGTTTGATCTTCATACAGATTTGCTTGAGAGTTTCAAAATGTCTGTTTGTTTGACTTTATCTTTTTTACCAAATGTCTTATGCTAAGGGTCAAAATATATTTGATCACATGCACTCTAGCTTACTTGATGCTAAAATTGTTTCATATAAAGAATATCTTATTTCCATGTATAGTAATTTAAAATTATTCTCATGAGTTTCGTATCTTGTTGAACTCTAGAAAGTTTTGTTGCTGAATAAAAATGTTTCATATTTCTTTTGCCAACTTCATTTTGGACTGTTCATGATGCCTTATGTTATGCTTCAGTTACAAAATTGAATTCCTATGGACTTGCTTTTATTTGTGTGAACTTATGTAATGTTAAATTTTTTTTTGTTCAAAGTAACATTATCTGCTCTAAGAAAGAACAAAAAAACTTTTTTTTTTTCTGGAAATATACAATATACAAAATCTTAAGTAATGGGATTGAAATGTGCTAGATACAATACTTAATGTAATTGTATAATATGCAATGTGTTCTCTAAATACTGCTTTTGATATGTATTTTTACAATCCCTATCAAAAATTAAAACAAAAAGTGTGTGTTACAATTAGTATTAAGGTATGGAAAAAACACATGCACTGTTGAATTCTGACGATTTACAGTTGAGAAATATAGATATAATTAACATGAAAGCAAATTTAATTGGATGTTAAAACTAGAAGGTGTTTTTTAATAATTATTTTCTCAAATCCTGTCTGTTTCTTCTTTCAGTCAAAGGTGTCTTATTGTTTATTTCTTTTGTCTTCCAATACAGTGATTTGCCAAATTTCGACAGCATTTTTTTCCTCTTCATTAATACTAATTTGCTATACACAAATGTGTATTTTTTTAAAAACTTTTTTGATAAGATTTAAAAAGATATATTAAGAGCACTCCTCACGAATTACCATGTATATAGCCTATATCTCATCGTGCTCATCTAATTCAAATTTAGTCAAAGTAAAAAAGAAACTTTTAATTCATGCATTTTATAAATATTGTTTTAATATATATACTTCATTTGCCTCAAAAATATACAAGTTGGAAGCAGCAGTCTGCAGGATTCGAGTGCTCATAAATAGGCACTTATAAGTAGTAATACATTGATCACAATTGACTCAGTCTGTTAGACTCTAACTCACACGCACGTCAGACTCAATGCTAATTCCCCATTGAAAAATCGCGTGCCACACAAAGTTTGTGTGGCAACGGGTTTTAATGGATATTCAGAGGGTCTGTGTATCGATCGCTTTTTTCAATGGGATTTTTTTTCTAACTCACCCGAGCAATGTTTAACATTGTCTAACATTGCCCGAGCTAGTTAGAACGTGCGTATTATGAAATGGCGGCAGATTTGAAATAAATAAAAAATGAGGGATGCGTTTTTTAATTCAATGAAAGGAAAATAAGCGAATGAAATGAATAAAATAAAAAAAGAGGGATGTGTGTGTTTTTTAAAAACTAATTCAATATAAAAAAATGTTTCATTATTTTCGAAATAAATCATTTGATACAAGATTGTTTGCGCGCATTATGATATTGGGAAAATGGATTTGAAATAAAAAAAAATAGAGATGTGTTTTTTAAAAAACCTACGAAAAAATAAGTAAAGGAAATAAAGATAAAATAACAAATGAATAAAAATAAAAAATAACTTACAGTTTAGAAGAGCTTCGTATAAGTGGATAGGTGCGTACAAGGTGCGGCGGGGGTGCAGAAGGCGATGCGGGTTTCAATATTTTCGAAATAAGGAAATAAACATTTGATACAAGATTGTTTGCGCGCATTATGATATTGGGAAAATGGATTTGAAATAAATAAATAAAAAATAGAGATATCGAAAAAATAAGTGAAGGAAATAAAGATAAAATAAAAAACTTACAGTTTAGAAGAGATGTGTGTAATCCTAAGCCGGTGATGGGGGGTGCGGGCAGGTGATGGTGAAGGTTCGCTACTTTTGTTTTTTCACATACAACTCGAACTCCCGCATGTTTTTTTCAATTTCTTTGTTTATTATATTCTCTATTAGTAGCTTTGTTACTAAAAAATACGTAACAGGATGTATTTAAAAAATTGCCTTTACAAAAGATTTGCTCTATTTTGTAATAGTATTCACTGCTTACTGATTTTTGGGTGACGAATTTTCGTCGTGTCCAGTCTTGGCAATTGACGATACAAAGCGCGATATACACGTCGTTGAATTGTCGAATCCATTTTTTAAATGAATATTTCTTAACTCAAGAATTATGCTCTGTGCGAAAAAAGGATATAAACAAAAAAGACAGATGTTTCTTTATTTATAAGGTCCGGAACTTGATACAAATGAATGTTTTTTTTTTTTTTTTACGGAAGATAATTTTTTTAATATTTTGTTAAGTTCATATTTAATGATCAAATAAAAATGAAGCATAATCTTCTTTGGGACAATATTTATATTCATTCGTCGGTCATTTCTTTTCACCCCTTTTTTTTTTTGCATAGAATAAAATGAGCAGATGTTTTGAATAATTATTATTCAAGATTTGTCAACACACGAATATTATTTTTTTTTCTAGCTTTGGCAAAGAGTTGGCGCGAAAGAACCCCCCCAGGCGCGACTGAATATAAAAGACATTAGGAGGCTTATTTATCCTTACATCTAAATGGGCACGTTGCTGAGATGGATTTCGTGAAAAATGTTCCGCACAAACGCATCTCTCTCATTATTTTGTTGAGTTTTGTTTGCATCCTGGAACCGCTGATTTTATTAAAGAGTTGTAACTACGACGGAGAAATAATAAATTTGAATAATTCGAGTTGCACCTTTTCCTCAAACATCGGAAGAAGACTGTTTTTTCACATCTGCGCTAACGAGACACTTTTTGATATTCGATACTTCTGGCGAGACGAACCGGGTTATTTAAAACCGGAAATAATAGGCGTTCAGTTGAATGAACTAGAATTTCGTCGCCTGTGTTTGAAATGTTAAAACTTAAATTTCCAAGCTCGTGCATGATAGTCGGCCCTAGCCAGGCAGGAAAGACGTGCCTGGTTCGCCAAATGATAAAAAACGATGCATATGAAAAATCACCTAGAAAAATTAAATGGTGTTACTTGTATTCATCCCCCTGGTTCCTAGAGGAACCCGATTTGCAGTTTATCAGAGGCTTGCCAGATTCTTACGAAGACGGCGATCTTGTTGTTATAGATGATTTTATTCATCATTTGGACGAAAAAATTGCTGATTTATTTGTCGGAAAATCGCATCATTCTGGTTTTTCCGTCATCTTGATTCTACAAAATTTATTTCCTCGCTCCAAGGTGATGCGCGACATTAGTTTAAATTCGCATTATCTCATACTGTTTAAAAACCCGCGAGACGTGAACCAGATTAACTGTTTGGGGCGACAGCTGTATCCCAGAAACTCTCGATTTTTAGTCGACGCGTATATAAAAGCCACCAGTAAACCTCACGGTTATTTAGTCGTCGACTTACATCCTCAGACTTCGGAGCAACACAGACTGCGAGATTGCTTGTTTCCAGATAACCGTGGTATTTACTGGACTTTTCAGCCGCAGTAATGGATAAATTGAAAAAACATTCCCATTTTCTCAACTATTTATTAAAATGTACACTGAAGCAAAGAAAAGCGTTATTGCACGAAGCCGATAAATCTCAAATCAACTGTTTATCTGAAATATGCTTGAATGTTCTCTCCGGTAACGTCGACACCAATGTTAAAAAACTTCGCAAATATAAAACAGCCATTCGACAAATAGCCAAACGTTCTACGTGCATGAAAAAGAAGAAAAAAATTCTGAGCAGTAAAACAGGCGGTTTTTTACCGATTATTCTTCCTGCCCTAGTGTCCGCCCTCGCCGGATTCGCAGGAAAGGCCATAGGAAAACGGATTTAAAATAAAAACAGTCTCCCCACCGCCTTTTATATCACGTGAAAAAAAAATTATTTATTTTATTTAAAAAGTGTCTGCTTTAAACTGGTCTCGTCATAAGTGTGTGCGACGTCGAGTTATGGCACGAAAAATGGCTCTCGTCCCGGAAGAACTGATAACAAACTATAACATTAAAAAACCGGAAATTCGAATGGAAAGTGATATCGTCGATTTGCTGGAGAGAGAAGCGATTCCCGACGACATGAAAGTTAAATTGCTGGGACAGCTCATCATGCGATATCAAAAAATAACTCACGAGCCCACCGACCCCACGAGAGTGACAATTGTGGACAGTGAAAAAGAGGGCACAGTGCAATCGACAGGTGCCGACAGAGATGAAAATACAATAAGTAATACGGATGATCAAATTCTGCAAGACATTTTCGCCTCTACCCCCCGCCTGCATTGGAAATTTATTCCCATGATCGTTCAAAAACTCAAGACGAGAATGGTTTCGTGGAATGAATTGGGTGAAATGACTGTCGATGGTGTTCCTTTAAAAGATACTCGGGTGGCAGATTTTTTTTCCTATCTTTTACGCAATGTTAAAAGTCAGCGCGAACCGCCTCGGTTTGATGAATTTTTTCGAGTTCTACGAGAAATAAATATTCCACACGCCTGGGTTAGAAACAAACTTGTGCTGGATCGTTTGAAGTCAAACGCGCCGGACAGTCCATTGTTCACGGAAGCACGCAAATCTGTTCCCTCTTCACAATCAACGCCTTCGTCGTTTACTCCGAGAAATAGAAAGAAAAAGAAACTGCCTACTCCCAAAAGCAAAAAAAATTTTTTTAATGCGTTTCGGTCCGTGGAAAACATATTAAGTGATTTTGATGGAGAAAACAATTTCAGATAAAAGTAAAGAGTTTGAAAAAATATATTATGACATTAAAAATCCCGCTTCCTTTGGAAGTGTTATAAAGCTTGCAAAGGCAGCGTCCGCATCCGTTCAGGAAACGAAAAAATGGTTAAGTTCTCAAGATGTTTATACTTTACACAAACCTGTCAGGAATAATTATAAACGTCGAAAAGTTTTGTCTTACGGTATTAATGAACTTGTTCAAGCTGATTTAGTTGACTTATCCAAATTTTCCAAAGACAACGGCGGTCATAAATCTCTTTTGACCGTCATCGATGTTTTTTCGAAATATGCTTACGCAATTCCTTTGAAAAACAAGAAAGCGGAAACTCTCGTTCATGCTTTTGAAAAGTTATTTAAATTGATCGAACCCATTTCTAAATTGCAAACAGATCAGGGCGGAGAATTCTACAATAAACGCGTTCGAGCATTATTTAAAAAGAAAAAAATTCACCACTATTCCTCTTTCAGCGAACACAAAGCCTCAAAATAGAAAGATTTAATCGAACGCTGAAATCGTAGCTGTATCGTATTTTCACGCACCGTCGATCTCACAAATACGTAGATGTATTACCTTCTGTTTTGAAAAGTTACAACGAAAGCGTGCACAGGAGTACGGGTTATGCACCCGTTAATGTGACTCCAGAAGACGAGGGCACCATTTTAAAAAAGTTATACGGTTACGAGGGCAACGTTAAGTTCAAATTTAATTTGGGCGAGCAAGTGAGAATCTCCAAAGCTAAAAAAACCTTTCGACGAGGCTACTTACCTAATTGGACGGACGAAGTTTTTATCGTATTTAAGCGTTATTCTACTGTTCCTCCCACATGTGTATTGAAAGATTTGTAAGAGAATGTTCTAAGTGGTCGATTTTATGAAGAAGAGATACAAAGAGTTCGCAAAAGCTCGCAAGATTTTTGGAGGGTCGAAAAAATTTTAAAAACTAGAAAAGTCGGCTCTGAAACAGAATATTTTGTCAAATGGACCGGGTTTTCTCACGAACACGACAGTTGGGTTAAGCAGTCATGGATGTAGAAATAACTGGTGATTTTTACGTCACTTTACCCAGCAATTCGAGTGCGACCTACTTTCCTCAAAACACTCAGTCGTCCTTTCGCACTAAATTATCCTCGCCCCTCATGTTGAGCGGTGAATGGGAAGTCGGATTGAGCGAAATTTTCATACCTAGAAATTGGTTTAATGTGAACGATCATAATAATAGCTATGAGATCAGAAATAAAACAAAACAATGGGTTAAAACGAAATACGATAAACACAAAATAGAATTAAATTATGAAGAGCCGCCCACCATTTTTCAATTTTGTGAAACAGTCAACAACGCAATTTCAAAAGTGTTAAACGATAAAGCGGCGATCACTTTCTTGCCCCGAGAAGCCACTTCCGAAATTAATATTGCCATGCACGCAGGATTCGAAATCGATGTCAAAAAAGACGGAGGTAACAAATTATTGTACATGCTTCAACAGAAAATTGAGGATAAAATTATCAGCGACACGAATCTTTTTAAATTTCGTCCCTCCACCCAGTATCCCCTGAAAATTGAATTTTATGTCTTTAACAGAAATCCGAAAAGCGTCAATGAGCATTTAATAGCAAACGTTCCCGTTAAAGACGATTCCGCCACGCCTTTAAAAACCATCACCGAATTGATAAACGTTTTTAATCGCAATTTAGAGTTATTCGAGTTGCAAAAATTTGCGCATTTTTCTTTTGATGCTTCAAAAATAGAATTAACGGTCAACGTGTCGGACACCGCCGAAGTGATTTTAACGAAAGAAAACTCTCCCATTTTATTAAAAAAACTTTATTCGGACGAAGATAAAATTATTATAAAAGGTTCAAAAACCTTTAAAGTAGATCCCCGACTCGAAATACAAATGGGCGAAGCATTTCATTTGCGAATTTATGAATACTACGAAACACTCGAAACTCAAGCTCACTATGCTGAATTAAAATTAGACGTGGGAATGTATAAAACGCCCGAAAGCTTATTCAAAGCATTTAGGTACATACAATTTTTTCTACTCCCTGATTCGAAGGTCAGAATGATAATTCCTACTTCTTACGAAGTCACGTTTTCCAAAAATTTATCCGACATGCTCGGATTTGATTATATAAATT
Organism: Parasteatoda lunata; assembly: GCA_949128135.1. Lineage (NCBI taxonomy): Eukaryota > Metazoa > Arthropoda > Arachnida > Araneae > Theridiidae > Parasteatoda > Parasteatoda lunata. Next base: position 4,975,480 of record OX421980.1, on the reverse strand, counting down.
TCTCAGAAAGCGTTTACACGTCCAAGTATCCACTCGAAATAGACGCGGGAATCACGGAAATATTTGTCTACTCGGATATAATTAATTCACATCACGTAGGCGATTCTTTTTCTCCCCTTTTGAGAATTATACCATGCATGACGGAAACATCTGACCAGATTGTGAAAAATTATCAGCGTCCGCTTTATTTTCCTATTCGAAAACATTTTATCGAAACGATAAATATCGAGTTAAAAACAAGCTCGGGTGAAAATATAGTGTTTAGCGGGGGGAAAACATTTGTGATTCTCTCGTTCAAGCGGCGCAAATTATAAAAGCGACGTGCACGAGACACTCGCAATCATTTTTAAGAATGTATTTGAATCAAAAGGATTGCGAGTCCTACTATTGTTCGCAGGCGGGCGGCGGACCCTATTTTCACGGAGTTGCACATCAGCGAGGCTATGGTTTTTTTGGAGATTTGAAAAGACACATTACACCCTTTGCGTTACGCGCCGGAAAATATTTGGGAAAAAAACTGATATCTACCGGTCGCAATGTTGTTAATGATGTCGCCAGCGGGAGTTCGTTCAAACAAGCCGCTCGAACGCGATTGCGCCAAACGGGTAAAGACATTCGGGATGATATTTTCAAAAAATTACAGCAGGGTAAGGGTATAAAAAGAAAGCGCGCAAGGCAAACTGGTCAGAACAAATCCAAGCGCACCGCAAAGCGCACCGCAAAACGTCGTAAAACTTCGTGCAAAGATATATTTTCATAAAAAAAAAAAAAAATGAATACAGACAGGGCAGTCGGTCTCAAGAGTGAATTGGACTTATTTTTATCAACTCCATTACAACTGGCAATAGATGACTCGTCGTTTTTAGAAGTACATCCGGTAGCATCATTAAATGATAATAGTTCGACAATCGAATGGTATGTGGGTGCTTCGGGTGAAAATTATCTAGATCTTAGTCACAGTATTATTCATTTGCAGGTGAGCATTAAAAAGAGAAGCGGAGCCGATCTCATATCTACGGATTTTGTAGCACCCATAAATTATTTTTTAAACACCATGTTTTCGGATTGCTCTGTTTTTTTAAACGATAAGCAGGTTTCTTCGCAAGTTAACTATGGATATAGATCGATATTAGAGAGCTTGTTGTTTTCCTCCAAATCTTCGCAAGATAGCATGTTAACCTCTGCTTTATTTTTTAAGGATACGGCAGGAAAACACGAAGATGTTACAAAAGATTCGACAAATACGGGATTTAAGTCGAGACAGGTAGCAAATAAAACGATGGATCTTATCGGTCCGTTACACTTTGATTTAGCAATGCAACCGAAACTCTTAATTAACGGTGTTAATTTGAGAATAAAAATGGAGCGAAATAAGGACATATTTTCACTGATGGCGGAAAACGACTCCTATAGATGTAAAATTCATTCCGCAAAACTCTATATTCGAAAAGTTATTGTTACTCCCTCGATAATGTTGGCTCACGAGAAAGCTTTGGAAAAAGGAAATATTAAAATGCCCATACGCAGAATTGACGTTAAAACGTTTACATTATCTAACGGGTTAGCATCCATAACGATTGCGAACGCTTTCATTGGTCAAATTCCGTCGCGAATAGTGATGGGTTTCGTTTCCAACGCGGCCTCTAACGGTGCAATTAATAAAAACCCATTTAATTTTCAGCACAATAACTTGGCATACTTAACAGTTTTAAATTCGGGTAAAATGTATCCTTCTAGGGCATACCAGCCTTCTTTCGATACTGATAATTACGCTAGGAGTTATCTCGGATTATTTACGAACTTGAACCGATATCACGAGAACCAAAATATTAACATAAGTTATTCAGAATTTAAAAACGGGTATACATTGTACGCTTTCGATTTAACTCCTGATTTTTCCGCAGGGCACATGCACGCCAGCACCACAAAAAATGGAAATGTTGCTATTGATATTAAATTCAGTTCCCCGCTCCAAGAAACACAAAACCTAATCGTGTATGCAGAATATAACAATTGTATAGAAATTGATAAATCGCGTTCTGTATTTACGGATTATTAAAATTTAAAAATGAATACCATTACCGTCTGCAGGTTCGCGTGCGGCGATAATTTTATTAGAAGAGGATTCGGAGGTGTTTTTGCATCTTACGCAATTCCGAAACGTATAAAAAAATTTAATTCTTTTATAATAAATTTAGATCCTCAAAATTTACCCGGCAGTCATTGGGTTGCTGTATTTTTTAATAAGAGAAATGCCACATACTTTGATAGTTATGGAAGACCCCCGCCTAATACCATTTTAAAATTTATACAACGAAATTCCGATTGCAATGTCTACAATAAAATTTGTTATCAAGATAATTCGACTCTAACCTGTGGATATTTCTGTCTCTACTTCTTATATAAATACTGTAGAAATTTAAATTTAAGTGAATTGAGCAAAGTGGATAAGTTTAAAAACGAACAATTCATTTATCGATTTTCTAAAAAACTGAAAATCGGCAAGTGCTGCCACTCGTTTCATTTAAAAAATCAACGCTGCACAGCAATGGTGAATATGCTACGATAGCGTCATTTAAAGCACAGTCATGGAACGATATGGATACATCGTCGTGGGATCCAACGGTTCTCAGTATATACATAGTGCACTATTTTCCGATTTTCCAGAGTGCATACGATGCGCAGTCGAAGACGAGCCGAACAATAGCGAAAATGTTTGCTATTTCAAAATATTGAAAAATACAGAGATTGTGAAACTTATTCACGACACTAAAGCAAAGGACAGACAATATGGATTTTCCTACTTGAAAAAAGTCGGTTGTGACGACCATTTTTCTGTATACAGTGGCAACTCGGAATTAAAAACTGATCTACTTGCCATTATTCTGGACGCAAAGAATTTTATGCGGACTGATGTTACCGGAAGAACTTGCGATCCCAACCTCAAAATAGCTTACTATAAAATTTTGAATGCGGATGAAGTTCTACTAGAACTCCATTCACATTAAATAATACATACTCTATTTGGTAGAAGTTTTCAAAAAGGGAGTTTTCTTCTACCGATAAAAGGCAAATGTCGAATAGATTAAAAGCCCTCTTCTCCCTTTTCTGCAGAGGCAAAAAAGCTGTAAATAAATGCTTGGAAAAAAAATAATATATAGTATATATAAATGTATGTAACAAAACTTTATTTGTAAAAAGTTAATTTTTATTTATTGCACCCTGTAATATTTTTATATTCTTAATAAAGAAAGAATCACATTTCATTTCTTTTTATTCATGTATTATTCATAGAGACACACAAACACGCAGTAATGAGATTCACCCTTTTAGAAACCAGTCTGATGGCGAATGGAAAGCGACCTTGAGTGTGACTCATAATTTTTCCATTAATAAATTAAATAAAATGTTCTTTCAATGGCGTTATAAAGAGTAGGCTACTTTTATCTATCATTTAATTTATAACATCGGTCAGATACAAACAAAAAAAAAAATATGTCTTCCGAGATCGATTGGGTTGCGTTTTCAAAAAATACAAAATTATCCGAAGACGTCATTCGTAGCTTAAAAGATAAAGTTAATTGGAGTATGATTTGTAAATATCAAAATTTATCTGAGAATTTTATGCTAGAATTTAAAGATTTTTTGAACTGGGATTACGTCTGTCAGTATCAAATTATTAGCGACACCTTTTTGCGCTTAAATGCTGATTTGATCAATTGGAGTGTTATTAGCGAACATCAAAAGTTGCCACCTCGATTTTTGATTGAATTTCGCGATCGCCTGGATTGGAAAAAGATATCTCAATACCAAAAGCTGAGTGATGGATTCATAATGGATTATGCAACAACACTGGACATGTCATTAGTTTCAAGACATCAAAAATTAAACGAGACTATTATCGAAGGGTTAAAAGAGAGAATAGATTGGAATGAGGTTTTTAAGAACCAACAGCTCAGTTCTGATTTCATAACGAAATATGTTCACAAAGTCTCATCGTGCGAAGCTTTGGAAAACATTGAACTATCAGATGAAGTTGTAAACCATATTTTTAAAAGAGTGGTTTTAATTTATTTGGCTAAAATATGTTCAAAAATTTAACTTTTTTAAAAAACTATCTGATCAGAGATTTTTGGAGGTTTTCTTTGATCTGCGAAAGCGAATGCTAGATAGTATTTTTCCCTCTCTGTAAAAAAAAAAAAATACATATATAATTTAAAACAATTATGAATAAAAAAAAAGGTTTTTTTTCACCTCTGTTGACTTTTCTTCCATCGTTTTCAACACCATCGCTTTAAATGAAGAAGAGGGGTGGGAAAAAAAAAAAAAAAACACACACACCATTTCCTGTAAGTGTGATATGACAATATTAGGAACATTCTTAATATTCAAAACATACCATTAGAGGGCCTAGTAAAAAATAACAAAGCGGGTATGTCTTATTATTGAATATTAACGCTCAGTAACAGACACTTTCCTTCATTCAGATCACGACTTACCTTTTTTTTATAAAAGAAGATTTCCCTTAGCAGATGGTCAGAGCAGAGCATCCTAATGATTTGAAAGCAACTCACATTTCCTTGTGCTATTTATGTTTTATGAATCGAATGCACATAAATATAAAAGCCAAGAAATGCGGGGTGTTTTTTTTTTATTGAACTGAACCCCTTTTTTTTTTCAATCACAACAACTATTAGATAAAATGAAAAAAAAAAAAAAAAAAAAAAACACAAAAGCAACGCAGTGCAAACACAATTACATGGCGTAATACAATTTTAACGTGCATGCACACATTAATACTAAGTTTTTTTTTTAAAAAAAATAATCTTGTCTTTTAGCACAAGTTTATACATAAACATTTAATTTGGTGAGAGATATAAAAAATGTGTGAATGCAATATATAAGATCAAAATCGAGAGTTACATTTAAAAAAAAAAAAAAAAAAAAAATACAGTGGAAATGTATGCATTTATACACAATGAATTATATTTTGGGTTTTATAGAAGGTTCATTTATTTTATAATGTCCATTTGCCAGACAATGCAAACCGTCATCTAACAAGTATTTTTTGTCATAAAATGCAGACAATCCGACTTTATTCTGAACTACTGTGTATAATGTTTGTTTTTTTGAAACAATGGAATGCAAAAGGACTTTGTTTGCCGTTTCATTAAACAAAATATTTTTAAATGTATCTAGAGTATAATTTCTCATACTACATTTCTTAATACCTTTTGCAGCCATTTTCAATTCGTTTTCACGGTATGAAATTACGTACATTTTTGGTTTAAGACCTAGAAATTCTTTAACCGGCTTAGTTGATTCGCATTTTAAAAATCCGAGTCTCCCGCAATTTGAGGGATCATGCAAAAAATTTTCTTTGTCAAAATTGCTTAAATCTAAAATATCGGAAAATTTGTCTTTTAAATCGTGGTATGCATTGTCTGTTACAATATTAATATATAAAGAATCAGTGTCCATATACAGCTACTCAACATTATCTTTATAGTATTTTTTAAAATACTTGTAATACAATTTATACATTCTCAATTTACTTAATTCCAAAATACAAAAGCCTGCATAAATGAGTTTATCCAAGAGGAGATTTGATTTTTTCATTTTAAATAGTGTTAGAGAATCATTTATAGGTTCGAAATACTCCAATAAAGGACTTGCAAGTTTTTTCTTGCTATCGACTCGACTGCAACTGGCCTCGACATTAACCTTTTTACGCTGATTTAACATTAAGCGTCCAAAGAATGCATTATTCATAGTCTTGTACATGTTTTTATCAAAATTGCTTGTTGCTTCTAATCTTTTTCGGGTATTAAAATCAATGTAGGGTTTTAACCAATCGTTTTGGGAAAAACAAAAGACGCGATGTATTTTATCTAATTTCATGCCCTGCTAGATATAAAACTTTAAATTCAAATAGTGAACTAGATAATTTTTCTTTGGATGAAAATTGGGAACTAATTTTTTGGAAGGTAACGTATGTCTCAGGTTCAATTTTTCGCACATTCTTTTAGAATAGTCGGATAGCATTTCATATTTTATTGATAAATGTTCGACTGCTAAAGGCAGGTCATTAAAGTATTTGTGCAGCCTGGGGGGACAAGATAGGTCTACCTCTAAAATAAAACCCACATCAGATCGTTCGTTATAATCGAAAACATTAAAATTTGATATTTCTTCGGATGTTAACCAACTGAAATTTCCCGTAGGTAATTTCTGGCTCTGACTGAACCCGTACAAGTTTACGGCGTCGAGCAAGATTATGTAGTTGTTAGGTTTATTTTTATCATATGTTTCGGGTATGAACGGGTTGTTTGCAGTCATATGTCTCGTTCCTAAATAACTTATTCCGCCCCTGAGACCAGACTCGAGAAATATATAATCATTAACGTCGGACAACAATTCCAGTTCGACCCTAGTGTATTTTAGTCCGGCGTTCCACGTAAGTTGTGCACTTGTTAAAAAATGAACGGGATCTAATTGATAATTGTCCATAGTTTTTTTACGAAAAGAGTTGAAAACTTCCGCAAGCAACAAGGTATCTGTATCTTGATATAATTCCAAATAATCGCGCAAATTTTTACATCGAAATGTTTTAAAAACATTTTTAGCATGCGAATATTCCTCATCACTTATTGGTTCATTAATCAAAATGTTAAAAAATGATTCTTTAGACGGTAAGCGAGTCTCGTCAAGTTTTTCGATATCGTCTAAATATGAATATGGAAAAACGCCTTTTCTCAACAACAAACCACTATTTTTCTCGTCTTTGAAAAACTTACGAAAAATTTGAAGTCGTGTCCAGATTCGATTAAATTTTTAACTAAGGTGTCCAAAGAAGTGTTTAGAAACTGGTACGAGTCTATGATTTTGATCGCATCTAAACTGATAGTTGTAAATTTCTCCAAGTTAACTGGAATGATTTTTATTTGTTTAAAAAGGTTCGCGGGAAGGTTTTTCAAAATTAAATGTGTATCATAATTTTTCGAATTATGGATGACGACCGGAATAAAGTATGTCGTACGATAATTTAAATTACACGCTTGGTGTGCGAATCCTCTAATATATCCCTCGTTGTAATGACAATGGTCCCTCACTTTTATTTCGCTCTTTTTAAAGGACTTGTTACATATGTGACAAACATTAGGATCGATATATGCATTGGGATTGTCTGTCATGGGTGCTATACCTGTCATTAATTCCAAAATTTTGTTAGATATTTCTCTCAGCGTTGTTAGAAATGTCTCTATTACGTTGGTACCCACATGAAATTCGTGAAAAATAGGATTTGAATCATTATCTAAAACAAGCAAAGAATAACTGACCGGTTCGTGTCTTTCTACGTGCATAGTAAAACTTTTAGTGGACGAAGGAGCTACAGAGGGCAATTTCGTTGTCAAGCACTCAAAATCTGCGTAAACGACAAATGGATGCCACGACATTTTTGTTAAGTTGGAAAATTTAAGCATCTGAGATTTTTTAGGCATAGAAATTTTCTGCGGCTTATTATTCAAACATATCCGTTTATGATATATCATGGTTTCGGGTCTTTGAAAGCTGCTTAAACAGCGTTTGCAATAATAGTGACCCCCATTTCTTTCACACATGAAGCGATTAAAATTTTTAATCCAAAAATAATGATTTCTATAGAGTAACAAGTCAATTTCTATGAATGATTTTCCAAGTTCGCTGATTCGTATAGGTAAAACTTGACCTTCCGCGAAACCGTAAACGTTTATTTTAAGATTGTTTTGCTTTTCAAATTTCGATATTTTGTTCAGGGTGACGGGAAACTTTAGTCCGACAGCATTAAAGTTTTTCAAATATTTAGTATATTTGGATTTTCTCGTTGCATTCACTCGACAGGGATACAAACAAGCGGCTATACTGTAAAGAAAGCATTTGTTATCATTGCAGTTTATGTTTATGACAGCTTTTTTATTTTTTAACTTTTTCGGGAGGGCAATGTGTCCACAACCACCTCTTAAACCGGCATAGCTGCCTAAATGAACATCGATGTAAGAAACCTGTTTGATTACCCATCCGCTTCCGTTCTTGACAAAGTTATCTATAGAAGTCAAAATTTTTGTGAACGCTCGATCTATCGCCTGAAAAATTTGGAAACGAGACAAAATTCTTTCAGCAAATGAACAAAAGTAAAAATTCTGTAAAAGTTCGTTATCATCATCATCTTCATCATTCATTATTTTTGAAAAAATAGCGTTCAAACAAATTATTAAGCGCAACCTTAAAACGGGACTCTGATCTATCAGATTAAAAATTAAATTGCGTACATCGCTATAGAGAAAATGGGGGTCGCTATAAGTGGTGAAAGCTCTGTATGTGCGCGTAAATCTTCCAAATGAAGACTGTCTTAATTGAAAATTCATGTTTTAGGCAAATACAATTTTTTTTTTTAAAAAGCAAACCATTAATAATAATAAAAATAATGCAGTCAATAACACTTTAGATTAAAAAAAAATAGAGTTCATATGAATACACATACAATAAAGTGAGATCAAATTATAAAAGATAGATATATTCATCAATATTGTGACATTAGATATTTTTAAAACAGAACACATATATACATTATCATGTCGCTTTATAAAAATAAATAAGATGTATCATGTTATAAACATGTGTAAAGAAAATCGTACACTTGGTATATAATAATTTAAAAAAAAAAAAATATAACTCTCAATTTTCTCAATACAAGCAATAAACGTATTTATACGTTTATTGCGAATATTGAGAAATGTGCTCGATCAATTTATCAATGGCAATTTTAAACTTTCCAATCAAATCAATTGGAAAGTTAAGGCGGTTCTTGATGTCGCCGCCGTCCCCTGTCTTACGGAGACCTATATACTGAAGCGAACGATACTCTGTTATTTCGAGGAATAATCCCTTGCCGACGTTTATGCAGTAATTGGGAACTTTGGAGCTGTCTTCGGGGTATTCGAGGTCCAAATTTAAATCAAATTTCGGTACCTTAGAATGAATGAGTGCTGGAATGCTGGTTCTTTTCACTGCTTTAACGGGTGTGACAAATTCATTAGAATCTTCGAACAATGAATCGATTCGTCTTTTCGCAACCTCGTCGTATCGACTGGCTGTTTAAAATTAAATATTATAAGGCTTTTTTTTAAAAAAAATGATTTTCCTACATTTCAACATGATACAAATAACTACGATAAATTACTATTCTTATTTCACATATATCGAAAGTATATGTGAAAAAAAATAAAACTTTATCATGGAAAATAAAAAAAAGAATGCGTTTTTTAAATTAAACAATACAATACGAAAAAAAAAAAATAAAAGAATTGCAATCAGGAAAGATAGCTTTCTAATTTTATTAACAAGCATAAATATAGCATTAGCACAGTTCCATAAGATAATAAAGACAAGATAATAAATGGAATTTAAATCTTGTAGATAGGGATTGAGAGTACCAAAACATTTGAGAGTAGATAGGATATGCAGCAAAATGTCTTTGGTAGCAATCGAAATATTTATGATACACGCATTTTTTTTTATTTTAATAAAAATAATAATTTAATAAAAATAGTAATTTATCGAGAAATATAATAGGAATAAACTTACCCTTTTTGGGAGCGTTGGGGACCATTTTCACAGTTGTAGAGCTAGATGCCATTACGTAATGAAACAAAATGCACACACACACACACACACAAACGCAATTCCAAAGCACTATCTTCAAAAACGAAACGGAACTAAAAACACTGACGTACACAGGCACTATCTTGAAAAGGGATAAAGACACGCTGAACAGGAGCAATTGTATGATGTTCTGGCGGGAACTTGGGTTTTTATATGTCCCAAAGAACGTGATTCAGCTGCGATCAATAATTAAAATGATACACTCACCCTCCTCTTAATACATTTCGTTTTATCAGTATATCACTGTGGTTCTACTATTCGTTTATTGGGAAGCGGGGGGTCATAGCAGATGGAATCGTATGCAACACCTTTCTAAATTTATAGAAAGCATGCAACACTTTTTTTCAGCTGGTGTAATATGGTCATAACATTTTGAAAAGCATATCTCACTATTTGCATATAATCATTATTGAACGCCGCTATAGACGACAGCTGTAATTTGAAATTGGTTTATGATAAAATAAGTAGCAATACAAATTAAGAGAATATGTGAAAAATATTATGTTTTTGCGTAGCGAACCGTAACATTTGTCTCACGGATCAACCCTTTCATTTCCCATAAAACAGCCGGCACAGAAATTCGCTTTGGTTGATAAGCATTAAAAAAAAAAAAAAAAAAAAAAAGCAACGACGCATATAGTTATGAAAACATGCAAGTACTTAGATACAATGTAACACATTCGGAAAATAGATAATCGCCTGCTCTCATGGATAAACCCTTTCATTTCCGATTTAAACAGCTGGCACAGAAATTCGCTTTAGTTTATAAGCATTAGAAAGCGACGATGCATATAGATAAAAAAAAAGAACATGCAAGCACTTTTATACAATGTAACAAATTCTAAATGAAAAACCAACATCTGCTTGATTAAAGCTTTCGCAATCATAATAATTTCATAATTAATAACTTCGTATATTATAGACAATGCATTTCACCCTTCGCGAGGTCGCTTTTCAAGCGAACCTCTCGAAGACTTCATGCATTATCTATGCGAAAGAGTCACTTCCGTTAGAAAGTAGATAAACTTTATTCAAGAATTATTCTTATTGCATATTAATCGCATTTGAAAGGGTTACTATCCAGCTGTTTTCGTCAGAGTCGATGCATTCATAAACAAAATATTAAAAAAAAAAAAAAATCTTCCGTAACAAATACATTAATTTGACTGAAGTGAAGAAAATATCTTTCTTTTTTATTCTCATAAATAAAGAAACATCTGCCTTTCTGTTTATATTCTTTTATCACTGAGAACAAAATTTAAGAAAGAATCATTTAAACAGGGAAGCTTCAGTTGGTAATGAGTTAAACAGTGCTCTTCGCGCTTTGTATCGGAAATTGCCTCCGTTGGACATGACGAAAATTCGTCAGCCGAAAAGAAGTAAGTAGTGAATACTATTACAAAATAGAGCAAATCTTTTGTAATGACAATTTTTTAAAACACATCCTGTTAATTATCTTTTAGTATCGAAACTAGAACTAGACAGGGTGATATTGAAAAACATGCGGGAGTTTGATTTGTACGTTAAAAAACAAAAATAGTGCACCGACATCACCAGCTTCGCCTTCGCAGCACTCACCGCACCGCATCGCCTTCCGCACCCCCGCCGCACCTTGTACGCACCTATCCACTTATACGAAGCTCTTCTAAACTGTAAGTTTTATTTTTTATTTTTATTCATTTGTTATTTTATCTTTATTTCCTTTACTTATTTTTTCGTAGGTTTTTTAAAAAACACATCTCTATTTTTTTTAATTTTTTTTTATTTCAAATCCATTTTCCCAATATCATAATGCGCGCAAACAATCTTGTATCAAATGATTTATTTCGAAAATAATGAAACATTTTTTTTTATATTGAATTAGTTTTTAAAAAACACACACATCCCTCTTTTTTTATTTTATTCATTTCATTCGCTTATTTTCCTTTCATTGAATTAAAAAACGCATCCCTCTTTTTTTATTTATTTCAAATCTGCCGCCATTTCATAATACGCACGTTCTAACTCGCTCGGGCAATGTTAGACAATGTTAAACATTGCTCGGGTGAGTTAGAAAAAAAATCCCATTGAAAAAAGCGATCGATACACAGACCATCTGAATATCCATTAAAACCCGTTGCCACACAAACTTTTGGTGGCACGCGATTTTTCAATGGGGAATTAGCATTGAGTCTGACGTGCGTGTGAGTTAGAGTCTAACAGACTGAATCAATTGTGATCAATGTATTACTACTCTTATATTAAGCTAATAAAATAGATTTTTTTTTTTTTTTTTTTTTTTAAATTTGAGTAGTAGCTTTGTATTTTGAGCATAGCATAATTTTTTTTTTTTTTTTTTAATGAATATTCTATTGAAGACATTTTAATTTTACGTGTAGACCATTTTGAAACTCTATTTCTTTTAAACAATTAATTTTATTAAAATATCTTAAAAAATTAAGAATTTTTTATGTTTGAAATTGTGTTAAAATTTTGTATAAATTATAAAGGGGAGTAGGTGAAATTGTATTGGTAAAAAGTTTAGAGCTATTTTTTAAAGAGCTATCTTCACAAATGTTAATCACTAATTCCATAGAAATTACGAAAAAAATATGAGTCTAATGATAATAATGTAATGTAACAGCATGAAAAAATTTGAGGAAAAAATTATTAAAAAAAAACCTTTTATCTGTGTGTTTTTTTAAATACGCTAAATAATGTATTTTTATCTTTTATAGGTGACAGAATTTATTCTTTCATTGTCTCTTATTCTGCATTGAAAACAACCTGTATTTTATCCCAGCGTGAAATAATTGCAAGTTTTCATTAAGCATTAAGATCCATAATTTAAAAATCGTAACATAAGAGTAAGTATAAAGAGCGCTAGTTAAAGTGTTTAGAGAAAAAAATTTTGACCTTTGGGGACTTTCATAATCATTTATAACTATTTATCTTAACTTACTCATCTTAATTAATCTTATTAGGACTTTTATAATCTTAATTATGATTTTTTTTCTAAATTTTTTTGGGCGTTATCATGGAAGCAAATTTTTAAAAAAAATTGTACAGTATGTTTTACTCGGTTAATAACATTTTACTGTGGCCTATGCCAAATTGTTACACAAAACATTTTAAATATTTTCTAAACATTTAATCTGAGATGATGTGCTATTATATGTTCTTTGTAGATTAAAATTCAAATTATATTATTATTATTAAACAGTTTGAGATTTTTTCTTTTGTGTTATATTGTAAAATTTTATAATACTGCATAACGTATATGCATTTTACATAAAAATATTTATAAATCTTTGTTACATTTTTCTACCTTGAATCTACCTTACCGTTATACCTTACAGTTATTGTACCTTGAATCTTTTTGTTCTTATTCTCTTCTTTTTAGATACTGGAAATTAGTCTAAATAGTTTATGGCTGAGATCTTATAAGTTTGTTCATTGATTTTTTATGTATAGTTTATTTTAGAATTTTTTTTTTTTTAATCCCTATATCTATTTACAATAGCAGTTGATAAGAGATTTGGCTTTAAAAGAGCATGAAATAGCATAAGCTCTTTATATAATGAGTTTAATAATAATTATTACAAAAGAATAGTTTGCATAAAGAATATAAATCGAAAAGCTTGTTTGAGCAAATTAACATTCTTTAATGATGATGGTAGCAAGTGGTATACATATAACACAATAAAGACTAAAAAGATTATGAGAATAACAAAGAAAATTTATTTCCTACACAAAAGGTGTAAGTACATAGAACTACTAGAATGCATTAAAAATACAGAGAGAGCTTTGGGGGGGGGGGAATAAAAATTCATGAAAAAAGAATTACTAAAGTAAAAAAAATTTTAAAACGTAAAAAAAATCGTTTTTATTAAAAAAAGAAAAATTAAAATGCTGGAGAACAAAAATAATGAAAATATTATATATTTTCATTATTTTTGCTTTCAGACTTTTTAAAAATAATTTTAAATATAAATGATTTTTTAAATATTTAAAACAATTTTTTTAATAACTTTTCTTCTATTTTCATAAATCTTTGTTATATTTTTTCCTTAAATTATGTATATTTCTTATTTGTTAAGTATTTTTCGTAAAAATAAAACTCTAACATCAACGGTTGTTATTATTAATAGTAGATAGAGGAAATAAAAATCTAATAGAGAATTATTGCTGTTAATTGGGTAGGGAAGGATTTACAACATGAAAACCTAATTAATTCGAATAATTAATCCAGAAATGGTATAAGGTGATTAATAGAAACTCCTTTAATGCTTCAAAAGCAATCAAACTGGTTTTGATATTCTAGTTTTTGCATACTTTGTGATTTAAAAATGTGGATTTGTCATTTTCATTTTATTTAAGACATATTTCAAAGTAAAGAGAAAGAACGATACATTACTCATATGCGAATAAGGAGGGTAATTTTTTTAATTTTCAATAAAATTATAATAGCCACCAAGGTAGACCATTTATTGGAGAAAGAAAAGACATACAGAAGGAAAACTACACATGCTAATACCAACAAAAGATAATTCGACTATGGTATGCCCTTTGCATTCAAAGTGTGAAAGAAATATGGGGAGCTGCTAGCACATATGTACTTTATTTACGTCGCACTAGAGCTGCATAATGGGCTATTGGTGACGGTCTGGGAAACATTCCTGAGGTTGATCCAAAGACATGCCATCGAAATTCTGATCCTCTGCCGAAGGGATGGCTCCTGCCACGAGGTGTTATAATTTAATTGTTTTTTGTGCTGTCTCAAATTCCGGGGGCAACGTTGTTTTGTTTACGATGCTATGGTTACGCGGGATTCTTTAACGAGAGAGTAACTGAAAAGAAATAAACAAAGTTGTTTTTTTTATAAAGATGTCTCTAGATTCCTAACTTGTTATTTATATAAGGACACAACATTTGGTGACCCGTCGACGTGATCCGTAGTTGATACACGTTAGTGAAATATTTTATATTGAGAGGAAAAGCATTGCATTTTTGTATAATGGAGGACATAATCAGAAAACGTAAACCACTTAGAATGACTTTTACCAAAACCGTAGGAAGTTTATTTGACGAATTAGGAAAACAAACGCCTGACAGTGAAAACGTCAAACAGCAGTGTTTTACTTTAGATAGAGTTTTTAATAAAATGAAAGAATGTGACGAAGTAATTTCGAACGATATAAAAACAGACGTTGAATTTGCAGCTGAATATAATAAGATTGAAGAATATGATCAAAAAATGGATTTGGCGAGAGCAAAAAGTGAAACCTTTTTCAGTAAACAAATGGCGTTGAATGGAGCGGCGAGTTCCGTCACTTCATCGCCAAATACAAAGCGAAGAATGCGTCTTCCGAAGATTGAATTGTTACATTTTGTAGGAGACCTGAAAGATTACCTTGGTTTTTGGAGTCAGTTCCAAAGAATACATACTGAAAGCGAGTTGGCCCCAGAAGACAAGTTCCAGTATTTACTACAATGCGTAACTCACGGTAGCCGAGCTCGTGAAGTCATTGAAAGTTTTCCGCCAACTGCGAAAAACTATAAAAAAGCAATAGACGCGCTGAAAGTAGATTTGGGAAAGACGAGTTGCTAATAGAATATTATGTCCGTGAATTATTAACTCTTGTTGTAAAAAATGCTACAGGAAAAAGGGGAAATTTAAATATTGCGAATTTGTATGACAAGTTAGAGTCATCTCAGATCGTTGGAATCGTTAGGATTGACAAGTGAGAAGTATGAAGCGATTTTGTTTCCATTGGTGGAGTCCTGCATTCCCGAGGATTTAATGAGAGTTTGGCTACGAAATCCAATACAGTCGGGCGTAGCAGGTGAAAAGGCAGATAGTTTTGGAAACAAATTGAAAAACTTACTCTCATTTTTGAAACGCGAGGTGGAAGGCGAAGAACGTTTGCAGCTGGCGAGAAATGGATTTGATGCTGCTCAGACAAGGTTGAGACCTAAGGAAGAGCAACACATCGACGTAGTCATTCCCACCGCCAGCACTCTGGTTTCTAGTGATATATCCAAGAAACATCCATCTTGTGTGTTCTGTGACAAGACTCATGAAAGTAGAGATTGCTTCATTGCACAAAGTTGGCCTTTGGATAAGAAGAAAAAAGTCTTAAACAATAAGAAAGCGTGTTATATTTGTTTCATGGCTAACCATAGGGCCAAAGAGTGCAAAGCAAAACTCAAATGTATGATGTGTTCCAAGCGGCATCACGTAATTATGTGTTTCGAGTTACCAGTAAACAAAAGGGAGTTGACAACTAAGGAAAGGATAGATTCAAGTAATGTGTTGGTTGCCAAAGAGGGTAACGAAGTTCTTCTGCAGACTCTCTTAGTAAATGTGGAAGCCAATGGAAAAGGGAAACTGGTTCGAGCTCTTATTGACAGTGGCTCCCAGAATTCTCACATATTGAAGAGAACTGTTAAAGAAATGGGCCGTAAACCTACGACAAGAAGAAGTTTAGCCCAATCATTGTTTGACGGCGTTACGACGCAAGTGAAAGATCATGGCCAAATCACTCTTAATTCACAAAATAGAAATTTTTCTCTGGACATACAAGTTTTTGATCAGCAGTCTATTTGTGGTACAATTCCTAGGCTTAAAAGGGGACCGTGGAATAAGGAATTATGTAAGAAAAAGATATGGATTGCTGATTACGGAGAAGGTTCACCTGATATAGAACTGTTAATTGGTGCCGACTTTTGTGGACAGCTTTATTCACTGGGAACATGGAACATCTTCAATGTGGATTGATTGCCTGTGAAACTCATTTAGGCTGGATTGTTATGGGCAGTAGCACCAGTGATTATTACGACCCATTACGCACTAATGCTTCTGTGAGTATCACCATGTTAATTCATAGTGATAAAATAGAACACTTTTGGGACATGGAAGTATTAGGAATCAAAGATCCTGTAGAAAAGGCACAAAAGGAAGAAGAAGTGATGAAGTTTTTCAACGATACCTTGTCAACTGATATTGATGGGCGCTATATGGTTAAATTACCCTGGACAGACAATGCTGATCTTCCGGATTACCGAATCATTGCCGAAAAAAGACTTCTTTCCACCACATCAAAGTTAATTTCTTCAGGAAGATATTTAGCCTATGAATCGGTTTTTCAAGAATGGGAAAGGGATCAAATAATAGAGGTGGTTCCTGATGAAGTGCCGAAGGGGAGGTGTCATTATCTTCCTCACAGAGGAGTTTTTAAGGAACATTCCACAACTAGAGTAAGACCAGTATTTGACGCCGCAAGTAAAGAAAAGGGCAAATTTTCTCTCAACGACTGTTTAGACAAGGGATTGAATGTATTGGATACCATTCCATCGATATTGATGAGGTTCAGAGAAAAGAATCTTGGAGTGATTTCAGACATAAAGAAGGCCTTTTTACAGATATCTATAAATCCAGAAGATCGAGATTTTTTAAGATTTTTTTGGTGGAGTGATTATGAAAAAAAGAAGATGAAGACGTACAGACACAGACGGTTGGTCTACGGACTGAATTGTAGCCCATTTATACTTGGCGCTGTAATCAACAACCTTTTACACAATTGCCCTCGAAAATATCGTGACGTTGCTGAAATTTTGGAGAAAAGTCTTTACGTGGACAATTACGTCACGTCAGTTGATACCGATCGAGAACTTTCTCATTTCGTGACTGTAGCAACCGAATTAATGCAACTTGGAAACTTTGAACTTAGAGGCTGGGAAAGTACGACAAATGACGCTGAATTGGAGCCTTCCCAAGTACTTGGTCTTCTCTGGGACCGAAATGAGGACACGCTTTTTTGTGATCCTGACCAATTCAATAGCAGCTGTGAATCTTTTACCAGAAGAAATGCGTTGTCCTCCATTCAAAGGGTTTTTGATCCTATAGGGTTTACTTGCCCTGTGACAATCATTCCTAAATTGTTGTTGCAAGAAACTTGGAAGAAAAAATTGTCTTGGGATGAACGACTCCCTGAGGAAGCAGAAAAGAAATTTATCAGATGGCTGTCCGACTTGACTAAATTGAAAACCATACGAATACCGCGATGTGTGATTCCTTTAGGATACCGACAGTCTTTCAGCTTGCACATCTTTTGGGATGTTAGCGCGTCGAGCTACGCTTGCGTAATTTATTTTAGATCAAAAGGAAAAAAGGTGTGAATGTACAGCTACTGCAGGCCAAGTCACGAGTCGCGCCGCTACGACTCACAACCATACCTCGATTAGAGCTACTGGCATTGCAGCATTGGCGCTCGACTAGCATAATCAATGCAAAGAGCTATGAGTTTAGAAGATGTACCTGCATTCTTTTGGTCGGATTCCACAACCGTTCTCCATTGGATTAAGAACAATGAAAATTGGGGGACATTTGTGAACAACAGAGTAAAGGAAATAGTTCAACTCTCTTCAAGAGAAATGTAGAGACACGTTCCTGGGCACAGTAACCCAGCCGATCTCCCTTCTAGAGGTTGCACTGTTCAAACTCTTAAAGAGTCAAAATGGTGGGAGGGCCCTCAGTGGCTTAAAGGATCAAAGGAAGAATGGCCCGACTCAGTAGAACAAACCGATGAAGATGAGGTCTCAAGAGAGAGAGAAAAACCGTAGTTGTAGCCAATCTTCATACTCATGAGACCACTTGGTATTTGAAGCGGTTTTAAAAATACTCAACTATAGTACGAATGGTAGCATAGGTCTTTCGATTCTGCACAAATTGTTGAAACCCAGGTGGTAGAAGAGAAGGAGAGTTATCCGCTGACGATGTAAACTCGGCTGAACAGAGACTACTAAAAATTGTGCAGCAGGAAAGATTTGGGGACACTGTCACGAAGAATAAATGGAAAGGCTTCCCCACTTTCCGCGATACCGACGATCTGATAAGAATAAAGACAAAAATTTTCAGAAGGGAAGATGAAGAAAACTTCAAATGCCCCGTAGTTTTACCGTCTGATCACCCACTTGTGGAAAAGTTAATTTATGAAAAGCATCAGGTTTCTTGCCACAGTGGAACTCAAGTTGTCCTGTCAGATCTTCGACAAAAATTTTGGGTTCTCAGAGGTCGGAAGACTGTTCAAAGGATCTTGAGACGATGCATTCGATGTAAGAGATATTCTTCCAAGAAGTTAGAAACCGTGCCTGCTTCCCTTCCTGAAGACAGGGTTCGAGATGCGTTGGTTTTCGAGGTGACAGGGGTTGACTTGGTAGGGCCACTCTATTTGAAGAATGGAGATAAAGTTTGGATATTATTGTTTACCTGCGCCGTGTATCGGGCTATCCATTTGGAGCTAATACAGAGCCTCTCAATTGATGGATTCTTGCTTGGACTAAGAAGATTTATAGCAAGACGTAGGAGACCACGAACAATATCTAGCGACAACGGAACAAATTTCGTTGGAGCGGTCAATTTAATGGCTACTATCGACTGGAGCAAAATAGTTCAAGAGAGTTCAATCTTGAGAATTCAATGGGTTTTTAGCCCTCCTACAGCCCCCTGGTGGGGTGGGTTTTGGGAGCGTATGGTCCAGATGGTGAAGAAACTTCTGAGAAGTGTTTTGGGAAAAGCATCCATAAATTTTGAAGAGTTGAGTACCGTTCTATGTGATGCAGAAGCAGCTATCAACTCCAGGCCACTCAACTATTTATCTGAAGATCCAGAGGACTTAACACCACTAACCCCAGCTATGTTCCTTCAGGACGTTCAAACGGTGGGAGTGCCTGACTTAGACAATTTAGACAGCGTGAACTTGGCCAAAAGGTGCAGATATAAACAGAGATTGAGAGAGGATCTCCGGGAGAGATTTCGGGAACAGTACCTCAGTATGCTTATTCATAAGCAGGCAAATAAAAAACCCCATCAGACGAATACAAATTGGAGATGTGGCCCTCATCGAGTGTGAGAAAATGAGACTGGACTGGCCAATGGGACGAGTAGTGGAAGTCTTCCCTGGGAAGGATAACTGTTTTAGAGTCGTAAAATTGAAAACTGGGAGCGGTGAACTAATTCGTCGTGTGCAACGATTGCATCCTTTAGAACTCGATTTCACAAATGAAATATTTAACGGCGAACCATTTAAACAAGTAAAGGTCAATAACTCTAAAGATAAAACTAAAGTTGATAGCCTCAAAGGTGAAACTGAAAGTGGAGAGATTAGAGATGATGAACGATGCACAGACCTAATGAAAACTAAATGTGGTAGAGCTGTAAGAAAATCAGCTCGTTACAATTAATTTAAATTTTGGTAGACGTCAACTGTTATAGCTTCTTCTACCTTTGAATGTCTGAGATATTTTGTGTTTGATTATTAAGAACAATCAAAGGTGGGAGCGTGCCACGAGGTGTTATAATTTAATTGTTTTTTTGTGCTGTCTCAAATTCCGTAGGCAACGTTGTTTTGTTTACGATGCTATGGTTACGCGGGATTCTGTAACGAGAGAGTAGCTGAAAAGAAATAAACAAAGTTTTTTTTTATAAAGATGTCTCTAGATTCCTAACTTGTTATTTATATAAGGACACAACAGCTCCCCTGCTCTGGTAGCCCGATGATTTGCTCACGAAGTCGAGCACTTTACAGTTTAACGAGGACCAATACCGCTCGCCGGGGTCCATACACAGGCTGATCAAAGTGGTGACCCACCCATTTAATGACCGCATTCAGTGATGCTTGATTTTGGTGTTCTACTGGGAACTGTGTCTTTACGATCAGTCCACTGCAGGACTACTAGCACATGTATTGTACAGAATGTAATGGAAATGGTTCCTCATCAGAGACCGCTAGCACAATATTTAAAAATTTCGCTTTATGTGAATGTGACCCTCCAAATTCACCTGCTATTTTGTATGCAGTGAGAATGGACTTGAGGAATAATTATTCTGAATTATTTCCGTGATTAACTTGATTGTAACGGTTAACGTGAAGTTAGGATCGAGCTTCCTCATCCCACAAAACTGGGAAGATTCTAGGTAATGCATCTTTGAAATTGACCCTTAGCATTTTTAGAATCCTCTTAGGGAAATACGTCATGGATAACAATCAATTACCGATACCCACAATTGGCACAATTATCGCTTTTTGAATCAAAGTAGAAATTAAAGTTGAACATCCATCTAAGTAAATTACGTCACATCAAAGTTAGAGACAATTACAAATATAGGGAACTTTTTATATATTTATTTAATTTTAAAAACAATAACTTTCCTCTTTTCATTAATATAATCACAGGATTGGTTAAACTGCTTGTATCAATGCCTAATAAAATATGATTTTAGTTTTTAAACTTCATTAAATAATTTTAAAAATCTAATGAATTTTAGAAACACCGAGACCGAGATTATTCATCTGATATATCATACTCTCAACAAAAGTGCGTGACTTTTTTTCCCCTTCGCATTTTCCCTTTTCCCTAAAATTTCGCGGTTCCCATTTTTGTTTTATTTACTTTTATGATGAACTTCGATTGCGCGCTCTTACTTTGATTGTGTCTACCCGCCTTAATCAAAAGCATTTGTGAAAGTGGAAGCCATTTTCTTGATTTTGTTGAGCGGGATTTCTTATTTTATCATCATGAAAGTTTTAATTACAGGTAATTCTTATTAGTTAAAGATTTATAGCATTAGTGTATGTTCTAAAGCATTATATTAAAAAAATTACATGAAATTTAAAATTTAAAAAAGATTAATGACTTATATTAAATTTCTGAAAATACTACGCTTTAGAATTTAAATTACATAGTTTGTTTCTCTTTATATGTAAAATTTATGTATTTTAAGAAAATCGTAATAAAAAATTTCATTCATGAATGTTTTTCTCTGCTTCCTTTGAAATCCTTTGTTTGATCTCACAAATTTGGGTGAAGCAGTTTAGTAATGAAATTTCTTATATTTAATTTAGATGATTTATGTTTATTTCAATGACATAATACAAAGGTATCTTCTTTTTTTTCTTAGAAAATATATTAAATTTTATTTTTATTGAAAGCTTTTATATTGAATTTTTTTCTTAACAGTGAAGAGTTGTTTGATAGTGTAATTTAAAGTTTTTCATTTAATTATAAAATAAAACTACTTGTATTTTTTTATATCGATCTATATATATATATTTTAATCTCAACACCTCAAGATTTTTTAGAGTTAATGTTTTAGTCGTAAAGGACAATGTAAAACAAACTGCATATTTCTTCTGTCTTTTCACAAAATACTTACATATATTTTACTTTGTTACTCTTTTTATTAGGTGATTCAATGGTGAAGTATTTAGGTAATTACATGAATGTTGAACCAAATTGAGATGTTGATGTTGTTTCATATCCTGGTATTAATGTGAATAGATTAAGTGAGAAGTTAGAATGTGTGAAAGAACAATACGATGTTGTGTTAATTCATGTTGGTAAGTTGAAATGTAATTTATTTAAACTAATTCAATGATTATATAATTAAACTGTTGTCATTGTTTGTATCTTGTGTAACTATTCCACTTCAGAGACTGTTGCTTTATATTTCATCTGATTTGCTTTTCAACATATCATATGGTTATGCTATTAATTAATAATTTGCTTTGCTTAACTTCAATGGCACTAATGATGTGCAGCTGGGTACAGTGCTCAACTTTAAGAAACTGGTTTATACAGCTAAGAAAATTTGTGGAGGAATTGTTGTTCTTTCACAGATTCTAGAGCCAAGAGTCAACAAATTTCTCTCCCTGAAAAATCAGGTCAGGCATCGACATTTTGTTAATTTTGAGAACGACACTGTTAGGAGATTCAACGAAGTTATAAAAACTATTTGTATTTTGCCTAGGCTGATGTTCTTTCGGTTAACTTTATCTGTGGATGAATGTGTTGGTAAAGGTGGCATTCATTTAAACTACAAAGACAACATTCAACTGGCTAACATCTTTGAAGAATGTATAGCAAAGTTGCTAAAAAAGAAGTGTATGCATACTCAACTTTATATTTACTTATATATATATTATAAAAATATCATTATCTTGTCTTAACATTTAGGCGCATCACCAGAACTCAGCCCATATCAACAGGAAAGAGTAGTCAATGGACTCCAACAGACTTTATACTCTGATGTTGTAAAGAAGAGTATTTGGTATGTATTCAGTAGTGTTTTTCCCCCTGATATTCTTAATTGTGCTACTTACAAAATGCAGAAATAATGTTTAGAGGCTATTGATTATTTTATGAGTAAATTTAAGTACTGGTTCTCTTTCAATGTTGTTGGTTCTGCCCCTGAGAGACAGAGGTAAGATCGCTAAGAGTATTGAACTCACTTTGGGCATAATAACATATTTTTAACAGTCAAAGAGCAGTATAATCATGTTTTGGCATTCAAGCATAAATTTTCAGTCTCAATTTTGTTATTTTACATTATTAGTATCAGTAATATTAACTATATACCATTTCTGCTGTCAATAAATTTGTAGTAATACTTTTAACAAATGATTATTAAACAGTTGTTTTATGGCGATAATTAAAATTTATAAGTTAGCCTTTACTCACAAAAGGTTTCTGATTCTTTAAGGGTAATGGTTCTAGCCTTAATAGATTGTTGGTTTATTTTGCTACTATTTTATTTGTTATACAGCAAAATAAAAACAGCATAATGCCCTTCTAGTTTACAAAGGTTTAGCTGTTTTTTGTTCACATCACTTTATCAAGAAGAGATTCAGTGCAATGAGTTGCAAATCTTAATACTAAATTAATTAATACAAAATAATAAAACTAAAATTAATTTTAAATAAAAAGCTGCATTTTGTTAAAATATTGAACCAGACATTAAGATTAATGAACTATTTCAAAATAACAATTTGTATATTGTACAACACTAAAGAGAGAGATTACTGCAATAATATGTTGATAAAAATTTCTCTGTTGCTCAGAGATTGATCTAATTTTATTCTTTTTTAGCTTAAATGAGAGGCAGCTTGAACGCAAGCCATTAGGAGCGTCTCAGTTAGTGTTAGTATCTATCTCTATTGCTACTATAATGTTGTTATTTTTTTAAAATTTTTTTATTTTAATTATTCAATGAATTGTATATTATTATTAGTAGCATTGTACCAAAATTGTTATACGTTTTTTTCCTACTGATAGTTATGTTATTCTGTTTGTAAATTATTAAAGTTTTAATAACATAGTTAAAGTCAGAATGAATTTAAATATCTTATAATGTTTATCAGTATATGTCATTAATAAACTCAAGTTAAGAAAAGGACCGTGTCTCACTGGTTATCTTACACTGATTACAGTGACTTGTGATCTTACACTTTTATTAATAAGCGATAAATTTAATAAAGTATTGTTTATTTTATTTTGATTACTTAAAAAAATAATTTATTATTTTTGCTTTATCAGTGGCATTGTACTTGCCGTTATATCGATGAATTTAAAAAAAAAATAAATTATTTTTGCATTCAATCTCTAAAAATAGTAGAAAATAAATTAAAAATGTATTTTTTAGTATTTAAATCTTTCCTTATAATAAATGAATTCTTGTGTATCAATATTCTGTAAGGTTCGTTTTACTTTTTAAAACATTTAAAATAATGTAGGGTCTCTCTTTTTCAGCCGAAATGAAATGCAGGCTAAGGAAGAAGAAAAAACAATGGCTGAACAGTAAATAAACTTTTAGTATTGAACCATTTTTTTTTTTTATTGTTGGTCTGATGCATTAGTTATTTTTTGAACATTTATATTTTCTCCCTTAAAGTAAACATTGCTTTTGTATCAGTAAGTTAAGTTAGTTGTTTATGTCCCTTTTTTTTTTTTTTTTTAAATTTTCAGCCATCAGTCCGTAACTGTGTCTGTCCTGGAAAATCAGAATAAAGAATTGAGTTGGCAAGTTGTGAGGTATAAGAGACAATCTAAAAAAAATAAGAGGTTTGTTTTTTTATGTGTTTCATTCTATTTAAATTAACTTAATGAATTAGGAAACTGTCTTTAGCATAATTCATAACACAAATATTTACTATGTTTTCAGGTAAACTGTTTAATGTTTATAGGGACATAAAGTTATAAAATTCAAAATTTTGAAGCTATTTTAGTAAATATGTTAGACACACACACATATATATATATCACTTATGTTAATAATTATTATTTTTTTTTTAAATACCTATATAAGTTTATTGATTATTTTTTTAATGTGACTGGAGTTAAAATTTATAAGGAAATAATTTTCAAAATTTTTCTTAGCTCTGTAAAGATACTTAATCTTCTATCTACATAATATTCAATCTAACCTGACCTAATGTTCGGATTTATAATGCATGGTTTGAAAATATCCTAATTGTTTTCTTTATTAATGTAAAATAGAAACTTTATTATTTAGTTAAGGTTAAAGGACGCTTAACCAACATGTGTTCTTCACTATGTCAATTTATTGGTAAAAGTGAAATTGGCAAGAATGTATTTTCCCTGATTCACAATTTATTTATTTTTTAATTTCATTTCATTTTAACCTAATTAAACAAATAAACTTCAATAAATTTATGTTTCTCGTGGTGCTTCTCAGAAAAGCCTCATGGGTTCAGGAGGAGATTAGCCCTATAAATGCAATCTTTAGGCAAGTGTTAAATAAAAATTGTTATATATTCTTTATTGGCATTTGCTAAAATTTGCTGCTGCTTATTTAAATAAAATTTTAATTTATTACTATTAAATATGAATTGATAAGTTATTGTTATATTTTATTTGCCTTTCAATAAGTTCTTAAATTTAATGCTTTCATATATGTATTTAATGCTTTCCACGTAAAGCACTCAGGTATTTACTAAGCTATATTCATTTTGCTTTATTACCAAGCATATTTTTAAATGTTTGCTTACCTAATTGAGATTTAACAAAGATGGATATTTCGATAATATCAAGTTGTCTGCGACAGATAAGTACGTATTTATTTAATTTTAGATTCTGGTGTCAAATTTTACCACTAAAGAGATAACCTCTGATGGATGCTGCAATAGAAGTATTAAATAAGATTAACCAGTCTATATATTTATATATATATATATATATATATATATATATATATATATATATATATATATATATATATATATATATATATATATATATAATGTGATGCATTTAACATTGCTTGTATATGTGCTTAGTGATTATGTTTCTTGTGCTTTCTAATAAGGAGTAGTTAGACTTTTCTGAAGATGTCGCAAGTTTGCCAGGAAGAAGATGGATATGCCTAGGTTAAAAGTTCATGGGTATTTCTTTTTAAAAATATAATTGTATGTGTAATTGTAATGTTTCATGAAGTTTTCTAGTGCATGCTTATAACACTTTTCTGTTAATTAAAAATGTTCTCTTCCGTGTGGAGTGTCTCACTCTTTCGCTCTGTAATTCAAGTAGATTATAACTAATGTATGCAATCTGTTATTATATTTACAATTTGAAAAGTTGTGCTTTCAACTATATACTATTGTTTGGAATCTTGATTGCAATATTAATTTGAAGCAACTTGTTTTATTCTTCTGGCTTTTGCCTAGATTATATTTGGCATTGTTCTATAATAATTTAATATAGTTTGTCTTAAATTCAAAACTTTAATTAGTATTCACATTGCAATTTGTTTTTCTACTGATGGTTCATATTCGTCCCGGGGAATAGTTTCACAGCATTGTTTTTTTAAAGCTTTCCTGTGAGATATGTTTACCAGGACTTAATGTTTCTACAATGATGTATGCAGATTCTCATTTACTTGGAAGAATATCTCTGTGCCGCAACAAGATAACATTTCAGGCATTGAATTTGCAATGCGTCTTTCAATAAAATCGTTTTTTTTTTGTTTTTTTTTTTTTTTAAATTCATAAAAATAGTTAAGCTCGTTATTTTCCAACATGGTTGCCAGATTTTATTATAATTGAAGTCTTAGATTGGATTCTGACCCACTACACAATTTTAAGATAACATGATTTTTATTTTTTTATTAAGAAAGATGCTTCTATTCTACAGCTGACTAAGCAGACAATTGTTATAAAGAAGACTTTAAGCTACTTCTTTTCTCAGGATGTTGCCACTAATAGTAGTCATAGACCTTATATGATTGCACCTGCAGCAACTTCAGAGAGTCAAGCTGGCTATCCATACTGTTTGTCCATTGTATATGAGTGAAAGGAATAGAAATGCTTCAAATTGTCAGATCCAACTTGATATGTATATGCATTTCTTATTTTGTACTTTTCACTTATGCTGTATTCTTGTGTACCTCTAAAAATTAAAAAATAAAGATCAAAAGAAAAAGTTTATAATTTATTTATTGTTTCTTGAATATACACATGTCCGAATGTACGTATAATCTAAATAAGCTGTAGTCTTAGTATTTCTTTGGGTCACTCTGTTTTGAGATTTCCATTGTGTGACATAGTCGTTAAAGGGGTCCACGTTCAATTCTAATTTAAAGTTGAAATTAATAATTATCTAATAGCTTATAATATTTGCCCCTGTTTACATCAATTTTTTTTACTTAAATTAGAAACTTTGTCAAATTTAAAAATATGTTTTATAAATAATTTAAGAGCTAAAGAATTGGGTCAAACCTTCTCACTAAAGGGTTATTTGACTCTCTTTGATTTGAAGGGTGAGTATCTAAAGAACCAATACAGCATTAAGTAAGTGTCTCAAAAATGCGATAATTCTGTTTAAAGAAACATCAAATCTAATAAGTTATTTACTGATGAAAAAGCCAATTTAATCTCAGTCAATCCCCTCAACATTATATTTTTAAACTCCTCGCAAAAATGTTGTAAAAAAGATATACAAATTAGTTGTTGCAAACAAATTAATATCAAGTAAGAACGAAACAGAAATTATATCCAAGTATGATGAATCACTAATAAGACAGGTGGGATGAAAGACATTGAAACCAATTTGAGTGAATAGTAAAACTAGGAGGTGTTTCTAAAATGCGGAAATCTAGGAGGCTTTAATTTTTTACTGTCACAAAATTTATCAGGGGCAATTTGTTAGATTTCAATATGGGTTCTGTTTTTTCATTGATTAAATATTAGACATTAAGTAATCTTTTAAAACATTTCTGTTGTGATGTCAGCCGACGTCACCTTCCGTCATCACTACGAGTCAACGACGACAATCTGTAGTTTCTGAATAGCGGCGCTGCCTTACCTTTCCAGAGAGTATATAAACACGTTATTAATAGATGTTCATCGCTAATCTTGTTACGTGCTGCAAGCATGTTAGTTGTTATTTTTTGTTGTTTTATTAAATTTACATTTTAAGTTATTATGTGTCTTACTTGGAATACCACATTAATGTTACATCACAATTCAACACGTGGCGACGAATAATGGGATTGTATTCCACTGATCTTACTCCACGAAAATTGGAATCTTACCTCACGGCATAAAGAAGTTCCACTTCAATTGGATGCAATTTCTGAAGATGCAATTTCTTAAAGACTGTGAGCCATGAGTTGATGATGTGATCCAATACCGGTATTATTTCATGTTTCCGGTAGGTGTTTTAAATGTTTAAATGCGTTTTTTCTATTTGCGATATTTTCATCTGGCTTAAGTTAAATTTCGCACTCAGATGGCGAAGGTAGGCTCTATTCAGGAATTTGACACTTCAAATCCAAATTCATTCGAGTTATATGCTGATCAAATTACTTACTTTTTGGAGGCTAATTCTATCGTAGATGATAATAAAAAGCGTGCGACTCTTTTAGCTGTTTGTGGAATTAAAACTTTCTCTATAATTCGGACTTTAGTTTCACCAAAAGAAGTTACAGAATTTAAATTTCAAGATTTAATCAAACTTTTAAAAGAACATTTTTGTCCTAAATCTTCAGAAATATTTCGACGTTTCAAGTTTCATAAACGATTTCAATCAAAATTAGAATTTATGAATGCTTACGTTACTGAGTTAAGAAAGCTGGCCGAAGATTGTAATTTCGGAGAAACTTTGTCAGAACGATTACGAGATCAATTAGTCTGCGGTATTTGTGATGAAGAGGTTCAAAGAAGATTGTTGGCTGAACGCAAATTAAATCTTGAAAATGCAATTTCTGTTGCCGTAGCATCTGAGGTTGCGGCTTCCCAATCAAAGCATATTCATATCCAAAGTTCTTCGTATTCTGAGAATTCGGATGTAGTTGATTTCGTACGTGGTCGGAACAAAAGAAATCATGCGCGATTTAGTAAACAAAATTCTAATGTTTAAGGTAGTAGCAAATTACAAATTCAAAATTCTAAAGTGTGTTTTGGTTGCGGTGGTAAACATGAACGTTCAACGTGTAAATTCAAAAATGCAATATGCCATTCTTGTGGTCTTAAGGGTCTTATTGTAAAAGTTTGTCGGAAGAAAAATAAATTTGAAAAACAGCGTGCAAATGAAATTGAAGTTCAACCCGAAAATTTGAATGTTTTAAGTTCTCAATCTCCGTTTAAGAAAAACGTTATTGTTGAGGTTGATAAGGAAAAATTAGAAATGGAAATTGATTCGGGTTCCTATTATTCCATTATTTCTTTGCAAACGTTGAATAAAGTTTTCCGTTCTAAGAAACCCTCGATCGAAAAAACTTTAATTAAACTGCGCGACTTTTCTAAAAATGGGATTTCACTAGCTGGCGTATGTAAAGTTGAAGTTGTGCATAACTTTTTCAAATCTAAGTTAGAATTGTTAATTTCAAATAATCAATGAACGAATATTTTAGGGTATTCTTGGTTTGAACTTTTAGGAATTTCAATAACAGGAGTAAACAAAATTAGAACTGGAATTATCGAAAAAGTTCTTAAAAAATACGATGATATTTTTGATAATAAATTGGGTTCGTATACGGGTAATCCAGTATCGCTTCCTATAAATTCGGATATAGCGCCTGTTAGATGTAAAGCAAGAAGCGTGCCTTTGGCAATGAGGCCCAAAATTGAAGCCGCCCTAGCAAAACTTCAAAGTGAAGGAGTAATTGAGGAAAATTCGAATCCAAAATGGTCAACACCGGTTGTTCCAGTGATTAAACCGTCAGGTGAAGTACGTTTGTGCGGTGATTATAAAATCACGTTAAACAAAGCAATGAACGCACATCCTTATCCAATTCCCGCGGTAAATCATCTTCTTTCTAATCTTAAAGGAGGAGGTTATTGTGCTAAGATAGATTTGGCTCAAGCATATTTACAATTACCGGTTGACGATGCTTTCCGCTGAAGCTCAGACTATCATCACGCATAAGGGTGCGTATAAGGTAAAAAGACTTCAATTCGGAATTAACGTAGCCCCCGGAATATTTCAAAATTTAATCGAAGATTTGTTTCGAAATTTAGAAGGGGTTGTTCCTTATTTTGATGATGTACTTGTCAGAGGAAGTTCGGAAGAAGAGTTAGCCGCTCGCTTGGAACAAGTACTAGATCGTTTGAGAAAAGCGGGACTTAAGGCAAATGGAAGCAAATGCTTATTTGGGGTAACGGAAGTAGATTTTTTGGGCTACCGTATCGATGCGAAGGGCATCCACCCATCCAAAAGTAAAGTAGAAGCGATTCATGCTTTTCCAGTACCTAAAAATAAAGTTCAGTTACAAGCGTTTTTGGGTTAGATAAACTTTTATAATAGTTTTCTAAAGGGCAAAGCTACTAAAGCTGAAGTATTACATAGGCTTCTAGATAGGGATTCAGTGTGGAATTGGTCTGAAGTCCACGATGAAGCTTTTCGATATTTAAAAGATTTGCTAAGTTACGAAGCGGTTTTGGTTCCGTTCGATGAAAAATTGCCGATAACTTTAGTTTGCGATGCATCTCCGTTTGGCGTAAGAGAGCTGTCTTAAGTCATGTTCTTGAAAATGGTTGCGAAGCACCAATAGCTTTCGCATTGCGTACGCTCACGTCGACAGAAAGAAACTATGCGCAAATCGACAAGGAGGAGTTGGCAATTGTGTTCGGTATAAAAAAATTTCATCATTTTGTTTATGGACATAAATTCGAGGTTCCCGCTCCTTTAGAGGTATTGTTTACCGAGGATTTACAAGATCCTCCGCTTCAGGCAGCAGAGATTGCAAAATTAACATTGCGTGATCCAATTTTGTCAAGAGTGCTAAATTGGGTTTTGAGAGGATGGCCGAATGAAAAACCAGATAAAAAATTTCAGACTTTTTTCTCGAAACGTAAAGAACTTTCTACCCATCGAAATTGCTTGTTATGGGGTAATAGAGTAGTTATTCCAGTGTTGGGAAAATCACGTGTTCTCCAGACTCTACATCTGGGACACCCAGGGATCGAAAGAATGAAAGCTCTCGCACGTCCATACGTGTGGTGGCCAGGCATGGACAATGACATAGAAGTGCATGTTCAAAGATGCCAAGAATGTCAACAGGCACGTCATGCCCCTCCTAAAGCTACAGTGCATCCTTGGGAGATTCCAGAGAAACCTTGGTCTCGTCTTCATATAGATTTTGCAGGTCCGTTCCAGGAACAAGAATTTCTCATCACAGTAGATGCCATGTCAAAGTGGATAGAAGTGCGTCATATGACTTCTACGTCTGCTTCTGCTACAGTCGACGTCTTGCAAGAAATCTTTGCTACCCATGGGATACCTGAAGTTATCGTTTCCGATAACGGAGGTCAGTTTCGAGCATCGGAGTACCAGACTTTCTTAGAAAGGAATCTCGTCAGAAGGGTTATGATCGCGCCAAGACGTCCGTCCGGAAATGGTCAAGCTGAAAGAACAGTCCAGACCGTCAAAGATGCCCTAAGACGGATTGTGAAGGGAAATTGGAGGAAGCGTCTTGCCAAATTCCTTCTTCAACAACATTGCACTCCCGCCACAACAATAAGTGCTAGTCCTGCGGAACTGTTGATGGGGAGGAAGCTAAGGACCGTGTTAGATAGACTCCATCCAGATCTGACGGCTGAGAGGAAGTTGAGACAGGGGCGAGATGCGTATAGAAAAAATGGCGATTCTCTTCCAAGATCGTTCAGTTCGGACGATCCAGTATTTGTGAGAAACTATGGACAGGGTCCAAAGTGGTTTTCAGCAACAGTACTTAAACCCACCGGTCCAGTTTCCTACCAAGCAGTGACAACAGGAGGCGAGGTAGTTAAACGCCATGTGGATCAAATGCGGAAGCGTATTCCTGATCCGTTGACTGTTCCGTCTGATCCTAGTGTAGCATCTCCACCAGCACCGAGTATTGAGACTGAAGTACCATCTTCCATTCCTTCTAGTGCTGATTCTCAGAGTGAAGTGGTTGAACCTACAATACCAAAACAAGAGTCTTCTGTTCCAGTTCCAGAACAGACTTCCAGAACCTTGAGGCACAGACATACCATCGTCAGGCCAAACAGGTATAAAGACTTTGTTCTATGCTAGGGCAAAGGGGTGTTGTGATGTCAGCCGACGTCACCTTTCGTCGTCACTACGAGTCAACGACGACAATCTGTAGTTTCTGAATAGCGGCGCTGCCTTACCTTTCCAGAGAGTATATAAACACGTTATTAATAGATGTTCATCGCTAATCTTGTTACGTGCTGCAAGCATGTTAGTTGTTATGTTTTGTTGTTTTATTAAATTTACATTTTAAGTTATTATGTGTCTTACTTGGAATACCACACTAATGTTACATCACAATTCAACAATTTCATTCTATAATAAAAATAATTATTCAATAATTGTCATTATCGAAAACTAACTGCTAATTGATATAAAGCTTTAATGTGTTCCTTTGATGTATTGAAAGCTCGTTTTAGCTAGATATGCGGTCACATTTATTCTTTCTGATATTTAATAGACTCTTTAATAAATCCTTAAAATTATAAGCCAAAAATGTACATAAGTAATGATAATTTTTATTCTTGCACAAAAATTTAACAAATGTACTTAAAAAAATAATGAATATCCGTCAACAAATAGTGGACATGATTTCAGGAATGATGGCGAAAAATATTATTTCAAATAGTACAGGAAATTACAAGAATGTAGGACAGAAAAAAAAAAAAACATAGTTGAAACTGTAGCAAAGCACAAAATTTATATGGATAACTTTTTCACATCTTATGATCTTTTCGTTATCTTCAAAAGTAATATATTCTTTGCTACAGGAACTGTTAGAGAAAATAGAATAGGCAAAAAAATTTCCTTCAAAATCATCGAAAATATTGGAAAAGATAGATTTTGAAGACACGAGCAAAAAGTAGACATACCATCATGTGTTTTTTCTTATAAGCATAAGACTGGAGTAGACTTATTTGACAATCTTATAGAAACATATTGTTCTTCTCTAAAAGTTTAAAAAAAAATGGTATTTACCATTATGCATCAATGCATTTGAGATATCATTGGTTGCAGCATGGAAACTTTCAAAACTTTTTGCGCCTAAACGAACTCCTCGAATTTCATCGACACATTATAGTAGCTTACTTAGGATTGAGTGTACATTGAAATATTGCAGTAAGAGGCTTATGCGTTCAACAAAAAAACCCAGATTACTTGAAAATACAATTTGATCATATATTAATAAAAAATCCTAACGGGAAACACCGTTGTCGGCTTAAAAACTGCACAGATAACCTAAAACTGTGTGCCAAAAATGTAATTAAGAGCTCAACTTTGAATATTTTCTGCCATTTCATGTAAACTAAGAGATTTGATCGCAAAACATTAAGTAGTGGTTTGGACCATCGTATTACATATAGGACAGCTTGTAAATACTAAACCATTAAAGTTTTTGAGAGTTTTTTTAATGTTATGTTTTACTCGATGTTTCATTAGCATGTAATAGAATTGTTCAAAAAATATTAATTTTTTTTTAATGTGGTAAAATATGGGCTAAAATGTATTTCTGTTGCAACATTTTTTTTCTCGTTCGAAATATATGTGCAATAAAAGAAAGGTTTTACATTATAGTCTCATCATAATCAATATATTTAACAATCAAGTAATATCAAATTTTTTAATAATATAATATTAATACTCAACAATAAAAAATAATCACTATTTACTTTAGATGTATATAAATAGAATTGAACTTATAAGGCCCCGCCAAGCTTAAATCCGCCCCTGAATATACATATCAAAGGGAATAAGCGACTATTTTATAGTATATTAATCCTAGTACTTAATTCACTTTATATACAAGCTATTACTACTATATCACTACAAAGTTACTACTATATCACTACAGAGTTTCGGGAAACGAAAAGAGTTAGTTAACTTAATTTAACGTATTAATTTTTATAACTGTAATTCAACATCTTTTTATATTAAACTAGCTGACCGCAGTAGTACATCAGGAGTGAGGGGACTCTCTCCCCCCTCCCTATATATACATATATATGTATGAGTGTAACATAAAAAGCTTCAACTCATATTTTTATGTTATTCCTTTATCTAAGTCCATTTCTTAATTTATTATTCTAAACAAAACGCTCTTTCGCACACTTTAATATTCACATCCTGTCTTTTAATCTATTTTGGCTTTAAGTCATGCATTAACATTTTTGATTTTTCTCTTTAGTTAAACGGTGGAAAAGTTTTTTTCCCTCCAATTTTTACGATCGATTGTAATTATTGAGATTTCCCTTCTTCCTTAAAACGAAACATTTTACGGGTTTATTTTATTATTATTTTATTATTATTAAGATTTTCCCTAACTTTTATTGAGGATCACTTCGATTTTGTGTCACTTGGATAATTGTTCTCTCTCTAATAACTATTAAATAAATATTGTGACATCTTTCCCTGCGGAAGTCCTCTTTTTATTTTTCCTCTCGGCAATGACGTTATATATGTATACATATAGAAATATTTTTTTCAGCGTCCACACATTGGCAACATAGGGCCTCATGGCACGTAACAGGCAATATTGCAATTTTTTTTTTACCATACCTAGCACATAGCCTAAAATTAATGCGTGCACGAGCCGCGGAATGGTTCCTAGAGGATGATTTCCAATTTTTACAGCAACTTAACTCGTTTTTTTCCCCTTCTTCAGTTCTACCCATCGGCGGAATACCTATTAACAGAATTCTTAAATTCTTAAAATCTGCTCTAGTCGTAACAGTCCATCATCGGATGGTAAGTGGTTCGCCCATTTAGCACTGCAAAAGTCATTAAAATCTCAGAATTACAACGCACTGGTTTTGGTGCTTCATCCTTCGTTGGCGCTATGCACGCTTTCCAGAAAAGTTTTTGTTATATAGCAGAAGAATGAGTTCGCAGATAAATGAGAACGATTAAGTGAAATTTGGTCACATTTTCATTATTTATACATTTTGTACTCGAAACTAGCGTTAATGTAATAGCTTAAACTTTTTTAAATGATGTATAATCGAAAAAGGTTCGAGGATATGAAAATCATCAGCTGTGAGTACTGGCGATTGGAAATTTGGTTAAGGGTTTCATCCACCAGCTATCTGTTTTGCAAGATTTTCCCTTTCTTTTATTGTGGAGTACTTCGATTTTGAGCCACTTGGATAACTGTTCTCTCTCTAATAATTATTAAATAAATATTGCGCCCTCTTTCCCTGCCTAAAACCTGTTTTTATCCTTCCTCTAGGCAACGACGTTATATATATATATATATATATATATATATATATATATATATATATATATATATATATATATATATATATATATATATATATATATATATTCAATGCCCACTACTTTTGGCAACATATGGCCTCATGGCACGCAACAGGCTGGGGTAGATACTTGGAATAGCCGGAACCAAGGAAATATGGTTCCAATAGTTTGGTCAGGAGAGCGATGTTAATTTTAATGTTATCCCTTTATGTTAATTTTACTTTTTGCGTATTTTACTGTCTCGGGTACTTCCTGAGCGAATTGAAATTTTTTTGTTTACAATTATAAAGTTCGTTTATCTAAAGTTATATATCTTTTAGTAAATGTTCATTAGTTTTTTTATTTATTAATAGTCGAATTGTATGGAATGCATTTTAAATAGCAAAGTACAAAATTTCAGTGAAATTGGTCTATTAGTAAAATTTTGCATTTAAAAAAAAAATTCTACCTTACAATTTAAGTTTTTTCGACCATTATCAAATAAAATAATAAATATTTAGATAAACGAATTTTATAACTGAGCGCAAAAACATTTCAAATAGCTTTAAAAGTGTTCGAGATATGGTGAAATACGCAAAAAGTAAAATTAACATTTAGGGCTCTAAAATTTGTACCGCTCTCCTGACAAAACTATTGGAACAATAAAATCTTTGAATTACAACGTACTACTGTGGTGCTCCATCTTTCCTAAGCTCTATACATACTTTCTAGAAAAACCTTTGTTATACAGCAGAAAAATGAGAACGATTAAGTGTAAGCTTGGTCACTTTTTCTTTATTTATTCATTTGGTACATGAAACTAGCCTTAATGTATTAGCTTAAACTTTTTTAAAGGAAGACGTATAGTCTAAAAAGTTTCGAAAATATAAAAAAAATTAGCAGTGAGTACTGTCGATTAGAAATTTGGTTAAGGGTTTCATCGACCAACAATCTGCTTCTTCCCAAGCACAACAGCCCCTTACATGGTTTGGATGCCTCAACCTCGCTCTCCGGAGCGGTGGTAGCTAAGGGAATAGAGCGCCCGCCTCCCAATGAGTTGAACCTGGTTCGAATCCCAGTGATGGCAGATCGATACGAATTCCGCACCCGGCTCGCGCCGACCACATTGTCGACGTTAAATATCTTTAACGATAGACGGATTATGGGTTTCAGTCTCCTTGCTGTCGGACTAAACATGAAAGTTTTCGTAGTTTTCCTCTCCATGTAAAGCGGGTTAGTTTCAAGGGAAATTTCTCCCAACACTTGATACAAAAGTTCCTTTGTCTTCTAGATTGGGTTCAAAATTACAAGACGACGGTGTTGAACATTGGTGGCCGTAAACCCTACATTGGATCGGCTTTTCAACAACGATTATGAAATAAAATAAAAACCACGCGCTCCAATAATAAATTGCTTTAGTAATATCCCTATTTTTTTTCCTTTTTTGCGTGTCGGATTTAAATCTCTTAAATATCATTACTTAAACTGCATAATATATTTGAGTTCGGATGGAGTTCGATGACTGCATTCAAATCATCCAACTCCAGTCCTTTGCATAGTAAACTGGTTGTCAACCACTTAAAATGATCGAAAAAATTTCAAGTTAAACAGGGCATTCCATAAAATTCAACCTTACTGTATATTTTTTAAACCCTTGATAAAATTTAAGTAAAAAAGACTACACTCATTAATGGTCAAAAATTAATAATTAAGCAAGGAAAAAAAATTTCAATGAAAATTGAATGAATCATGGCAGATGAAGGTGGGATTGACTAAAACAATAAAACTTGTGATTATTAGAGAAAACAAAACTTTGATGGCTATTAAAACATAACACGTTCAAGAGTCATCGGTCATTCAAACTGGTTTTCTATTTATCACACCGCCTACTTAACAATTAATTCGACTGATTCGATAACAATGTTTTTTTTTCTTCTTTCTTTTTCTCTTTGAAATAACAATTTGCAGCCATTACAACGTGATAGATGTAATTTCAGAACAACCTGCATGATATATAGTATTTTACGTGATTATTAATTAGCAACTTTTGACAATCAAAATTAAAAATTTCAATAAGCTTTTTTATAAGCAAAAATTTAAAAATACCATTTTTTAACTTCTTGTATTTACTATGTCTCTTTAATTCTTCAAAATTACGTTGAAAAATTATGATGTTAAACATTATACAAAATGTTTTATACCTTTTAAAATACACTTATTTTTTATGATCATTAATGAATAAAATACAAATAATAATTAATTCTTAAAAGAACTTCATTAAACAAAATTAGTTTTGGACAAATGAATTTTACTAAAATATTTTTTAATTTTTTAATTTAACTTCACAGATACAAAAGAAAATGCAAAGTGTCATAGCATTTGTGCTCAGATTTTCGATTACCTTTTTGACTGAGCTATTGCAAAAAGTTGTATAGACTTTACGAAAAAAAACAACAACTTAGTATTAAAACGATATTAAGGTGCATTTAGAATGTCGAAGGCAATCTGGGAAAAAGAAATAAAATTTTGCTGCTTTTATCCTTGTGTTTCATAGTAGGTATATGTTGCAAATATTGATGAGCTTACTTACAGTTCTTAATATCATTTAAGTTTGGAGCAGTATATTCAATTCTGGCAAAGGTGTCATTTAACTATAAATGCAATTTAATCTAGAGAAGAGTCAGTTCAGTTGGAGCCCTATCCTAAGTACACTTCTCTTCAATTAAAATTTATTCATTTATAAAACGTAGCAAATCAAAATTGAAACATTATTTATTGATTACTTGTTAACTATTAAAATTCATTGTGCACGATGTTAATGCTATTATTTAGTAGATCATTAATTTTAATTCTAAATTATGAATTAAAATTATCTGTTACCTCACTATTTTCATTAGTAATACACAGGATTTGTTGATTTAAATCAAATGATTTTTTAAAAAAAAAAAAAATCATTGATTTAAACCAACTGATTTTTTATATATATATATATTAATTTTAAAAGTTAAAAAACAGTGTTTTAAATTATTGATACTTTTATAATTTTCTTTTCTTAGTTTTGAAATTTATTTTAAATAAATTGCTACATTAATTAATTTTAGTTAAAGAAGTTACTTTCTTTCTTGGTGTGTGTTAAATTCCAACAAATTTGAAATTACATTTTTAAAAATCTTTTGATTCTTGAGATTGAAAGTACAGATTATAGTAAACATTTAATGCTCTCTTAATATAGATTTGCATAGCTGTAGAAAGTAATTAATAAACATGATTATTTTTTTTTTAAAAAAGGCAAATAATGTTAATTAAAATTCTACCATTTGATTGAGAAAGCATGTTATTAAAATCTACATTATATTTTATTGGTGGAAAATGTAAATTAAAAAGAAATTACCCTAATATGCAAAAATTAGAAGGGAAAAAAAAAGGCTGATGAATTTATATATTTTTTTCCTGATTTAGTGTTAGTCTTCCCTTTCAAACTCTTTTAAAGTCTATTTGAAGCAGTAGGGTAATAAACTGGTTTTTTTTTCCCATAATATGTTTACATTATCTTTGACATTATCAGATTTTCTATAAAGAAATTTTGTGAGAAAAAAAATTCCAATGAGTACATAGATTAAAAAAAAAATTTTTTTTAGCTTAACTTATCTATTTTGATACAGGATTAAAAATGAATATTCTAATATAAAAATATATAGATTAAATATTTATTTATTTCTTAATGAATGACTACATTTATTTTGTCAATTTAAAAATCAAGAGAAAAAAATCACAATTTTAAATTAAAATTATGGTTTGTTAATTGAAACTTTGTTTTAATAGTTAAAGTATAGGAGTCTGTCCAAGCCAAATTTACTACCGTTTAGCAGCACCTTCATAAATTCAACTTTAGGAAAAACGATAGAATAATTTCACAAAATACTTTTTCTTGAA
The DNA here is from genome assembly GCA_949128135.1 of Parasteatoda lunata. Lineage (NCBI taxonomy): Eukaryota > Metazoa > Arthropoda > Arachnida > Araneae > Theridiidae > Parasteatoda > Parasteatoda lunata. The sequence goes on along the minus strand of OX421980.1, from coordinate 4,936,318 downwards.
ATTTTATTTTTGTTTCTCGTAAGAAACGATAAATCCATATCTTTGTGTTGATTTTTTAATATAATTTTCACAAATGATGTCTAAATTTTCACAAAATAGGTACCTCTTAGAAAAACCTAGACAGACCCCTGAAGTATTCTCTAAATTCTCTATTTCATCTAGTCTTTAAATTTCAATCATGCATTTATCTCAAAATGTTTGCTATGTATTATAATGAAAAATTATTTTAGTAAGTTAGAGCTTCTAAAATATTGTTATAATATAGTTTTAATATTAAATTAATTTTGATTAAACATTTATAGAGTTTTTTTAATCATGATTTAAAGTTTTTGCAGTCAATTTGAATTTGAAAAAAAAATCTGATTTGAATAAAAAAAATCCGATTTAAATAAAAAAAAATCATATTTAAAAAAAAAAAAAAAAAATCACGAACCCTGGCAATACACAATGAAAACCTCACCACTCATGCTCTAAGGAAACATTTTTTTCAATGGTGCATTAGAGTTCAAACAGAGCTTTCTCAAATAAACAACTAAAAAGCAATAATAAAAATGAAAAGTAATGTTAAATTAATGGGATAATGTCTTTTTATTCAATGCATGAATCATAGGCATAGTGTTTACTGGTTTCAAACCAAGGATAGTCAAGGGGTAAATAAGAAAAGACAAAAATGAGTAATATAAAAAAGCTATATTCCCAAACATTTAAAAAAAAAAAATTGAAGGTCCAAAACTCAAAAAATATTTTTTTTTGTAAAAAAAAAAATAAAAAAAAAAATACTTCTATATAAGTACAAACAAGAAGGCATGAGGCCTCAAAGAAAACAGCGTGACAAAGAACCATAGCGCAGACTATACATGTAAATAAAAAAAAAATTATACCATAGTTTTATTAACTTTTCAACGCATGTCATTAAAATTGCACGTTACAAATTCATTTATAAAATGTTATAAGTAGAAACACTTTCAAAGTCGAATTAACATAATATATAAACACTTAAACATCAATTTAAACTTCATTGAAGAATTATTTTCTATGTTACAATTACAATGCTTAATAATTAAGTACAAAGGTTAGGAAATATGCATAGGAAGATAAGACTTCACATGGCATAACTATTATTTTAATTAAAATCCGAATTTTCTTTTCCATGCAACAGAACGTAAGAAAATTATATAAATATAGCAGCTAAGCTTTTATAAGAGAATATTTAGTAATTTAAAAGTAATTAAGACCACCCGTTAACATACTCTTAACATCAAAAAGATATAATTTTATTTAAAAACAAATAATAAAGATAGCAAAGAAAACATAAATTTTTATTGTTACATTTTTAAATATTTAAAAATTCGAAATCATTTTAGTCTAATTTCATTTTTTAAGCACAAATCTCCTCTTATGAAGTGGTTGCTTACAAAATAAATGTAAACACAATTCATCAATGAATCAATAGTGGCAACACACCAAGCACGCAAACACAAACGTGCATGCACAAAATTATTTGAATTTTTATTTTAATTCACAATAAAAGCAATAACTTTCCAAATTCTTGCAACCATGAGGGATATTCAACAGCCAATCACAATGTGAAAAGCCAATTTATCCAGCGATATCATCTCCTTGTTGCCATTCTGTAGTAGAAACTATGGTTTAAAACTAGTTACCAATTCCTATGAAGATAGAGACCCCAAGTCTGTCCATCAGGAAATGAATTTTGGGTCTATATCTGGGTTTCATAGATATAAGGAACCCGCAAGAGGAAGTGAAGGTCCTATCTTTCCGGTGGCAACGAAAAATGGGTTACCTTTTTCAATTATCGTGGTGACTTTTTCTATCTGTTAAATCGCCACATTGCCAATGTTCGTGTGCATATTTGCGATGGCTTGTTAATTTCACGTGCTGAAATTTTACTGCATGGAATAGATATCTAATATGTTGTGGCATGTAAAAATTATTAATTTGGTAATTTTACAGATTCATTTTATTTATTTTTAACTAATTAAATTTGAAAACATTGCATAAATGTTAATATATTACGTTCTATAAAACATAAACATCCTTCAACATCTAGTTAAGATTGCAAATGCACTTTAGTTGTTTTACTGAACTAGGAAAAAACAATAAAAAAAAACCATTTCAAAAATATCTATATAGAAAGTTTAATAAATTATCTAAATAGATAGTTCTCTAGCTATTGTTTCATCAAGTTTATCCTCTCCACAATCAGTCAACTGTATGTAGTACACAGACATGCTTCCAGTCTTTCCTATATTTCAATCATGAACCACTAAAGAAAAAAAGGTAATATCAACAATACTATGTATTAAAAATTACAATGTCAAAAGTGATTAATTTCTCACAGTGACAAAAACTCCCAATATGTTGTTACTCATTTACAGAGTTAAGTAATTTATTTTAATGCATTAAAATCTCATCTATTAATTTCGAATGCAAGGCATACAATTCCTATGATAGTTACTACGAAATTTAGAAATATATAAAGATGAATTGTAGATCTAAAATACTCGTAGCTTTAATCACTACTTTTTCTTAATACAGCTATCCTAAAATTCGCAATCTTTATATTTTAACATTCCTTATTACAAACTATACATAATATAAATTTAATTATCCTTCCTAAATTTTAATGACAAACAGCACAAAAGACAAGCATTTATCTCCATATAAGTTCATTTATTATTATACATAATACATAAATAAAATACTATATAATTTCCTAAAATTTATGCAAGCTCATTTTCGCGATATTACCGCTGATTTTACTAAAACATTCTTAATAACCAAACATTTATGTTAGGAATTCAATCCATGTTAAAAATGTCTAGTTTGTACTGTTAATTCGAAATAGAAAGTTTGGCAAACGTAATAATTATATATTTATTGCCTATTATATAATACTATGCTTTTAAGGTAACATTCTTAATAAAAAAAACTAAATAAATTTTAAAAAAATAATAATTAATTGAATTGAACTTTCTCTCAGAAATTTAAATTTATTATGGTTATAGAGTTCTAAAAAAATAATTATTAAAACTGAATACATAATACTTTTTTTTCAATGTTTAAACATTATAATACTCTATACAATTTTGATGTTATTTAAATTAGTTAATAGCAAAGTAAATTGTTTTTTTTAAACATAAATTTTAAACAAAATCATACTAACTTTAGATTTTTTTTCAGTAATAATAATTAGTAAAATACAATACGTCTAAATTATATGCAATAAATTTTTTAAAATACAAGGAAAGAAAGTTACGTCATTAACGAATATACAGTGAGTCAAAGGAGAAAGACAAAAAAACATTAATAATATAATTTTTTATATACAAATCCTAAATTACTCCTAACTTTCTCTCAAAAATTTCAATTTAATACGGTTACAGAGTTCTAAAAAAATAATTTTTAAAACTGAATATATAATACTTTTTTTCCAATATTTAAACATTATAATACTCTATACAATTTTGATGTTATTTAAATTAGTTAATAGCAAAGTAAATTGTTTTTTTTTTTAAACATAAATTTTAAACAAAATCATACTAACTTTAGATTTTTTTTCAGTAATAATAATTAGTAAAATACAATACGTCTAAATTATATGCAATAAATTTTTTAAAATACAAGGAAAGAAAGTTACGTCATTAACGAATATACAGTGAGTCAAAGGAGAAAGACAAAAAAACATTAATAATATAATTTTTTATATACAAATCCTAAATTACTCCTAACTTTCTCTCAAAAATTTCAATTTAATACGGTTATAGAGTTCTAAAAAAATAATTATTGAATCTGAATATATAATACTTTTTTCCCAATATTTAAACATTATAATACTCTATACAATTTTGATGTTATTTAAATTAGTTAATAGCAAAGTAAATTGTTTTTTTTTTAAACATAAATTTTAAACAAAATCATACTAACTTTAGATTTTTTTCAGTAATAATAATTAGTAAAATACAATACGTCTAAATTATATGCAATAAATTTTTTAAAATACAGGGAAAGAAAGTTACGTCATTAACGAATATACAGTGAGTCAAAGGAGAAAGACAAAAAAACATTAATAATATAATTTTTTATATAAAAATCCTAAATTACTCCTAACTTTCTCTCAAAAATTTCAATTTAATACGGTTATAGAGTTCTAAAAAAATAATTATTAAAACTGAATATATAATACTTTTTTTCCAATATTTAAACATTATAATACTCTATACAATTTTGATGTTATTTAAATTAGTTAATAGCAAAGTAAATTGTTTTTTTTTTTAAACATAAATTTTACACAAAATCATACTAACTTTAGATTTTTTTTTCAGTAATAATAATTAGTAAAATACAATACGTCTAAATTATATGCAATAAATTTTTTAAAATACAAGGAAAGAAACTTACGTCATTAACGAATATACAGTGAGTCAAATGAGAAGGAAAAGGACATTAATAATATAATTTTTTATAAAAAAATCCTAAACTAAGAAATAAAGGCAACAAATTTGAGCAAATAAATTTGAAATTTAAAAAAAAAAGATAATTATAATTATTGCGAAATTGACAATTTTAATAAATTATTAATTCAAATAAAAACTCTTATAAAAAAAAACAGTCTATAAAAGACAGTAGAAAGGTAAACAATAACAATCTCGAGCTGTATGCCCACTCTAGTTCCGGTTAGAAAGTTTGCAGCTGCTTACTACATGCTATTTTGCGAGGCGATATTTTCAAACTCATTATTTTGTTTTCAATAAAGGAAATAAATTAAATAATTTCTGACTTCAAATCTACCGTATTTCATAAGATATTAATGTTATTATGTAATTCTGGTGAGTTTGAAGTGAAAATTTGTTTTAGTTATTTAGATATATATTTTTAAAAAAGGTGACATGGTTGCTAGATTTTGAATAACTCACTTTTTTGGCAGTCTTGATTTGGCCTGTTTCCATTGGTTTATTACTGTTTGTTCGTGTTGCAAACTATGCACCATTTTATGTTAGTGTTAGCATATTGTTCAAGGAGCAAGATTAATTTATACATTATAATTCAGGTTTAAATTTGAAAGTTGGCATACATTATTGACACGTTGTGATCCAATTGGCTTTGAAATAAACCAGAAACAGTAACCCGGAAGCATAAGCGGCACCAAGCTTTCAGCGCTCCCTAGTGTGGAAAACACCATCCATATTGTTGACGTTCAGCCATATAGACAGGGTTAGTCCTACGTCATCAACGACGTCACTAGCTCTCCTCGTTCCAAACTTTGTTCTGAACGGAGCAAACACTATGGCGTTTCTCATGTAGTTAAAAGTGGGTCAACTATATCTTTGAATATATTAATATAGAGTCGAATTTAACCACTGAAATGGCAAGAAAAAGTGTAATTAAGATCTTTCATATCGTAAAGTCTTTCTCTGATGAACCTAAATTGATTGAAAGAGGAGAGAATGCTGTAGAAGCTAACTTTTTGTATATATGATTGGGAGAATTTGTATTTAATATTTACCATATAAATTCTATTTATAATCTGGAAATCGGAAATTTGTGAATTTTATTATTTGGAAAATGTTATTTCTAATTTATGTTTAATTTTTCTTAAAATATGTATATTATATTAAATCATTTTTTTTTAATAATATTGAGACAGCTTATTAATTGTAAATAATTATGAAAATTTTAAAACAAATTAAAAAGTTATGTAAGGAGCATGAATAAAGTCAGATAAATTAGTGAAAATTATAAAACATTTAAGATACACGTTTTTAAAATAGCTCAAATTTATTGGTAAATTTACTAAAATGATAGGAAGTAGAAAAAAATTATATAAAACTTAAACAAAATTTTGAGAGTTGACAGGTCTTAAAACACATTTACAACCAATTAAACTGTAGGTATTATGAAATTAAAAATAAATTTGGATAATGGAGACTTGAATGTTACGTTCAACATAAGCACTGTAACAAATAAAATATTACTATGAAGGTAATTTAAAATTTTTTGATTTAGACTGTCAAATGCAAATTTTATTCCATAAAAAGTGATAACAGTAACATTTGCCAAATATAAAAGCTGTATAACTAAATATGTATACATACATTAATTAAAAAAGAGTTAAGTTTCTAAATAAAAAAATTTCTTAAAAATTTGAATTATATTTATTTGAAATGCATGGGAAATTAATATTATTAAATAAGTAAAATTTAAACACCTATCTGAATACATAGATTAATAAATATGAATGTTAAATAAAAGTTTATGTATGGGATAAGTATGTTTTAAAAATTCTAAAATAATTCACATTGCACTTTCTTATCGAATAAAATAGGAATCTGAGATTTTAGGATAAATTGATGATAAATTAGCTTATTGATGGCTCAATATCTTGTCGTCTAAACAAAATATAGAACTTGAAATTAAAACAAAAATATAGGAAATTTAAAGCTTTTTAATGCTTTTCTTTATTTAAAAATTTTAATTAAATAAAATAAATTCTCATAAATTCTTAAATTTTCTTTAATTTAGCTATTCTATATATTAAAATTCTGGAAACTAAGCATAGTATTGACCCTTATAACATAACACTACACTGCACTATCATAACACTACACATTAACATAGCACTACACTAGTTATGTTAAGAAATAATCAAATATTAATTATCTAATAATAATGTATCTTAATTTTCTCAAAAAATTAATGTATAAAACTACTGTTAAAAACTAATTAATGATGATGTTGACAAATATAAACAAGAAAAAATCTCAAGTCAAATAAATCTGAGTTTAAACTAAAACTCTGTGCAGATTTAACCATATGTATACGTATTAAATAAGTTAGTTACATAATTTATTCCTATTAAGTAGTTAAAAACTAAAGCTTATGAGAATTAGCAGCAATAATCAGAAAATTTTAAGCAAACAAAGTTTACAATAACTACAAATTTAATCATCAGACATAATTAAATAAACAGACATTAGTATTGATAAATACAATCTAATTATAGATTAAAAATTAATTTCAGAACGTTGTAAAACAATGCATGCCTTTCCATAACTAAAGAAAAAAATTAGATGTAGGTCAAGAATATGTAACAAATTCTAAATAAAATAAGACATTATTATAAACATGAAACAAGAGTTGAAAATATTGACGCTTAAAGCAAATATTGACGCTAATAGCATTTAATGCACTTAACTCGTAAAATCTACTGATACCCCGTATAAAGAAAACTACTTAAATGAAGAATAAGTCCCTTAGAAGCGCTATATAAATTTTTTTATTTCAATAATAAACTAAAAATCTTGCCGTCTTAGGTCGCGTTCCAATATTCGCACCGATGACACTGGTTACACGGAAGCGAACTAGTCACGTGATTTCAGTTCGCACCGTAATTTAGGAACGATAGGTGCGGTTAGGTCCAGTTCCGGTTGCTATTAGCAACCAGAAGCAGACGCTTTCCTCTTTCAGAATCTTGGGGGAAAATGTATGAATGATTACAGATTTGTTTCTTGAGTATTATATTTATTTCTTGTTTATGCATTTCTTGTTAAACATATTTTCAGACTTTTTGAAGCCGTTTTATAGAATAATGCAAAAATTAATGAGCCATTCAGTTTATCTTATTTAGTTTTTAAAATTAGTTGATAAAAAATAAAACTTCTATCACATATATTAGTTACTGTTTCTTTTGTATATTTTTCCGAATAAAAAATTTAATATTTATATTAAAATGTATATACAATTTCCAGTAACTTTTATATTTAAATATTTAACAAAATTAGAGAGAGAAATAAAAATCTACTCATTACAACTTTTATTGTTCTTCTTCCAAATAAACTGGTGTCATAATTTTTGCAAAATAAATCGTTATACTTCTTATAATGAAATAATATTAAACCATCAAGGCAGTTTATATGTATTGTAGAAAAATCTCCTTTAACTCGCATAATTAAATAAAAAGAAAATCCATCTAAACTACTAGGACTCATGAGAAAAGATTGCAATTTTAACAAAATATTACTTGAGTTCTTTTATTTAGTTACTAATTAATAAACTTTCAATATTTAAGCCAATCTGTCCGTATATTAGTTTATTCATATTTACTTTATTCATTTATTACTTTATACATAAATACGAAATTTTAAATAAACTATTAAAAGGAAGCAATCTCTGATGAAGAGAAAGTTTAAAATATTTGCTTCAAAAAAAAAAAAAAAAAAAAAAAAAAAAAAAAAAAAAAACATTTCACGAAAAACAGAGTATTTTTATCATTGCCTTCTGTGCTGGTATTTTAGGAAGTCAGTAAGTAGGCGAAAAATATGGCCTAGATATTTCGATTAATTTGTATAAAAATAATTATTTTTAACATTCAATTCTTAATAAACATTCCAAAAGAAAATTAACTCTTGGAGTCGACTTGCGAAGAATAGAATTATTTATTGATTCCATAACAATGAAAAATACTGTATTTTGATCAGTTCTGTAAATAACCAAACAATTTGTTGATTCGTGAAGTTTTATTCGGCTTCAGTATTTTTCCTTTTGGAAAAAACCAGATTTTTGGAATTATTAACTTCATCTGAAGTTTGAAAACAACATAATAAAAGCTAATAATTAGATATATATCTGGTCCTAAAATTGCTGGGTCCAGTTATTCAAAACCAAGAATAACAACAAAATTTTTTTTTTAAAAATCCAGGTGTATATATGTATAAACTAAAGACGTAACTTATGGACGATGAACTACATAAAGCATTAACTCAAATATTTCGCTAGTCGGATGGAGATTTTATTTAGCAATCATTAAAGTTAAAAACTTAACCTTGTACTTTTTAACTACACTTAGTAGATAAGGAGAATCCTAAATCAAGCCCAGCAACCTTATCAAGTCGAAAGAATTCAATTTCGTTTAGAAAATTTATAATAGAAACTATCGCGTATTTGTAGTGAAGAGAAAAACGGTGCACTGTTAGCCTGGTAAGTGAACTCAACCAGATAGGAATTGAACCTATTGAATCTTTACCGATAGATAATTTTATTCCTTTATGCTTCAGTTTAATATAAGCACGAATAATAAAGTTTTCCAAAATAAGCTTATTATGTAAAAAATTTAAAAAATTTTATTCTTTTGCGGATGTGTCCTTCTCAATGTAACTTTCTGTATTATTAAATTTAATATTGGAATTTTTCAAAATAGAGAATTTAGAAAGCTATTATCTTTCAAAATAAAGACAGCCAGAAAATAAGCTTATCAAATGCGAAAAACAAAAACATTTTCTCCGACAACAGAATTTTTCAATTGAAATTGTCGGATTTAGGAGAAAAATTTAAAGGAATTGTATTTCCAAATCTTAATATATCGACTTTTGTCATTTATTTCTTTTATATTACAGATATAAATAAAAGGAACAATTTAAAATTTCTTAAACTAAGAAACCTTATTCAAAAATAAATCAAAAAAAGATTTTTTTTTTTAATTTTGCTTTTCACTTTCAGTTAATATGTATTAAAAATGGGTTAACGTCTTCTGCAGATTGGTAAATTACTGTGTGGATATACCAATTTTCGACGACGATTAAGAGCACGATTTTCATCCTTTTTGACAAAAACTTCTAAGGTTGTAATCCGTTGTATGAAATTAATAAATGGGAAATTACAAAAAAGGGATGAACCATTATTTTTGATCTCCGAAATAAATATTAGGTTGAGACAATTTTAATGAAAGGCAATTGCTTCCTGGTACCCTTGAGGTTGAGATCCTTTTTAGTGAACAAGCTCTATTAATAAACTATCAGAATCTAAATTTAAGAAAACACCACGAAAAAAAAATTAAATGATTGAACCCATTAACCCTTTTCTATAGGCACTAGGAAAAACTTCTTTTTAAAATTAATTGAAGGATATAAGTGTTATTTCTAGAATTCGAAACAAAAGTTAATACAGAAAAATTATTTGAACTAAAAATATGTTGAATAATTAATTATTTAGAGTAGAATAATTATTAAACTAAAACTATGTTGTGTCCCTAAAAATGAGTTGGCGGGTATTAATGAGCTAAATTTTAAATGAGGTGCTTTAAATTTTCACATGCCACCGAAAGAAGTTGGATTATTTTGGGTTCCATATTCGGAAAAATTTGGGAACCGCTGTTTTAATACATTCTTTTTTACTTTAAATATTTTTAGTTATTTTGATTTTTATTTATTTTAAATATTGATGGAAATTACTATTTCCAAATAATTTAGTTTATAAAAAATTTAGTTGATAGAGTATATTTTTTCAGACATGAAAGCATGACTTCCGAATTGCAATGGTAATAAATTTCTCTAACTTCCTCTGAAGGCGGTGAATAGGTAGAGGGGTTGAGAGGTCATGAACGTGAAGCTTTGACCAGTTTCCCGCCTAACATGCTAAAACTAACGTTTTGATTGGTTCGATAGAAAGGCGCGCGCCTATTTTTCTCCTACACTTACGTCATCAATATGGCTATGTACAAAGAAAGTTTAAGTAGAAAGTTTAAAGTAGAAAGTTAGGCTGACTGTTTTTTTATTTATTTTTATAAGCGTTTTTATCTGAGTTAATAATTTATTAAAAGTGTCTATTTTGAAAAAATTATAATTATATATTTTTTTTTAAAATTTCAACTGCATTTGTTAGTTTAGAATTTGTATGTAAAAAATTATATTATAAATGTTTTTTTTCCCCTTCTCATTTGACTCTCTGTATATTCGTTAATGACGTAAGTTTCTTTCCTTGTATTTTAAAAAATTTATGGCATATAATTTCGACGTATTGTATTTTACTTTTACTAATTTACTGTAAAAAAATAGATAAAAATCTAAAGTTAGTATGATTTTGCTTAAAATTTATGTTTTTTTTAAAAAAATATATATATATATATTTAAATAACATCAAAATTGTATAGATTATTATAATGTATAAATATTGGAAGAAAAAGTATTCTGTATTCAGTTTTAATAATTATTTTTTTAAAACTCTATAACCATAATAAATTGAAATTTCTGAGAGAAAGTTTAATTCAATTAATTATTATTTTTTAAAATTTTATTTAGTTTTGTTTTATTAAGAATGTTTAATTTGCCTTAAAAGCAAAGTATTATATAATATGCAATAAATATATGCCAAACTAAAAAATATGAAAGGTTGCCAAACTTTCTATTTCGAATTAACAGTTGAAGCTAGACATTTTTAACATGGATTAGCATACTTGAATAGTGCTTCCGTAAGTAAGTGTTTATTTATGTTTATCTTTGATTTTCTATTTCGTTACTTTTGTTTTTAAAACCCTGATTTTCACTCTTGTACTATGATAACATTTCGCATACGATTTTTTTTTCTATCTTCTGTACCTGTTACTTCAATTTTCTCCCCGTTCCTAATATCACGAGGGTAACACCGTTCTTTTTCTGTCCTCTCCTCTTAGAGAGCGCCTGTTCTCTCACCCATCTTTCCTCTCCCCGTCGTGATGTCATGATCGGGTTTCTCTTTTTCCTCCTACCCCTTGGCGACCTATCTAAACAGGTCGCCAAAAACTGTTATAAGTTTTCTAAATCATATTTTAATTCGAAATTTTTCTCTGTTTTTTGATCATCACTTACTATGATAATGATTTCATTTTTTTATGATGTAGAAGAATATCAACCTTAATTTTTGATTTAAATACTAATGATTTCGAAAATTATATATTATTTACTAACGCAATTGCACCTAAATATTAAACTATTGTTGAATGAATAGTGGATTTTAAAGTATTTTGGTACTTATATACTTATACTTATTTTGGTTATATCTTATTTTCGAAATTAGCTTAGCTATATTGCAATAGATGGCACCACTAATACTATTCTCACCGAGCAAAACTTGGCGCTTGATAGGCGGGAGTGGAATCTCTTTCTCATTCCTCTATGCTTCAGGGTCTCTATCTTCATAGGAATTAGTAACTAGTTTTTAACCATAGTTTCTGCTACAGAATGGCAACAAGGAGATGATAACGTCGGGTTTCATAGATATAAGGAACCTGCAAGAGGAAGTGAAGGTCCTATCTTTTCGGTGGCAACGAAAAATGGGTTACCTTTTTCAATCATCGTGGCGACTCTTTCCATCTGTTAAATCGCCACATTGCCAATGTTCTAGTGCATATTTGCGATGGCTTGTTAATTTCACGTGCTGAAATTTAACTGTATGGAATTGGCGATCGCAATACTCGAATACGCCATCTGGGGAGAGACCGGTTTCATGCCTTTAGCCCTTCACCCTTCCCTCTCCTCCTCTTTTCAGTTCTATAGGAATGTTCTACGATAATTTCCCTTTTCTCAATATTTTTCTTTTTTATTTAATAAAAATATTTTTTTAAATTTCCGTGATACTTTTCCTTAGAGATACGTTTAATGTAGTTTTCAGTTCCATATAGTTTTCCTACTTAAAAGATTTTAATCTATATGAAAATCAAGAGAGAAACTAACCCAGAAAACATGTAACCTTACGACAACGTTGTGTCTGAATTTTCTTTTCATTGTCACGAAAAGGTTTGCAGCAAAAACCTTTTTTCAACAAAGCAAAAATATTGCAATTTCCAACCTTTTATCCTAAAAGGAAAACTAAATGATTTTTAAAGCTTTTTTCAAAAATATTGTTTCTTAGGTTAAAAAATAAGCAAATGGCAACCCTTATTTTTTCATTTTTGTTTGTTGTCATGATAAGGTCAGAAGAAATATAAAGCCTAAACTTTTTTCCAAGGAAACGAAATAAAGCAAATATTAACCTTTCCAGTGAAAATATTAATAAATAATTAGAAAATATTTTGCAAAAACCCTTATTTAAGGGAAAATAAATAAACGAGTATAAGACCATGTTTTTGGATTGTTTTCTAAGGTCTGCCTAAGTACATTGCGAAAACCTTCTTTTAAAGTTTTCTCGTAGTCACGGTTTAGATTTAAAAAGTTAGGAAGACATTTCCGTTTAGTCTGAATCATATCTAGTCTTTACCGTCTTCCTGTAATAACGAGAAATACTTTAGCAGTTTTCGAGTTTTGCCTTTTTAAAAAAAATGTGGACACAACAAATACAAGTTATCGTTAATTTTTCGAAACTTTTCATTCGAATAATCTCATTAGAAATGAATAAAATTTTTAAAAAATTTCAATTTAATCTTCAATATTTTTTTTAGAAATTTTAATTTTTTTCCATTCAAATTAGGCTTTAAGAGTCCTATGCGTAACGGTTCCTTTAAAATGTGTGGCCTTTTCTCGTTCATTTTTCAGATCTAATCATCATCATTCAGACCTAATTATGGTATAGCAATAAAATATCCGCACCAAGAGAATTTTATTTAAAATATTCGATAAAAAAAAATACAAAAAATTCGCCCAACTGTCCCTTGTGAAGTAGAGGGTCATCGAGATTAAAACTCAACGTTTTGTGACTAACGTCGTGATGGTGACAATAAAATCAGCAATGCGTACCTTTCGCTTTTATTTCCCTGACAAGCTAGTACCCTCTCTGAAGCTGGGTACATTCAAAGCCTAGACCCATAGCTTTTTTTCATCATATCTTTGGAGTGAATTTAAAAACTTTTTGTACACAAAACTCGCTTTATAGTGCCCAAAATAAGAAACAGACCACCCTGAATAAATTTTGATCTAATGATCGGATTTTCATGTTTTATGACTCAATTTTAGTGGTTCGAAAGGATGACCTCAAATATGCTAATTAATTAGTGCAGACGATATTTTAACTTACGAAATCAGACGCAAAAACTTACTTTCTCTGAATAAACATACCTTTTTTTCAGACGTATTTAGATTTTGAACCCCCAAAATATAGAGGGTAGCCTCAATCTGGGGAATATGGTCCCCATAGTTTGATCAGGAGAGCGATCCAAAGTTTGGATTCCTTAATTTTAATTTTACTTTTTGCGTATTTCGCCATGTATCGAGATCTTTTCAAACAACATACAACTTTCATACAACTTTTTATTAAATTTTAATGTATGTAATTTTACATGGTAAAATACAAAATTGAGTTAAATCGGTCGAATTGTTCCTGCGTGTATTTAAAATTCGATTTCTCAGAAACTATTCAATCGATTTTGCTCAAATTTTGTATTTTGCCATGTAAAATTACCTATTTTAAAAGGACTTAAAAAATACATACCTCACAATTGAAATTTTTTCCAACTATTACTTAATAAAATAATAAATAATAATAAAAATATTTACTAAAATACATTTTTTCCATAACATAATGGATAAACGAATTTCATAATTGTGTGCAAATATTTTTCAATTCACTGAAAAAGTTCTTGAAATATGGTGAAATACGCAAAAAATAAAATTAGCATTATGGGGATCAACCGTTTGACCGCTCTCCTGTCCAAACTATTTAGACCATATATTTCCCTGATTGCGGTTACCCTCTAGATTTTGGGGGTCAGAAATCCAAATCTGTTGGGGGAAAAAAATTTTATTCATGGAAAGTACGATTTTGTGTCTGATTTCATATCCTAAAATATCGTCTGCACTAAGTAATTAGCATTTTTGAGTTTATTCCCTCGAAATATTTAGATTGAGTCCTAGAACGTGAAGATCTGATCATTAGATCAAAAGTTAATCAGGGTTGTCCGTTTATTCTTTGCACACTGTATAGAATTTAAATAATATCAATTGCAGTTTTTGCGATCAATGTTAATAGGTTGAATTTTTCAACGCTATTTCACTTGGTAGAATTGAAAATATATTAAGTGCATAAGTGGATGTATCTGTATGTTTATATATCTTATTTTTTATTCATATAGGGATCATTTTTAGAACTTTATTTACAATTTAACCTTGAAATTAAAAAGTTATAAAAGCTGATTATTTTATTTTTGAAGAATAAAATTTATTTATTTATAAAATTATTATCAAGAATTTAATTTTTATTGTCGAAAACAAAATAGCTAATTAAATTGTGTTAACATTTTTCTGACGTAATTAATGCTTGTAATCGTTTATGATTACTAGTAATTTATTTTTGTTCAATCATTATTTGGAATGAATTACTATTGTAATCGAGACCTAATTCTGAACGGCGACTAGTTGATTTTTATATAACTGATGGTCTGCCCCAGTCTACCAGCAACGACAAAAAATGACGGCCAACTCATCCAACTCATCCTGGAGTGGCCAACTCATCCTGGTGTGAGAGATCCCTTTGACGTCGGGTTAACAGAGAGAGATTTCATGAAAGCAAATGTGGTGAAATTTTATTTAAGCAATTTTTCATCAAAGCACAAGATGGTCTTAATACTTGACCAATGTATTCCATTGTCTTCTAGATTGGATTCAAAATTAAAAGGTTTTGGCATGAAGAACTGTATTTAATATCATTTATATGAGATGTAAATAAATAATTGAACGTTTAGTTTTGGTATTATTCAATTACAATAAGGTCTTGTAGATATGTTATTTGAACGCAGAGATTATACAAATAATTTTAAAATAAATTTGTCAAACTAACAATCAAACAATTTTCAATGTAAAATGTTTTTCTCTAAAAAGTTTATGAGTTAGCAGGTACGTAAATGTTTAACCATTGACGATAATTTGCGTAAGTTTTTTAGAGTGAAATTTTTTTTTATATACATTTTCAACAAAACACTGTTGAAAATTAAAAATTTTTATAAAAAAAAATGTGAAAGGAAGTGCTATAAAGAAAAACACGTTTTTCTAAAGGGGGGAGGAGGAAGCTAAAAGTCTGTTTAATTAAATTTTACTCAAGTCGTTTAAAAAATCTGAAGATAATCTTTTAAATCTCTACTCTTCCTTTTAACGTCTTATTTGTATTAACTAACAACTATACATCTAAAATACATAAAATTAAAATGGAAAAGTGCAATAAATAAAATTTGAAAAAAAGTTCTTTGAAAAATTTGAAAAACTTCTATTAGCCTTACTGTACTGAAACTTCAAGGCAATGCTTAATGTTCAAAATTCTCATTTGATTAAAAATAATAATAAAAATAAAAGGAAAGAAAAAAAATAATCTCACTACTAAATTTAACTTAAGAAAATTATTGTAAACCTGATTCCCCTCCATCCCATAATACTGTCTTAAAAACTGCTGCTTACGTCATGAGCAACATAGCACTAATATTACTGCTAGTGATTATTTGCACTCTTGGAGTTGGCTTGCTCGATTCAAGTTGAAATTGGAGTTTCAGTTTTATTGATGTTCTGTTATTTTGTTTCCAGTTAAAAGATATTTGCTTTTCTTTGCAACAAAAAAAGTACGTACACCGTTTGATTGTATTTCATTTTCATTATTAAGTATTTAATTTAAGTATTGATATTTTTTTTAAGATTAACATTAACATTTAACTTAGGAATCTAAAACTTAAATTTATGCTTGGGACGACACAACCTAAGGGACATTGATTGATTATAATGGTCTCTTCTTAATTTCAATAAAAGTAAACACTGAAGCTATAATTTAAATTTAGTTATCAATATTTTAATTTATTAATGTTATTACTATTTTTTGGATGTACGTGTTGCCTGAAGATTCATGTAAATAATTCCAGAGACATTGCCAAAGGTAGTTTTGTCAATTTAGAATTAAATATTTTGTATTCTTTTACTCAACAAATAAAAATTATATTTCCCAAATTGGAGATTTATCCATATTAAGAGTTTTATGACGCTCCAGACTACTTATCAGGATTTTAAAATCTAAACTGTGTATTACTATAGTTTGAATCTGAGTTTTGCCAAACGTAGCGATTATAATGATTTCTTAACTCACTTTCGAGTTTATTTAAGGGTAGAAGATTGTAATTTGAATGTCGGTAACTTTCCAATTAGCTTATGCTCATTAATTTCTAGACAGGATAATATGCTTTTTATTCGTTTTCTAACCACTATAAGTCGAATTTATTGCTTATAGGAATAATCTTCTATCGAAAATTAGATTTTTTTCCTAGTAGCTGGAATGCTTAATTTAAAATTGGAATTCTGTGCTATATGTCAATATATGTTTTAATCGCTTTCTGTCCACTATAAGCACAATTTATTACCATATTATGGACTGATAGGAAGTTATCATAAATCGAAATGTTACCCATTCCCGACAAGCTAGTGCGCGAATTCAGACGTCTTATCGGGATGATATCCCGTCCCTTAAATTATTTAATTACGTTTATTAAATGGGCATTAAGATTGCATAACTAACAGTTCAGAAACTTTTCGACCATTATTAATTAAAAAATAATAATTATTAAAATTAATTTTTACCAGAATTGTTTTTGGTCTATTTCTGCCTATTTCACACTTTTCCTCTACCCAACCCTATTCACTAAAGTAATTTTGTTTGAAAAATTTCTTGGTTTCCTATATCAATTAAATACTTTAAAAATCCGACTTAATCCGACTGAGCGTTTCACATTTTTGCAATTTCGTACTGAAATTTCGACACAATACACAACTTTTCATTAAACAATAAATAAAAAAATTGGATTTCCATCAGAAAACGAAAGAATTGAAAATGTTTTATATATTTTAAGAAAGATTTCATGTTTAGCTGCCATGATAAAGACTGTAAGGCCTTTGAGGCAAATCTTCTTAGAAGGTTAATAAAAGACGAGGTGGCCATCTGCTACAGTTTAACTGGAAAAAGTAAAAGTGGACAATTCAAAAACTCTTTTGAAAAGACTGATATTTACAAGATGATTAGATGTAACTAATTTATATATATATATATATATATATATATATAGATAAATACAAAAAAACACGAAGAAAATTAAGAAAAACTATAAGTTTCATTTATTGCGCTTAAGCTGCAAGTAAATAGAACTCATAAAATAAGTTTAAAATGAAGATAAAACAAAGGAAAATTACAGACTAATGAAAAAAAAAAGGGGGGGGGGGAAGAAAATTAATAAAAATAACAAAAACTGGAAGGGGAAAAAAAAGGATAGAATTCTTTAAAAAAAAATCCGGAAAATAAAGATATAATCTTTTCATCAGCCCACACGATCATATCTGCGAAAAAGAGTGCTTTCTAATATTGTATTAATATAGCCAAAGTAAAATATATCAATACAATAGTGTGAGGAGCACTCAAAAAATATCAATACAACATATATCAAAATATATCAATACAATAATGCTCCTCTCACTATTGTATTGATATATTTTGCTTTGGCTATATTAATACAATATTAGAAAGCACTCTTTTTTGCAGATATAACCGTGTGGGCTGATTAAAAGATTATATATTTATTTTCCGGATTTTTTTTAAAGAATTCTATCTTTTTTTTCCCCTTCCAGTTTTTGTTATTTTTATTTTTATTAATTTTCTTCTCCCCCCCTTTTTTTCCTTAGTCTGTAATTCTCCTTTGTTTTATCTACATTTTGAACTTATATATATATATATATATATATATATATATATATATATATATATTTATATATATATATATATATATATATATATATATATATATATATATATATATATATATATATATATATATATATATATATATATATATATATATATATATATATATATATATATATATATATATATACAGAGAGGAATTATAAAATTTCATTTGCATTTATTCACTTTTTTTAGATGTTTATATCCAGTCTTTTGATACATTTAAAGAAAACTTATTTAGAAACTTATATTTTCTTTATGAGCTTTAAGTGCTTTTACAAGCCAAATTTAGAAAAAGGAGAAGGTATGTTCTATTTTGTTTTTAAAATATTATTGAGCAGGTCAATTTAATAGATTAGTTCATTAATATGTATTTTTCTTTACATACAAAAAGATACTTGCAGTTGATATTTTAAATTATTGGCAACTATAAATTATGAAAAAAGATGAAGAGTTTTTCTTGTGCAAAATCTTTTTACAGTGACGATTAAAAATATCATATACTTTTAAGAAATTTTTTTTCATTGTTTTAATAATTCATTAATGGTAATAAAAATACCTGCTATTATTTATTAATTAGGTGTGAGATAACATTTAAATTAAAATAAAAATTCCAATAAAAGTTAAATGATAATCTTATAAAAATATTTGAAAATCTAAAAATTACTGTAAAAGAAAATCCGATCAAAATTTTAAAAATTGCCCTATGAAGTTAACGAATTCGTGTGGAAATTTAAAATCAAACTAAATTCTGTAGCTCTGAAATGCTCACAAGTAGGCACGCAAACAAACTTAGGAGTAGATTTATTATTTTATTGTATGTGGACAGGATGCGTGAAAACTTTTATTTATTTTTATTGATTGGTTTCATGTTTAAATTATTAACGGAGACACAGTACAATTTCATACACAGATTCTTGTGCAATTGTTTTTTTCCTCGTATTTCAAAAAAAAATCTATTAAAAAAGATTTTTGTTGTTTTCCTACAGACATTTCTACAGAAAATTACCTTTTATACAAACTACAAAAAAAATTTACTTTAAAATGTTTCGATCTAAATTATTGTGCATATTTATTTGTTTAGTTCAGGCCAGTGAACAACAAACCTGTTTTCCACAAGCCTTTACAAGGATGAACACTCATAATGAACATGAAGTTCTCTCGCTTCTCATCAGATGATAAGACTACTACTACGATTCTATTTTCTACGGTAAACACCATCTCTTGATCCTCAATCAAAATTAAATTTTAGACATCAACTGTACAGACTTATTTTACCGAACTGTGTATAAACCGATAGGCAGGAAGAAAAAAATCTAATTTGCGAAGATTTTTTTAATAGTTTTGTTTTAAAAAATTCAGTTACTATTTTTTTTTCCAGTAGCACGAAGAAATTTTCTGGTCATCAGTAAACTTCTATAATAATACAGGATATTTGCTTGTTTGTTTGTTTTTACAGTGTAGTTTCAATTCCACTGATGTAAATTTTCCCATTTTATTTCACAGCGAAACGAGAGCTGGAACATCAGTTGCTGAATGTACTGAATCGGACCTGCTGAATGTTTAACAACTTCATTTTTTATTTTTGTTTTGACATATTTTTTATTTTCATATTGAAGCATAATTTTTTATTTGATACAACAATTATTTATGGAATAAATATTTGCTTAAAAATCTATTTATTGCTATCGTATTTTCTACATTTGAAATCCAATTGTTTTAAACAAATTTTTAACCTAATTGAGCTACAAAATATAAAAACTGGTTTTTATTTTCTATAGATAAAATATAAAGAAATGTCCCATTTATCTAGACAAAAAAAAAAAAGCGCTTTTCCTTAATATCAAAGAAAAACATATTGATGCCAGTTGTTAGCACTATGATTTAAATGTTTAATTTTTGTTTTATCCTGTTATATGCTTAAAAATCAAGATAATTTTTCTGTGTGTCCAGTTTATTGATTTAAAATATAAGCGTTACAAAGAAAAATTTTCAAATATTTTCAACATTCTCATTTTGTTGAACAAAAATTTGAACTATTTTAGCTTATAAATCTTAATTTTTATCATTTTTAATGACTTCCTGGTGATTATAAATTTTAATAGGAAATTAAAATTTTATTCAGTAAGAAAGAAGTGTGTTTAAATTTAAATATAAAAACTTTATTTATAAATTTCACGAACAAAGAAATTTCTAATACACAAGGAAATATGCAAAGATTTTTTTTTTAGCTCGAAAAAGAAATATTTGAAATTTTCACTTTTTCTTAGTGGTTAATTTCTTACTATAACAGGAAAAAATCAAATATTAACATTTCTCTGACCTTCAAGCAATAAATCACTTAAATTCTTTCTTTATTACATTATAGAGAATAAAATCAATGTTAAGTTATCGCATAAATATGTGTAAAAGAGAATGCAAACTACTTTTTCTGCTATACCTACTAAAATATATCATTTTTTGCAGAATGAAAATCCATATAAGAGAAATATACGATATGTGACACATAGTTGCAAATTATCAGAGCTCTTAAAGGTCCGCCAAAAATAGTAAAGCGGTAGCAAACTATTCATGAAAGGAATTTGATGCTTTCCTAACTTCGTAATCACTCGAATTTAGAATGAATCGGATTTCTATACATGCAATAGGCTTTTAAATCTTTATGGTGATCTAGAAAAGTTAATGATAATTTTTTTAAAACAGAAAATATATCTTCAATATAAATTTTGCTACCATTTAAAAAATTTTAGCTAACTTTTGGCAACCCTGACCTCTGGGAGTGACGTCACGTCCAGATTGACGTTTAAGCTGACGTCACACTAGCAATAGGATCAAATTGCATTGGCATAAAAATCACATGAAAAGGTTTATTTTAGCTGGGCATACAAAACATTGCAAAAAGAGACCTTATAATTACCTAAAATTAAGGTAATATTCACCTTAAGATAGGCTTTATTTAAGGATTTTTTTCAAGCTTGAAAACCTTAGGACGACCTCGAATTATTGTTGTTAAGAAAAAGTTTGTTTCCCAAGGTTTTGGATTAGGGTAATGTGCGTAGAATAGAGCAGGTTGTCACAGACCTCGTTTTAAGGTTAGACGGTTTACACGTAAACCGCATAAAAAACGTTTTTAGGTTAACATGAAAAGGTTTTTGTCTAGTGAAAATAAACCTTACTTTGCTATCTGGGTAACGTACTTCCTTCCTCTATGACTTTCCACACGCTAATGGGGAAAGCATGTGATGTGTTGCTATAGGTAGAGAGTTCTGCTCCACGCCACCTGCAGCCCATTTCGATTGCCAATAGATATCTAATCTGTTGTGGTAAGTAAATATTATTACTATGATAATTTTACGTATTCATTTTATTTATTTTTAACTAATTAAATTTGAAAACATCGCATAAATGTTAATATATTACGTTCTATAAAACATAAACATCATTTACGTCTTATATTCCAATGAGAATGAATTTTATAATGCATTTATAACTCCACTCTACAAGAAAATTATTTTTATATGCTTAGCAATTTTTGATTGAGTGGTTATTGTTTTAAAAATATATTAAATTATTTTTACAGAGGAAAAGTTCTGATAACCTAAAAATGTTTTCATATATTTATTCTAACGTATATGTGTGGTCATTAAGAATGTTTTAGTCAAATCAGCGGTAATATAGCAAAAATGAGCTTGCATACATTTTAGGAAATAATATTGTCTTTTATTTATGTATAATAAATAATGAATGAATTATATGGAGATAAATGCGATAATTGGTCAATTTAGGAATAGGTAACCGTCGGGCGGAGTGAGCTTGGCGCTAGCTTATATCCACCAATCTTCTTATAACCCTATATTGATTGCATAATCCGTACTGTGCCAAACTTATTTGCCAAAGTATTTGGTACTGTTTAAACAAAAGCATTTTTTAGAGGAAGCCATTTTCTCCTTTTAGTAGCGCGGGATTTCATATTTTATCATCATGAAAGTTTTAATTACAGGTAATTCTTATCAATTAAAGATTTATAACATTAGTGTATGTTTTATAGCAATATATAAAAAAATTACATGAAATTTAAAAAAGATTAATGAATTTTATTAAATTTCTGTACATACAACGCTTTAGAATTTAAATTACATAGTTCCTTTCTCTTTATATGTAAAATTAATGTATTTTAAGAAAATCGTAATCAAAATTTTTTTATTTATTTATCAAAGTTTTTCTCTGTTTTCTTAGAAATCCTTTGTTTTATCTGTCAAAAATGTGTGAAGCAGTTTAGTAATGAAATTTCATTTAGTTGAATTACATGATTTATATTTATTTTAGTGACATAATGCAAAGGTATATATTTTTTTTTCTAGGAAATATATTGGTAATTAAAATTTATTTTTTATAGATAGTTTAATATTGAATTTTTTTAAAAATGGTGAAGAGTTCTTTTTGATCATGTTTGAAATAATTTGTTTCAATCTTAAAAAAAATAAATGAATAAATAAATAAATAAATAAATAAATCCAAACAGAAATCTGAGAGAAATGGAGCAAATTTAGCTAATATTTATCATTTTTATTCACAATTACTGCATTCATTATTATTCTTTTAGGTTGTCTTAACTATTGAATAAATTATGAGCATACATACTTTCATAAAAAAATTTTATCCTATATGTATCACATTTATGTGCTAAACAATTTGTACTCAATAATTTTTTTTATTTAAAATGCATAATAAAATTACTATAATTCATTAGAAGATAATTCAGATTAGCAAATTAAGTACAATTTAAGTTATCCTTATTTAGATTTTAATTTTAAATTGAATTTTTTCATTTAATTAACTTCTCAAACTACTTGTATTTTTATATCTTATTTTATATCTATTATTTTTGACAGTTAATGTTTAAGTCTAAATGGACAATGTCAAGCAAACCTGTCATATTTATTCTGTCTCTTCATAAAATATTAACTAATAAAATACTTTGTTATTTTTTTTTAACAAAGTGATTCCCTGGTGAAGTATTTAGCTAATTACTTAAATGTTGAGTGAAAATGGGATATTGATGTTGTCTGCACGCCCTGGAATCAATGTGGACAAATTAAGTGTGCATTTGCTAAGGGGTGATTATGATTTCGTCTTAATTCATGTTGGTAAGTTGAAATATTATTTATTTACATATTCAATGATTATGTATCAAAACTGTTTGTTGGCATTGTTTGTATCTTGTGTAACTATTCTAATTCAGATACTGATTTTTTTTTTTAGTATTATCTATGGTTGCGCTATTAAATAATAATTTATTTTGCTTATCTTAAAAATAAAGGTACTAATGATGTGCAATCGGGTACAGTGCCCAACTTTAAAAAACTGGCTTTTGTGGCTAATGGTGAGATTTTGATGATCTGCGGAAGAATAATTGCCAAGTTTTGGCAACTTCGGGGCAGTCAGATGCAAGGATCTAAAAAAAAAAGTCACAGAAGGGGACAAACTCGAAAGGTTTAACTCATAATTTATTTTTTTTAATTTGCAAGTTTAAAGTCTATTTAGCATCCTGGCGATTGTGGTTGGCGCAACAAATCTCAATACGGAAATATTCCTGAGTTGTTGTTCTTGAACGAAGAGTTGAGATATCCCAAGTAGCACCTGATATTAGATATTACCAGAAAATCGGCAAAATCTAACGTTATCCTGCACAACTTCTAAAATTAGAAAGATGCAAGAGGTCGCTGTTTGCTCAGCATCGTATAATAGATTCAAAGCAAACTAATATTATCTAGCGTTTGCTGTAATATTAGATTCTATGCAAACTAAGATTATCTAGCGTTCGCGTATTGTATTATTTTGCATTAGTTTTAACGCTTTATAATATTAGGTTTTGTATTTTCTGATATTATCTTGCTTTGCTCTTTATTTTTGGAGTAAGCAAGAGGAGGATTTGGATGGTAGTAGAATAATTCAGCGATACAATTTTATTTAATTTTCTGTATTGCTGTGAAGCAGTAAAACATAGAACAATAGTTTTATAATGTCATTTCATGTATTATTACACAGCAATGCAGAAATACTAAATAAAATTATTTTAGCGAACTCTGCTACCATCCATTTTCCTCCCTCTTACTCCAAAGTATATCTTATGTTCTGCTGATTTTTCAAATTTATTTAAGAAATAATACTATATCACAACTTTTATTGATATTTTTTTCCTTTCTTCATGCAATGGGTTTTCTGACAAATTTTATATCATTAATAATTTTTAATTTTTTAATTTTAAAATGTACTCTTAATTTTTTTTTAAAAAAATGAGCTTATTTTATCAAAATCTCAATTGAATTTGTTAGTTTGTAATATATATACATTTTGTTTTAAATGTGTAACTTAAGCCATTTGCAATTTCACAATTATCATTCATTATTTATATTCTGAAATTGTAAATTAAGAAAACAACACCACATAATTGCTAAGTTAAATTTACATTTGAATTGAGTCGAAAATTTAGTTTAACTTTTTTTTCTACTATATAACTAAGTCATTCATTTCCAAAAATATTACAATAAAATTATATCTCGAATTTTTAAACTGTAATTTTTTGTAATAACTGAAACAATAAAGAAAATGAAAAAATATTCAAATTACTTACTTGCATAAATTATTTTACTTCTATCACTGAAATTAAAGAGAGAACTACTTACGTAACTTTATCCTTTTAGAATCTGAAATTTTACTTACAAAACACTTGAAACAAAACCTAAAGGCACCTGTAGAAATATTTTCAGGGAGTGGAAACAAAAAAACGTCTTTATGAATTTCTATTAAAAAAATTTGCAATTATTTTTTCTACTGTTTAACAATGATGTTAAAATAAAATTGTCTCCGATGTTTTGAAAATTTAAAAGAAACAAAATTTTATCTACCTCTAATTTCAAAATGCTTAAACATTACTATCATGACTATAAAAAAATTTCCAACATTATATCTTATTAAGTTTTATTAATGAACACATATCTGCCTATCCCATTTTCTAAAATTTCGAAGATTTATTACAAAAATGCAGTATAAATAACACAATGCAGTAGTTAAGAATAAAAAAATTAATCAAACCTAATCATGACAAACATTATTTTACAATTTAATTATTTTATTTTAAAACAAAACACAATATAAACTTCACTCAACTATAAAAGCAATATATTCTTACCGTCATTGTTTAATATAAACATAATCCTTAAGAACACATATTTGTCATTAAATAAAATAATTTTTATTTTTAATGCAAAAAGCAACAGTTCCGCCTATGTGTTATCATTTTAATTATTAGTTTTAAATAGAAAGAATTCCAAAACTTTACAGTCATTTATTTCATGCTGTTCAAAGTTCCTTTCCCTTCACTTGCAACTTTTTGCTCGTGGGCAACTATATTTCAGACCAATAAACTGATGAATTGTTGCTTGATTGAAAGATTTTATAAAATTGTCAGCAACAGTTAACAAAGTTTAAAACACACAGCAGGAATGAATCACACAGAGATACACCTTTCGTCAAACTTCTACACAACAATAAGAGGAATTTCAGCTCCGGCAGATTTAAAGAGAATCGAACAGTATATACTCAGCAGTTGTTTTGTTTTCTGTCAGGATCGAAGTTACGGGCCCTCGTCTTCTACCAGTATG
Source organism: Parasteatoda lunata (assembly GCA_949128135.1). Lineage (NCBI taxonomy): Eukaryota > Metazoa > Arthropoda > Arachnida > Araneae > Theridiidae > Parasteatoda > Parasteatoda lunata. The sequence continues at coordinate 4,910,192 of OX421980.1, read as the reverse complement.
TCATTCTCCATTTGCATTATCCAGCAGCCTCAGACGAAGCTAAAATTATAAGAGAAGAAGAGTTAAACTTTACATTGAAAATACTAAATTTAAAACTCTACTATACTAATAGTAAACAAATAATTATTAAATCAAAAAGAACATATCTTCTTTGAAAAAAATGCGCTAAAAAGCAGCAGAAATTTCATAAAAAGAGAGAATAAAAATAGAAATAAAGGAAGCGAAGGGAATAAAATAAATTATTCATATTTTTAGTTTATTTTATTCCCTTCGTTTCCTTTATTTCTATTTTTATTTAAAACTCTACATTACTTTACATTGAAAACATTAAATTAGTAAATTTAAAACTATTAAGCATTGAATATTTCTTTAAAACTTAAATCATTTAAAATAAATTTTAATAGGTCTAAAAATTAATAGGTAGATTTCAGTAACAACATGCACCAAAAAATCTTAGTATCACTGCGCAAAAATCGAAAAACATTTCATTTATAACCGCTCTCAAGTAATAATTTTATTCATTCTTAATTATTTTTTATTTTAAAAAAAGAAGAAATTGTAGTTCAAAACCCTTAAGCCCTTTTTAATTGAAGTGAATATTCAAGTATATATACAGATACAAAAATATATCAAATTCAATGCTTTTTAATTTTTTTTTTAAAGATAAAGTACAATGATACTTAACTATCAAAATATTTTTGTACATTATATAAGCTCCTAGAGCCAATAGGAAATATTCACACTTTTATTAAGAACTTCCTAAATAAAAATTCTAATATCTTTTCAGCACTGCTCTTCATTTAACGTAAACACAACTTTGAATAAACCATATTGTTGCTAATTTTTTAACCATTTGCTATCATTTATAAATTAATATAATTAATCATGTATCAAAAACATGCAAATCTGTCTATACTCAAGAAATGAAAATCAAAGTGTTTTACTAATTATTTTACAATATATTAAACAGGAAATTTAAATAATGTAACAATAGTGTTCTTCTTGTGAATATAATTTCAAACATTCTAAAGTGTACCTAATGGTTTTAACTAAAAAGTAGTCGATTAATTAATAATTATTTTAACATAGCAAACTCCTTTACTAAATATTATTTTTTAACTTTATCATTGTTGCAGTGAAATTCTGTCAGATGCGAATTACCATGTAAACATTGTTTTTACGAGCCTATTCTAAACTAACTACAATACTTGTAATGTGTAGTCGGACAATACGTTTCAACACAGTAGTCAACTAATACAAGCAATTATTATTAAAAATGAGCACAATCATAATATTTATTGAGAGATTTATTGAGAGATTTATTAAATCATTAAATTAATTCTTGAATGTTTTGAAGAAGTGGTCAAGATTATTAAGTGCACTGAATGTTTCTACAGGAAAAACACTACCTACAATACTACTTTAAAGTTTTATGTATCTATCATTGAAATTTATAAAGTTTACTAAAAAAATTACTAAATTATAAATACCTTTGAAGTTAAAAATGTCATTCTAGCTGATTACCACGATCAATGGCGGCGGCGATGTAAACATTCCCATTTCTAAGGAAGTTACAACTCAACAATTGCACTTTCGGAAACAACTTATTTCTGCTAATAATATCTATATGTTTTCTGGCATAAGTTTGAAGTGGCTCAAAATGATATTTTAGTTAATATATTTAATTTATTGTTTTCTTTTATAAATAAATGTTTATTTATTAATAATATGGGATAACCTTTCGCAAAATTGTGGCGCTGTACCAAAAGTAATGAAGTAGATGATTATTTTAAAATTTCGGATGTTAGATCGAATACTATATAATCTTATATCAAATTAGTTCTAACATTAGAAGATAGGATTCAAGAGTATAGCGTTTTCTAGCACGGCAGTATTATATTACATCTTGCCAGTATTAGATCATATCTTTTTGCTACCTGAGCAGTTGGGAATCTTTCTAACAAAATATGCCCTTCAGTTTACACATTAATGACGTCAAAAAAAGAAGAACTTTATGTCAAGAATTGATAGAATAGGGCATGGAGACAAACTTGGAATTCAAGCCAGATTTTATTTTGACAGATTTTGAAAAGGCTGCAATTAATGCGGTAAATTTAGAATTTCAGGGGTCACAGAGCAAAGGTTGTCTATTTCATCTGTGCCAATCGATTTATAGGAAAATCCAAGAACATAGTTTGGCAAAGAAATATGGCACAGATGAAGAGTTCAATTTATCAATTCGTCAGATTCCTGCTTTGGCTTTTTTATAATCTTTGCAAATACCAATGGCATTCGAAGAATTAAAAGGTATAATGCCTGCGGATGCTAAACCTATTGTTGACTGGTTTGAAGAAAACTATGTGTATAGCCGTATTCGAAGAGTTTTAAATAATGGCCAAATTAACAGATGCTTGCCTCTTTTTCCCCCGAAATGTGGTCGGTGTTTGAAAATGATGAATTTTCATTTCCTCGAACACAGAACAATGTCGAGGCCTGGCATAGAAGGTGGGAGACACTTGTTGGACGTTCTCATGTAGGAATCTTTGCCATAATTTAAGAAATTCGCAAAGAACAAAATGAAACTGAATCGAATATTGAGAAGATAATCCGAGGTGACTTCACTCAGAAAAAAAGGAAAAGTGATATCACAAAAGAAATAAGGTTACAATCAATTATTTCCAACCGGAACAATTTAACTATCTTGGATTTTCTTAGAGGTATTGCTCATAACCTCTCATTATAATTTTATTCCATTTAAGTCTTACTAGTAAAAAGTATATAATTTTTTGTTCGAAAAGTAATGCTTTTTTTTTAATTTTGTATTTGTGAGCCTTGTATTTAAAAAGAAAAAAACAAAAAATTATGCGAAGAAAATTATTTTTGAAATATCATCCTGAATAGACACTAATTATTTTCTTTAAAAAGTTGCAATATTCAACAAAATCCGATTTTGATTTTTAATCCTTATCCTTTAGAAATTTTTTTTTAAACTAAAATCCAATTTTATTTTTTAACTAATCCTTATATAATAGTTTAGTATATTGTTTTTATTTACATAATATAATTTTTTTAATATATGAAAACTAATACGTGGAATAATATCAGGTGTTACTATTTTGAATAATGATAATTTAATTTGATTAAATAAAACAAATATTCACCTAGTTTAATATATCTTCAATATTAATATATCTTCTCAATATTAAAATTCAGATTTGTTTTGGTTATTTGCACATACAAAATATATTTAGCTATATTTTAAAAATCAATTCACTTGGATGTTTTTTTTTAACAAATAAATATAAATAATGGGATACTTTACATTATTAGTCCTCTTTTTTGTATTCAATTCATTCATTTCTGTAATCAATTACAGCACATTTATATTTGATATGCATATGTATTTTTTAAATTTGGTGAGGTATAACTAACACACTGAGATATTTGTTAAGGTACCTAACTAGAATTGAAATTAATATATATATATATATTTGATTTGTATCTAAGAAAAAAATGTGTTTTATTGTGCATTACTTGCGTTGTTTGGATCTTTTTGAAAAACAAAAATAACTTTAAGTTGATTCAATATATGTGTAAAACGAAATTTTGTTATTTTAGGTGAAATTTTTTAAATAAAAATGTTATAAACTTACACTAAATGAGATACTTGTCAATACATTCTTTTAATATCGAATTCCAGTTTTTTTTTATTATTATTTGTAAATAAGATAAATATGTTCAATTATTTCCTATTTCACCATTTTTTTTAAAAATTAATTCATAATTGGATAATTCAATGTCGAAAAAATACTTTTCAGACACAAGAAAATTGTAATAAAAATGTTACACGTATTTGAATTTCAGACAAAAAATCGAGAGGAGTATGCTACAAAAATATATTATTATATTATGTTACGTATATATTACACATTATATCATTTACTCAAAACAAATGAATGTATTTGGGATTCGTCGCCTACAATTCATTACTTGATTATTTTGTATCGATGTCTATAATTTCTGTAGTCATTTTATTTTATTTTATAACCGTCGTTGAACAGCCGACCTAATTTCATGGATTTACGATTACTGATGTTCAACTCCTTAGCCTTGTAATTTTGAACCAATCCAGAAGGCAAGGAAACTTCTGAATCAGTACCCCCAGAGGTATTGATCTGTTATGGGAACATGGAGAACTTTGAGACTCGTCAGATTTAACGTTCATTAGTCACCATTCACTACACGGGGAGTCTTCGGTCGGCGAGGATCGAACCCACGACCTCTTGGGCATGGGCCCAGCGCCCTACCGACCAGGGCTATCCCGGCCCTCTGTAGTCATTTGCAAATATTGTGTATTTCTTAAATATCTTTTAATTTCATGAAATAAAACTAACACTAAATAGGGTACTTATTATTTGTACAGTTCGCAAAAAAGAAAGATAAAAAAAAATTTAAAAAAAATTTAAAAAAAAGATATCACCCTGAATAACTTTCGTTCTAATGATCGGATTTTCACGAACTAAGTGTCAATCTTAATGGTTTCGGGGGTGACTCCAAATATGGTAATTAATTAGTGCTAACTAATAATTAAAATACGAAATCAGACACAAAACATACTTTCTCTGAATAAACATATATTTTTTTACATATTTGGATTCCTTATCTACAAAATATAGGGAGTAGTCGCAATCTGGGAAATGTGGTCCCAATAATTTGGTCAGGAGAGTGATTCAAAGTTTGGACCCCTCAATGTTAATTTCGCTTTTTGCGTTTTCAGTCATATTTTAAAAACTACTGAAGAAATTCAAAAAAAAAAAAAAAAATAATGATTAGTGCCCACTCATAAAACTCATTTACTCAAAGATAATTTCATAAAAAAATAATTTTTAATAATTATTTATTATTTTTTATTATTTAATTAAAGTGAGGATGAAAAAATTTTGAATTATAAGGTATGGATTTTTTATACCATTTTAATCTACATATTTTTCAATTGAAAAATCTAAAGTTTCAACTGCTTTTATTTATTAGAAGATGAGAAAATAAAAATTAATTATTTTTAAAAAAATTATTTGGCGACAATGAAGAAATGATTAAATGGGGCGATTAATATTAAAATGTGATAACTTACGAGGAACTTGACTTTGCGCACGCAGCGTAGAATTTCATTCGTATTTTTTTCGCTAATAATCGTTTGCTAATCTTTTTATTTTTTTAAAATTATAAAATACGATGTTTCTTTTTTAGTCGTCTAAAATTCTATTTGCAACTTAGTAAAGAAATTTGAATGAAACATTTTATAGAATAAAAAACATTTTATTCAACGAATGTCGTGTTTTATAAAAGCATGCTTCTGATAGAATATAATTATACACCAGATTGTGCTTAGTTAATGTGATTATTTTTTATTTTTTAACTTTTTTTCTCAGTAACTGATTTTTTTTCTCAATAATTATTTTGACCCAATTTTTTTTAAATTTTGGCTACCCCCCCCCCTAATTCAAGTGTCTGGATTCCAAATATGTAAAAAAAAAAAATATATGTTTATTCAGAGAAAGTACGTTTTTGTGTCTGATTTCGTAACTTAATTAATAGTTAGCACTAATTAATTAGCATATTTGAGGTCACCTCCCGGAAGATTGACACTTAGTTCGTGAAAATCCGATCATTAGAACGAAAGTTATTCAGTGTGATATCTTTTTTTTTTGCGGACTGTACACAAATACAGTAATATTTAGTCGTAAATACTAGAAGAAAATTCAAAAATTAGCTTTAAACTTTAAATTAATTTAGACTAAAACTATAAACTTTAAATTTTTTTAAAATATTATAGCCAATTCCGTTGTTAAACTTTATTTTTCAAATGCTCAGAAAAATGTAATAAAAAAGTTTAAGTTACCATTAATTAAGAATAAGTATTTACATAATATAATTAATTTTTTTTCAAGAAACTTATTTTATGATCAGATTTTAAGCTAAAATCCAACTGTTATTTGAAAAGCATTAAATACTTATTATACGAGAACAAACAGGAATTAAAAAATATTAAATATTTTTAATGACACAGTTGTACTAAAAAACAAAAAAAAAAAAAAAAAAAACGTATTAAAGTAAATAGTATATCTTCTAAAATTATTAATAAAAACATTTATGAATAGGGAATATTGGGTGATGATGTAGATTTTAAAGATGTATACTAGTTTCTGGCGGATTAGGTGCTTTTTTGAAAGGTACACTATTACATAATTTGAGTAAAATGACTTAAAATATGAAAAAAAAAATCATATATCATTAGAAGTTTAAAAACCATTTCATCGGGAATATAAAGTACAAAAGTGTTTTTTCGAAATAGAAAAACGTATTATCATTCATTCTTAAGACTCTAGATATCATACATGCAATATAGTGTTTTCATATCTGTAAAAGTTCTACAGCTTTAAGAGTGGATACATTATGGAAGAAATTTTCGACGAAATGATCCTGTCGACGAAGTGACCATGTCGACGAAACAGCCCTGTTGACAAATAGACTTGACGATAATTTTAACCTGTCGATAAAAATTGGCTTGTCGACGAAACGACCCTGTCGACCAAATAACCCTGTCGACGAAATGACCCTGTCGACGAAATGACTTGTCGATGAAATGACCCTGTAGACGAAATGACCCTGTCGACGCAACGATCCTGTCGACAAAATGACCCTGTCGACGAAATGACCATGTCGACGAAACAGCCCTGTTGACAAATAGACTTGACGATAAAAATTGGTCCTGCCGATAAAAATTGGCCTGTCGATGATAAAAGCCATACGATAAAAATTGGCCTGTTGACAAATAGACTTGACGATAAAAATTGGTCCTGTCGATAAAAATTGGCCTGTCGACGAAACGACCCTGTCGACGAAAGACCCAGTCGACGAAACGACCCTGTCGATGAAACGACCCTGTCGACGAAATGACCCTGTCGACGAAATGACTTGTCGATAAAAAGACCCTGTCGATGAAATGACCTGTCTGCGAGACGACCCTGGTCGAGGAAACGGCCCGTCGACGAAATGACCTAGTCGATGAAATAGTCAGTCGATGAAGTGGTGTCGATGAAATGGCCTGTCGATGAAGTGATTGTCGATGAAATGAACCAGACCCAAAAATTTATCCCGTATAACTTAAAAGATACATTCGTTTTTTTAATCGGAACATTCAGACATAATTTTTTGAATTCGTCATTATTTATTATGCTAACCTTACTTCCGGAATCACATTTGAAGCGATGTTCAATGCTATTCAATTTAACTGGGACATACATTTTTTCATCATGATTGAAACTGTTCAAAAATACATCATAAATTTGATTTACGTAAGTACTCAGTTCATTAGAATCATTTGTTATTTGATTTATATTTCAATTTCTAGATCTATTTCTGAACTGTTTTGATATACACACGTTAGCTAAATGACCTCGTTTTATGCAAGATTTACATCGTAATTTATTTTTAAGAAAACAATCTTGAGTTTTATGATTTGTCTTTCCACAATGTAAACTAAATCCCTCTAATCCAAGTTCTTTTAAATTAATATTGCTCTTATTTTTCATAGGCGAGTTTGATCTACTTCTGTTTTGAGGTTTACTTTCGTCTTCGGAATTTCGAAAATTACTGTTGTATTTTTTCTTTGCATTGTAACTTTATATTTTATTAATAGAATTAGGATAATTACTCTTATAAACTTCTTTATTTTCGATTTTAGCAGCTTTTTATCAAATGTAGCATCCCCTTGTTGCAATAATTTTTCACGAATATCGGCATCAGCTAAACCTCTGCTAAATTGTGATAATAAGTTTAACATAGATTTAGAACAGTTATTAGAATTACATTCAGATTTGAATTTAGCATTTTTTGTTAAATTTTTCAATGAAGAAACGAGCTCACCTTGATGTTCATGTCTAGAAAAAAATTTATGTTGTTCGGTTAGAACATTCGGTTTTGGTGATAATTGTTTAAAAGCAATAGCAGTTCTTGAAATGTTTTTGTTGACGGAATATCCGGGGCAGTAAGACTCGAAAGCAGCTGGTATTGTCGTGAACCAAGACAGTTTATTAATACGAGTACTTATAATTCTTCCGTTTCTGGATCATCTGCTAACAGTCCGTTTAATTTGAAATAATTTTCAAGTCTTTGAGAATAATTATCAAAGGATTCGACAGCGGCATCAAAAGGATTGAATGATAAGTTCGATTCTGGTGAATCTCCCGCCAGCCCCCGCGATAGGGGGGGTGGGCTCAGGATCAAGAAATAATACACAATTTTAGGATTGCACAACCTGCTGCTCGCCGTAACACGTGAACATAATAATAATAAATAAAAAAAACATTATGTACTCCCCCTAAATAAAAAGAAAGAAAAAATTTTGAATAGCGCATTGAACGTACCAAATCTAAATCAATGTAGTTTTTTGATCGCTTTTTTCGGGGGTTATCACTACAGATTTCAAAAATCATACATAAAAATCCCGACAAATTTTAATACGATAAAATCTTGATTCTTGAATTTCGAATTTTAGTAATCACTTTCAAAGCTCTTTGAGTCTATTTTCTTGTGACTGTTCCGATAGTGTTTCCGTGGTATTATTGTCGAATTTCCACCAGTTTCTTAAAGTCCCGATCTTATTAATACGATATTATAACGACTCGCGACTTTTAAATCGTGCGAATAGTTATCACCTTAGACTTGATTTATTTGTGTCATTTTAATCGGAAATCTAATCTATTTATAAGCTTGTTATAATAATTAATATTAAAGTAGTTAGAGAAAATGGAAACCATTATGTACATATTTTCCCGGCATTGTGCTTGAAATTTTTAAAAGGAAAATAAAGGCAGATATAAGTATAGACAATTTAGTTTCCTTTCGCATTTTTTCTTCTTTTTTAGGATAATAAAACTTCAAATGGAATTATTTTTTTTCTTTTCTTCATTTTAATCTTGTGACTTAAATAGGAAATAAATCTTTTAAAACGTACATATTTTGTTAAGTTGTGTCAAATTTAAATTCTAAATTCAACTTGTCGAATGAAGAGAGTGTTACTTTAAGAGCTAAAATAAAAGTTTATGTTATGTTAGTTATTTAATATATAATAGATCACAATTATATATCAATTAATGTCTTATAAATAAAGCTCTTAGAAATATTCTGAATTAATATAATACATGAAAACTATTTTAGGATAATCTTATTTTTCCAAATATGGCCATGGCTACTGTACCAAAGGAAAAGTCCATAAAAGATATGATAAAATAATTGCTAAAAAAATTTAGCTAAAAAAATATTCTTTTGAACGAGCATAAAATGTTTTTTAAAGGAAGGTAATGTAATGTTACTATTAAATATTTTGAATTGTTCTGAGAATTTTCTATAGTTGCGGTTTATTAAAACCAAATTATTCTGTTATGTGACCAAATTACTACGTTAAACTTTTTCTTAAATTTTGCACTTGAGCGTTAGTTGAAAATATAAAAAAAGAGAGAGACGAAGTGCACGTTTACAGAAGAAATAATTAAAAATTCATATGATCAAATTTAATCAACACACATAGATCAACAAATACATAATTATTAATAAAGTAAATTTTTGCCTTAGCGGTTATTCGTTTAAACATTCAATGGTGCACGCACATTTTTTTTTAAAATTTACATATTGTCTGGGATGATAAGTAAGTTGAAAATTATAAGCGGTTAGAAATTAACCTAATCGAGAACCTTTACATGCAGCTTCAGTTTACAAGCAACAAGCAATTAACATATAAAATAAAGGATTTAAACATCAATATTTTTTTAACAAAGCCATTACCCGAATAAATCTCCATGAATATACAATGAATATGAATTTGTGCAAAGAGTTTATAATTTTTTTATGGTTATAAATACAAGTCCTAAAATAAATTATAAACAAATTGGGTTAATAGTAATGCAAATGTATGCAAATTGGGCAAAACTCAATTAAGTAGTTTCCTACGTGCTCGAACTAATTAGCTTGTTTTAATTTGGTCCACAGGCCAGTATTAGAAACTATATATATATATATATATATGGGTGATTCTCACGAAATATGACAATTCACTGTCCCTTGCCCCAAGATCTAATACTATAATTCTAAAAGAAACTTTTATTAAAAAAATTAATAAATAGCATTGCTGTTAGGATTTTAAAATAACTCTGCACTAGCATTGACTGTTTTGTATAGTTAAAAAATTTAATTGAACTTCAAAATATCATTTGCCTGGCATGTCCCAAACAATGTTTCCAATAATAACTAGCTTCAAAACTTCCTATAAATTTTTCAATATCTAAATTTTTTTATCTCAACCGGTGTAAGCATTACTAGAATATACGCAGAGGGTATTATCTACAAAAACTTTGTTTAAATAAATTTTTTCTGTCAATAATTTGTTTGTCCCAAGAAAATCTGTCATTTTCCTGGCTACTTTTATTTAGTGGTTTATAACCAAAATAGATAGAGCAAGCAATCAATATCTTATGTTAATACATTGATTAGATACCCTCCTATATGAACATGTCTTGTTGCATAAATAAAGAACCAATTTTCTGGTTCCAAGTCTATTTCAAAAATTTTTTCAAGAAGAGTAGGTTTTTGTGTTGTCATTTTCCTGGCTTCTTGAAATCATTAATAAAATAAACTACATAGATATCTGATTTATTTTAAAAAATCCTGTTGTTTTCTACAGAATATAAACGTCTTAGGCAAAATATTTAATTAAAGTAAAGTTATATGCTATAAAATGGCGAATTTGTCATTATCCTGGCTGTCATTTTCCTGGCTTATGAATGCCAGGACATTGAAGTGTTACCAGAAATTTTTTTTTAACTGCTAATACTGTAAGGAGGGAAAGCAAATATTAACCCAATACCAAGTTTATGTATGATTGTAATATGCTTGGATGTAATCAAAGTTATTTATTTATTTAATGATTGATTATTATCCACAATTTTATTCTGTATATATCTGCAACAAAAATTTTTTTGATTCCTTCTACAGTGGATAAAAAGAATTAATTTAAGCAATTTATGGTCCATATAACATAAAGGCTTAAGTTGAGTAACTTACTATTAACTTAAAATGAGAGTTTTTTAAACTTCTAAGCTAATATGTCATTTTCCTGGCATTCAAGATTTCGTGAATTTCTATTATATTTTTTTTTCCCGAGCAAATGTCATTAAACTACACTACTGTCTGTAAGATATTAATAAGTGTAACTAAAGAAGTATACAAAAAAATTTTTTAGATTACTTTGACGACTTTAAATTTGAAGAAATTCTTTGGTCCGAATTGTCATATTTCGTAAGAATCACACATATATATATCTGTGTGTATGTGGAGCTGTTGTTACAATATTATGGTGTAATAACTGCGAAGATTACATCATCTACCACCATGTAATACTTGAGGATAGTTGCATCATAGTAGTAAGCGCCCCTCTTCGTGCTACGGAAGTGAGGTCATAGTCTGCTTATTTTTGCCCGTCTATAAACCGGAAATTGCTTATTTTTGCCCATGTGCTTATTTCTGCCCGCCTGTGTTAGTTTCGGTTTCTGTTTTTAATTTAGTTTCGTTTTTTAAATATTATTTTCATTTATCTTCTTCCTATCATTTTCTCAATCTGCGCATTTTAAAAGAGGGCGTTGTTTTTCTTTTGGTTTAAGTGATTCCTTTTCATTTGGTTTGCTTTAGAGTTCGCTGTCTGACCTTGTTTATGTGAGTTTTTATTTTCTGTTGATTTTTATTTTCTGAAGAATTTGAGTTTCTGATGAGTTGTATGAGTTTCTTTTCTGTATTAGTTTTATGTCTTGCATGTTTTTTTCTCCTGGACTTTTAAACAAAACCTTCGGGGTACTGAGGAAGGTTTTTAGGCTTTTGCCTTCTTCCTCAATAGAAAAGGTTTTGTTTTTTGGCCACTGGGGCCGGTACCCCCTGAAGACGTCGGCTTCAGTGGTCATATTTTTAATATTTTTAATATTTTTAATTTTGTTTTTTTTCTTTTCTACATTTATTTCTATTTTTATTCTCTCTTTTTTTGAAAATTCTGCTGCTTTTTAGCGCATTTTTTTAAAAGAAGTTTTGTTCATTTTGTTTAGATATTAATTGTATTCTTTTAGTATTATTTCATTTATTACTTTTTTTTGAGGGTGGCAACACTTATTATTTTTAATATTAGTTTTTAAGGGTAGCAATACTTATAAACTTTGTTATTTGGGGGAGAAATTGTATATTATGAAGTAATGACGTCATCTTTTATTACATAATACATAAATGATATCATGCTTTTACTCTAATGGCGCCATCTATGTGGGAATGTTAGAAATAAAATAACTTTAAATCTATTTTAATATTTAAATCTGTTTTATTATTATTTATTAAATATAATTAAGGCTGAGGATCAAACTCACGCCAATCAAAAAACCTTCGTGGGTCAGTAGTTGGATATCATAACCACTGACCTACGAATGCTTGTTAAGATATGTGTTAATAAGTTAAACTTTTTTTTTCTGAACACGTGTATAAATGAAAAGGATTTGATATCGATATCATCCTACAGTTTCTTCGATATATTTTTACTTAATCTTTGACAATTATTAAATAATTATTTATGCCCCTTCTTATTGCTATTATAACATTCTCTGGGTGGCAACGGTACTGACCATACACGTGTTAAAGTTTGACGCGTTTTGGGAGAAATCGTATATTATGAAGTAATGACGTCATCTTTTTTATTACATAATAAATAAACGATATCATGCATATGCTTTTACTCTAATGGCTCCATCTCTACCTAAAAAGAATATATTAATAACTCTTCATTTTATTTATTTTTTAACATCAATATAGCTGATATAAATGACTGCAATTATTATTATCCTAATCAAAATTAATGAATACATTTTAAAATAAAATTGATTTAATATTAAAATAAAAAAATTTTTTATTAAGTACTGAGAACATTAAAAGTATTAGAATTAAAGCCATAGTAATTTTAGATCAATGAATGTTGTTTTATAAGATTAGATATTTATCACCGTCGTTCGGATTTACGGCTATCTATGTAGTCTTGTCATTTTTGAACCCAGAACACAAGGAAACTCCTAGATCTTGAGACAATGCGTGTCTTTGTAGAGAATTTTGTGAGTACGCATGTTGTATGAAGAGGAAAACCACGAAAACCTCCTACGGTTAGTCCGACGATAAATAATGGACTTGGTTTCGTTAGCCAGTATCCTGTGAATGTACAGAGATCAGAGGAAAACTTAAGGTTTAATGAAATAAATGTTATCATTTTATATATATATTTTAATGGTGTCATCTATACTTAAAATGCTAGAAGGAGAATATATTAATAATTCTTCATTTTAGTTATTTTTTGATATATGTATAGTTGATATAAATGACTGTAATTATTATTAACCTATTCAATGAAAAATACACCCTTTAATAATTAATACAAAAAAAAAGTTTCAGAAAAATATATAGAATTTTCTGAAAAACTAGAAAATTATTACAAAAATATTAGATTTTTTTTTGAAAAACTAGAAAATTTTTACAAAAGCAAAAAATATTTTACTAAAAGATAGAAAAATTTTATAAAAATTTTTTTTTTTTTCTGAATTGTTAGAAATTTTTTATAAAAATATTTTCTGAAACATTAGAAAGTTTCCCTCAATAATAAAAATATTTTCTGAAAACTGGAAAATGTTGTTAAAAAGTTTGAAATATTTTTACAAAACTAGGATATTTTTTACAAAAAGCAAAAATATTTTACTAAAAGATGGAAAATTTTCATAAAAATAAAAAATATTTGGAAAATGTTGTTAGAAAGTTTGAAATATTTTTACAAAACTAGGATATTTTTTACATTTTATATTATATTTATATAATATTTCGAACAAACTTGTCTTATCTCTTCTTCTCTAGATAAGCTCTAACTATGTCCTTCCTATATCCTCATGTTTATAGATTAACTACATACTTACAGTTGTGAGTAATTCATAAAGCACAGATAAAATTTAAAGGATACGGAGATCTATCTTATTAAATTTTGTGAGAAAATAGTTATAATCCCACGCTCAATAATCAGTGACATACTTTAAATTCTCACTTGTTGATAAAATATTCCAAACTAAGTAAAACTCAAATTCAAAATATTATTCCATACGCTGTGGTATTGTTGAGGATTAATTTTTTTTCAGACTATTATATTTTTCGTTGTATTCGTCTTATAAAGGATAAACCATGTCAAAACGAGCAAGAGATTCTGAAAAAGTAAGAAATATTTCTTTCATTATTTTACTAAACATTTTCTATTCAAATTAACTCCTTTTTTAAAATTTTACTCATTAATTATATTTTTCTATATTTCTAAAATTATGTGAAGCATCTTAAATACAATTATTCATAGTTATTCGTAGTTTATTTAAAGTTTTTTTAATTTTACATACTATTAAATATTTTTTCTGTATGTGGGTTCTGAACCACCTTAACCTATACGACTAAGTATAATTATTTGAATTTTATCTTAAGTTTTGATTTATTTATTGAATTGAACTTTTATAGTTTAACTGTATCTTTGAATGAATTGTTTTTATTTATAAGATCAGAGAAGTTATTTTTATGCTACAATTACATATTTCAATTAATAATTTATTTGCGTTTGCTTATTAATTTTTATTTATAACATTAACAAGTTAATTTTGATTGTTTATTCTGATTACTTCCATTTGTTAATTTTATTTTTAAAAATTTTGAAGCAATTTTTATATTATTTTTACAGTGTGATGATGGAACTGAATTTAATTTCAGTGAACCAGGTTTTGATTTTAACGAATCAGATGATGATGTAATCATTGTTTGCTTTTTTTTTGTCTTTGAGTTAAAAAATATTATTTTTATTTATTAAATTTATTCAACATGTTTAAATTTATTCGACATAATTATTCTTAATCAACAGCTATAATCTTTAGTTCTTAGGTGGATTGTCTCAAGATTAGGTGGATTGTCTTGAAAGACGATGATTCATTAATGGGTGAAGTTACTCAGGATTTTATAGAATCTACACAAGTTTTTCAGAATTTACCACTTTATTACCAAGTTGGTTCGGGATTTGAGGTAATAATTTTATTTTAAATCTATTTTCAAATTGAAAATATCTCTGCCCCTACTCCCTCTTAATATCATCTAATTTATTTTCATTATCAATCTAAATCAGACCTTTCCAGTAGTGGATCAGTATATGTTGAAGGATTACCGCGTCCTGCACAAATTGATGATGTAAGTTTTAACTGGAATTATTCTTTTTCGTCTTTTTATTTGTTTTACGGTTATTTATTTATTATCTCAACTAAATACAGCTTCCACAACTCCCAATGGTTACTTTTATTACTATCTTAAATTAAATATATTATGTTTCTTGTAGTACTGTCTTTTCCAGATTTTCGTGTTGTAAAATCTATACTTAATTCTTTACTTGTTAATTTTATTTTTAGTTGAATCCTGCGATAATCCTTGAATTACGATCTGGAAGGTGGAATGAAAAATATAATGCGGATCAAGTCTGTTTCCGGGCACGGATAGAGAAAAACTTCCAGAAAAACTGCCTATGAATTTGCGAGAGACACCACTTTCAACAATTGTTGACGCTGTACGTTACTTATTCGATTTACTAATTCAGAAGGTTTGTAACCCAAATGATGGTTCGCCTCCGTTAAGTCCTGGTGATTTAATCCGTTTCTGCATCCAAGCGAAGGGGTTGGACAAGCCTATATCAACATGTTTAATGCCAGTTTCAGAACTCACAACTGCGAAAGTTGCGTCTTGTGTTATCAAGGTGCTACAATCCAAAGACCAGATCGAATTAGATTCTGGATTTTATGTTGACATCACTACAATTAGGAGAGACGTTAGCGCAGGAAGAAGAGAAAAATAGCGTGCATAGTGCAACAGTGTTTTGTGGGTTAGCCTAACGGTATCCCTTTGACATCATCAGTTCACCAAAGAGAGGATTAGGGCTCCTGGCGATTGACCTCTATGAAAAAATGCGTCTTAACCCATACCCCACTCGGGTGATGAGGAAAATGGGTTTTTTGTGTTTGCATGAAATGTGTGTGTGTGTGTGTGTGTGCGTGCGTGTGTGTGTGTGTTTGTTTGCAAGTAAATGAATGTTTTCATGGAAATGAAAAAAAACTTTCTAATATTTCATAAAATATTTTTCTTTTTATAAAAATTTCGATCTTTTTAAGAGAATATTTATGTTTTTACAAAAAAATGTTCTCTTTTAAGAAAATATTGTTATTTTTGTAACAAAATTCCTAACATTTCAGAAAATATTTGTTATTTTTATGAAAATTTTCTGTCTTTTAGTAAAATATTTTTGCTTTTTGTAAAAAATCTGCTAGTTTTGTGAAAATATTTCAAAATTTTTAACAAAAAATTGCAGTTTTTCAGAAAATATTTTTATTTTTGTAACAAAATTTCTCTTTTAAGAAAATATTTTTACTTTTTGTTAAAAATTTTCTATCTTTTAGTAAAATATTTTCCTTTTTTGTAAAAAATATCCTAGCTTTGTAAAAAATATTTCAAATTTTTTAACAAAATTTTCCAGTTTTCAGAAAATATTTTTATTTTTGTAACAAAATTTATAACATTTCAGAAAATATTTTTTATTTTTATGAAAATATTCTATCTTTTAGTAAAATATTTTTGCTTTTTGTAAAAAATATCCTAGTTTTGCAAAAATATTTCAAAATTTTTAACAAAAAATTGCAGTTTTTCAGAAAATATTTTTATTTTTGTAACAAAATTTATTAATTAATATATTCTTATGTTAATATATATTAATTAATATATTAATTAATATATTAATTAATATATTCTCCTTCTAGCATTTTAAGTATAGATGACACCATTAGAATATATATATATAAAGTGATAACATTTATTTTATTAAACCTTAAGTTTTCCTCTGATCTCTGTACATTCACAGGATACTGGCTAACGAAACCAAGTCCATTATTTGACGTCGAACTAACCGTAGGAGGTTTTCGTGGTTTTCCTCTTCATACAACAGGGGTACTCACAAAATCCTCTTCAAAGACACGTATTGTCTCAAGATCTAGGAGTTCCCTTGTCTTCTGGGTTCAAAAATGACAAGACTACATAGATAGCTGTAAATCCGAACGACGGTGATAAATATCTAATCTTATAAAACAACATTCATTGATTTAAAATTACTATGGCTTTAATTCTAATACTTTTAATGTTCTCAGTACTTAATAAATAAATTTTTTATTTTAATATTAAATCAATTTTATTTTAAAATGTATTCATTAATTTTGATTAGGATAATAATAATTACAGTCATTTATATCAGCTATATTTATGTTAAAAAATAAGTAAAATGAAGAGTTATTAATATATTCTTTTAAAGTAGAGATGGAGCCATTAGAGTAAAAGCATATGCGTGATATCGCTTATTATGTAATAAAAAAAAGATGACGTCAATACTTCATAATATACGATTTCTCTCAAAACGCGTCAAACTTTAACACGTGTATGGTCAGTACCGTTGCCACCCAGAGAATGTTATCATAGCATTAAGAAGGGGCAGAAATAATTATTTAATAACTGTCAAAGATTACGTAAAAATATATCGAAGAAACTGTAGGATGATATCGATATCAAATCCTTTTCATTTATACACGTGTTCAGAAAAAAAAAGTTTAACTTATTAACACATATCTTAGCAAGCATTCGTAGGTCAGTGGTTATGATATCCAACTACTGACCCACGAAGGCTTTTTGATTGGCGTGAGTTTGATCCTCAGCCTTAATTATATTTAATAAATAATAATAAAACAGATCTAAATATTAAAATAGATTTAAAGTTATTTTATTTCTAACATTCCCACATAGATGGCGCCACTAGAATAAAAGCATGATATCATTTATGTATTATGTAATAAAAGATGACGTCATTACTTCATAATATACAATTTCTCCCCCAAATAAAAAAGTTTATAAGTATTGCCACCCTTAAAAACTAATATTAAAAATAATAAGTGTTGCCACCCTCAAAAAAAAGTAATAAATGAAAATAATATTTAAAAAACGAAACTAAATTAAAAACAGAAATCGAAACTAACACTACAGGCGGACAGAAATAAGCACATGGACAAAAATAAGCAACTTCCGGTTTATAGGCGGGCACTATGACGTCACTTCCGTATCACGAAGAGGGGCGCTTACTACTCATCATCCTCTTTGTCGTTGAGAGGCGTCAGCGAATCGAAACGGTAAAACTCCCGAATTTGTAATTAACTATTAACTCTCTTCGATAGAACAATCTAATTTCTTATTCACACGCATTTTGGCGACCACTGCGAGAAGGCAGCTCTCACCAATCATATCTGTTAAACTTATTTCCTTTTATTTCTATTAAATGTTAAGTTTGATTATTAAATTATGGTCGTTATTTCATCTTATGCTGCACGAACTCCTACAAATAATGGGGGCTTACATCCGTGGTTTGAATATCGAGCAGAAATTTTGAACTTTGAAATCCCGAGCAGGGGATTTTTCAGTCTAATAACTTTTGAAATCCAGAGTAGAGGACATCACCGAATTCTACGCTCCTGAAGGAGCGGAAACTAAAATTAACATTCACTCGAATGTTGTTCCTGCTTTAAAATTCCGACTTGAATCTGCGAGTAGGGCAGTTAAGATCCATAAATTTTCCAAGAAGTGCAGCAAAAAATCAGCGAGTGGAGAAAAGCAGCAGCTGAGACCTCTGAACATTCCCAAATCAGCAAAAATTAAACCTGCCGTAAAGGGCAGGGCAGTCAACTTTTCCCGGAAGTGCAGTTGTGAAATCCTTGGATATACCTGAAAGAGATACGAAATCTGAACCACTGGCCTAATTCATCGAAAACATTGGATTAGCATTGGACACGGAGTCTCTTCAATCAAGGTAGGAAATTTTCAATTTTAAAAATGCATAAAAACTCACAGAAAGAAGACCTAGTAAAAGTATTAGAGGAAATAGAAGGCATCGCAGACAGCAGAGATAATATTGTTAAATTAAAAGAAAAAATTATATCTACCGAAATATTTAAAAATGATTCAGAATTTGTCAAAAATTTAATAACTAACGCCGTGGAAGAAAGAGTACAAACAGCGGACAGGGACCTTAAACAAAGGAAAGAAATGCTTTTATTAGAGGCGAAAAACAAAGCATATGAAATTGACTTTCCCAAAACAATAAATGATTCACCTGAAACAAACATTGAGAATCTAATTCATAGCATTAAAAATCTATCTCTTCCAGTTCCGTCGAAACCTAAACATTTTAATAAATTTTTTTCATCGTTGGAAAGAGCTTTTGCTATGAAAAACATAAATGAGAGGCTTAAAGCCGAAATCTTAATCAACATAATAGGTGAAAAAGCAAACAGCGTCTTGTTATACATTGAAGATGATGATTTAAAAAATTATAAAAATTAAAAGCTTTAATAATGCGCGATTTTCAACAAACTCCCCAAGAAAGTTTGAATAACTTTAAAAATGCATCAAATATGAATTGAACTTTAAATATGCATCAAATATGAATTGAACTTTAAATATGCATCAAATGTGAATTTGCTACTCGCTTAAATTCACATTTCGAGTATTATTGCAAATTACGTAAAGTTGAAACATTTAAATCATTATGCAACTTAATCATATCGGATAAAATAATTGAGACATTAAATAAAGAGATGACCGGTCATATTTTAATCCGTCAGGGAGAAAATTGGTTTAATCCCGTCGAATTAGCACGAGAATTAGACATCTACATTACGTCTAAAAATATGCCTCACAGAGAAGTTTCCAATACCCATAAATATGGGCAGAACACTTTTTTTCGAAGCGAGAACACATTTTTTCGGAATGAAAACAGAGATTTCCGAAAAAACCTCCCGGATCATTTTTCTCGAGCTATAGATATACAAAATAGCGCGGAGAGAAATTGTTATGTTTGTGGAGAAATTAATCATTTTGCTCGCTATTGTCCAAAAAGATTTTTAAAAAACATATGATTCCAGAAGCAATAATTCAGGAAGAAAAAATACCTCTCCTAGTGAAAACTTAAAAAATGTAAATTCCTGCAAACCATCTGGAGAAAATAATTTTAAGCACGAGTTGAAGTATGCTCAGATTTATTTAAAAAATAATATCCCAGTGAATGCCATTATTGATTCTGGGACTGAAGTATCGGTGATTAATTCAAATAAAAAAAAAATATGTGAGCCGCCTTTGTCTAACATAATATTAACATCATGTTTTGGGGATAGACGAAAAGCGAAACTTATAGATATCGAAATGTCCATAAATCCCAATACGTCAAGGTTGAAGGTCAGCGTCGCTGTTTCGGATAATCTTGAAGTAGAAGCGATCCTAACCCCAACGATTTACGACCAATTAATAAAACTAGGTCAGCTTTCTTCAAGTGTAAATACTCAAACCGAAACTTCTAAGAGAGAAGATTTCTGTAAGCGCTGTAATTTGAATTTTATTAATGATTCTTGCTCTTGTGAGTGTTTTTTATTTAATATCAACAATGTGTATAGTAGTGATGAACTTGATTTATGACATGTTAATGACTCTTGCATTAGAAATGAACCGTCAGTGTTGATTAATAATTATAAACCAAACAAAATTAAAGAGTAAAGACACTAAGTTAACAATGAAAATTATTTTAAAAGATGAAATTCCAGTATGTCAAAGAGCTAGACGTTTATCTTTTTCTGAGAAACAGAAAGTAAATGCTCAGATAACAGAATGGTTAAAAACAGATATAATTAGAGAGAGTTGCTCTGATTATTGTTCCCCTATAGTTCTTTGCAAAAAGAACGATAATAGCTTAAAATTATGCATAGATTACCGGTAATTAAATTCTAAAACAATTAAAGATAGATACCCCTTACCTCTAATTGAAGATGTGTTAAACCAATTGCAGGGTTCTAAAATATGTAGCAAAATTGATCTCAGAAATGGGTTTTTCCATATAGACGTGGACGAGGATGATAAAAAGTATACCTCATTTGTGACACCTGATGGGCAGTATGAGTTTAAAAAAGTGCCATTTGGGTTGTGTAAGAGCCCTAGTACATTCCAGAGGTACATTAATTATGTGTTTCGTGATCTTCTTAGGGAAGGTGTTGTTGTCATAAGCAAAAAAACGACTCCTCAAGAGGAGAATTATTCAAGTTATGAACTTGAAGTGTTGGCTAGTATTGAGGCTTTGAAACAATTTCGAAACTATTTGGTGGGAAATAAATTTAAACTTGTAACAGATTGTTCAGCTTTCCAAAAGAAATTAACTCCTAAAATTGAAAGGTGGGCATTATTTTTGGAAGATTTTGACTATAAAATTGTACATCGCCCTGGTAAACAAATGAAACATGTTGATTGTTTAAGTAGATCTCCTATCATGTATATTACTTGTGACGAAATAACCTCGAAAATTGTTACTAATCAGGTAAATGATGAATACATTAACTCTATTAAACACTTTTAACTCTATTAACTCTATTAACAACTTTTGGAAAATAAATCTATAGATGATTTTGTGGTAAAAATTAATGATTCATATAAACTTGAGAATGATACTTGTTAGTGGTCCCACAACAAATGAAAACTGACATTCTCAAATCTACACGTGCTAATGGTCATTTTAGTATTGGTAAAACTCATGATGTACTTAAACAAAACTATTATTTTCCAGATATGAAGAAATGTGTTGCAAATGTTGTAAGTGATTGTGTCGAATGTATATTAGTAAATAGGAAGGCAGGAAAAGGAGAAGGGTTTTTGAACCCGATTCCTAAAAATAATATTCCTTTAGATACGTACCATATTGATTTCATTGGTCCCATGCCTTCAACCAATAAGAACTATAAACATATTTTCACCGTAGTAGATGCGTTCACCAAGTTTGTTTGGTTCTACCCAACCAAATCTACGTCGAGTCTAGAGGCAATAGATAAGTTAAAAGCTCAACAGATAACTTTTGGGAATCCTTCACGAATAATTACTGATAGAGGTACAGCGTTTACTTCAACAGATTTTGAGACTTATTACCAAGATGAAGGTATCGAACATGCGAAAATAACAACAGGCATTTCTCGTGGTAATGGACAAGTGGAAATAATGCATAAGCTCCTCATACCTATACTGGCAAAACTTTCGATAAAAGATCCTACTAAGTGATAGAAATTTTTTCCAGCAGTACAGCCTACCATTAATTCTACAGTTTCTTGGAGCACTCAGAGGACACCCTTCCAGCTTCTAACCGGAGTAAAAAAGAGAAAGAAAAAAAAGAGGACATACAAATTCTGCAAATGTTGGAAGAAGAGCACACAGAATGCTTTATCCAAGATAGAGAGAGCATTCGAGAAGAAGCCAAAAAGAATATTTTGAAGATCCAAGAAGAGAACCGTAGGAAATACAATGAAAGAAGGAAGAAAGCCAACAAATATCTAGTGGGAGACTTAGTTGCAATCCAGAGAACTCAGTTTGGATCTGGTCTCAAATTAAGACCAAAGTTCTTCGATCCATACCAAATCACAAAAGTGAAGAAGAATGATAGATATGATGTGTTAAAAGTCGGGAATCATGATGGACCAATAAATACTTCATCTTCAGCTGACCACATGAAACCGTGGACAGTTAATTAAAAAAATGTCTCTTATTTTTTTATACTTCGCTTTCTCGTTTTTTTTCTCTTTTTTTTGCAGGTAACTGTGTCTAGAAGCTGTTCTGAAGCTGTTCACCACTGCGAGAAGGCAGCTCTCACCATATATGTATATAATCTTAACTTTCCAAAATTAATTGAATTTAATTGGTTTTTAAAATGTTCTTTTTAAAAAAAGGAGAAATATAAATCTTTTGAATATTTTGAGGAGAGAGGGCTTTTTGAATTTTAATCATAATACATTATAAAAAGGCATATTTTTCATAAATAAACAAGCTCTAATTTTTCTATAAGATGTTTATTATCATTTTTCCATAAGATGTTTATTTTCTTAAAATAAAGGGAATTATTTAATGAAAAAATTTTTTTGTTATTATTGTGCTGCTTTAATAGATAGCTATCAATAGATAGCTTATAAAATACATATCACAGCCTCAATATTTTGTTTCCATTTTACTTTAAGTATAACAGACAAATATATAAATAAAATATATAAATAAAATATATAAATAAGGGACACTTTATATGAACCCTTTTAAAAACAGTTTTTTCAAGTATAATTTATGACTACCAAAATACCTCTATAGCAGTAACAAAGATTAAAAAAATTTGTGTCCGAGAAGCTTTGAAATTAAAAAAAGATACAAAGTAAGTTCTTGATAAATTACACAACTTTTTTTTCTCTCAATTTGTAAACAACAGAAGGATTATTTAAACTTGAGCTTAAGTTATTAATTTAAAATGAAAATTGTGTGTGAGTAATATTTCTGTGACTTAAGAGCAAGAAAAATCAGAACAATTAACGATACAATCCTTAATCTATTCATTCAATAAATAAATACATTAAAAAGTAAATTAATTAATTAAAAATAAATAAATTGAACTTTTATTAGTGGTTAAACCTAAAATCTATCTTTTAATGAATGAAAAGAAATCTATTTCTCGGTAGTTGGCACTCTTAACTGAGCCTATGTTACATAATTTATACAAAAGTATTTAGTTATTGCGACAATTTTTCAGGAAACTTAAAAAATTATGTTCTCAACATTTCAAATTTTTACATTCGTTTTTTTATTTCCATTAAGAGATTGTTTTTAATAATATAATACAGTAACGAGCATTTAATTACACAAAGTTCACTTTTTGTTACTAAAATATTATTGCGCATATTAAATGGTTTAAAAAAAAAACAGTTATATACAAAAACAAAATATTAAAATGTACGTTAATGTAGGTAATTAATATTATAATATAAGCGCCCATCTCAATCTACACATACAGAGATGCAAACTTGCTCTGCTTCGTGTAAAAAAATATTATTTTTTAGTGCAAAAGTTATGTTTATTGTATGATTCCTTGTTTATGTAAATTTAATGTAAAATCATTTCCCCCCTCTACGTATAAATAATAATTAATTGAAAAAAATCATGTGAAACATAATTATGTTCCAGGTGAGAATTATAAATTTTACCAGAATTATCTTAAATTCTGCAAGGTTTCGTTTTTAACTACCAATCAATAAAATATTTTAAAGAAAGTGGAGCAGTTGGTATTGCTAGAAAATATATCGATCGCTAGAAAATATAACGTGAACTAATTAAGTGATTATGATGCATTTATATGAATAAATAAGAAATGATTACTTACAATTTAATCCTTGATTACTTATTAAAAAAATTCTTGTAACACTTGTTGTTTGTTTTAATTAGTTACACTTATGACTGTCTTTTTTTTCCTTAAAAAAAGAATAGATGGTGTGTACTCATTGTTAAGTCTTACCGTTATTTTTTGAAGAGTTTCAACGATAGGCTCGAAAAGTTCCACCACAGCGGTTACTGAGTCGTAACTTTCCATCCAACGGGTTGCACATAGCTGTTTAATTTTCTCCCTCTTAGAGCTGGCTTCCATCTCCTCTATTGCTGAAGATAGGACGTACTTTCTTTTTGGCGTATTTAAAAAGTCGTATAATGTTTTAAATGTCCCTAAACAATTTCTAATGCCCAGTTATTTCGAATGCATTTGATACGGCCAAATTGAGGCTATGAGCAGAGCAATGTACATAGAGCGCTGAAGGGACAATGCTTCTTTCGTGGGCTTGTGCACCATTAATTTTCCCACTCATTAATGTAGCACCATCGTACCCCTGTCCACGTAATTTTTTCTATCAACTTTCATAGACTGTAATTGGTCTAATATTGTTGCTATTGATTTTCCGGTTAAGTCATGCACTGGAATGAATAGCAAAAACTGTTCAGTGATGTTAAAAGTTTCTTTATCGACATATCGAACGCATAACGATAATTACTCTATACCTGCAATATCACTTGTTTCATCTGCAAGTATGGAAAAGCAAGTTGCATCATTAATCTTGCTGACTAGTTTTTGCAGGATTAAAATATTGCAAACCTCAATAACTTCGTTCTGAAATCGAGGGGTGGTACACTGAGCATTTTTTTGCATGACTCTAAAATGTTCGTAAGAGTCGAATCGTTCTGACTCCGGAAACGAAGCAATGTCTGAAAATTTCCGTCGTTCTCTTCACCTGGTGGCTCAGCAATTATTCCCGAATCCTTATGTCCTCTTAGAGCGAGATCTTGATTTCCACGAAATAGGATTGCTTCAATGATTGGGGTAATGTTTTTTCTATTTTCTAATTTTTCTTCTGCTTGCTGCACTGTCAACTTGTTCATCCACAGGTTTCATCTTTCCAAGTAATATATCGTTTAATGTCCCAGCAGTTTCGATAGATTTTTTGTGATAAAGACATTTCTCGTGTTCAGAAAATCGCTCTACTGCTTTTTTCCAGTTTTCAAATTTTACATTGCACAGTTGGCCTAAAGGTTGCTTGCCAGAACCGGCACGACTTGGGGCGAAAAGTACACAAAATTTGCAAAAAGCACCACCCTGAATATGCAAGCCATTTCCAGAGATAAAGGCATTTGTACTGAAATTTCAATTTTCTTTTTCCTTTTTCAGGAAAAACAAATGCTGGATTGGGTTCTCATACATTTTTTAGTATATCCAGTTTTTTATCCTCGCATGTATTATCTTCCGAAAAAAGTTCAATCTCATATGGATGGGAAGCAACATTCTGAGGGCCACTTTCATTTTCATCAGATTTTGTTATGATAGAAACGTTTTCTTCAACAGAAGTATCACATTTCTGTTCAACAGAAAAACTTGCATTGGTACTAGATGTTGTCACCTCACTAATTTCAGGTCGTGATTTTTCCTCAAAATAATAAAAAATTGTTAAATTCTTGCGTTTTGACATCCTAAAGATCCATGAACAGCAAATATATATATATAGGCACAGAAATATCCGCTATGCTATGATCTCAAAGTTTCGAGCTGGAATGAGTGACTTCAACGAGCACAGTATCTCCAATGGCATTGTTACTGATTTCTTCACTAGTCGAAATAGTGGCGACGACGGGTTCGACGATTGAATGGACTTTTTGTTAAGACGAAAAAAAAAAAAAACAGATTTAGCGACGAGCTCCGAAAGACAAGCGGCAGAGATAACTCTTAGCCTGACTAACTAGCTCCACTGTACTCCGTTCCCCCTTTTATATAATTTTTCACCGCATTTCCAAAGTTCTCGAATTGTCTCAAAGACGACAGAACGTCTAGGATTCCAGAATCATCGCGTAAAGACCTCGCGAAATCCAGCCAGTCTCGAAAACTATCGTGACTGGCAGGACAGAAAGGAACCAGTGATCAGGTCTCGCCCGTAACAGTATCACGGGAATTTGGTTTCAAAAGTACAATCCTATTATAGGAAATGTTTTTCAGTATTCTGAGAAATACAGTGAGAAAAAAAAGTAGGCATAAGGCAAATAAAAATATATAGTCTTAAACAATAATAGCCCGCATAATTTCTACTAAAATTTTTATTTTTGCCATTTTGTCTAATCTCAAGAGGGGAGTTTAAACCCCTAAACCCCTTCCTTGCGTACGCCTCTGAACCCAGATAAGTTAAAACATCATTATGTTGCAAATTAGTACCCTTAAAAACAAGGCGGGTAGTGAAAGGTTGTCTATTTAAGGTAAAAAAATTGACTAGAAGTTCTTTAAGTTTACAGTCATAATCTAATCCATACACCAATAATTGAGTCTTTCAAGAATCAAATTTAAGGGGATATTTAATCTGGATTGGTTCTTTTTTGGTGCACAGCACCAAATAGTAAGGTCATTCGCAAAAAGGGCTGTATTAGTTAGTCTATCAACAGTCAATATGCCAGGGATATCATTAATAAAGATATTGAATAATGTGGGGGCTAATCACTGTACCTTGGGGCAAGCCAGTTTCACATTGCTTAAAGCTAGACATAGAGCTACCAAAACGAGTGGCACAGAAACGCTGTGAAAGGAAGTTCTTACTCCAGGATAGGATAGCATGTTGCTGCATACACCCAAGGTTTGGATACATTTGAGCCTTCAGACACTATCTAAAGCACCCTCGAAGTCCACAAACACAGAGCCTCTCTGGTCAAGGGCATCCTTAATCAACTGGCTTAAAAAAGTAACTTGTTGGTTTGTTGACTGACTTTTCCTAAATTCAGCCTGAGTTGGAATTAGAAGGTTATGAGACTCAAGGTACCAGTTTAGACGAGACGTAATCATTTTTTCCATAGCCTAGCATTATATACTTGTCATCGAGATAGAGCGATAGCTGCTTAGATCGTATAGGGTTTATTCTTTTTATGTATAGGGACAATGATTGCTTTTTTCCAAACCTTCGCAAAAGCACAGAAAGCGCATCGAGGCCAAGATGGTTCAGAAATTAAGGGTGAAAGTTAGGTCGATGGCTCTTACCACACTTTACTCGTTTGATGGCTTCTTTGAGCCATCAAACGAGACCAAAACAGTGTGACCAGGGCTGTTTTTAGACTTTAGCAGTAGAACTGGCAAGAGAGGATAATTTTTAGAGATGCAAGATTTTTATTCCAGAAGGGTTTTTAGTTATGCTGCAGCTGTTTTATGCTCTAAAACAGTGGTTCCCAACCTTTTGTGGACCATCGCCCCCCTCTTAGAGTAGGCTGACACATATCGCCCATTTCTCTTTTTGCTCAAAAACCATTCATTGTTGCTTGTGAGCAACCAAACACTGAAAGTAGGCTAAGTTATATTTGACTTTAATTTAAATTGTAATGCAAATAAAGAGACAATTTTATTCTGCTTTTTTTATTCATTAAAAAAAATTGTCCATCTTTTTTGTTCAAAAATAAATTATATTTAAAACGAAATAATCAAAACACAAGTACATTTTTTTAAATTCATATTTTTATGTAATCAAGAAAAAGTTGAAACGTTAACAACTAAAATTTGAGGAAAAAAAAATGAAGAGCGAGAAAGTACATTTTTATCACTTCAATGACTGCCCTGTGCTTGGTGTATTTCAGGTAAATCTTGAATGTCAGGTTTTATGTTCATCAGATTTAAATGCAGGTCTCCTTTGAAGCAAATGTCCAACCTATTTCTTTGCTTTGAGAGCAGCTAGATGACAGAACTAAATCATCTCTCCACTAAATATGTTGACGGGAACGATATGATGAGCGGCTCAGTTTGTTTCCACAATTGTGGATAAGTGTCCATAAGCTTTACCCAAGCCAATTCATAACCGTTTTTTTAAAAGACGACTTTAGCCTCACAGTCATACTTCAAATCTAAAAACTCAGTCTGCAAAGAGGAAGTGAACTTATCCACAACTTCAAAAGAGAAAAGATCGAATATCCAATCCGGAATTTCTAGTTTCATCAAATCTTTAAATCTTGATTCCATATCAGTTTTTAACTGATCAAGGTGATCAGTAAAAATTAAGATTTTATTTTCGAGAATCTCGATATCTGCCATTAAACACTTTTAAAGAGTTGGAAATTGCATTATCTCTTTGGGACCAATGTTTGACTTATAGATATCAAACTTGACGATGAATGAAGATATGATTCCTTTAGCCTTGGAAATTCCTTGAAGTTTTACGTTGATTTCGTTCATTTTTTCAAAATTATCCGTGAGATACGCAGCTTCCAACTCTCACTTAAAACAGGATCAGTGGTGTCAAGAAACTGAGCAAACAATTCGAAGAAACGGAGCAAACAGTCTCGTTTTGTAAGCCATCTCACAGATATATGTAGGAGCAAGCGCTAGGAATCTTCATCATTTTCATGGCAAAATTCTCGGAACAAACGGTCATTGAGAGAATTAGCTTTTATTTTATTGATGCTAGAAATAACGAATTGCAAAGTGTCATGCAGGGCACCACTCAACTTTTTTGCAACCAAATGTTGACGATGAATGACACAATGAATGGTGATGACCTCTGGTACTTCTTTTCTAAGGTGTGCCAGAAGCCCAGTATGATGACCAGACATTGCAGGAGAAGGGAATTTCTTTTTCCTCAAAATAATCTTTGACCAATTTAAAAACCGACGATCCTTTTGTATCAGTGATCAAAATTCTTGTAAACAACACTTCCTCGTTAATCTCCTTACTCTCATTTATGAATCTCAGGTAAGCAAATGCAATAGCTTTGTTATCTATCACAGTTGATTCATCAATCTACAACGCAAATTTACTTTCTTTCAAAAATTTGATGAGTTTTGATTCAACGTCTGCGGCCATCTCATCAATACGCCTGGGAACAGTATTATTGCTCAGAGGAGCAGATTGATTTATCTTATTGCTTGATCCCTCACCCAACATGATTTCAACAATTTTTTTAGTAGCAGGTAAAATTAGAGTTTCGCCAATTGTGTGAGGTTTACCACATTTAGCAATCAATAAAGAAAATTCGTAGGAAGCAAGAAGACCTTTGTCAAGATTGGTTGTTTGTTTTCTAAATAGTTCATTTAAATTAGGCCGATTTTCAAATTTAGATTTCAGATCTTGAAAATAACTTAGGGGTTTGCTTACTTTATCACTATGAAATCTCGATAAATGATCTCTTATTCGCGAGGGTTTCATCCCCTCATTGCTAGTAAATGTTTCAGCACACAAAAGACAATATGGAAATTGTACATTTTTCAATAATGCGATAAAACCGAATTTTAAATATTCGGATGTCGAATCCATTGACACTTCAATATAAATGCATGGAAGCTAAACTATAAAAAATGAGCTAACAATTTATGGCTGTGGAAAACAAGCTAACAATTATTAACGGTGAGATACAAGTAGCAATTAATAACGATAAAAACAATTAATAACGATATGAAACAACCTAACAATTAACAGCCAATAACTAATAACAAAATTTAAAAAAAAAAACAATTAAGCGATGCGAGGGAAAGAAAACGATTTAAAAACTGCACAAGAGTAAGGGCACTATAGCAATGGCGAGGAGAGTCAAAAAGTTGGCTGACCAGTGCAAAAACATAGCCAAAGCGCCAGTTATTTAGTCTTGGAAACTAATTCATCACCAAATTAAAACACCTTCTTCTTTGTACATTCGCTTTTCTGAGAGGGTATTTATGGGAGGAATGCATTTAAAGACGAAAAAACTTCAAATACATGTTTCAAGATAAAATCGTCTTACTGTACAATATATCTTTATAATTGTACTCATACTAAAACTGTAATTAATTCCAAGAAAATGCAGAACTACTTTTCAAAAGTTACATTTCCTACCTTTCTCTCTACAACTTTTTTTATAGCTCTCCAGGTCCATAAGAAACTGGTCTGGGGATGTCTGCTTCAATGGTTACCAGCAGGAGCACATTTCTAATGGGGTACAATGAAGGAATGAATGTGACGATTGGTTTACTTGCGGTGACCTATGTCAAGATTAAGACAAAACTATTCCCCTTACCTATACAAAGTAAATTTTCCTCGTAACCGTAGCACTAGCAACGACGCGACACTGATGTCTGGAGTTTTCCTAATAACCGTATTATAACTGCCAAACCGCATTGTTATCTAACGATAAATGTTACGTCTATCAATCCGTTTCTCCCATGAAACATGCCTTTTGAAATTGGAGGTCAAGGAATGAGACGAGAGTGGAACATTTGAGGAGAAGATGGTATATAAAAGACCATGACTTTCAACAAAAGAGAATTCTTGAAGGTCAGATTTCCGCCTGTGATACCAAAACGTATAACAAAAACGACCCTGAACTTGAAATTTTTTAATTTTTAACTATCATAATTCTTTTTCTACACCAGAACCATAAGTTTTATATATGTTTTCAATTTCGATCTCAAATAGCTTTTGTTATTAATATTATTAGCAATTTTTATCTTTTGAATACTCGTCGGCCCCTGATCACCCTCTTAAGGATTATCGCCCCCTTGATGGGCTACATCGCCCCCTTTGGGGAGATCGCCCCCAGGTTGGGAACCACTGCTCTAAATCGTCTGTATTTGAGTTCTTTTTGTGAGAAATACCACCAGCATTTCACTGCAGAATTCTCTGTCGTTGCAAATCCTTAGAAAGACCCGGTTGGCACTAGAATTTGAATGCATCATCAGAACAAGAGGAGAGTGGCAGTCGCTGTAGCAGATTTAGCATTACCCAGGGTGCACCAACGAGGAGGCCTGCTACATTACACCACTGATATTTTATTGTTACTGTAACGACTTTTATGACTTTAACGACGACTGGGTTTAGGAAAAATTTTAAAGCTATTTCCAGGAACGGATGGAAAGGTCAAAAAAGTGGAGATTAAAACAAGAACGGGAATTGTCAGTCTCGAAAGGAAAAAAAAGCTCTAAACTTTGTAAAAATTTCAATCTTTCAATAAAATCGCTAAGTTGAAAATGCTTCCTTCAAAATGACATCTGGTCTTTCTTTAAATGGTATTTTGTACAATGATGCTCGAGGATTTTATTCTTATTTGGGTTCAAAATTACAGGTGCTTAAATAAGCTGTTCATCAAAGATAATTCATTTTAAAGACACCTTGTAGGGCCAGGCTTTGGGTTAATTTCTTAAAAACTGGATGGTATTATAATTTCCAATAATAGATCTTAAAGAAGCATCGAATGAAGCTAACAAGAACTTTAAATAATAAGTGAAACTTTTTACAGACACATTTTTTTTAAAAAAGTGCACAATCCTAATTTTTAGACAGCAGTCGACTTTTAATTTCAATTTATTTCATCATACCTCTCTAGCTAAATGTAAACACTTTTGCGAACAGTTACTCTTTTAACCAAAGATAATCCAAAAAAAAAAAAAATTATTTTATAAGTGAAGCTTTTTAAAGACACATTTATCACTGAATTTAATAATGATTAATATAAGTTTTTAACTGTAAAGGATAAATAATATAAAATTTTTATTTTACGTCACTTTAAACTTTTTTTTAAAATGGCAATTCAAAATATCAGTTGCATAGTTTTTGAGCATTTAAACTTCAAAAAGTTTTACTTTTGAATTTTCATTTTTTAATTATGTCCTCGTACTATTTTGTTATTTGAAATTACATAAATAAGCTTTATGCAATAATTGTACTCTTAACAGTTCAAATTTTTTTATCATCTTTAAATTAAGTAATAAAAAATATTTTTTTGCTTGAAATTGTGTGTAATTTTTATTTTATTTTATTTTGTTAAAGTAGTTTCGGATATGAACCGAATACATGGAACCTATTTTCTAAATTGCAGCTCTGAATATCGAAACCTTCAACAAAAAAAAGTATTTTTCAGAAAAAGTACGTTTTTGTGTCTGATTTAGAACCTTAGGATACCATTTAAGCAATTTATGTAACTAGTTGGCACATTTATTTAATTTAAGGTTCAAGCAATATTATCATCGCATCTTTGTACGTTGATCATTAGATCAAAAGTTATTTCGGGTATCTGTAGCTTAAAAAGTTATTTTGAATGAAGCGAAAATGCAGAGTAATAGCACTTGACAAAATTTATAGTGGTAATCAAAGTACAATTTGCTGCCATTACCATAATAAATATTTTTAAATAATCTTCGGAAGAAGTATTTATATATTTGTAATGCAAGGGACTAAAATATAAGTTTGTTCCCTTACATTTACAGAATAAAGGTTTATAAAGCATTATGTACTCAAGAATAGTGTTAAGAAGTATTACTTTTACAATGAAAGGGTGTTGAAATTCTCAACTTTTTGTTAAACAAAACTTGATAAAAATTTAAAATGAACGATGTTTTAGCTCGATTATAAAAAGGAACGCTAGACAAAGAAGAAAAGCATACAAATTATTATTTTTCTTCACCGTTACTGTCGTCATAAGAGCACGTTCAGTAGAGTTACATCGCTAGTAGGTCGAAAATTCATAAAATACTTTTTTCATCATCTCTACGTCGATTTTCATGCTTAAAATATAATAAGTTTCTTTACTGTGGAGAATATTTATTTAAAAAAGTTTGAAAACCGTAGCGTAATCGTGAGAGACAGTTTTGTTCTATCTTCCAAACGAAATGCCGGTCATTTTATAATTAGATTTCTGACCCATCCTAACTAAAAATATCGAAACGTTGTTCTTGTTCACTATGTGCACTTTAATCTTTGTAAAAGATACATTTTTCAAGTCATATTTTAATGATCAGATCTTACAAACTTTTTATTTAATTCATTTTCAATTTTCACCACAGTTTTGGATATAGCATGCGCATTACTTCTATGTCGAGTTAAAGCATCAGATCTTGTATAACGATGTCCACACATACGACACACATATACTTTTTTTTCAGAGACTTGAAGATGAGTTTTTAGATGTTTGCTTAAATGATCTTTGCGCCCAAAGGATTTTCCACATGAATTGCAATGGTGTGGTTTATAACCACTATGAATTCTTCGATGCCTTGTTAATTCTTCATTCCTGGCGAAAGATTTGGAGCAATTTGGATCGTCACATACAAAGGGTTTTGAACCTGAAAATACATGTTTCAAGAATTAATAAGATATATATATATATATATATATATATATATATATATATATATATATATATATATATATATATATATATAAACATAAAAAGCTTCTATTAATCTTTTTATGTTATCCTAATTAATTATTCTAATCGAAATACTTTCTCACATTTTCAAAAGCCACATCCTGTTCTTAAATCTATTTTTGGCTCAAGTATGCATTTAATTAAGAGCAGGACATTTTTCCCTTTGCTCTCTGTGGGAAACGCTCGACCTATTTGATAAACCAATAACATTTACTAAGATTTCCCTCTTTCCCTAAATTGAAACATTTTACGGATTTACTTTGCAAGATTTACTCTAACATATAATGAAGAAACACAACTTTTTGTGTACACTTTCATGACTGCTCTGCCTAATAATTAATAAATAAATTTTGTACCCTCCTTCCCTGCCTAAGACCTGTTTTAATCCTTCCATTCGGGCGACGTTATAAGTCGCCAGGATCAAACGGTCGGGAAGGGGGTACGGTACATCAACGATATGTAATATCTCATTAAAATAATCATCTTAAATTTTGAAAATAAATCATATTGGGAACATCAAAAATATGGAATATCTCAGTAGAAATTTTATCAGTTAAATTCTTCTGTAACTCACGGTAATTCATCAAGTATCTTTAACAAAAAATAAACTCTTCAATCATCAAACGTTTTGCTTATTAATATAAATGATACCTACGTCCAGTGGAACTAAACGATCGCCGGTTTTCTATAGGCTGCATATTATGTCTACGTTCTGAAGGCAATGAATATAACTAGAGAGCTGAGCTTCAATATTATTCACCGCCTTGGACTAAAAAGAAAAATTACATCGGACTCCTGATAGACGTTAAAAAGTTTATGATTTGAAAT
The DNA here is from genome assembly GCA_949128135.1 of Parasteatoda lunata. NCBI lineage: Eukaryota > Metazoa > Arthropoda > Arachnida > Araneae > Theridiidae > Parasteatoda > Parasteatoda lunata. The sequence continues at coordinate 4,875,639 of OX421980.1, read as the reverse complement.
CCCTTTCCTTTACAAGTGACTTACGGAAAGTTTAGTTATGCCTCTCCCAGTGCTGCTCTGGATTTTATCGTCGATGAATTTTTCTCACACCCCGGAATGGTTTACGATGGTCGGCTTAGATGTTCGACATTCCCTCCCTCCTACTCTGAGCTCAAAGAATAATCTGCTTCAAATTTTCCCCTAGCAGCTCTCGTCTTTGCTTCTGGAATTGTATTCATGGAATTTCAACGAACTTTCATCAATGATGTTGCGGTTTTCAAAATATCTTCTTGGACTAATTCGAACTTTTTCACGTATCCTTTGTGGTAATTATTTTACAATTCTCATAAAACAATTTCTTGAATTTTTATTGATTAATAAAATAATAAGAAAAGCACTCATGTAAAGAAACACAAATCATAGATAATGATTTAAAAATTTTCTTTTCTCATACTTGGTATCTCAATTGAAACAATTACTTTTTATACATTGATCGTATTTACAGTTTTATCTTGAAAAATTTATATTTTCAGTGAATTGATTGGCATAAAAAATGTTTGAAGAAATTATTTTCATATTTATTGTTTTATGTGTTACAGTTTCTATGATTTATTGATTAGTTGAATTTATATTTTTGTTTTACTATAGTATTTAGGGTTAAGATAAAAATGCCATTAAAATATTCTAATCTTGAATGCAATTGCAGTGTGGTAGAAATTATAAATTAAATCAAGAAATGTTAAAACTAATACAAATAATTCGGAAAAATGAATAAAATAATTGTTTTTAGAATTTGAATTGAGGAACGACCAGACGAATACTTTATCACTCTGTTAAAAGATACATCCAGTTCTTAAATCTATTTTTGGCTCAAGTATGCATTTAATAAAAAGCAGGACTTTTTTCCCTTTGCTCTCTGTGGGAAACGCTCTACCTATTTGATAAACCAATTACATTTACTAAGATTTCACTCTTTCCCTAAATTGAAACATTTTACGGATTTACTTTGATCTTATTTCCCTAACATATAATGAAGAAACACAACTTTTTGTGTACACTTTCATGACTGCTCTGTCTAATAATTAATAAATAAATTTTGTACCCTCCTTCCCTGCCTAAGACCTGTTTTTATCCTTCCACTCGGCAACGACGAACGACGTTATATATATATATATATATATATATATATATATATATATATATATATATATATATATATATATATATATATATATATATATATATATATATATATATATATATTAATAATAGCAGCCACCAGCCCAAACCCGAATTAATATCGATCGTAATTTAGTATATTATATTATTATAATAATTAAAGTATTAATAGACCTCAGTAATCAGTTTCCCATGATCAAGTTTCCGATGCTATCATCACACATAACTACATCACACACGTGTGTGTGATATAGTCTTGATGATGACACACATATCATCAGAACATGAACACTGTCATGCTACCTTGTTAAGCTCGTATGTCGTATGTGTGTAGTAGAAGAATGTTGAGTTAAAAAAACTAAAAAAAAAGGAAAGTTGAAAAGTTAATTGGTAAGACAATATGATATTTTATTATGAGAAGAGTATTGTAGTTATAGTTGAGTATTTATAAAAAAAAAGTGTCATTACTATTGCGCTAAAAATTTAAATTTAGCTTATTGATTGATTATTGCAGAGTGAATATGGAGGTTCCACTTAAAATCTGCCCCAAATTAAGAACTCAGCAGAGGGACTCTGAATAGAACACCTGATTATAATGATGGTTGAACTGGAGAGGTATTCTCTGGTTTACTTTGAAATTATGTTAGCCGCCTTTGCACTCTCTGAAGGTTTTTTACAAGAAAAAAAGGTTAACATTTTTCTTTTGCTCGTCGTAATCAAAATAAATATCTTTTTTGAAAAATGATTTTCGAATTTATTTTAATTAAGAATATAGATGATCAAGAATGTAAAAAATTAAATATCAAATCTTACTTTCCCTCAAAATATAATCTTGAGGCTGAAACAGAAAAAGTTGGCAGCTATGTTATTTATAACTTTTTTAGAGCAGCTCCTGATGTTTTGTTATTGTATGTAAGACTAACATCAGACGCTTATTTGTGATTCGGATAAATAAAGAATTTCATTCGGCAAAATGAGAATTTTCCCCACTTACAGTTCGCGGCGTCCCTGTGTTATGGAAGAAGGTGAGTCTTTCTGAAAAGATAAAAATATCCTTTAAGATGTTTCAGTTTCATTATTTTTAGACCATTCAAAAGATGTATAGTTTAAGTTTTATCTTGATTTGTTTTTTTTCTTATTTTAATAACAGAAAAAAAGAGCGATCTTTACTCAAAATTGCCATAATTGTTCAATAACGTTTTATTGGTTAATTTTAAATATCGAAAAAAAAAACATCTAAAATATTACAGACAACTTTTGCTTGAAAACCTTTTTTTTTCTGTGGAAGATGACAAAAACAGCAAAATTTATCTTTATGTATGTGGTTTCTAGGAAATATATTTGATTATGATTGCCGTGTTACGAAAATAAAGTAGTATTTTATTAGGTATGTCTACTAGATTATTTATTACAATATGAAATGATTATACAATATGAAAATATGAAAACAGAAGTAAAAGAAGTGTTAGAGCACTTTTTTTTCCACAGCATTGTGAGAAGACAACTTCTTCCGAGTTGGAATAGAAACTAATTTTTGTAAATTTCAATATATATATATATATATATATATATATATATATATATATATATATATATATATATATATATATATATATATATATATATATATATATATATATGTAATACAAAAAGTATAATACTTTTGTATTAATAAAAGAATTAAATCTCTTTCGTTTTAATAAAATGTCTTTGTTAAAGAATAAGCGTAGAGAGATTCTATTTTGGGAAGTCAAGGCTGATAAACATACGATTGAGTTATTTATAGAATCTCTCCCCCTTTTACTTCCATATAAGGAAGCATGAAATGATTTTCCTTAATGCGTAAGGATACAAGAATGTCAACGACTGTGCCTGTTTACTCAAATCTGTGTTAGTATAAAAGCGAGAGCAATGCTTTTCGCATGGCTTTTCCATCATGTTGTGATCCTGGTAATTTGTTCCAGAATTGTCCGAAGTCTTGTCCACCCCCTCCCTTGCGGAGTGTGGATGTGGACTGTTATCGATACCAGCCTACTACCATTAATAAAGATGTTTTGGAGTGTATCATGGCTACGACTGCATTATTTAAGCACTGTTATTACATCCCCCCCAAAAAAGATTTTTGTTTGTTTATTAATTGTGTCGGGCCAGTTGTTACTCAAGTTGGTAAGAGACTGATCATCTCTGCTAAATCTAACAATGACAACTTATCCTTGCACATTAAACAACAGAATTCTCATAATGTTAAGGTCAAAAATTGTGAAAAAAAATGAAAGTTTAAGATGTTTCAACAAAAGTAAACATTTTGAAAAAATGAAAGTTTAAGATGTTTCAATAAAAGTAAACATTTTGAAAAAATGGAAGTTTAAGATGTTTCAATAAAAGTAAACATTTTGAAAAAAGTTTAAGATGTTTCAGTAAAAGTAAACATTTTGAAAAAAAATAAATAAATAAATAATGTGAGGGGTAACAAAAATAAAAAGAACAGGAAAAATAGGAAAAAGAAAGAATGACCAAGAAGTTAGTAACAAAAATAAAAAGAATAGGAAAAAGAAAGAATGACCAAGAAGTTAATAACATAAAGTACAGAAAAAAAAAAAAAAAAAAGTTTAAGTAAACAAACTTTTGAAATAGTTCATGTATCAAAGCTTAGGAAATATAACAACCCACAAATGTTGAAATTAAATCATGAATAGTGTCCAAAACAAAAGAAAATTTTTACTACTTCAAGGGAAGAAGTGATATTTGGATAAAAATTTTGTATATTTTTGTGTGAAAAATTTTTGAAAATTTTAGGAGATTAGTTATAAAAATATGCTTTATTTTTCTTTCTGTTTAGTTGCCTAAACAGATAAATTGTATTATCATGTTTTCAGTGTTATTATTGTATATAGTTGTTTTCTTTACAGATAATTGAAAAAATGTTATTTGTAGTAGTGAAAAGGAACAGTCGTACCAACATAAATTTTAAAAGTTCAGAGAATTCTAAATTTTATTATGATTTCTTTTTGGCTTGCCAAAAATCTTTTTTGGGGGGGATGTAATACAAAAAGTATAATACTTTTGTATTAATAAAAGAATTAAATCTCTTTCGTTTTAATAAAATGTCTTTGTTAAAGAATAAGCGTAGAGAGATTCTATTTTGGGAAGTCAAGGCTGATAAACATACGATTGAGTTATTTATAGAATCTCTCCCCCTTTTACTTCCATATAAGGAAGCATGAAATGATTTTCCTTAATGCGTAAGGATACAAGAATGTCAACGACTGTGCCTGTTTACTCAAATCTGTGTTAGTATAAAAGCGAGAGCAATGCTTTTCGCATGGCTTTTCCATCATGTTGTGATCCTGGTAATTTGTTCCAGAATTGTCCGAAGTCTTGTCCACCCCCTCCCTTGCGGAGTGTGGATGTGGACTGTTATCGATACCAGCCTACTACCATTAATAAAGATGTTTTGGAGTGTATCATGGCTACGACTGCATTATTTAAGCACTGTTATTACATATATATATATATATATATATATATATATATATATATATATATATATATATATATATATATATATATATATATATATATATATATATATATATATATATATATATATAAAATTATTTTCTAAGTAATCTTTTCGTAATATTTTTTTAAGAAATCTGTCCCATTAATTTTTTTATATATGGGGTGTAGAGTAACAGGCCTCCTCTTGGTGCAGATTTAGCGTTATCCTTAACGCTAAATCTGTTACAGCCTTCGTCTTTTCCTACAATGAAGGCATCTCCAATTATTACAAAAAAATGTCCTTTTAAGGGCAAGGACAAAGCCAGCCTAAAAATTATTTTTTGGAATGCTGGTGGCCTGACTGAGGACAAATTCTTTGAACTGAAAACCATTATCTATCAGGTGAAACCAGACATTATTGGTATTGCTGAGAGTGGTGCTGCTGCTGACCACCTGAAAAACTATCCACTTAACCAATATCAGTCTTTTTCTTTACCACGATCAAGGCAAATAGCCTCTGGGATGATCATATTTGCTAAAAGCTCCCTAATGGCTGACACCTTAGTGAAACGCTCCATGACTGATCATGTCTTAATGGAAGCCAATGAAATCAAAGTTTGGAAAAATACCAGGGGATTTCACATTACCTTTGTTCATAATCTCCCGAAGAATAAGCCCAATCTTTACTGTCTGATTAAAGACTGGAATAAACGCTCACTTATTCTTGGTGATTTCAACGCCCACTCCCAGAGATTGGGATATACACAAAACAGACCTATCGAATACATTTTGGAAGACTTTATTGACTCAAACGAAATTGAGTTCATTGAGAACACTAGAGCTCAACCTACTTTTCTTTCTTATAGAGGTGGGACCTCAGCCGGATCTTCTGTTAGCTCACCCAGAACTGACCCAATTCATTAAGCATGAACTACTGACTTCTCCTGGTGGAGCAGGCCACAAGATTCTAATGGTTGAAATTATTAAACCTGAGTTCAGGAATGAGCCGAGAATCCCTCAGTAGAATCTAAAAAAAGCCAACTGGCAATAATATGCTCAATTAACAGACTCTCTTCTAGGAAATTGTACTCTAGATAATAACAATGATAAAGCACTTGACAAAATTATCATAACCATCCTTGTATGTGCAAAGATCTGTATCCCTAGAGGTCACAGAAAGGGAGCCAAGCCATTCTCGAACGATGATCTTCAATTACTTAAAGAGGAAAGAGATCGGACATGAATACTCGCTGAATCCACCGGACTCTTAACAGATAGTATCGCCCTAAGACAAAAACAAGCTCTCTTATGAAAAAGAGCATCATAAACTCGAAACGAACTTGTTTTAATCAATTCCCTCGTGGCTTAGACTACCGAAAGGATGGTAAGATGGTTTTTAAATTTATTTCAACCTTGAATGGAAAAAAGGGGACTCACCCACGTCAAAAACCAATTGAAACATCTGGAAGGACATTAACTTTAGATAAAGACATTGCTAAAGCTTTCTGTAAGTCTTTTCGCAAAACTAGAAATTTTAAACCAAAATTTAAAATCCCAAGAAAGGAGATTAAACCATGTGCCCAAATGGTACCTGGAACCAACTTTTTTCTGAACCCTTTACACTTTACCAAAGAAGAATTTGAGAATGCATTGAGGCACTTAAAGCGGGGCAAAAGTGCTGGACCTAATGAAACTTTACCCGAATTTATTCTCAAACTTGGTTTGAATGCCAAACATAAAATTTTTAGTTTTATAAACAGAATTTGGGGCGGAGCCTTTTCGAGTCTTTGGCGAAAGACTAACATTATACCAATCCTAAAACCTAACAAAAACCCCTCTGATCTTAGCTCCTTTAGACCTATCTCACTGACTTGCGTCTTGAGCAAACTCACTGAAAGAATGATTGTAGATCGACGACAGTTTTTCCTTGACTGTAATGGATATATCTCTGAGAGTCAAGCCGGCTTTAGGAAAAACTTTAATACTACAGAACAAATTACTAGACTAAGTCAACTGGTATAGGATGGATTCCATAAGAAACAAAGCACCCTTGCGGTCTTTGTCGACTTTAAATCTGCTTTTGATCGTGTCTGGAGGAAGGGTTTGCTTAAAAAGCTCCGTCAGATTAGCATTACCGATCACCTTTATACATGGATTTTTGACTTCCTTAGCCAACGCTTTGTGAACGTTCAATACGGAAATGCAAAATCGGGATTTGGGCAAACTGCTCAAGGTCTCCCACAGGGATCTGTTTTGAGCCCTGTGTCATTCAATCTTATGATAAATGACCTCATTTATACCATTTCAAATACCTGTCCAGATGTCCAAGTACTTTTATATGCCGACGAGCTAGTCATTTGGACTACAGGCACTGATTTTTCAGTTCTTGAGAAGACTATGAATGTAGCCTTGGACGTCCTGTTTAAATGGACTAAAGTTAATGATTTTACTTTAAATATTGATAAAACTAACTTTGAGCTTTTTACCTTAAGCACTAAACATCGTCAAATCACCTTAAAATACAATGACAAATCTTTACAGAGAACTAATGGTGCAAAGTACTTGGGTATCATTTTAGACAGCAAACTCAGCTGGAACCAGCAGGTCTCTAGGGTCATTACTAACGTTTCTGACCGACTCACTTTATTAAAAAGACTTGCTGGAGTTAAGTGGGGATCGAGCTTCCCAAGACGTCTTAATTACTACTTTTAACTCTTTTATACGACCAGTTTTTGACTATGGTGCTGAAATTTTAATCACCGCCTCTAACGCAGTTTTATCAGAACTTGATGTTGCTCAGAATAATGCCCTGAGGATCAGTACAGGGCAGTGGCGTACGCAGAATTTTTTCAAGGGAGGGGTTCATAATTTTCTGAAACTACTGAAAGAAATTCGAATATGTAATAAAGCACTATTTAGACAGCTGGACAATTTAGACTTTTTAATTAGACAACATTGTTCAGTTAAATTTTGATTTGGTTTTTTAAGTTTAAGAACATAATTTTTTTTTTATAATAGGAGGTAAAATATTTATTTTTATTAAAAAGTAGGAATTAATCAAGCCAGAAAAAACTACTCATAATGTAACAAATGCCAAAATAATAACCGTATAAATGTGAATATTCTATGGAAAAGCAATGAATTCCCCCAAAAAATATAAAAAAATAACTTATCAACAAATAGGGAATTAAACCAGTATACAAACACGCTAAAAATTTATTGATTTATGCAGTAATATCCAAACGACGGGTTTTTTTACAAGTTCGTTTAAAATGTCTTCTACAGCTGGAGTAAATTTTTTACGAATATTTAAGAGCGCCAATCCATTCATTCTATTATTACCCGTTGAATTGCGTAAATAAGTCTTTAAACGGCGTTGTCGAAAGGATCTTTCGTTTGCACTCGCTGAAACAGGTGGAATGACTAATATTTCTAGGAGTTTGAAAATGTTTGGTATTAAATCTTTATTGCACATTCCAAAAGCATCCACCGCAGTTTTTGGAATATTGCAGCCCGTCTTCACTAAACCTTTGTAATCTTTTATACCAGAGTTTTAGTTCAAGTTTAAGGCTTTCTTTACAGTTATCCAAATCTTGAGCGTAAAATTCCACTATTGCTTCAAAAGCCTTTATGTTTGAAGGTTGGCAAATGAATGGATCGTCAGGAAGAAGACACTGAAATCCTTTCAAAATATCACGATGCGATACAAATCTTAAGTCTAATTGTGTTATAAAATTTTCTATAATGGAATAAATACACTAACTCTGAAATATGTTTCGGGTGTCAATGAGGGAAAATTAGCGCGATTTTTCTGTCTTCCCGTTATTCTAGGGATTTGTAAGGAAGATCCAATGCTTGTTAGCATAAGAGAAGAAGAGCTGAATATTTCGGAGAATGTTTCAGTGGCATTTTCACGCATTAATTTTAGTTCTTTAATAACATCTTCAGCTGCCTCTATCAAAAAATCTATGTTCGTTTTTTGTAGGTATCTACAAAGATGGATTGTTATGGTGAAAACTTTGTAAATGCAAAAAAAAAGAGATATTACGAACTGGCAATTAGATACTGTGCACAGTAAAGAATTAGCTTAAGTAGCTGATTCCTTATCCTTTCATTCTGATATTTTTTAAAGAATTTCAATGATAGGCTCGAAAAGTTCCACCAGAGCGGTTACTGAGTCGTATCTTTCCATCCAAAGTGTTGCACATAGCTGTTTAGTTTTCTCCCTCTTAGAGCTGGTTTCCATCTCTATTGCTAAGATAGGACATACTGTCTTTTTGGCGTATTTAAAAAATCGTATAATGCTTTAATTGCCCCTAAGCAATTTCTAATGCCAGCTATTTCGCATGCATTTGATACAGCCAAATTGAAGCTTTGAGCAGAGAAATGTACATAGAGTGCTGATGTGACAATATTTCTTACGTGGGCTTGTACACAATTAATTTTTCCACTCATTGATGCACTACCATCGTACCCCTGTCCACGTAACTTTTTATATCAACTTTCACAGACTGTAATTGGTCTAATATTGTTGTTGCTATTGCTTTTCTGGTTAAGTCATGCACTAGAATGAATTTCAAAAACTGTTCAGGGAGATGTTAACTAGGGAGAACTAGGGAGATGTTAAAATTTTCTTTATCGACATATCGAGCGCATAACGACAATTGCTCTATACCTGCAATATCAGTTGTTTCATCTGCAAGCATGGAAAATCAAGTTGCACCATTAATCTTGCTGACTAGTTTTTGCAGGATTAAAATATTACAAACCTCAATAACTTTGTTATGAAATCGAGGGCTGGTATACTGAGCATTTTTTCTGCTTTCATCTTTCCTTGTAAAATATCGTTTAATGTCCCAGCAGATTCGATCGATTTTTTGTGATAAAGACATTTCTTGTGTTCAGAAAATCTCTCTACAGCTTTTTCCCAGTTGTCAAATTTTATTTCGCTCAGTTGGCCTAAAGGTTGCTTGCCAGAATCGGCACCACTTTGGACGAAAAGTACACAAACTTTGCAAAAAGCCCCACCCTTAACCTCTGAATATGCAAGCCATTTCCAGCGATAAAGTAATTTGTACTGAAATTTCAATTTTCTGTTTCCTTTTTCAGGAAAAACAAACGTTGGATTGGGTTCCCAAACATTTTTCAGTATATCCAGTATTTTATCCTCTCATGTACCATCTTCTGAAAAAAGTCCAATGTTTTTTGGTAGGTAAATAGCACTTTGAGAGCCACTTTCACGTTCATCAGATTTTGTTATGCTAGAAACGTTTTCTTCAACGGAAATATCACATTTCACTAATTTAAGGTCGTGATTGTTTCTCAAAATAATTAAAAAATTGTTAAATTCTTGCGTTTTGACATCCCAAAGATCCAAGAACAGCATATATATATATATATATATATATATATATATATATATATATATATATATATATATATATATATATATATATATATATATATATATATATATATATATATATATATATATATATATATATATATATATTATATATCTTGCAGAGATAACTCTTAGTCTGACTAACTAACTCCACTGTACTCCGTTCCCCCTTTTATATAATTTTTCACCGCATCTCCAAAAATCTCGAATTGTCTCAAAGACGACAGAACGTCTGGGATTCCAGAATCATCGCGTAAGGACCTTGCGAATGCCAGAGCCATTCTCGAAAACTATCGCGACTGGCAGGACAGAAAGGAACCTGTGATCGGGACTCGCCCGTAACAGTATCACGTGAATTTGGTTTCAAAAGTACAACCCTATTATAGTAAATGCTTTTTCAGTATTCTGAGAAATACCGTGAGAAAAAAAAGTAGGCAAAAGGCAAATCAAAATATATAGTTTTAAAAAATAATAGTCCACATAATTTCTACTAAAATGTTTATTTTTGCCATTTTGTCTGAGCTCAAGGGAGGAGTTTGAACCCCTAAACCCCTCCCTTGCGTACGACCCTATTACAAGGGGTGCTTTTTCAGCACCTGTTCTTGCCAAGGTACTACAGACCGGCATTGACTCTATACATGATAGGAGACTGCATGCAGCTATGGCTCTTGAAGAAAGATTGCTGCGTAAGAACGGTTTCTGGGCTGAGTATAGCCCAAGTGCCCTGCGACTGAAAACCCAGCATACCTTTCTATGAGAATTTCAGAGATACTCGAACTCCTTAGATATTTCGAGTGATAGAACCACTTTATTAGATCACCAGTTTTTCCGGGAATGATGAGATACGCAGTTCCAGCTCTTGACCTTGTGCTTCCCGTCCGGAAGGGAGTTTCCCTTCAAGGAGAACTTAAAGCTGCTGCCATTGCCACCATTAACGAGAGATACCCCAGCGATGAGTGGCTCCACATCTACACCGATGGCTGTGCTGAGAGAGCCTCTGGACGAGCAGGCTCAGGTGTTTTCTCCAGATTTTTCCAACTCAAAAAGCCACTCAGTTCAAACTCTGACAATTTCGATGGCGAAATGCTCGCAATACACCTGGCTCTCCAAAAGATGTTAGAAAGACCTGAAAACAGATTTGTCGTCCTCCTCATCGACTGCCAGGCCGCAATCAAAATATGTTCTTCTCCCTACAGCCGTTGAATTTAATTGTAAAATCATTATTAATGCTCTTCTGTCTAGTGGAATGCAGATAACTCTCCAATGGATCCCCAGCCATTGTAGCTTATGGGGTAATGAAAAGGCTGATAACCTTGCCAAAGAGGCAGCTCTATGGGAGCCCCCTGTGTCGCCCACAAATTTGAGAAATGTTAAACAAATTGTGAAACTAAAGCTTCGAAGTCTCCGGGTTTCTTCCAACAGAGAGCAAGTTTCTGGATAACCTTGGAAGAGCCTTCTGGCATCCTGTCTTCCGAAAAATCTCCCTAGCGCTATTGGTGTTTCATCTTTCCGATTGTTGGCGGGGCACGATTACTTACAGGTGCACTTGCACCGTGTTGGCCTTTCTGACTCTCCTAACTTTACTCTATGTGCAAATAGGGCCCATATGAATGGCGGGCATCTATGGAACTGCTCTGCCCTCCAGGAGGCCAGTAATTCTTCTAGTTTCAAGACGCTCTCCGCCCCTGGAGATATTTCTTTGTTATATTGGACTGCAAACTGCAAGACTTCTCATGCTCGAGAGAGCAAATGATGGACGTAATTTTTTTAAAAAAAATTATATCGTTTCATAAAATAGATGCATACATATTTATTGCAATAAATAGCCGTGCCTTGATACTATCCCAGATGTAGCTACCCCTTATGAGCATCTTGACTGTGGCAGGAATGATGGACTGTAATTATCCCCAAGTGGTGTTAGGTTTTGGGCAAATCGTCAGGGACAGCGAATAGGAAATATTAGAGTTTTAAAAGATTAATCTAAAAATTTTATAATTTATAAATCATTTCATTTTTCATAAACATGAACTAAATAATCATCATTGTAATCCTTCGAATGATCAAGGTCTGAATAATTAAGACGTAAAAAGGTCTAGAAAATAAAGTTTCTAAGATTTACGAAATTAACATTTCACTTAAAATCTAACATACTAACAAGTTCTTCGGGATCACTCTCATCAATATTATAGACATAGGGGTAGACTTTTTGTTTTTAGAAAACTCTTCGTTTATTTCAACTTTTATCTATGTATGTATATTTATTTCCATAAGCATGTATATTTATACATAAATGTAAATATAAAACTTAAATATACGAGCAAAAAGTGTGCTTCCCTTTCACGCTGCACCTATCATCATCGATAAACTTATTGAAAAAGTTTAATGATTTTCAACTTATTAAACTTTTGATAGTAATTGAATATATATACTCACTAAATTTGGTAGACTAAAAGATGATGTCTATTGAAATGGCGGATAAGTTTGGTGCTTGGAGCGCCACTGTGAACATGCAAATCAGGGTTACTTTAAATACGTGTTCTACAGATTTTTCGTTAAATGTTGACATAGTGAGTTATTAGTCAAGAATGACGAAATAGAAGACGAAATAAGAAGACGAAATAGCCAATAGCAACAACTCACTGACTTGTCCCTGGTCGTGTAATAGGGCTGCGAGATGATAGATATTGCAGAAAGGAGAAACGTAGTTACTGTGCATGATGTTTGACAGCAGTGGTCAAGGGAAGGTACTGCTTCAAGACTTTCAGGTTCTGATCGGCCACGCGGCACTACTCAGAGAGAAGAGTGCCGTGTACGGCGTATGGCTGTGGCGTACTGTTCTGAGTCTGCATCAGAAATCCGAGCTACAGTTGACACTGCAGTGACACAACGAACTGTTACAAATCGTCTACTTCAAGTACAGTTCCGAGCGAGACGCCCTGTAGCTTACATTCCACTCACTCCAAACGATTGCCGTTTACGACGTGAGTGGTGTCGAGTTATACCTCATTGGAGGACAGAGGGGAGATCTACTGTGTTTTCTGATGAATGTTGGTTCTGCCTATGTGCCAGTGATAGCTGTATATTGGTTAGAAGGCGGCCAGGTGAGCGCCTGCCACCGACCTGTTTTCGATCTAGACACACTGGACCTACACCTAGAATTATGGTCGGACAGAAGGAGCGTTATTCCGCGCTCTTTGACTGCAAATTTGTACGTCAACCTGGTGATTCAACCTGTTTTGTTACAATTCCTGAGCAGCATTCAAGGGGGTATTTTCCAACAGAATAACGCTCATCCTCATACTGCTGTTGTAACACAACATACTCTACGGAATGTCGACATGCTGCATTGACCTGCTAGATCACCAGATCTCTCACCAATCGAGCAGGCATGGGACATCATTGGACAACAATTTCAACGTCATCCACAAACAGCATCAACTATCCCCGTATTGACTGACCAAGTGCAACATACATAGAATTCCATCCCACAAAATAACAGACTGTATCTGTATGACATAATGTATACACTTTTGCATGATTGCATTGAAAATTCTGGTTGTTATATCGGTTATTAATATACCAGTATTTCACATTTGAAATGGATTTTCTCTTAATTGCATTAACCTGGGATCTTGAAACTTTAATCAATGTGGGGAGAAGAGTTATCGACAATGTCAACCTTCATCTATGAAAAGGTACCCCAACATGGAATCGAGTCAACATGTCTTATATACTAAGAAATTGGAATTGTATTTTTGTAGTCGTAGATATAATACAATTAATTAAATATGTTACTCGAACAAACAAATTGCCGAAATCTCATCTACAATAATTTTTTCTTAGAGGTAGAAATTGTTTTTTTCCATCAGTGTATATGTAATAAAAATTAGGTACATAATGCAACAAGATTGAAAATTGAAGAGAAAGTAAAATGTATACAATTCCAAGTCTTAACGGAGCCAAGCTGCTAATGTGAAGAATATTTGAAGAAAATATAAATCAAAGTAAATTAGTACTTGACATGAAACTGATAAGAAAAAGATAAGATAGCAACCAAAAGTGTTTCCTGTAGCAGTTGTGGTTGATTGCGGAAATGTCACATTGCGGCATTTTACCACCAACCACAGAAACTGCTCCCAGAAATGTCCCTCTCATGACACTGAGAGTGCTTCCACCTGAGTTTCCATTTTTGTGTTATTTCTTGTTATGGTTATTTTTCTTTTGTGAAGTTTTAGGTGCTTGTTGTTTCATTGTTTCCTGTTGCAGCATTTCGGATTATTCATGCTATAATATTCTTACCGGTTTCATGTCAGGTAATAATTTATTATTATTTAGGTAATCAGATTTCAGGTAAAAATTTATTGTTCATACTTCAAATATATATACCCAAGTAGCACCTGATATTAGATATTATCAGAAAATCGGTAAAATCTAACGTTATCTTGCACAACTTCTAAGATTAGAAAGATACAAGAGGTCGCTGTTTGTTCAGCATCGTATAATATTAGATTCTATGCAAACTAAGATTATCTAGCGTTCGCCATAGTATTATTTTGCATTAGTTTTAACGCTTTATAATATTAGATTTCGTATTTTCTGATATTATCTTGCTTTGCTCTTTATTTTTGGAGTAAGCAAGAGGAGGATTTGGATGGTAGTAGAATAATTCGGCGATATAATTTCACTTAATTTTCTGTATTGCTGTGAAGCAGTAAAACATAGAACAATAGTTTTATAATGTCATTCCATGCATTATTACATAGCAATGCAGAAATACTAAATAAAATTATTTTAGCGAACTCTGCTACCATCCATTTTCCTCCCTCTTACTCCAAAGTATATCTTATGTTCTGCTGATTTTTTTGAATATTTCAAATTTATTTAAGAAATAATACTATATCACAACTTTTATTGATATTTTTTTCCTTTCTTTGTGCAATGGGTTTTCTATCAAATTTTATATCATTAATAATTTTCAAGTTTTTAATTTTAAAATGTACTCTTAATATTTTTTTTTTTTTTTAAATGAGCTTATTTTATCAAAATCTCAATTGAATTTGTTAGTTTGTAATATATATACATATTTTTTTTAAATGTGTAACTTAAGCCATTTGCAATTTCACAATTATCATTCATTATTTATATTCTGAAATTGTAAATTAAGAAAACAACACCACATAATTGCTAAGTTAAATTTACATTTAAATTGAGTCGAAAATTCAGCTTAACTTTTTTTTTCCACTATATAACTAAGTCATTCATTTCCAAAAATATTACAATAAAATTATATCTCGAATTTTTAAACTGTTATTTTTTGTAATAACTGAAACAATAAAGAAAATGAAAAAACATTCAAATTACTTACTTGCATAAGTTATTTCACTTCTATCACTGAAATTAAAGAGAGAACTACTTATGTAACTTTATCCTTTTAGAATCTGAAATTTTACTTACAAAACACTTGAAACAAAACCTAAAGGCACCTGTAGAAATATTTTCAGGGAGTGGAAACAAAAAAAGCCTTTATGAATTTCTATTAAAAACAATTGCAATTATTTTTTGTAATGTAAAAATAATTTTACATTGGGACATCAGAAATTTTTAACGATTCAATAATTAGTCAAATTACTATGTACTTTTATTTACTTAAAGTATAGATAACATTTAAATGTCAAAACCAAAAAAAATTAGTAAATATTGTATTTTATCAGAATTAAATTTTCACAAACATTTAATTGCATACAAGAATGAGACGAAAAAACATAATACTTTTTTACTATAAGTTGCTTTTATAATGATCCAAATTTGACTACCATCAGTTACTTTTGAAAAACCTTGCTATCACAAAATATTCTTTAATAATATTCTTTAAAATATAAGCAATATTCTTTCCTAAATTGATCAGGAATTTTTATCATAATATAAATGTTATTCAGTCAAAAGAACTTTTTATGATTATAATTATTTTACAATTATATTATTTTAAACATGATAAAAATAAAAAAGCAGAAATTTTTGTCTCAAATTTTAAATTAATAATTATGTGAAAGTTTCCAAAATTAAAATAATAAACACAATGTTGATAATGAAAATCCTCAAGAGTTTGAGTTATACTTTAAAATCAGCATTAAAAAAAAAATTGCTTCTGATATCATCACAGAAATTAAATGGAGAAATACTTACATAGCTTTATTCTTCAAGTATTTGAAATTTTATTGAACAAAACACCTAGAACAAAACCCAAACACAAAGTGGAAATTTTTCCAGAGAGTTACACCAGGAAAGTAACTAATATTATGAAAATTGCTATTATTTTTGGTAATGTAAAAACTACTTTTAGGGGCACATCAGAAATTATCAATTCGATAATTATTTAAAGGTGTTATGTACTAAACCAACAATCTTTGCAAACAATTTACATAATATTTTAATTTCAAAACTGTCAGTAAATATTATGTTTAATCTAAATTAAATTTGCACAAACATATAATAGCAATCAAGAACGAGACGAAAAAATAATAACATTTTTAACAGTATCTTTTAAAAGTTGCCTTTGGTATGAATGATTAAAATTTGACTGCAATCTATTACTCTTTTGAGAACGTTGCTATAAAAATAACGATTTTTGTTTAAAACAATTCCATTTCTTTCATTTCGCTGATTATAGATTATGCGTTATGACATAAATAGGTTTAGAAAAAAGCAGGTGTAATATGTAAACATTTTAAACAGAGCTTTTCAGAAAATAAATTTTAAAAAATTAAGCAGACGCGAGAGTCAATTTTCTGGTATAGACCAATTAGCCATAAAAAAAAAATTATGTATTTAAAAATCTGCTTTGCAAAGAACCTTACTGATGAAAACTTAAACAAGATTCTACTCTACGTTGGTTTAAATTTTTTGCTTAACAATAATGGAAATAAATGTTCAGCTAAATTTTTAATATTAAGCCAAAGAAATTTTTACTATTATCATTATTTTAAACATCATAAAAATATATATATACACTTCTTATCTCAAATTTGAACTAAATAATTCAAAATTAAAGTAAAAATACAATGCTAGTAGTATAAATGCCCATAAGCTAGAGTTACTGTTTAACAATGATGTTAAAATAAAATTGTTTCCGATATATTCAAAATTTAAAAGAAACCCAATTTTATCTACATCTAATTTCAAAATGCTTAAACGTAAATCATGACTATAAAACATTATATTAAGTTTTATTAATGAGCACATATCTGCCTATCCCATTTTCTAAAATTTCGAAGATTTATAACAAAGATGCAGTATAAATTACACATATTAAATAAATTTTTTGTGACGGGCGTGACAGAGAGACTTTATAAATATATTTGTATTAAAATTTAAGTTTTTCCCCTTTTAAAGAAATATTTAAATGCTTTAAATGATAGATAAAGGTCTCAAATAGAAATATATGCACTGAAAATCGAAATGCTGTAGGTTTAAATATTATTTCTGAGTGAAATGAAAATACCCTGATTTTCCTAATTGAAATTTTTTATATTATGTTAACTTCAAGTTCAAAAAAATAATACAAGGAAAAATTTTCTGACATTTTTCCTTGTAATTTTATAAACCTCATTCATTTACCTTTTATTTGATATATTACATGTTACAATTCAGACAAATTGAAATTTCAACCCTCATGTCCACTTTTTAATGGAAATGCTCAGTAGTCAAGAATAAAAAAATTAATCAAACCAAATCATGACGAACATTATTTCACAATTTAATTATATTATTTTAAAACAAAACACAATATAAACTTCACTCAACTATAAAAGCAATATATTCTTACCGTCATTGTTTAATATAAGCATAATCCTTAAGAACACATATCTGTCATTAAATAAAATAATTTTTAATGCAAAAAGCAACAGTTCGACTGTGTTATCATTTTAATTATTATTTTTAAATAGAAAGAATTCCAAAACTTTACAGTCATTTATTTCATGCAGTTCAAAGTTCTTTTTGCTTACGTGCAACTATATTTCAGAGCAATAAACTGATGAATCGTTGCTTTCTTGAAAGATTTTATAAAATTGTCAGCAACAGTAAACAAAGTTTAAAACACACAGCAGGGATGAATCACACAGAGATACACCTTTCGTCAAACTTCTACACAACAACAAGAGGAAATTCAGCTCCGGCAGATTTAAAGAGAATCGAAAAGTATATACACAGCAGTTGTTTTGTTTTCTGTCGGGATCGAACTTATGGGCCCTCGTCTTCTACCAGTATGTCATTCTCCATTTACATTATCCAGCAGCCTCAGACGAAGCTAAAATTATAAGAGAAGAAGAGTTAAACTTAACATTGAAAACACTAAATTTAAAACTCTACATTACTTTACATTCAAAACATTAAATTAGTAAATTTAAAACTATTAGGCATTGAATATTTCTTTAAAACTTAAATCATTTAAAATAAATTTTAATAGGTCTAAAATTTAATAGGTAGATTTCAGTAACAATACCTGATCTCTCTTCTCTTAGAATCTTAGTATCACTGCGCAAGAATCGAAAAACATTTCATTTATAGCCGCTCTCAAGTAATAATTTTATTCATTCTTAATTATTTTTTATTTTAAAAAAAGAAGAAATTTTAGTTCAGAACCCTTTAGCTCTTTTTAATTGAAGTGAATATTCAAGTATATATGCAGATACAAATATATATCAAATTCAATGCTTTTTAATTTTTTTTTAAAGATAAAGTACAATGATACTTAACTATCAAAATATTTTGGCACATTGTACAAGCTCATAGAGCCAATAGGAAATATTCACACTTTTATTAAGAACTTCCTAAATAAAAATTTTAACACCTTTTCATCACTGCTCTTCATTTAATGTAAACACAACTTTGAATAAACCATATTGTTGCTAATTTTTTAACCATTTGCTATCATTTATAAATTAATATAATTAATCATGTATCAAAAACATGCAAAATCTGTCTATACTAGTAGTTGGATAAAAAGAGTTCTGCGACCGGGATTTTGGGGATTTTCGGGGATTCCACTGGCATACTCTTGAAGGGGGTTGGAGTGATCCATCAAATGTGACAGCTACTATAGTTGAGGGTGTTTTTTTTTAAAATTATTATTTTGTAATTAAATGTTTTTAATTATTACTTTTTATTTAATTTTTAATTATTTAATTTTTTTAATTATTGTTTTTAATCTTTATTTTTTAATTACTGTTTTCTTAGTTAAAATTTTTTTTTTCTAATACGAGTGATATTTGAAGAAAAGGACATAAAATGAAACCCGATGTCATACAATCAGGATTGAACATGAATCAGGTAATAATCAGTCTGTAAGATGAAACATGAAAGTAATCTTGCAAGATAAAACTTGAAAGCAATTTTGCAAGATAAGACATGTTTCCGTAGGGTGGAGTGATGTCATTTCTTCGATTCAATCAAAACAGGAATGCGTGACGTCATACAACCAGGATTCAACATGAATATGAAGTACGCGTCTTCAAGATAAGGCATCCATCACTTCTGTGTGGTCTAGAAAGATGAAGTACATTGAAAAGTTTCGTTCACTTCTTGTTCGGTCTTGTTTCATTAGATCATTCTCGAATGTTCCATGGGGGTGGAGTCCGAAAATCATGTCGTCATTTTCTGCCAATCAGAATAAATTTTACAGAACTAAAATAATTATATCATTTTTAACCAATCAGAACAGGCATTACATAGCCGTTTGAAATGCATTCTGGGTAGACGACTACAGTGTAAAATCAGAGTTTTGACTACAGTGTTTGCCCAGAGACCTTATTCTGATTGTAGGATTACCTCTCTCAGGGCGATTTTCTAAACTTAGTTTGTTCTTTCTTTGTTATTACGTTAGATTTTTTTTTTTTTTTGTTAATTTTTTATTTGCCATCGTTGTTAAAGTTTTTGTTAGTTGTTAAACTTTTTATTTAAAAGTTTTTGCTAGTTGTTACGGAGAAGTTTTTAGTTGTTTAACTTTTTATTTAAAAGCATATATCCCTTCTCTAGACTTTACTGGCATAGAATTTCCCGTGAAACTTCAGGATGTCCACAAATTCGAGAAGCTAAATAACATTTCCATCAATGTATACGGGATAACTGAAGAGGATAAAGTATATCCTCGATTGATTACGGAGGCAGAGCAAACTCGCCATGTCGACCTGATCTACCTCACCAATGCTTCATTCTCTCACTATGCCTGGATTAAAGACCTGTCTCGGCTTCTCTCCAAGCAGTATTCGAAACACAATGGAAAGCAACTCATCTGCCGCCGCTGTTTAAAATTTTTTCAAACAGAACCAGTGCTCCAGCAGCATAAACTCAGCTGCAGCCAGCACGAAGCTGTCCGCGTACAGATGCCAGAAGATAAATGGCTATCCTTTAAAAATATTAAACATACGCACCCGGTACCATTCGTCATCTATGCCGACTTCGAGTGTCTCACCAGGCCTTTAGACACGTGCCAACCCGACTCCAAAGGCTCTTACAGTGAGGCATATCAAAAACACGAGCCCATCAGCTTCTGCTACTTCATAGCCTCGACGACGGGATCATACAAGGAACCATTTATCTATAGGGGTCCTAATGCCGAGAAAGTCTTCATGGAGAGAATGAAGTTGGAGGCAGAGGATATTCGCCGCATCTACAAGCACCACTATACCACTTACAGGTAATATACCACTTACAAAAACTCAAAAAAATCGTTTATCTCCTCACAAAGAAAGTTTAAGAAAACTTGCGAACAAGAAAACACCATTGTATAAGAAGAAAAAAATTCTTATTCAAAAAGGAGAAGGATTCCTATCCATTTTACTGCCTGCAGATATTTCTGTCATCAGTTCTTTAAATCATGGAGTATAGTAAGAAATTTGTGCTAGTTCCAGAAGATTGAATACAAGTAGCAGAACATCTATCCGAACTGGATCAACTTATGAAAAATACTCTTCAGAATAAAAAGTTATCAGATGAAGAAAAAGTGACTTTGTATTTACAAGTGTTGCAAAAATATACACATTTTTAAATTCAGAAGCCTAATATAGAAGAGTTTGAGTCACGTCAAACAGAAATTCCAACAACAGAACCAGCGAAAGAAGAAACCATACAAATAAAAAATGAAACAGAAGATTTTGAAGAAAGAATCCTTAGTGTAGTTCCGGCTCGATGGCAGGATAAAGCAACAGGAATATTAAAGTTTTTGAAAGATCAAGAATCTTTCCCTTGGAATAATAAAGGCGAAATCATTTATAAAGATGTAACTGTTCCTGGAAGTAGCATTGTAAATCTCCTCAATGACTTTTTAAGAAATCGGAAATCGGCTCCAGAAGGAAGACATGTATTTTTAAGTGCTTTGAATGATGTTAAATTACCAAAACATTTAGATGTAAATAAAAAATTGTATAAAGAAAATAAAATTGTGAAAAAACCTATACTGTATGCTCGCAGAAATGCATGGTTAAAACTTTGAAATAAGTGCTATTTTATGTATTCAAATTTTCGTCTTTATTGATACTTTTTTCTTTCAGGTATGAATATTTTAACTTGCTAAAATTTACGGAAAAAGTTAAAAATAATAAATGTTCGGGAAAAAAAATTGTGTTTGAAATTTTTTTTTTCTTAAAAAATTTGGAAAGAAAAGAAAAATTTTTTTCTTGAGTAGAAAAATTATTTTTCTCCAATAAAAAAAAATTATTTAAAAAGAAACTTTACAAAATATTTTTATTCTAGAGTGAAAAATTTTAAAAATAAAATTTGCAAAAATAATTTTTCTTAAGTAGATAAATTTTTAAAAAAATTAATTTCTAAAAACAAAAAAAAAATTTGGAAAAGAAAAATTTTAAAAAGCAAATTTCTGAAGAAAAAGAATTTATGTAAAAAAAAAAAATTTGAAAATTACATTTATAAAATAAAATTGTCTTGTGTAGAAACATTTTAAAAATAAAAGTTTTGTTAGTGAAAGTTTTCTCATTTAAATAAAATTCTGAAATATAAAATTTTCTAGAAATTTTGTATACATTTTCATAATAGAAACAAGAAAGACACAAATTATTTAGTTTAATATCTTTTTATTTTTTAAAAACAAATCTTACACCATATCGTTTCTTTACAAATTGAAACATCAGAAAATCATTGATATACAATCGGTTTAAAATATAATACATAGAATAATCTTGACATCGCTTGAATAAAAAGTAAATGCAATATTGTCCGCATACATTGGACGTAGGTGATTGAAAAACTTTGGAATACCATTGTACATTTAAATAGGAAGAGGCATTCATATTGTAAAATTCGGGAGGTCTTCTATAGGAGTCATAAAACTCTAATTCCTTTTCATCATTCACGAATAATGCTAGCCAGTGAGATCCTGGTTGGGATGAGTCATCTGAATTCATGATAGCACATGTATTTTCTTGTAGATTAGGGATCGTATCTCTTGATATACTCCTTGAAAGTAAGGTGATGTTATCTTCTTTCGAGATAAAATATGAAATAATTGTAATCCATCCATTCTTTAATTTTCGAAATCGTACAAAATATTTCGAGACTTGTTAATTTCTATTAAATTTTCAATTTCGGCAAAAATGATTACACACACAGTCTGCTCTAATGATTTGCTGAATTTTAGTTCTAATCGTAAGTTGCTGTGTTTGATTAAATTTAAATGCTCTCCTGAACATAAATCGGGGGAGAGATCAAATCCAAACAAAGTATTTCCTTTCACGTATTCTTCTCTCGAAATAAATATTCCTTTATCTTGACCCATTCGTTCCGTACCCACAAATAGAGTTTGATAGGCACGAATGTATTGATTTTTTGCAACATCTAGTTCCAATGGATTGTGAGGTACAGGTTGTCCATCTACATACACTCCAATAAAATTTAAATCAAAATGTTTAAAATCATAGGGAGATTTCGAAAATGTTCCATGAAAAGCTTCATTATCCACACAACCTATTATAACTTTTTTCGGCATAGGTCCTGAAAATACGTTATCTTGGATGAAAGACATATGTTATATTTCTTGTAAGAAACACATAAGCCCTTGTAAGGATTTATTTACAACTTTATTATTGCTTAACAACTGACAACGTGCGTACCTGCATGGCTGCAAGCTTACAAACACACCACAACAACAATCTGAGACGGTTACAGTGGTTCACTCGTAGTTAAAGTGGAAGTCGTCAGATATGACACCTCCTTCCCCACTTTAAGGCAATAATCCTTAAACTTAGATGGCATTTTTCTCAGTCTGGTAGGACGTGATTGAACAGAGTCCTGACTAGGAGAACATACTACATCAGAGTCCTCTTCAGAACTTGTTACCGTTGGTGATGGAAAAATATTTTCCGTTTCAGACAGGGGTTGCACTTCATCTGGCATAACAGTCGTACCCGGCTGCCCTTGATCAGCAATCGGCACAACGCGAGCCTTCAGCTGGTCTAAATGCCTCTCAGCGTTTGAGTCCACCACTCGATACATTTTATTTCCTATTGGACTCTCTATTGTACCAGGTACCCATCTCTCTCCTAGCCCATAATTACGAAAATATACACCCTCACCACCCTTAAAACTTCTACCAGCTAAAATATTTGATTTAGGAGAATATGAATGCACTAAATCTAGACGGCAGCGAATCTGTCTACCCAACAAAATCTTTGCTGGTGAAACACCATGTAATGCCAGTGGTGTTCGTCTAAAATTCATTAAAATTCTGGACAACCTGACACTCATAGAATCCCCTACTACCTTACGTAATCGGTGTTTAATAAACTGAACTGCTCTTTCTGCCTGACCATTTGAGGAAGGGTGATAAGGAGCAGAAAACAAATGTCTTATACCATTATGTTTAGTGAAAGCTTCAAATTCATCTGATCGAAACACTGACCCATTGTCACTAACGATACATTCAGGGAATCCAAACCTAGAAAATATCTCATATAATTTCTCTAATGTTACTTTCGAGATAGCACTTTTCACCGCTATTGCCTCAATCCATTTAGAATATGCATCTTGAACAATTAATATCATATGATTTTCAAAAGGGCCCAAATAATCTATGTGTATTCTGGACCAAACACGATTAGCTGAGGGCCAAGGTTGTAAACTTTTAGCAGGAGAATTAGAATTCTGAATGCAGCTATTGCAATTTTTGACTATATTCTCAATGTCTACATCTAAATTGGGCCACCAGAACAGTGAACGAGCAATGCTCTTCATGCCTGAGATTCCCTGATGTGTACTATGCAGTTCTTGCAAGATACTACTACGTAAAATGTCAGGGACAACCACCCTATTACCCCATAGCAGAACATTAAACTCGACAGAGAGTTCAAAACGCTTCCTAAAATAAGGCAACATCTGTTTATAATCTGGACTACTAGAATCTAAGTTATCTGGCCATCCCTCTAACACTAATTTTGAAACTTTCCTCAGAGTTTCATTGCTGCTCGTAGCTTTACTAATATCTGCAATTGTCACAGGGCCCAGATCTACTCTCTCAATGTTCAATACCAGTTCCTGCGGTACAGGGGGATCTAAAGAAGAATCTGGTAATGGTAATCTACTGCAAGCATCAGCATTTCCATTCTGAACACCTGAACGATAACGAACAGTATACGTATAAGCTGAAAGAGTAATGGCCCATCTCTGTATCCTCGAATTGGCCATGGCTGGTACATGTTTCTTTTCAGACATTAAAGTGACTAATGGTTTGTGATCGGTGTATAAAACAAAAGCCCGACCCAGCAAATAATCACGGAAACGAACTACGCCAAACACTAGCGCTAATGCCTCTTTTTCTAAGTGAGAATAATTTTTTTTCTGCAGGATAAAGGGTCCTCGAGGCAAAAGCAATCGGTCTATCTTCACCATCCATGGTATGGGATAACACTGCTCCAACACCATAAGGTGATGCATCACAAGCTAAAGTTAATTCCTTCTCGGGATCAAAATGGACCAACAATCCTGAATTACAAATAGCCTGTTTAGCCTCATTGAATGCGATGTCTTCTTTATTTGTCCATTTCCATGAGGCTGATTGATGTAGTAAATTGTACAATGGGGCCAGCTTAGTGCTCATCTGTGGCAAAAACTTGGAATAGAAAGTAATTAAACCTAAAAATGACCTAAGTTCCCCTACATTTTTAGGAATAGGGGCCTCTTTGATAGTTTTGACTTTATCCCCTACAGGACGGATCCCCTCTTTGTCAATTACATGGCCTAGAAATGTTAAGGAATCGCACAAAAATTTACATTTTTCTTTCTTTAATTTCAAACCTGCTGCTTTTAGCTTTCTGAGCACTTCCCTTACATTATGGAGATGTTCTGACTTAGTATGCCCAGTAACCAGGATATCATCGAGGAACACTCCTGTGCCTGGAATACCCTTCAAAGTTGTTTCCATTACTTTTTGAAAAATCGCGGGTGCTGGTGCAACACCAAAAGGCAGTCTATTGTATTTAAAAAGCCCTAAATGGGTGTTAATTACTGTTAGTAACATAGAATTCTCATCTAACTCCAACTGGTTGTATGCCTCGCGAAGATCCAATTTACTAAATTGTTCCCCACCAGCTAAGCTGGCAAAAATATCCTCAGCCTTCGGCAGTGGGTATTTGTCAGGGTCGATAGCTATATTAGCAGTTAACTTAAAATCTCCACAAATACGAATAGAAGATTTATCCCTTTTTAACACTGGTACAATAGGAGCAGCCCAATCTGAATATCGAACAGGGGTAATGATACTTGCAGCTTCCAGCCGCTCTAACTCTTCCTTAACCTTAACCCGCATAGCGAAAGGTACAGTTCTGGCTTTATAGAAAGCAGGTTTAACATTATCTTTTAACATAAAGCTCACTTTGGCCTCTTTGAAAACACATCTCATTAGAAAACACATCTGCATATTCACTTAATATTTGATTCATTTCTAAATCAATCATATTTAAACAATTATGTACAGGTAACATTTTAAATATTTCAATCCAGTTCCTGCCACAAAGATTCGGGCCCCCCTCCCCCACAACCTGCAATGGAACTTTAACTACTTTACCATTATACTCAACATTACATTCTATACTACCCAATACTGAAATTGATTGCCCTGTAAAAGTGGACAATATGGTATCTGCAGGCTGTAGAGTAGGAGCACCTAATTCACTATATGTTTTAGCATTAATTAAAGACACAGCACAGCCTGTGTCTAACTCCA
This sequence comes from Parasteatoda lunata, assembly GCA_949128135.1. NCBI lineage: Eukaryota > Metazoa > Arthropoda > Arachnida > Araneae > Theridiidae > Parasteatoda > Parasteatoda lunata. Next base: position 4,849,348 of record OX421980.1, on the reverse strand, counting down.
TAACAATATTATGGCCATTTACCTTGAATCTTACCTTATAAGGCTTAGGAACTGGATCAGAATTGTTAATATTCAAAGCATTATTATTAAAAACATCATATTCATTTAAATCATGAAAGGTTGAATTTCTACTGTTATTTAAATACAGATCATTTACTACACCAACATCAGAGCTCATAATATTTAAACCCGCAACATTAGTTCTAGACACATTGTTTACACCATCACTTTTAACCAGTGAAGGAATAACCTTCACTTCATTTACTGAAGCAGCGACCATATTACATGGCCTTTTTTTCACATCCATTTTTTTTTTCACACCATTTTTTTTCACACCATTTTCACGGCGATTTCAATAGCTTTGAGTAGCGTTAAGCTAGGTTCAGCTAGCAGCCGCCGCTGCATTTCCGGATGATGTATTCCGCATACCAAACGGTCACGGATCATGGTTTCCAGCGTGCTTCCAAAATTGCAGTGCTCTGACAGCCGCCGTAATTCAGAAACAAATGTAGCTATTGATTCCGAAGGCTTCCGAACTCTGGTATTGAATCGAAAACGCTCCACTATTTCGGAAGGCTTAGGGCTGTAGTGCTCGTTCAGCACGTTTAATATTTCTCTGTAAGATTTGGCCTCAGTGGTGGACGGAGCAAGCAAACTCCGTACGAGCTTGTACACAACAGGGCCCACTAGAGTCAGAAAGATTGCCTTCTTTTTATCGTCCTTGATGTCATTTGCATCGAAAAATATTTCGATCCGTTCGACATATTGCGCCCATGGTTCTAATGCCGGATCGAAAGAATTTATGCGCCCGTAAGTGGCCATAATAGATTTTCCTCGTCGCCAAATGTTATATTTCTTGTAAGAAACACATAAGCCCTTGTAAGGATTTAATTACAACTTTATTATTGCTTAACAACTGACAACGTGCGTACCTGCATGGCTGCAAGCTTACAAACACACCACAACAACAATCTGAGACGGTTACAGTGGTTCACTCGTAGTTAAAGTGGAAGTCGTCAGATATGACAACATACTTCCCTTAGGAATCGAATACACTTTGCATTGCACTCGATTGATGGGATATTTCGCACTCGTTTTTTCTAATGCCTTTGCATGACCAAGTAACACTCCTGGATTCACACGAACTTTTCGGATAAGCAAAGACACGTGATCTAATACTACTTTAAATCCTTCAAATCCTTGTAAACAAAATTCTGACTTACTTCGTATCAATTTTATTTTCACATCCACCAAATTAAGTAACAGACGCTCTTGGTGAAATAAATCGGAATGTATACATCCAATCATATCCACTGTAGTACTTTCTTTGATAAAAGCAGTTCTTTTCTTCAAGCCATCGTCAGAATCTTTGTAAAATAATTCAGCTGTTAATTGAGAAGTTTTGCTATCGTATCCATGGTTGAAGAGAGTTTCTATGTAGGCTCGATAAGGATAAGTATTATTTGAATTGGATACAATACGATCATTCAATGAAATATCAACTTGAGAAAATAATGAATGAAGAAATAAATTCACAGGTCCAATAGTATCATCTTTAGTGATGAGAGTATTATCACTTTTTACAATTTTCGCTTTCACATATAATTGAGTTTGGCTGAGATCTATGTAATCTTCAGCACTTCCTGAAACGTGAAACTCTACGGGTGCATTGTCAAACACATTAGAAAGAGGATGAAACTGTATCCACTGACCATCTTGAATAACAGTTTGAGTACTAGGTAAGTTAAACAACTCCAATTCAGATTTCACACATTCGGGACAATCTTTCAATAGAAATGCCATTATGGATCAAAAATATCACGTCCACTCCCTTTGCGAGCTTTTGATGAAATGATTCTCTTCTGCTTCTTACGCTTCCTTTTATACTGTCCTTTTCCCACCATCGATTGTACTTTATCAATAGCTTTCCTAGCTAAATTTTTTCCACTCTCTTTAGCTCTTGTTTTTACAGCTTCTTCCAAATTTTCGCCGGACAATACATCAGATGCAACACGGGTTCCAGTCTTTAAAACTTCTTTTCCAATAGTTTTTCCTCCTTTTACTAAAAAGGGTAGTGCTGCTCTAAATAATCGACGAAATATACCTCCAAGTCCATAGCCCTTTTGGAAATTAATACCTTTATAATAGGGCAAACCAGAGCCAATTTGACTCGCATAATGTTCTTCGAATTTTTTAGTACAACAAACGTACGGTACACTCATCTTGACGTTTTCTCTTCAAATGAATGTTTCAAAAACGCATCGTACTATTTATAGTATTTGTCTCATGCGGAAATGCAAAACTATGATTACTTTACCACTTTCAAGAGGTACGAAATCACCTGAATTCAATCTGAGCTCCATTTGAATAGTTTGAAAGGAGTGTCTCATTAAAGGTAAGTATTGAGGTCTGTCATAATACTGACTGATCGTTTCACCATCATGTCCTTTTATTCGAACGATCCGCAGTAAAGGAGCTTGTGTATCTCCGACAATTTGAGGTGAAATAAGATCTGTGTACACATAGAAAACTGCAAAATTGGACCACGCGTCAGCAACAAATTCGCTTTTCTGGTTACCCGTAATGACTGCATCGCGTCGAAATCCTAACAATTCACCTAACTTTTCTAAAAGAAGGCTGCAACCTTGAACGGCGTTAATTTTTACTCGTTTCGTAGCTTTATTGTAACTTATTGTAAACCGGCTAGGATTTTTAGGTAAAGCAAGTTGTATAGCTGATACAATATCGAACATTGATTCATAACACCCCACATCAATTGTTTGCTTTACAGTCGATACGATATTACCATTACTTATCTTGTATTGAAAATAATTGTTACTTTCATTTACGTTCAGCCAAGAATGGGGGTAGATGATTTCAGATAGGCCCACTTCCCATTCACCTTTTAGATTAACTAGTATCGGTAACTGTGTCTTAAAATGAGAGATTTTGTTGTTAGAAAAAAACTGCATGGAGCTATCAGAAGGTAACGTCACGTAGAAAGACATTTTCGAGAATGAGCCTTCAGAGGTTAAGTTTCACTATTTATACTTTTTGAATATCACTCACCCAGGAACTAAACTTTTCAGGATAGCCTAAAAATTTAACAAAATATTCTGTGCTTCCTCCCTTCTTTCTCTTTTTAATCACTTTTTCTACCGGATAGAAGCCAGAGTCTACTACCTTTTGCAATTCTTCTTCATAAAAAGTACCTTTGATCTCTTCACCTTGTAAGTCTTTTAATCTATAAACAACTGGAATTCGATGAATAATTTCATGAATAATGAATATTTCCTGACTCCAGTTGTGTTCGTATCCTTTTTCAAAATGACCTTTCAGTCAGCTGATTCGTACTGTATCTCCAACTTTAAAAACAGGTGGATTGCGTTTTAATGTCTTCAAATCTCCATACAAATTTTCCAAAACCTCACTGGTATTACTTTTATTAACGGAAGCTGGTTCCATTTTAAAATTGCTCTGTTGAGTATGACTGTAACTTCATATTAATTGATCAATCACATCGATGTAATTCTTAGTATTGAATTCTGTGAAATATTTCCACATTTTTGTTTTTAATGTTCTAATAAATCTTTCCACAATACTTGCTTTCGTAGCATTATTTGTTGTAAAAAATTTAATCTGCATGCTTTTCAAATAATATTGAACTGTTTTATTTTTGAACTCTGTTCCATCATCCGATTGAAGTAATTCAGGTTTTCGTTCCTTAAAAATAGATTCTAAGGCTACTTTTAAATTTTTTCCCGTTTTATCTTTTAGCGGTATGGCCCAGGCATACTTTGCGAAAACGTCAATACACGTTAATAAGTATTTATACCCTTTATTGAATTTAGAAAGAGATTGCATGTCGACTAAATCGACTAGAAATTGTCTGTTCATATCACTCATCAAAACACGATTCCGTTGAAATTTGCGTCTAACAGGTTTATGCAGTGTATAAGAATCTTTAAAGGAGAGCCACTTCTTAACAGTATTTGCATTCTCTTTTCCTTTGAGCGCACGATGTATTGCATCCGCACCCCCAAAACTAGCCGGTTGTTTGGGATCTTTATAAAAGGATTCCATGTTAACAGTATGAAATGCAAAGTATAAATGATGAATATTATTAGGCTTGGTTCTATTTATAGTTTGTGAAAAATAATGCATGAATCACGTATAGATATAAAGGAAAATAATAACATATTTATCTAATTTAAACTAGTACAAAAATCATTTCTACATGATTTTCTGACTCCACCCCCATGGAGCATTCGAGAATGATCTAATGAAACAAGACCGAACAAGAAGTGAGCGAAACATTTCAATATACTTCATCTTTCTAGACCACACAGAAGTGATGGATGCCTTATCTTGAAGACGCGTACTTCATATTCATGTTGAATCCTGGTTGTATGACGTCACGCACTCCTGTTTTGATTGAATCGAAGAAATGACATCACTCCACCCTACGGAAACATGTCTTATCATGCAAAATTGCTTTCAAGTTTTATCTTGCAAGATTACTTTCATGTTTCGTCTGAAAGACTGATTATTACCTGATTCATGTTCAATCCTGATAGTATAACATCGGGTTTCATTTTTGTGTCCTTCTTCAAATATCACTCGTATTAGAAATTTTTTTTTTAAATATTAACTAAGAAAACAGTAATTAAAAAATAAAGATTAGAAAAAAATAATTATTAAAATTAAATAATTAAAAATTAAATAAAAAGTAATAATTAAAAAGATTTAATTACAAAATAATAACTAAAAAAAAACACCCTCAACTATAGTAGCTGTCACATTTGATGGATCACTCCAACCCCCTTCAAGAGTATGCCAGTGGAATCCCCGAAAATCCCCGAAATCCCGGTCGCAGAACTCTCTTTATCCAACTACTTATACTCAAGAAATGAAAATCAAAATGTTTAACTCATTATTTTACAATATATTAAACAGGAAATTTAAATAATGTAACAATAGTGTTCTTCTTGTGAATAAAATTTGAAACATTCTAAAATGTACTTAATGGTTTTAACAAAAATGTAGCCGATTAATTAATAATTATTTTAACATGGCAAACTTCTTTACTAATAATTTTTTTTTATCTTTATCATTGTTGCAATGAAATTCTGTCAGATGCGAATTACCATGTAAACGTTGTTTTAACGAGCCTATTCTAAACTAACTACAATACTTGTAATTTATAGTCGGACAATACGTTTCAACAGAATAGAGTAGTATTGAGAGATTTATTAAATCATTAAATTAATTCTTGAATGTTTTGAAGAAGAAGCGGTCAAGATTATTAAGTACACTGAATGTTTCTACAGGAAAAACACTACCTACGATACTACTTTAAAGTTTTATGTATCTATCATTGAAATTTATAAAGTTTACTAAAAAACTACTAAATTATAAATACCTTTGAAGTTAAAAATGTCATTCTAGCTGATTACCACGATCAATGGCGGCGGCGATGTAAACATTCCCATTCCAGGAAGTTACAACTCAACAATTGCACTGGCGGAAACAGCTTATTTCTGCTAATATTATGTTTTCTGGCATAAGTTTGAAGTGGCTAAAAATGATATTTTAAGTAATATTCAATTTATTGTTTTCTTTCATAAATAAATGTTTATTTATTAATAATATGGGATAACCTTTCGCAAAAATTTGGCGCTGTACCAAAAGTAATGAAATAGATGATTATTTTGAAATTTCGGATGTTAGATCGAATACTATATAATCTTATATCAAATTAGTTCTAACATTAGAAGATAGGATTCAAGAGTATTGCGTTTTCTAGCACGGCAGTATTATATTGCATCTTGCCAGTATTAGATCATATCTTTTTGCTACCTGGGTAGATATATTAACAAATCATTTTATGTTATTTCTTCATTTAAATTTTCCTTCTTAATTTATCATTCAAAACGAAACGCGTTCTCACATTTGTTTTTCACATCCGACATTTTAGATTAAAAAATTCTAGAATTAATATTAAGTTTTTCTCTTAACCAAGCGTGAGAACCGGAGAAATCCCTTAACCTATTTTTTGAATGATTTATAAAAAATTATAAATTTCTTTTTTGCAGGAGAAAATCCAATTCATCATATCAATCATACATCAATTGCTCCATCCAATTCATACATATGCATCGGCGAACAAAGTTTCGAAAGCAACGACTGAATGTAGTTTGATGATGCGTAAAACGAAAGCATGATTTCGGATAGCTACGAAATTCCTGCGATTTAGATAATTAATTGAACAATGTTGAAATATCTTGATAAAAACTAAGACAAAAAAGAAGTGTGGATTATTCGTGTGACAGCTGTTTGAATAGAATATTCCAGTACGGCGACAGAAATCAACTTTGATTAAAAATGCTAAAAATTTGTGTTCATAAAGCAAATCTGAATAAAAAAAAATCTTGCATCAGGAATTAAAAAAAAAACAAAAACATATTCCGATAAACGTGTGAGAATAGCACATATGGCAACGTTACTTTTAAAAAGTAACGAGTAAAAGTACAAGTATTTTTAAAAAAGTAACGAGTAAAAAGTAAAAAGTTCTTATTTTAAAAAGTAACGAGTAAAAAGTACAAGTAAAAGTACAAGTACTAAACAAAAAAAGTAACGATTTAAAAGTACATTTCTAAGAAATCGAAAATTCAAAGTAACCTAAAATTTTATTTAATAATATTCTTATGTTCTTTAATGTTTTTGCAAAATTGTTGTTATTATTTATTTAATTATTTTTAATTTTGAAAGTTATGGACATTAATTTATTTTTAAATTCGGAAGAATATTATAATATAATTTAAAATATAATCGTATAATATAATTTTAAAATCAAATATAATTTTAATATCAAACTTTTTATGGATTTGCACGAAAAAGAAATTTTTTTTGCCTAACGGAATAATTAAAATTTGTAAATGAATTTTAGTATCAGCGGCTAAATTAATACCTTCGAGTTTTCAAGAGTTAAAATAGTAATTATAATAGTTTTCAATAGCACAAGTAGTTCTTAGAGATTTGACTGGGCGTTGTTTGACAAGGTCGGTTTATAAACATAATTTTAGTGAAAAATGTACTAGGTAAAAATGTATTTAGTAATAAATGTATTAAGACAAAAATGATTTTTGATGAAGATGAAAATGGAGAACACTCACAGTCAAAAAAATTTCCCTTTCAGGAATGATAATTTTAAAAGGTATTTAAACACGAATGCATATATATTGCACATTAATTTTATAAAATAAAAAGCATTTTTATTAAATTTATTTATTTTTTATTTTTAGAAAGCTTACCGACTTTTAGAAAAAAGTAACGATTTCATTCGACAGTTCCGTTACAAATACTTGTACTTTTTCCCTAAAAAGTAACGAAAGTACAAGTAAATGTACTAAATTTAAAAAGTAACGAAGTAAAAGTACGTACTTTTTACTTGTACCGGCGGTACAAGTAACGAAAGTAAAAGTACTGCCATATATGGTGAAGAGTCAGTCGATTGGATTTTCAATCGTAAAATGTGTTTTCCAAAAGAAGACTATTTAAGGAATACGTTTTTTATCATCCGTTAATAAGAACGTTTTTTCCTTACTGTTGGTGATATGAAGCTCATTGAATTGGTAAAGAATAATTAAAATTCCAAGTGTGTTTATATAAGTTCCTCACAAATCATGTATTCCTTAAAGAGTGCCAGGGGCTTACGACAAATAACTCATGCAGGTTGTTTTATTTCAGGTATGTTTGGATGAGAAGAGTTAAGGTTTTGATTATTTTGTTTTACTATTATGTGTTTTGTTCGATTTTTGAAATGGTATTTATTCTCTATTGAAATTTTCTATAACGGTCAAAATTTAAAACTTTCAACTTGCTCACATTGTGGGTAATTTAAAATACAATGATATGGTTATTACAATGATATTGGTATTTATATTTGAACATATATCTATTAACCGATATTATTCAATCGTTAACAATATTATTCAGCTTTATATAGAGATGATGTTTTGGAAATTTGGTTTTAGAATAAAATCTTCATACTTAAAAAAAAGTTAAAAACAACGTAACAAAACACAAATAATGTCATGTGAAAAGTTCTCGTGTCTAAAATCTTGGAAAATCATAAAAAAATTATTAATCCATTCAAATTTTTTTTTTTTCCGAAGGAGATAGAAAAGAAAACAATCTTTGCGTTTTGGCCAGAAATCAGTCAAAAAATAATGTCTGTTGCCTAGAAACTTCGAGATATTGGACTGTTAACTAGTTTACTAGTTAGTTAACTAGTTACTAGTTAGTTAACTAGACTGTTAACTAGTTTACTAGATAAGCTTTCCCGACCTAACTGAAAATTATGATTGAAAACGATGAAATGATAAATCCAGTTTTTATTTTATTATTTTTTATTGCACCAACTTGGTTGCTCAGTAACAGTGAAATGCTAGGTATTTCTCTCCTGTCGATCACATAGATTAACTTAAATTTCTCCTACTTGACGTGATATTGTTTAGCTATTTTGGGGGGGACTACGCCAAACATATATAGCTTCCTAGCACCCAAATTTATGGTCCAATTTTGTCTACCCTCGATATTTTGAGGGTCAGAAATCCAAATATGTAAAAACGAAATTTTACTCCACGTGCTTGTAAGTCAAATTCCTCCTAAGTTTACGACAATTAAATATTAATCACCCTATAAAATGATTTCTTCATTGTCGCCAAATTATTTTTTAAAAAATAACTAATTTAAATTTTTTTCGGCTTCTACCAAATAAAATCAGTTGAAACTTTAAATTTTGCAATAGAAAAGTACGTAGATTAATATGGTATAAAAAAATTTATACAGAATGTTTTCATCCACAAATAAATTAAATAATAAAAAATAATAAATAATTATTAAAAATTATTTTTTGTATGAAACTATCTTTGCGTAAATGGGTTTTATAAGTGGGTGCATTTTTTTTTTTTTTTTGAATTACTCAATTAGTTTTAAAAAATATGACTAAGAACGCAAAAGGGAAATTAACATTAAGGGGTCCGAACTTTGGATCGCTCTCCTGATCAAACTATGGGGGCCATATTTCCCAAATTGCGACTAACGCCTATATTTTGAAGGTTTAGAATCCAAATCCGCAAAAAAGAAAAAAAGAATCAGATAAAGTACGTTTTTGTGTCTGATTTCGTAACTTATTAATAGTTAGTACTAATTGTTTAGCATATTTGAGGTCACCCCCTTGAACCATTAAGATTGACTCTTAGAAAATTGAATCATTAGAGCAAAAGTTATTCAGGGTGATATCCTTTTTATTTTGCACACTTAAAATTCTGCTACTGACAAAAAGGGACCGCTGCAGTACAGCTAGTTTAGTAGCAAATCAGTTTCATGCTGTTGTGTACAAACCCTATAAAAAAATTAAAAAAACGAATCACCCTAAATAACTTCTGTTCTAATGATCGGATTTTCACGAACTAAGTGTCAATTTTAATGGATCCTGAAGGTGTACTCAAATATGCTAATTAATTAGTGCTAACTATTAATTAAGATACGAAATCAGACACAAAAACGCACTTTCTCTGAATAAACATATATTTTTTTCACATATTTGGAATCCAGACACTTGAAATAGGGGGGGGGGTAGACAAAATTTAAAAAATATAGGGTTGTAAATTGGGTCACAATAAAGGTTTATATATTTGGCGATAGTTCAGAAAACCGCCAAAAAAAAAAAGTCGCCAGCGCTAATGAATATTTTAAGATAACCCATTGACTAATTCAAAAGAAGAATGCTTAATTTTACCAAGCTCTGACTGTAAAAAAAAAAAATTGAAATAATGTTCTGTGATTGCTCGGAGAGGTTTAATTAATAGTTAATAGAAAATATCTCGAAGTTTCTAGGCAATAGACAATTTTTAAGCTGATTTCTGTCCAAAAAGCAAAATTTTTTTTCATTTTAATCCCTGAAAAGAAAATTACATTTTCTATACATTTTCAATGGAATTCAGATTTGGAGAACGTGCTGGCCATAGTAGGCGTTAAATATCCTCGCTCTGTACACAGTCGTCGACAGTGTCTGTTCGATGACATGTTGCATTATCATCAATGAAAACAAATTTATCACCGACAGCACTATGGAACAAGCGAACATGAGGCAGCAGAATATCATTAATGTATTGTTGGTCAGTTATAGATGGAAGCATATAACGGGGCGTACGGCCATTATCTATAATGCCAGCCCATACTATGTTACTACATATAGGGTATCGGTTCCTTTCCTGTATGTTTGCCGACTAATAAGCTGCACGAATCTTACGCCAGATCATTCGGCGTCAACAATCACACGAGAGACTGAGTCTATTGTCATTTGAGAATAGTATGAAAGCCTCTTCGCTCCAAATGTGATGCTGCAGACACCATTGCAAACGGGCGCTACGGTTACGTCTGGACAATGGTATCTACAGTCTGCAAAAAACAAAAACGAATCACCCTGAATAACATTTGTTCTAATGATCGGATTTTCACGAACCAAGTGTCAATCTTAATGGTTCCTGGGAGTGACCTCAAATATACTAATTAATTAGTGCTAACTATTAATTAAGTTACGAAATCAGACACAAAAACGTACTTTCTCTGAATAAACATGTATTTTTTTTTTTTTTTTTTTTTTTTTTTTTTTTTTTTTTTTTACATATTTGGATTCTTAACCTTCAAAATATAGGGGGTAGCCGCAATCTGGGAAATATGGTCCCCATAGTTTGGTCAGGAGAGCGATCCAAAGTTCGTACTCTTCAATGTTAATTTCACTTTTTACGTTTTTAATCATATTTTTAAAACTAATAAAGCAATTCAAAGTAAATTGCACCCACTCATAAAACTCATTTACCCAAAAATAATTTCATGAAAAAAATAATTTTTTATAATTATTAATTACTTTTTATTATTTAATTAAATTGAGGATGAAAAAACTTTGAATTATAAGGTATGAATTTTTTTATACCATAATTGAAAAATCTAAAGTTTCAACTGTTTTTATTTATTAGAAGCTGAGAAAAATTAAAATTAATTATTTTAAAAAAAATAATTTGGCAACAATAAAGAAATAATTAATTGGGGCGATTAATATTAAAATGTGATAAACTAGCGAGGAACTTGACTTCGTGCGCGCAGCGTAAAATGTCATTCAAACTTTTTTCGCTAATAATCATTTGCTAATCTTTTTATTTTTATTTCTTTCGAACAATAAAATACGATGTTTCTTTTTTAGTCGTTTAATGATTTATTAGCAATTTAGTAAAGAAATTTGAGTAAAACATTTTGAAACATTTGAAACATTCGTTGAATAAAAAGCACTTTATTCAACGAATGTCTAGTTTTATAAAAGCATGCTTCTGATAGAATATTATTATACACCAGATTGCGCTTATTTAATATGATTATTTTTTATTTTTTAGTTTTTTTCCTCAATAACTGATACAATTACAATAATATACATACGTATGAATATATTTGGAATAAAATATTTATAAATTTCTTGAATATATTTTTTATAAATATTAATAAAAATACGTAGTAAACGTATTTAAGCATATCTCACATCATCGCAAATTTCTCAACATCTTATATATCGTATCTTAATTTTAAAAGTAATTTTTAATCACCTGTCCAGAAGTCTTTCGCAGAACTATTTTACGAACTATTTAGTTAAATGTTAAAATTTAAAAAAAATCTTATTCTTTACCCTACCACGTTTATTATTTCTTCATTAATATACTAATAAATTTTTTTAATACTTTAATTTTGGTTTTCTTTAAAGTAAAGCTGCTAAGAAAAAAACCTAGTTAAGAAATTAAAAACATTCCGCTGCTTAAAATTATTTAATGCAAAACAGCTGATTATTTACTGAGCATACTATTTTTTTCGAAAAAAGAATATAAATCATTTTTTTGTTTGTTTTGTTTCTTGTGACTTCAACATAGATTATCTAAAATAGTGTTGATGTTTTATAAGTCACTGCAAAGAGTATAAAAATACCGAACACAAAAAGCTGTCGAATACGTAGCCAAAATTTTTAAGCGTCTTAAAATATCTCAGTATCTTAAACGTCGTCCTAACATCTTAGTTGTGAAATTAAATTTTTAATTATCTGACCACGTGTGATGACCACGTGTGACGTGACCACTTGCTCAGTTTCAAATTGATATCAGATTTATGCCCATCCAGAAGAAGTAAAATAAGGAATTTGATAGAATTTTTAATTAGCCATGGTTAGAAAGAAGTATTTGCAATATATTCGTAAAATGTTGCTGTGGTCATCGATTCACTTCATTAATCACTTTTTCTAATGAAATATATAGCAGGAACTGATTCTGTAATGCCTCGAGGAATTCTTCAGAAAGGAAAAACTACCAATTGAGGTACTTTTTTTTCCACTAGCTGAAATGTTGGCCAAGACTGTTGTTCTTTCTTTTTCATTCCTAGGAATTATAGAATATAAATCCTTATAATTTTTGGAGCTAAAGATTTTTCCCGTTTAAGAGTCGTATTCATTTCCTGTTTCGTTCGCATTTTAAATTGATGTCAAGGCTACTTCCCTCTAAGATTCCTCTAAAGTTCTTTAAACTACTCTCGAATATTATTCTCAGTTTAAGAAAGGAGTTTTGTCTTTTGAAATTATCTTCGCATTGCACTGAGTTATCAGTGGATGTCTACTTAAAAAAAGCTTCACCCACTTTTCACCTGATGGCTGTCTTTAAATGGATATTTCCTACCCGTTTCCGTCATGACGTTAAAGACCGCATTGGGATAATAATTTAGCTAATTATTGGCACAAAAGTCAGCAAAGAAATGTTCTATTCAAGTTTTTATTATTATATTTTTTTTTTTTTTTTTCGATAGTTTAGGAAGTTATCTAGCGTATGATGGAACTAATCACTACATTTATAAAGATAAATTATAAATAAAGTATGATTATAATTCTTTCCATAAATTTAGTAATTAAATTAGCATTCTGAAATAAAATTATTTTAAGAATTATCCATACAACATTTAACAGAATTTTGCGTGTCCTCTATATCGCAGAACTACTAATTAGCATTGCACTGAGTTAAGTAAAATCATATTTCACACCTACTGTTCATTCAGTGGGAAGGAACATGCCTGCTCTTTCACTGGTTGTTTTTTGTATTTTTAACATAATTTTGATGTATAACATGACTAAAGGTACAAGAAAAGGAAATTTTTTCTTTTATTTTCATTGACTTGGAAAAATCCCAGTAAAGGAACACTTGTTCATTCATTGGTTTTTCATCGTTTGGTAATCCAGTTAATAAACACCCCCTAATCTCAGTACTTGCTTATGCTACGATGCTTAAAATAAATAAAACGTAACTTCAATTACCCTATTTTGAATTATTTTTTTCAAAGTGAGAAAAATAGAACTATTATATGCAATTAATTGCACTTTAAACGGATACATACAAACACTGACCTTATCAGTGGCGTAGCGAGCTTAACTCGCGCCCGTGGCACAATACCTTTTTAGCGCCCCTCCCTATTCGAAAACCATATAATATTATATGTAAAATATACACGCAAATTAATAAATAAATAAATTAAAATAAATAAAGTCATAGGCTCAAGCTAGGCTTTAAATTTGAGACAAAAAATGCAGTTGAGAAAACAAAACTAGATTTTGAAATGTATACGATCCTCTAGAATTAGTTCAAAAGATACCTATTATTTATTTTATATATTTATAAAGAAATATTTTGGAAACGCGTAATTTTAAAACAATAAAAAAGTAAATATTTATCATCTACCTAAGGAGATACATATATTTAATAATAATATGATTATAATACATTAATAAAACTAATTACTATTTATAAATTTTTCTTGCTTTTGATGAAGCAAATTTATCAATAATATCATCAAAGTTGGTCATTTCAAATTTTTCTCTTTCCACGCTTAAATATGCTATGTGATTTTCTTCCATCATTGATCGTAGATATGTCAAAATTAATTTTAATTTGCTGAATGAGCGGTCGCAGCTAGCAATTGATACTGAGATAGTCAGGAGTATTTGAAGTGCCACTCTCAGGTTTGGAAAAACATTTTCTCCATACGAGATTATAAAAGTAAGAAATTCTAATGGAGTTTTAGGTTCAATTTCTTTTCTACTGCGGAGTAACATTTTGCAGTCACATATCTCGATAAAGAGTTCTATTCCATTGAAATCTGTATTATGAAATTCATTCAAATGTTTACAATTTTTTTTCAAGGTCGTTATCAACATTATCCTCGTTTAATAAATTTTCAATATCTAATAGAAATCCAAATTTGAAATTAAGGTCACTTAATCGTGTACATATTTCTTGTTGGAGACTATCAAGAACGGTTTTCATAACGCGAGAAATTTCACTTTCTGCGGAATGACCAACATCTCTAGCCAATTATCCGGGCATTTTGCGGCGTCTTCTTACACGTATTGTTGTATCAATATCTCATTTTTCACAAAGAGACTTCGATTTTTTCTATTGCCTCTTCACAGAGCTTGTGTCGAATTTCGGCTAGCTCAGTCGCTAATGATTCAAAATCATGGAACGCTTCTCTAAAATTCATTCTAGGATCTTGTAATCTGAGCTACACACGATCAATCCTCCTTAAATCCAGTCCTTATCATACCAGAAATGTTATGAGACTAAAAGTTGGAAACTAAAGTTATGAATTTAAAAGTTAGTATAAAGTTATGAAACTAAAAGTTAGTATAAAGTTATGAAACTAAAAGTTTGTATATTTTGCAATAGAATTGTAGCTTCACTTCTGGTGTCACTTGTAGTGATAGTGTCCTCTGCTAATTTTTCTAATAGTTCTACTATATTCTCTAACCCATCGACGATAACGATAACCGCTTGTATTCCGGCGCTCCATCGTGTTTCAGATTCACGTTTGACAGTTTTTGTTAAAGTATTTTTTAATAATTCCCGTTGAACATGAGAAAAGAGATATATGTTTTCAATTATTCCAAACATGTAAACATGGATCTTGTTTAGCTGCTACTAAATTTAATAAATGGTTATCACAATTTACAAATAATGCTTTATGATTTTTTTTCCCATTATTCTTTGTTCAACGCCAGATGTGGGACCTGCCATCACGGCAGCATTATCGTAACATTGTGATCTGCAGTTTGTTAATGAAATTTCATCGGAATTTAATTTCTCTAAAATTATATTTTCGATCGAGACTGCATCTTTAGCATGTATTTCAATAAAATCCAAAGAAGATTTTTTGATGGAAACTTTTTTATTCATAAAATCAACATCTACATACCTAACGACTTGAGACATTTGTTCACGATGAGAGATATCAGTAGTTGAATCAAGCAAAAGTCCATAATATTTATTTCTTTTGATATCGTTTATTAGTTGATTTCGAACTGTAGATGCCAGAAGATGAATGAATTCATTTTGAATCTGTGTTGACAAATATAAGACAGTTTTTGGAGTTTCTGTGGCATGTTTAAGATTATTACAAGTCTAAGAAAAGATAATAGGTTTCCTACATTTGTACCATCTTGAAGTGCTAGTTTTTTAACATGGCTTCATTATTTGTTTTATTACTTACCAAGAATGCCTTGAACTTGAAAGGTAGTAACGCAGTGAAATATACACTATAATTTATGTTAACATTAAACTTTTATTGTATAACATTTAATATTTAATAACATTTCATTTTTATTCTAAACAGAGCGCGATCACAAGGACGCAAAACTGAAAAATACACTCACAAATAACTTAAACATTAATATTTCGGGTATTTCCCTAATTTGTTGCGGACTTCCACAACCTGTCGCAAGTGTCACGAATATGTACAGTCACGGAAAAAAATATCCGGAAAGTAACAAATAAAGAATCATTTATTTTTTTTATACAGAAAATTCTCAAGAACACAAAAAAATACGGCGTTTTTGTTCCTTTCCTAGAAACGGCAAAACCCCTGTATTTGTTGTGTGTCTGAGAAGTATCTATATTGAAAAATAGACGATCCTTTAGTTGTTATTTTCCGGATATTTTTTTCCGTGACTGTACATATAAGTACATTAGAGTGTTATTGTTATCGTTTTAAAATAACAAGTAACAAATAAAAAATCATTTATTTTTTTATACAGATAATTCTCAAGAACACAAAAAATACGGCGTTTTTGTTCCTTTCCTAGAAACGGCAAAACCCCTGTATTTGTTGTGTGTCTGAGAAGTATCTATATTGAAAAATAGACGATCCTTTAGTTGTTATTTTCCGGATATTTTTTTCCGTGACTGTACATATAAGTATATTAGAGTGTTATTGTTATCGTTCTAAAATAACAAGCGAAAGCTACATTACGTTTATAGAAATAAAAATATATAGTGTTCTGAAAGAAAGAATGTTTGTACTTTGTACTCTTCAAATATTTATTATAACATATTATTTTATCAGACAAATCAAGAAAGGAGATAATTTATGTAACTACACAGCGTAGATGCCATAAGGAAGTGCTGACAGACACAGGTCGAGTCAGCCCTGCCAGTAGAAAAGACGTGCCATTTCTATTATGAATATATTATTAAAGTTTGATTTAGGCTATTTATGTTTCTTTTTTTCCTTTTTATTTACAAAATAAAAATTTATCATATTACACTGGCACTAAATTTAAAATATATTTTCCAGAAATCAATTATAATAAAAATTATCCAGCAATTTTTTGTTTTGCGGACCATTTGGCGCCCCTTTGTGAGTAGCACCCGGGGCATGATGCCCCCCCCTTGCCCACCCCTCGCTACGCCACTGGACCTTATAATTTTGTCATAGAAACAAGGTGCTGAACAGATACTAACAAATTCAAAAAATTTTCCTGAGAAGACTATATGGCCAGGCAACCCAATGCATTGTTAGATGACTTCCTATTGTTAGGTATTAAGCTACTGTTACCAATCAATCTAAGTAAAAACGTTTATAATCTTATTTTTAAAAAATATTTATCAAGTGTTCATTCACTGGGGTGTGTTCCTTCACTGGTTGGTTTACCCTACTAAACTATTTTGTTTAATTTTTTACTTTAGCACGATTCCCAAGATATTATTGTAGTATAATTTCTTATCAGGAAAAATGCCTTATTTTGTTAAGCAGGAAATATTAAAAATTGAAATTTGTAAGAAGATTCCGAACCCGTGCCAATTTTAGAATCATCTGATTTAAAAAATAAAAAAATAAAAAAATAAAAATACAATAAAAAATACGCAATTTTCGAACTTATTTTGATTAAAAATAAAAACAACTATTTAAAAAAAACGTGGCAGGAAGGCTAACATACTTTTTACAGAAACTCTGAAAACCAATTTTTCCTATATTTCGACAAATGAGGATAAGTGATATTGCTCCAAGGGACCTACGCAATAATTTCGCTATATCCAGAATGAAATCTGTTTGATCGAAACATATTATTACATGAAAATTAAAACGAGGAAAAAATTAACTTTTATTATTTATCTATGCTTATTCCATTTATTTAATAATAGCGGTATCAAGGTTAAGGATATGCAATGGAAGCCCCGTTTATTATTATAAATGCATTAAATCATGTAACTTGAATAATTTGTTTTAAGCAAATTATTTAATAATTTTAAGCAAATAAGGGTGTAAAAATAAACTCGATCAAAATACTCCGAAAGTATACCCTAAAATATATGTAGAATAAACTTTGGAATCGATAGATAAAAAATACCTTTTCAAACAACTTCGAGTAGTTCGGAAACGCTAACTTGTTTGAAATAGCTGTCCTTGTAACTATTTGATTTCGATTCCTGGTGGTACATTCTATTTTCACATTCGAGTTTGGAAATTACAATTGTAAACGGAATTTTTTTTATGTCCTTAAATGTGTAAAGGCTTGCAACAAAAAGAAAATTAATAATAATTGCACTGCATTGATTTTTTTACAAAGTAGGGAATTATTATTTTTTTAATTTAAGAACTTGTGCCTGTAACTTATGTAAAACTTATTTTAATATCGAGTGAAATAATCTAATATGCTGTGTAACTAAATCGATAATCCCAAGAAACTGAATCGAAAATATAAAAACTTCATTGATTTAAAAAATTAATCGATGATAATAAAAATAGACATGTTTTGAGCATCCAATAATTAAGATCACAAGTTATTCAAGCTTGACAAGTCCTGAGAATGGGCGCTTGTATTTGAACGCTCGTAACATGTCGACTTTTTACTTCCTTCTTCATATTTTTTGAAGCCATTTTAGTTTTTATCATCAATTATACTGTTTTACATTAAAAAGAGAGTATCGTATCAGATATATATATATAAGAAAACAAAAATAATCATAGTGGCAGTATTTGGTGGTAAATGTAGTTTATCGTAATTGAAGAATATGCTGTGCGACATTTTATGGTGAATTTGCGAACGTAAGTTTCAGAATGTATCGAAACATGAGGATGCTATTTGCTAATCATTTTTATCCAAAGAAAACCTTGTAACCTAAATATTTAGCAGAATGAGGCGATTTTTTAAACAATGAATCATACAATATGCAACATATTATTTCAATATCTTATTCTTAAACATAACATATTTCAACGTCTTTAAAATACCACTAAACATTCAGCAATTCCTTGAGTTATAGAAAAAAGAAATATCGTAAATTATAGAAAACCTTGTGAATGTGCATTAGAATTACTATATAATTTACATTTCAATTTTCAAGCACTTTTTTTTCTTCAAACTTTCTTGCCTAGAAGACTCGATTAAGGCTGTAAAAATGATTATCCCTAAAATTTTGTATGAAATCCTCGAATAAATATAGCAAAAACAACATAATCCAAATAATATCAGATAAAAAGTTCATGCATTTAAATTCTAAAAACTTAGAAAATCATAAATAATTTATAAATCGATTCAGGGATTAAAATGAAAAAAAAATTTGCTTTTTGTACAGAAATCAGCTTAAAAATTGTCTATTGCCTAGAAACTTCGAGATATTTTCTATTAACTATTAATTAAACCTCTCCGAGCAATCACAGAACATTATTTCAATTTTTTTTTTCACAGTCAGAGCTTGGTTGCTCAGCAACCTAGTAAAATTAAGCATTCTTCTTTTGAATTAGTCAATGGGTTATCTTAAAATATTCATTTGCGCTGGCGGCTTTTTTTTTGGCGGTTTTCTGGACTATCGCCAAATATATAAGCCTTTATTGTGACCCAATTTACAACCCTATATTTTTATAATTTTGTCTACCCCCCCCCCTCCCTATTTCAAGTGTCTGGATTCCAAATATGTGAAAAAAAATACATGTTTATTCAGAGAAAGTGCGTTTTTGTGTCTGATTTCGTAACTTAATTAATAGTTAGCACTAATTAATTAGCATATTTGAGGTCACCTTCAGGATCCATTAAAATTGACACTTAGTTCGTGAAAATCCTATCATTAGAACGAATGTTATTCAGGGTGATTCGTTTTTGTTTTTTGCAGACTGTAGATACCATTGTCCAGACGTAACCGTAGCGCCCGTTTGCAATGGTGTCTGCAGCATCACATTTGGAGCGAAGAGGCTTTCATACTATTCTCAAATGACAATAGACTCAGTCTCTCGTGTGATTGTTGACGCCGAATGATCTGGCGTAAGATTCGTGCAGCTTATAAGTCGGCAAACATACAGGAAAGGAACCGATACCGTATATGTAGTATCATAGTATGGGCTGGCATTATAGATAATGGCCGTACGCCCCGTTATATGCTTCCATCTGGGACTATGACTGGCCAACACTACATTAATGATATTCTGCTGCCTCATGTTCGCTTGTTCCATAGTGCTGTCGGTGATAAATTTGTTTTCGTTGATGATAATGCAACATGTCATCGAACAGACACTGTCGACGACTGTGTACAGAGCGAGGATATTTAACGCCTACTATGGCCAGCACGTTCTCCAAATCTGAATTCCATTGAAAATGTATAGGATGTTTTGGGAAGGAGTATTGCTGGTCAAGAATGTCTTGCAATAAACAAGGACACCCTCATCCTTGAGCTGACAGAGGAATGGAGCAAATTGCCCTAACAGCTGCTGAACACTGTTATGCAAAATAAGCCACGATATCTGAAAACTTGCCTCACCCTCCGTGATGGTCACATCCCTTATTGTCATCTTACTCCAGGATGACTGCAAATGGTATTAGCATTTTTTCATTTTCACGTTTTTAGTACGAAACGAGTATTTTGTTCCTGGAACACATTTCAAACCTTTTCAGTTTCAGAACACAATAAATAACCTTTTTTTTTTTTTTTTGCCAATGTCCTAAATTCTGGCATTCTTATATTTCACTTGGCATTTAACAATGCTTCATTTTTTATGAGCTATGCAGTCATTTGTGGTCCGTCCTTAGCAATTATTCTGAAATACGTATATATACATCTATAGGGTGTCCATTAAATGACTGACCCATTTCAAAATTGTAAACGTAAATTTAAAAAAAGAAGAAAAAACCTGGTTTGAGATAAAAGTAAGCTGTATTGTTATTAGAAAAGCAATAAATTATGAAAAAATACATAGTTTGTTGTGCATGAATTCAATGGAACAACGAATATTCACCCACTGTAGTTCATTTCGACTACGACTGCAGATCTCAAACCGATTTTTTATTTACGTTCAAATTGGATCAGTCATTTAGTGGACACCAAATATTACTTCGGTACTAATATAATTTTCAAATACTTAAAGAATCATTTTATAACTTCAGAAATGTTTAAATCATGCGATTTCTCACACGTATCAATTAAGTTTAAAGCTTTTAGAAGTTTGAGTGACCAAGAATAAATTGCAAACGGAAAATAGTGTTTTTAAACACCCTGTACCTAAAAAAAATAATAACAGTAAATTTGTAACAATTGTTTTGGTTATTATATGCAATAATTGCTTAAAGTTTCGTAAGCCTGGCCTAAATATTTATGGAGATATGGACATTATTATAAAACAAAAACTAATTTTACTAATTCAAACTAATTCGTTTTTTTACTGTAACTTTAAAAAAATTCAATAAAATTAAACAATTTTTTTAGAAAAATTTAAAATTATTACAAAATTTTTGCTTAAAGGTTTGAAAAACTGTACAAAATATAAGTAATTAAAATTGTTCTTTATACTGCGCATGCGCGGAAAAAAATTTGATTTTTTTTCTTCATAATTTTGCAGTTATTTGGCAACTAATGAAAAAAATCCGATTGGAATATCTTAAAAATATAAAAATTTACAAGCCGCTTTTTAAGTAGTTTTTGTACTTTTAAAAGAAATTCAAAATGATAAGGCGTTTTCTACAAATTTTATTTTGTATCATACGATAAAATTAAATAATAAATAATACCTTACAATAAGTGTTCATACACTGAAATATGATTGTATAAGGAAAGGAAACAAGCGAAGGAAAAGATACTTTTATGGGGGATGATCCCAAGAATGCCGGTGTTTATTTTCAGTTATTCAAGAAATTAAAAATTATTAATTCAAAATAATTAAAATTCCAGAAATATTGATATAAGCTTTTAAAAACTTTTATTAAAATAATATTTTGGGGTAAATATTTTTTTTTTTTTTGGGGGGGGGGGGCAAATTTCAAGAATTTTTTACTGGGTAGTCACAACATTTATTGCTCCAAATTTTTTCTCTTAATATTAAATATCATATTTTTCAACTTAAAAAAATCAAGAGTGCACTTTTTGTCTTGAAAAAAATAGTTCATGGTTTTCTGAGAATTCTTTAAACAGTCGAGATAAGTTAACAAAATATGTCAAATATTAGCTTACAAACTTCATCATGGCAAACTAAAATATTTTTTTTTCAAACTAAAAAGCATACTTTCCTTTTTGCTGTACCAATCTTGTTAAGTGGTAAAGAAACAAAAATAATTAACTAAAACTAAATAAAACCTGCATGATTTAAGGCAGTGATGGGGAAACTACGGCCCGCGGGCCAACTGTGGCCCGCCGGAAGGTTTTATCCGGCCCGCGGATAGAATTTTAACTTGCCGATCCGTCGCAAATATAAACAATATACGTAGTATTTGTATACTTTGTTTAAAGCTAGTTTTTTTTTTTCTTCTCTTTTTTAATAAAGTACTGGTGACCTTTTTACTTTCTCTATTTTTGTTCTACAAAACATAAATTGATGGAAATAGCTTCAGACAGCTTTTCAATTGGTTAATTTTTGAAAGCAGAAGTTCTTCATAGAAGAGCTGTAGAATGGCGTCAAGAAGCGTTTGTCTTTCTCGGGGAGCAGACAATACGGAATCTAATGTAAGTGAATTGTGCTTCACATGTGGCAGACTGCGCATTTTGAGCTCCAACGAGCGGATTTTTCATTTTTCTGCCGGCGTGAATTATTTATTGCGTATGGCCTCCAAAATATAATAGGCCATTGATTGACAGTTATCAAAATATTGAAGAACTATTTTAATTTCATGAATACAGAATTTTGCCCATGAATATCCAAAGAGGAGGGTACTGTGACGTCACATGAAAATGAATTGACCAATCACAACCAAAAAGCTTCGCGATTTGCGTCTGCTCTAGTTCTTGTTTCCTTTGCTTCAAACTGCTTTACAATTTTTGTATAAGCGTTATAAAAGTTTAATAAAATTATAATTTCATTTTAAGAGGACCCGCGCAAACACCCGCGCAAGAGCATTAGTTAGCAGTAAGCTTTCGTCAATTGCGTTTCTGTGTGTTGTTCTCCGTAGTAGGTAACGTCTAAAATGGATGTTAAAAAAAGAAAAGGGGATTCAGAATGTCGAGTTTTTAAAGAAGAATGGACGTGGAAATATTTCTTTACACTATTTAAAGAAAAACCTGTGTGCTTACTTTGCAATACAACTGTTGCAGTTTTAAAAGAATATAACATTCAACGCCATTTCAAGAGCAAACATGAAAACCACTCCTACTCATCGTTAAGTGAAGAGGAGAAAAAAATTAAATCGAAAGATTTAATAAAAAATTTATCAAGTCAACAACAATTATTTCAGAGAGCTAATCATTCTCAAAGATGCGTTACGAAAGCCAGTTATGTGTTGGCTTATAATATTGCTAAATCTAATAAAGCATTTTCAGATGGTGAATTTATAAAGCAGTGCATGATAGATGTGTGCGATATTATGTGCCCTGAAAAGAAAAATGATTTTCAGTCACTGTCTCTTTCAAGAAGAACAATCACGGAGAGAATTGAAAATATTGATAAAAATCTAATTTCACAACTGATTACAAAAACTCAAAAATTTATTTTTTATTCAATTACCATGGATGAAAGTACAGATATCAGCGATACTGCACAGTTACTCATATTTGTAAGAGGAATCAACGCCCACTTTGAAATTACGGAAGAACTTGCAGGGCTGCAGTCAATGAAAGGAACAACGACTGGTGCCGATATATTTTGTGAATTTGAAAATTGCATCTATAAACTTCGTTTTAAGTTATGTAATGTAACTACAGATGGTGCACCTAATATGGTTGGAATCAATCAA
Source organism: Parasteatoda lunata (assembly GCA_949128135.1). Classification (NCBI taxonomy): domain Eukaryota; kingdom Metazoa; phylum Arthropoda; class Arachnida; order Araneae; family Theridiidae; genus Parasteatoda; species Parasteatoda lunata. The sequence continues at coordinate 4,825,782 of OX421980.1, read as the reverse complement.
GGATTTGTTGGGAAATTTAATTCTAAGTATCCGGAAAATGATGTTGTTTTTTTGCATTGCCTTATACATCAGGATGCTCTCTGTAAATCGGCTTTAGATATTGACCATATACTTAATATTGTTGTAAAACTAGTAAATATGATTCGTTCCAGAGGATTATTACATCGCCAGTTTCAACAGTTTTTGGAGTCCGTACATGCTGAGCATTCCGATATCCTGTATTATTCAAAAGTTCGTTGGTTAAGTGCTGGAAAAGTATTAGAAAGAATTTGGGATTTAAAAGACGATATTGTGAATTTTCTTCTTGATAAAGACATTTATAATCAATTTGACGTCTTAGAAAACGAAACGTGGCTTTCTGATTTCGCTTTTTTCACAGACCTCCTCGTACACATGAATATACTTAATCTCAAATTGCAAGGGAAAAATCAGTTTCTTCACGATATTTGGCAATACCTGAAAAGTTTCAAATTACAGTTATTATTATTTGCTAATCAGATCTCTAAATCTGATTTTTCTCATTTTCCAAGAATACAATCTTTAAAATTCACTATATCAAACAATAAGATTAAAAAATACGAAATTAATTTGAGAAAACTATCTTCAGAATTTGAAAAGAGGTTTCAGGACTTTAGAAAAATGGAACCAGAGTTTAGTATTTTTGCGACCCCATTCAATGTTAATTACGAAGAAGTTGATGCAAAATTTCAACTTGAGTTAATAGAACTGAACTGTAATACTCTCCTGAAACAAACTTTTCATACAGTACCATTACTAGAATTTTATAAAAATTTAAGTCCAGATAATTTCCCAAATCTAATTACTCATGCAATGAAGATAATGACAATGTTCGGCTCATCTTATATATGCGAACAAATCTTTTCAACAATGAAGCTTAAGAAAACTTCTTTAAGAAACAGAATTACAGATGAGCACCTTTCATCAGTTTTAAGAATTTCAGCTTCGCAAATGGAACCGGACTATGATGAAATTTTGAAGAAACAGTCTCAATTTCATTTTTCTCATGCACCATCAACCAGTAATGACACCAGAAAATAAAGTGATAATACTTCACATCAAGAACTACACTAAATTCATTTTATATTTTGTGCTTATAATTTTCTTACCTTTTGCTTTTTGACTATTAAAATAATAAGTGTATGTAATAATATATGCATATGTTTATAGAACACATAAATTTTTTAACGATTAAGCATTATTCTTTGGCCCGCTACGATTATCTAGTTATTACAAATGGCCCGTCTTCAAAAAAGTTTCCCCACCACTGATTTAAGGAATAGAATACTCGTCTTCCAATGAGGCAGGTTTGAATCCCGACGATAGCTAGTTAATTCTCATGCTGCCTCCTTCTCCCAATAACCTTGTTCCTTTTTGGAGGAAAATAACACTAATAGTTGGATCACGAATAATAATTCCTTTGCCACGGGCTAACCATGGAAGATTTTCTTCTTCATGAAAAGCACATGTCCTCTGCGAAGGCGAGTTTGTCCCAATGCTTGATCTAGGAGTTCGGTTGTTTTTTGGGTTCAAAATTAGAAAGCTACCGAGTTGAATATAGCCGTAAATCCTATATGGATCGGTTTATAGCCGGCAATAAAATAAGACTATGCTTATTCTTCAATTGAATACTCCGCGGTGCTCAGGGAAAGTTTTACTTAGTTACCATGAGGGAAAACTTTGTATTAGCGGTAAGAATCAAATAATTGAATCAAACTTGTCTCAGTTGCCAAGCAAAGGAATGAATTTAATATATTTTCGTCTGAATAATGGATTATTTGACAAGATTTTTACTCGAAGCAAGGTTTTCTCTTGTAAGCTACCCCCTAGTGACAAAGGGTGAAACATGTTTATATAGGACACGTGATCAGAGTAGCACTCCTTTAGTATTTACGAAAAGGAAAATAAAACAGCAGTTGATTATCAATTAAAGTCAGCTAAACTTTTCTGATACCCTAAGTAAATTTGTTAACTGCCTTTTTATCATGAAGTTTTATCAATGCGTCAAGCTGTTATAATTCAGTGGAGTAGCTTCTAATATTTACATAGATATATTTTTGTTTCTGAATAAATCCTGTATGCTTTGGATATCAATACTAACTTTAGATAAGTGTTTTCATTATTTTTTTTTATGATATTCACTCTATGAAGACATTGTAAGAGAATAATATATATATATATATTTATATATATATATATATATATATATATACATGGGCGCCCATAGGGGAGGACCGAAGGCCCCCCCCCCCTAGAAAATATATGCGTAGTGAAACATATGCATATTTGATTAATCATGTATAATTAAAAGTGAAACTGATATAAATTAATTAGTTATTCAGCAAATTAAATTAAAAATATTTAAATAGATGAAATTTCCTTTCATTAATTTTTTTTATTCATTAAACTATTTGTCGTTTTCTTTCATGAGCCCCCCCCCCCCTTAAATTCAAACATATGGGCACCCCTGTATATATATATATATATATATATATATATATATAAATATACATAAATATATATAACTAAAAAATATTATGGATAAAATTTTATTAAGCACTTAAAAATAACTCTAAAAGGTTCTTTTTTTATCTATTTTCTTTTATTTTTAAGCATAGAATTAGATTTTTAATATGATAAAATGCTTCTCGTATGTTACAACTTTAATTCAAAAATGTCACATAAAAACTATAAAGGATCCTTTTGATTGCATTTGAGGTCAAAAATTATTTCTACAATAGAATGTTTGAAAGTTTTGTGCGCACTTTTCATTTACTACTTATTAAAGTCAAATTTTTATGTTAAAAAATAAATTAAATAAAAATTTCAAAAATTGCTATTTATTTTGAGTTTTTATCTTTAAAAAGAAACAATATTTGTCTCAAATAGTTTCAAAGTTTTACAGGATCTTAGATTTGCCATAGATCAGTATTCCAAAATCTACGTTTAAAAGTGAAGAAACGAGAGTGAAGAAATAAGACAAGAATTAGCGAAGTAAAACAAGTTTGTGTCAAAACTTACCACCTTTCAACACAAAACTACACAAAAAACTCGTATTTACTTGACTACTTATTTCTTTAAATAAAAATTATACTAATTTTAGACCTTTCTACAGGGTGTCCCAAAAGGTCGTTTACAGACTTAACATGCTGGTCTGTCAGATCATGATGAACAAGATTTACATAGGAACTTGTGTCCGAAAATTAAAACTGAGACCGCTAGAGGGCGCTAAGTGCAGGTTTGGATGAGGAGAAAAAAAATGATATCGATAGCGGTGTTAATATGATTTTTATTATAAAACATCATTACATCACAGCAAATGCTCAAAATTCCTTCCATTCGCCACAATGCACGTTTCACAGCGTCGGCGCATGGATTCACGAACCCGTTCAAATTGGCCAGGAGTGTCACGGACAAGTGCTGCCGATTCCGCGATCCTGGCGATAAGATCCATGTCGGATGTTACAGGTGTCTCGTACACTATGGACTTCATGTGTCCCCACAGGTAGAAATCCAGGGGAGTCAGGTCGGGGGATCGCGGGCCATGGGACTGGTCTGCCTCTACCGATCCAGCAATTAGGATAAATCCTATCGAGGTATTCTCGAACAGCGTAGCTAAAGTGGGCAGGCGCTCCATCATGCTGAAACCAGATGTTTCGGCGTGTAGCGGCTGGAACGTCACCCATCAGATCCGGCAAAACTCTTTCTAAAAAAAATGCGATAGGTATTTCCGTCGAGGCGTTCAGGTAGAAGGTAAGGGCCAATCAACATGTCACCGATAATACCAGCCCAAACGTTTACGCTAAAACGTTGTTGATGTGCATGGGCACGTGTTTATCTTGGGTTTTCATGCGCCCATACGTGCATGTTGTGCAGGTTCACGACACCATCCCGTGTAAAGCAGGATTCATCAGAAAACAAAATCCATGATGGAAAATCTGGCTGTGCGACCCGCTGTTGCAAATACCAGCGTGAGAATTCAATGCGTTTGGGATAATCGTTAGCGCACAATGCCTGTACTTTTTGGAAGTGGTAAGGGTGTTGCATGTCATCGTGCAGTATGCGCATTATGGTGGAACGAGCTACACCCAAGACACGTTCGCCTTTTCTCGGAGACTTCTTTGCGGGTTGATGGCATACTCCTGTAACACGGTTTCCTCTACGACAGGTGTGCGTGTAGCACGTTCTCGACCGATGTGGCTACGTGCTACGAAAGCACCTGATTCACATAATCTGTGGTGCAATCGTCCAAACAAAACATGACTTGGCTGACGTCTGTTTGGGAAGCGCTCAAGGTACGTCCGTGCCGCGGCTCGTCCATTTCCATCAGCGGTGCCGTATACGTAATGCATGTCGGCCATTTCTGCGTTACTAAACTCATTCATCCTTCTCCTTCAACGTCCACGCCTGAAATGATTGTTTTTCCCACTCTCCCGTTTTCGTGCAATTATCGCCCTCTAGCGGTCGCAGTTTTAATTTTCGGACACAAGTTCCTATGTAAATCTTGTTCATCATGATATGACAGACCAGCATGTTAAGTTTGTAAACGACCTTTTGGGACAGCCTGTATAAGATGGCTAAATCAACAGCTTAAAAGTCAGGTAAACATTTTTCTGAAAATAAATTGAGTAAATTTCGTTTACTATACAGTACAGTTAATAAATTCAAAAATATACACACAAAATATGTAAAATAAAATTTATCTTTTCTGGAAATCTATTATACAGGGAGCTCTAAAAAGATTGCCATTAACCTTTTCGGGACGGGCGAGTCATAAATATATTCGCATGGAATCAGAAACAGGATAGAAAAAAAAAATAAAAAGCGGTATCGTAAGTTTAGGCATGTGTAATTTGACAACCTTATTTTTGCTCTCAATTTAAATCAAATACATCCTATCTATGTTTGTTAAAAGTGTAACTATATAATTTTTTATTTGAAATAAGTTTTAGTGATATTAATAAAGTAAACTATTATTACACCGCCCACAAATAAACTGCAATAAAAACAGTTAGGTTACAAGTTTTATCTTTTTTACCGTGATTGTCGCCACCCTGAAAATGCGTATATCACTCTCCCGTCTCGAAGAGATTAAAAAATGACATTTGAATCGTAATTTCATATTTAAATAAAAAAGTGGTATCAAATTTTGACTAATCATTTATCGAGATCTATTGAAGAAAAAGACGGATTAAAAACTTAAATTGAGACTGAAAGAGTCTACCAAACCAGCAAGGATGGCCAACAGCTAAAATGATACTTTTCGTTGTAAACAATTTTAAGGGTGCACCTTTCATCTCTACCTTTTGAAATAAACTATATATATATATATTATATATTACATTTAAAAACAAAACAAATTTACATTTTATTGTTAAATTCATAGTTGAACTGCAATACAAATTTTGATTCACATGAGTAAGAAAATGTATCGTTAGTAACTGAAAATAAATTTTTAAATTGGAAAACTTTTTTTTACAACAAATAATAAGGGAGAACATCCCTTTGAGTTAAAGAAAAATGGTGATGAGATCATTGAATGTCCACATGAGTCTCGAGAGGTGAAAGGAATTTGTTATTAAGATTTTAGATATTTTTGTCAAAAAAATAAAATCAATCATTTATCTTTAAGATGATCGACTTACCTGTATGTACTTGCATATGAGCAATTAGCTGCAAATTACTGTAAAATACAGCTGGACATTTCGAACAAAACTTCTTCTTAACTGGGACGAACACTGATGAGGTTGAATGATTGAGTTTATTTATGGATAAATGCTGAGTCTCAAATGGCCTCCAGATTTGAGTCTTTCCTCTGTTTTCTACATTCGTACTGGACAAATTGTATTTAGCCGTATTGAAATCTGAGTGACTCCAAAAATAATTTTGATAAGCATTTTGAAAGGTCTGAAGGTACATCTTGTATATTAAATTGTTTTTGAATGTACAATCATTCATTCAATTGATGTTAGATAAATTTCACAAAAATTTCTGAATTTTCTTAAATAATGATTCAATACGAAACAGTTGCTTGCGAATAGAATATTATGTTTTTAATTTTCGTTATTATCTAGAAAAAAACGCCCCTGAAAGTACAATTAAAAAAGGGAAAGAAAAAATTATAAAAGAATGGTTGAGACGATAAGATTTTAAGTGGGTATTGATTAGAACTATGAGAAGAGTGTTATCAGCTTCAACAATAGTTGTGTTTGCTCAAAGCAGATATTTCTTTATGGGGGTTTAACAGTGAATGAGTTGTAAGTGTGCTAAGATAAGTTTCTTCAGATCATTCAAGTTTAAGTGGTGGCAGAACATTCAATTGTTTTTAGAGAAAGTATTTGAGTTTGAAGTTCGATTGCAATATAAAAACCGTTATGATGAAAAAAAAATGTAAAATAAAGATATTATGATAAAATTTTGTTAGCTTGCGTATGCGAGGTTCTTTTATAAAGAAATATAATGAATTGTATTTTTTCTAAAAAATTTATTTGAAGCTGACCTTAATAAACAATCATAATCATAAACATTTTATTTGCATTCTATAATTAAAACTTTACTAATCTTATAAATCGCTGTTCTCGGTAAAGCCGCTTTAATTTTATGTTTTCAAGTTTCAAAAGCTAAATTAAAAATAACTAAAAAGTGCATTTAAAAAATATTTACTTTACATAACCATTTAATTTCATTATATAAACCATTCTTTAAATATATTTTTTCAAACTGAAATTTTTTTTACCAGAAATTCTTATTCGGATGAAAAGAGATGAACTAAAGTATTTCATAATGACCGTCTTCAATATATACATTTAGAATCCTAATATAGGCACTTTAAGAGTAACACAAAGTGAAAAAAACACAACACTTTGACCAATAACTATTTTAATCAGGAAAAGCAAAGTAGGGATTAAAAATAATCAAAAAACTAATATTTTAACTTTCTTTTTTTTTTCTTCTTCTTTTTTTTTTTTTTTTTTTAAATGGCGGACGCTTGGAACTATTGGGGTTGTGCTCTGTCCATCCTAGGATTTTTCAACTTGAAAGTGGGGTAGAGGGTCATAACAATGGATATGATCCATCAATGTGTCAAAGGGGAAAATGTATTGTTATGAATAGATCTTTGAAGTGGGGACTCTTTAATTTTAACAAATGTCCATCGCCAAACATTTGGTGAATGAAGCATCTCTTTAGCAACCCCTAAAGATTATACAACCACGTGTTGTCAATATAGTATTTTTAGCAATCAAGATGGAGATATTTTTTCATAATTCAAAATTTGGAAAAAAAAAAGTCCTGAAACATGAAAAGTACCTCTACTATTTTCATGGGGAATTAATGAACAAGACAGCTTGGTCTTGTATCAGAAAAGAAAACGGGTGTAGAGCATAAAACAGCAATATTTTTGTTAATTACTTGAAGATTCATTACACTATCACTTCGTTTAACAACTCCTATACATTTATCTCAATCATTTTAGTTTTGTTTCGTCCTAAAAATCGATTAAAAAAAAGATTTGGTTTTTAAAACTCTCCCTACTCTTTTCAGCACATTTTGTTAAGATTTAATTTTATTTGTTAAAAATTTATAAATATAACTTTCTATCATATAACTTTCTATCATATAACTGTTAAAATAAGAAAATGTTTAAATTTCTTTTAAACCGTTTATATTTTTAAACGTTTCGATTCAAATATTAACTTTTAAACCATTAAATCAGTGTTTTATTAAAATGTTTCAGTTTTGTACCTTTTGACATGAAATCAAGTGTTAGAACTCGCGTCCAAAATGAAAATTTCGAGAAAAAGAAAAAAAAATAGAAAGAAAAAAAAAAAGAATGGATATAATTTTAAATTAAATAAAAATAAAATTTATAGCTTTCAGAGGTTCTAGAAACCTATAATAAGGGGTGAAAAATAACAAGTTTTTTAACACCCTATGCAAGAAAATCAAGCAATAAGCTTGGAACTTGTACCAATTACTCAAGTTGTTGTTCTTAGTAACTGCATAACATTTCGTAAACCTAGCGTAAATATTACTGGAGATATGATGGGTTTTTTTTTATTAAAAAAAAAGATAATTTTTTGTTTTAAGGTTTTTGTCTATAACTTTAAAAATATTCAATGGAATCAAACAAACTTTTTGTTGCAATTTAAAATTAATTACAAATGTATTGATTTAAAATTTTAAAAAAAATTGCAAAAAACTGCGTAAGATATGAGTATTTCAAGTAGTTCTTTTATGCTGCGCATGCGCTAAAAAGGAATTTAAAAAAAACTTGATCTGATTTTATAAATTCAAAAAGTTTCAAGCAATTCGGGCTTCGTAGTCCATCAAAGTAAAAAAGATCGCGTCATTTTTTTTTGAAACAGTATATATATATATATATATATATATATATATATATATATATATACCCACGAAAAGAGAGTTGCAGTTCTGGCACTTACTCGGGTACAGCTCTATCCATCCTCGGAAGTTCCTACTTACGTTTAACCCCATAATTATCTCACACACCTGCCTCAGATTAACTCCCCTCCTATCAGTTCAAATCGACTGCCGCATAAAAATTTTAAGCGTGTGCGCCAGAATAGCGAAATAAAGCCAAATCTAGATGGATGAAACTGATAGAGGATAAAAAAATTAATCCGATCAAAACTATTGTCATTTATCATTTCTTAAAAATGTGAATATTTCTCTTTATCAATTGAATATTTTTATTTTCCGTTTAAAAAATGACAATTTCGATATAAATCTAGATAAATTAAACTGCAACAAGATGAGAAAAATACTATATATAAAGCTGCTTAAATTTTATTTATTTTTTCCCATTTTTTACTTTATTTTTCACTATTTTATTTTCTACTTTAAAAATCCGAAGCAAATAAAATTTACTGTCAAGAAAATAAAATTTATGTCCAGACAAGCCATTAAAAAGAGTTTTTTATTTAGGAAAAAATTTTTATGCTTTTTTCTTTGATATGATATTTGCTTTGGAATTTCAAAGGAAAAAAAATAATCCCGTGTCATGATTGTTTAGTCCTATATAATTGCATGACGTTGTGAATACATATATTTACATGTCATTCTGATCAGAAGTTTCAATAGGCAAAATATTCCAAATTGAATCTTTTTTAAAATATTGTCATATTTTAGGACCCTGTACACACTAGAGTAACGCAACTTTATTTTTACCTAGACGTTAAAGATATAGCTGTTAATATTTTTTTTAATAGAATTTTAATAAAAAAAAATTTTTTAATATTGACTTTTTTAAAAGGCGAGCACATTTGATGCATAAAGGCCTAAAATTTCATCCAATTTCTATATCACGTGTTGAAAACTTTCGATTTGAAACCAATAAAATATTTCATTTTTTATAACAATATATTAACCAGATTCAAGAAGTTTTATAAAATTGACACTTCATGACTTGTTTTATTACTACTTTATATAAGTTTATGACTACTTTATACTTTTTATGATTACTTTATTTATTTAATTTCAAGTTAGATGTTTCCATTGCACACAAGTGATATATGTGCCAGTATTATAAACTTTAAAATCAATATAGCAATACAGATATTTACCAAAATTGTTTGAAAAATTAAGTTAAAAAATAATAGTAATAATTAATAACTTTATGAATTGAATCAGCTCCAAATGCTATTACTTCTTTTTAATTTTGATATATCTTTTTTATCTCATATGTCATATGGTAACCAAATTATATATAGACAGAGCAATACTTTCATCAAAGTCTTAATTTTATATTAAATCCATTTTTTGATGTTATAAAACCTACGAAATACAATTTTCAGTGTCTGACTTAATTCCATCATACCTGCCGTTCTGTATACCGGATAATAATAATAATGATCTGAATCAAAATATTTTGGTTTTATTTGATGACCTATATTCTTAATAGCTTTTTTTAATTTTTTTTCTTTGATAGACAATATCAATAGAACTCTTTTGGCGTTAAGATTTATCATTAATTAACATGAATAACGCATGAGGCATGTTGTTTTATCATCAATTTTCAAATTCATCATATCCAATCTTAAAAATTCTATAATTTATTTGTTTTTGTTTAGTTTAAGTAAAATGTTAAAACTATATTATTTAGTCAATTAAAAATTTTTTTAAGTAAATTTTTTCGAATTTTAAAATGCATATTCGAAAAACAAGTTATTTCTTAAAAATAATTTCGGAAAGCTAAAAATATGCAAAAATGATATTAATCATAAAAGTATACATAAAAAAAAATTATAATTTATTTTAAGATTCTGACTGAAAGGAGAAAAAAGAAATCCCTGGACAAAGAAGAAATCGGGAGCCATCATCGATTTTATAGTTAATGCATTCAGCGTCAATTTCTCGATTAATAATTAATTTTCTGGATCTCTTAAAATGAAAATCCTCGTCTTATGTTCCAATTGTTATCTTAAATATGCTTAATAATTTGTGCAGGCGATATTTTAAATTAGAAATTTTACTACATTAAATTAAGAAAGACCTCAAGCACAAAAATATACTTCCTCTGAATAAACATTTTTAGTGTTAACGAATTTGGATTTTTAATCCTTAAAATATCACAATATACTACTATCATAATGTTGAAGTGATTGCCATGTCAAAAACATTGTTCCAATTGTTTAGTCAAAGTTCCAGTTCTTTTATTTTCAATTTCTCTTTCTTTTTTTCATTTTCCGGTGCATCTGAAACTGTTTAGGCGGATAAAAAATTCCACTAATTGTAAAACTCTTTCTCCAAAAATTTCATGCAAAACATACTATTATAGATAAGTCATTATTATTTATTTTTTAATTCATGCTGGGAAAAGTTTTGTACTGTAGAGTATAAAAAATTTCTTGTCATTTTTAATGATGCAATTTCAAATAACAAAATTTGAAGAAATTGTTACTGAGGACAGCAATTTCAAAGATATCGGGCTTTGGAAATAATCCCAAACTATTTTGCCGGTTTTGCGTAAATGTGTTTTTTTTAATTTAATAATATAGTTTAATATAAGATGAATACTTGCATACTTCACTCTTCTATACATTTGCGACTATTATTAATTAAAATTAAGCAATTATATTTATTCTTACAAAGTTATATTTTCTATTACATTTTCTTTGTATAAAGTATAAACGAGTCTTATAACTGTGTGCACAATTTTTTTCAACATATTAACAACTGTCAACATATTACTTCAAACCATTAAAATTGAAGCTTAATGAAATTCCAATTACTAAAATCAAAGTTGTTTTGGGAGGTTCGCTTTTCTTTCATTTTACAGACATAACATTTATACGAAAAGTATTATATAATCTAGGTTTACAGCTTTAATTCACAGGAAGTAACGCCTACAAAATTGTTTATTATAGATATGTTATTAAATTAAAATCTTAAGTTAGTTTATTCTCTTGATTTTATTTATTAATTTTAAGTGAATGAGCGGCAAAGAATAGTTTTGCTTGGGCTTGGAAATTAGCTCATATAAACCTTGAACGATTTTTTTCCACTTCAAATAATAGTTTCATAGTTTGAAAATGACAAATTTTGGATTCTCCTAAGATTATTTGTACACTTTACTAGCTTTTAAGTATAACTCTGCAACTACTTGTGCACACTCAATTATTTTAAAACTTGTTCACGAGAAAATTGATGTTACGCACATAAAAAATTTATGAACATTAATTATTTCTTTAATTTAAATGGGAAAGCTATGAAACAGATATATTTAATAATAACAATATATACAACTATACAACTAATTTGAAAATATTAAATCGGGCAATCGGGACTTGGCACTGGCTCCCCCCCCCCCCCCCCAGTCAAAAAAAAGTTGGCACGCCACTGATTATTAATCTTGTTCAAATGTATTCTTAATATAAAAAGTAAACAATGTCTCTCTTTTTTAACGTGGTAATTTATCTTTCCTGAAAATTTAAATTACATCAATATTGTTTTATAATGAAATATTCTACAACAATCATGTTTACTAATTAATTACAATTATATATTTTTTTCTACGTAATTCTGTACACTGATAATGTTTTTAAAACACAATATTTTACTGTCAAATTTAAACAAAGTCATATTGTATAAAATTGAGTAGTTTAAAAAATTAAGTAATATTAAAAGTCTAGTAAATTATTGTTCCCAAAAATTTGATTGAACTTAATTTTTAAAATATTAATCTTATTAACTATGTTTTATCTTAGTTAAAAAATATAAACAACATCCAATTCGTCTTACATTTTTACGAAATCAACATAACTATAGTTTTTAAGGAAATTCAAATAAAACAGAAATTTTTTTGTTAATTACTTGAAGGTTCATTACACTGTCGCTTCGTTTAACAACCCCTATACATCTATCTCAATCCTTTTAGGTTTGTTTCTTCCTAAAAATCGATTAAAAAAAATATTTTGTTTTTAAAATTCTCGTTTCGCTTTTACATTTTGTTAAGATTTAATTTTATTTGTTAAAAATTTATAAATATAACTTTCTATCATATAACTGTTAAAACTAGAAAATGTTTAAATTTCTTTTGAACCGTTTATATTTTTAAAAGTTTCGATAAAAAAATTAACTTTTAACAGCATCAAATCAGTGTTTTATTAAACTGTTTCAGTTTTTGTAGCTTTTGACATGAAGTCAACTGTTAGTACTCGCGTCCAGAATGAAAATTTGAATGAAATGAAAAGGAAAAAAAAAAAAAAAAAAAAAATAGAAAAAAAAAAGAATGGCTTAATAGAAATTATTCTACGTAGAAGAAGTTTAAGAATTGGCGAAAAAGCGCATAAAGCAGTAATAACTGTTCGAACAAATTGAAATTGTCCTCTATAATTTCAGTTACGCGAATTAACACACTCCCGCAGTGGACTGATCGTAAAAACACGGTTCCTAGTAGAGAACTGAAGTCAAAAAGCGCTGGCTGCGGCCAATAAGTAGGTGGGGAGGGCCGGGATAGCCTGGTCGGTAGGGCGCTGTGCCCATGTACAAGAGGTTCAGTAATAACTCCAGTAATATTTACGCTAGATTTACGAAATGTTATGCAGTTACTAAGAACAACAACTTGAGTAATTGGTACAAGTTCCAAGCTTATTGCTTGATTTTCTGGCATAGGGTGTTAAAAAACTTGTTATTTTTCACCCCTTATTATAGGTTTCTAGAACCTCTGAAAGCTATAAATTTTATTTTTATTTAATTTAAAATTATATCCATGCTTTTTTTTTTTTTCTCTTTTTTTTCTTTTTCACGAAATTTTCATTTTGGACGCGAGTACTAACACTTGATTTCATGTCAAAAGGTACAAAAACTGAAACATTTTAATAAAACACTGATTTGATACTGTTAAAAGTTAATATTTGTATCGAAACGTTTAAAAATATAAACGGTTTAAAAGAAATTTAAACATTTTCTAATTTTGACAGTTATATGATAGAAAGTTATATTTATAAATTTTTAACAAATAAAATTAAATCTTAACAAAATGTGCTGAAAAGAGTAGGGAGAGTTTTAAAAACTAAATCTTTTTTTTTAATCGATTTTTAGGAAGAAACAAAACTAAAATGATTGAGATAGATGTATAGGAGTTGTTAAACGAAGTGATAGTGTAATGAACCTTCAAGTAATTAACAAAAAAATTGCTGTTTTATGCTCTACACCCGTTTTCTTTTCTGATACAAGACCAAGCTGTCTTGTACATTAATTCCCCATGAAAATAATAGAGGTACTTTTCATGTTTCAGGATTTTTTTTTTTTTTTTCAAATTTTGAATTATGAAAAAATATCTCCATCTTGATTGCTAAAAATACTAGCTTTTTTCAACACGTGGCACGTGGACAACACGTGGTTGTATAATCTTTAGGGGTTGCTAAAGAGATGTTTCATTCGCCAAATGTTTGGCGATGGCCATTTATTAAAATTCAAGAGTCCCCTCTTCAAAGATCTATTCATAACAATAAATTTTCCCCTTTGACACATTGGACGGGTCACATTCACACACAAAGGAGAAAGGACATAGAACACAGATAGAGAGAAAGAAACATCCATGCCTTGACCGGGATTCGAACCCAGAACCTTTCTGATGCAAGGACAGTTCCCTGCCTTCTACACAGACCGGTCGGTATGTTTTAACTATACTACACCGCATTCGTCCTTTACTAGGAACTACTTTTAAGCCATAAAAAGCTTGTTTTAGATTATTTTAATCCCTTCTCTATTTTTATTATCCACAATACTCATTGGGTAAAGTTAGATAATCTCTTAAATATTAATATTGTGATCCCTAATGCTCATAGATTTCGTATTTTACTAGGATTCTGCAATAAATATTAATAGTGATCATTACGGATTACATTGTATCAATTATTATACAGCGAGCCCGGTCCCAACCTCATAACTTTCAAAAGTCTACAGCACAGTCAACTTGAAATTTGATACAAAAGTGGTGTTTAGTACTAAGCTTGAAATTATGATATGAACCGTATTCTGAAAAGTATGTAACATTTTTTTTAAAAAAAAAGTAATTTTTTAATATTTTTAGGGGGAAACAAGATAAATAATAATTTTGTATTGCATTTAATAATATTTTCAAAGAAAAACTATTATCAACCAGATTGTAGAGTCTGCGGTGTATAATAACTCAGCTATCTTTCACGTTAAATTTTCTGAGAATGCTATTTTTTTGGCTTTTAGTAAAAAATGAAAAAAAATTTCAAAATTACCGGGTTATAAATATAGTATTAATATTTCGACATTGTTTGAAATTAATAACTGACCGGCTTGGTTTCTAAATCTTTTAATGCATTGTTTGAGTAAACTAACAAGTGTGTAACAAATATCAATACATTATTCTTGCTATTTAGAAAACCAATATAGTTTTGTATAATTTACATTGCATAGTTATTAAAATATTTAAACAATCTGAGGACAAAAAAAATAAATCAACAACGATTAACTTGAAGTTTTTTCTGAAGTAGATTGGTCTGTTCTCAGTTTTATTTTGTATATATTTCATTTGTTGTTAAAATGTTAAGAAATGATGTTGCTTGTTAAGAAATGTTCGAAAAAAGGTATTCTGCAATTCCCAATCTAAGTATAAATTTTTAGAATTTTTGTCAAATGTGAAATCAGACTTCAGAGTAACAATTAAGAGTCTCAAATATAAGTAAGATGTAAACGAAAAATTCGAACAAATTTGACGACTCATTATCAAAGTCATCACGGCGAAAATACAACTGAAGAATCAAAATGCAGTTCACATGTTAGATGAAAAAGAAAAATCGTACCCATAACGAAAGGCAAAAACAGTTTTCAATTTCATTAAAAAAGAAAAAATGGGTTTTGATTACTTTAAATTTACACATGTTCTGATTGATTTAAATGATTTTAGTTCTCTTTCACTCAAATATTAATTAATCTAAGTGATTCCACTATACTTTGAAAACTACGGATCATTAGGACTTGTAAATTTCCGTGTCCTATTTATATTTTGAATTCTTTACTTTTTATCCATCTATTAATATATTCACATTCACAATTATTCTATCTAATGATAGACAAAACAACAAATTTAAAAACAAGTTAGGTTATAGTTAAACAATCAAAACTTTTGATTAGGATTAATAAAATATTTGCTCCAGGGAATGACTTATTTTTCATTTACCTCAACGATATTTGGCGTATTTGACGCGTTATAGTGACAGAATTATTGCTAACGAGGGATAATTATTAACTATATTTTTTTTGGCTAGGATTTTAAAAAAGTGTGCAAGGCAATTATGATGGAATACAGCGCCTATATGCCATAACATTGCACAATTAATTAATTGAAAAACTACGGGAGAAATTAAATGCTGGCCAACACCTTTTTAGTACCCCAGCTAAAACCTGTAAAAAAAATTAAAAATAAAAAATTAAAAAGAAGAAGATCCCGTATTACTTAATAAATTATCAACAAATAAAATGTAATAATGATCATATTATTCAATTGCATAAAAAATGCTTGTTTTCTAAGTAAATGTACTTTGATCACATAATTAACAAAATCATAAATATTTATTTTGAAATATATTTTTATGTTTTAAAGAATAGTTAAAATTTTTGTTAATAAAAAAAAACTTTAATTTAAAACGATTTGGTTTTTCTTTAGTGTAGGACATTTTATAAAAAAAAAATCAAAAAGAAATCTTTTTGATAACTTCATTGATTGATAGATTAAAATTTAAACATGTGTAGAGTATAAAATTTTTCATTTCAAATAGAATTTTAAAAAAATCCTGCACAAATTCTAAATTTTTTTCGAAACCATTCTTTAAAAAAAAAAAAAAAAAAAAAAAAAAAATTCAGAATACTTAAGCAGGGGTCTAAAAATTTCAAAGAAATTTTTTAACAGCTAACATATTATGTAATGGCGTCGTTTCGTTTACTGAAATTTTTATTTATAATTTAATATTACATAATTTAATGGTATGCTAGTTCTTAAAGGTTTCAATTAAGAACGGACCAGCAATTTTCAAAGAGCTCTAACCTGAAAATTACTGCATCACTCAACCCAAACATGAGATTAATCTACGATTGCTGGAACAAACGCTAACTTTTATTTTTGAAGTTCAGGATTTTATTTTATTTTTTGACCTTGTACATTGTTGTTCTTCTTTTCTGTTTAAAGTAACAAGACGGTATCGATTTCAATGGCGAAATTAAAAGTTCCTAAACGTCTAAACAAAATACATGTGAACATTGCAATATCAGACTGTATGTCCATGAAACCAATTATCACGAATTCCAAGTATAAATTGAGAAATACATATTTCTTTTCTTTTATACAATTTTCTTTTATACAATTTTCTTTTTTACTTTTCAAAAGAAAAATCTTTTTGCAAGAACTCTGTAACATTCTGTGGCAATGTCGCCTTGTCGCTGCGATTCTGCCACGGGGCTTTGAATCTTCCAATTTATTGACTTTAAACTTAAAAACCGAGAAAAGAAAGAGATGAAGCAATTAAATAGCTGGGGGAAAAAGTACAAAAGCAAATAACTTTTATATAGTTATTTAAAGCTGGTTTATTTCTTCTTAAAAGTAAGTGTAATATAAAGAGCTTTAACTGGAATTTTAAATTAATTAAAATAAAAAAAAATAATAATAATTAATAAAATTCTGAAATCACTGAAGTTTAAAAGATAATTTTTTTTTTTTTAGTTCCTCAATAAAAGTAAAAAAACGCTTTAAAGTAAAAATTTCTTGCGAATGAAAAAATCGATATTTTTAAAATTTTAAGGTAATCGGAAATTCGCTAGTGAAAAAAGAAATATGTGAAATAGTTTCAAGAATTAAAAAATTTAAAAATGAAGGGATTTTTTCAATGACCTATGTCGCGTTTGTTTTATTACTAGAAGCATTTATTGTAAAAAAATATTTATTAAATTACTTTTTTTTCAATGGAGTTGAGATCTTAAACTTCGTGAAAAATTGATTCAATTCCTTTATATAGACAAAAGTCCGTAAATACTTCATTTATTACGGAGGTCATAGATACCTTGATACTGTTTCAGTATTCGAATGATAAATGCAATTAATAGATAATGCACATTTTCAAAAATATATTTTATTACTTACAAATATTGCGTGCAGGTTTATACGTAACATACATACGTAGGGGAGAGTCGGGTAGCCCCGCCCACTTAAGGACTATTGCTTATATTTCTGTATAATATTGAGTAATAATCAAGATTTTTGTATGTTTCTATTGTTTTATCATTTAATTAAATAATACAAAAAGAATAAACCAAAAAAAGAATAGTTTAACTTTAAAAAATAGAAATTTAAAAAAACATGTTTTTCAGCTCTTTTCAAAATGTGTCGAGTAGCAGTTACAAAAATTATGTTTTTTGATTGTTTTTTTCAGGTGTAAATGAAAATGACCAATATATTGACAATAGATAAACCTTATTTATCATTTTTATCACAAAATTATTTTTTTTATTACATATTTATATACTTTTAGTGAATTCTATCATTTATTAACAACAAATGTTATATTTTTTATTGTTATTAATGTATATTAATATATTATAATATTAATATATATTTATATTAAATATTTAAAAAAAAAATAATTTAATTTAAGTAAATCTTTGGAACCGTACATTTATCAACGAAATAAAAGTGGGCTGCGATACCTAACATTCATGTGAGCGGGGCTACCCGAAATCCAATTTTTTTGTAAACTAGAGGGCTCCGCCCCCTGCTCGCTGACGCTCGCCAACCCCCGGAGAATTGCTTCGCAATTCTTGCTTGGTTTGCTTCGCAAAACCAAGAATGCTTTGATTTCATATATTTCAATATTAAACTGAATATTAACTGTTATCATCGAAAAGAATTAATTTTCTTAAATGCAGAATAAGCAGTGTGTCAATATCAATGTCACTTTTTTTCGTTGACTACAGTTCCTTCTATGTCCTATTTGTTCTCTAAATGAGCCAAAATTGTCAGAAATTAACATCAATGTGCAGATATAATCTTAATATGAAACTTGTTTAAAAAAAATGATAATCACAATAATACAGACTTTGTCCCAAAGAAATGAATATATTTTTAACACATTTAATTCAATATATATATATATGCAAACACTATAATATTTTTCAATAAGCAATATTGTTAAGAACAGGGTAATTTTTAAAAAAATATTTTAATAATATTCAGCAAAATAACTATAAATGAAAACATTAATTTTGCGGAATTAAAATAAACAATGCACCAATAGCATTTTCTTTACGCTAAATACATTTATAAATTTGACATTATATATATATGTTATAATATTTCTCTATATACAATATTGTTAATGACAGAATCATCTTTAATAAATATTTTAATGTTCTCCTTCGTTGTGCATCTTGACAATGCCACATATAATTGAACATGAGAAAAAATAGGCCGTTCAATATATAGCCCAACTTTATCGAAGGTTTGGCCCTGGGCCTTATTAATTGTTAAGGCATAAGCTAATCTAACAGGAAATTGTCGTCGATAAAGCACAAATGGTAAGGAAGAATTACTTGATAATGTATTTAATTCTATTCTTGGAAGATTGACAATACTACCATTTTTATTACCAGTAGCAATTTGGCAAGTCAATACTCTTTTCCCTATTTTAAGAACAGTCAATCGAGTTCCATTGCAAAGGCCATCAACAATAGATATGTTCCTGATCAGCATTACAATGCATCCAACTTTTAATTTGAGCTGATGAGGTGGCAGTCCCGGGAGATTTATGGAGTTTAAATATTCAATAGAATACCTTAAAGTAGCTTCTTCTTCTCTCCCGTCTGATTTATCTACTCCATATAGTGTGGCCTTATCAATACTATAACTTATAACCTCTTCACCTGGCACACGTGATAAAATATTTTCATTAACTTTGTTAACTTCATCATTTTGCGGTGATAATATGATGTGATTAATGAAGTTAGTATTAAGACAATCGATTTTTTCAAAAAACCAAGAAATGATATCTTTACAATAAAGATCAGGAGTGCTTGCATCAAGATGTAAGAGTTCTCCATTGCCAATTGTCAACAACCAATTGGCAAATTCTTGGTTACCAGCTTTAACTCTCATATTAATTGTCAAATGGAGGATTTCAAAAAATGGCCAAAGAAAAGAGTATTTTATAGTTTCATTAATAACCTGCATATGTGTAGCTTTTTTAACGACAGGTAACACTTGTCGAAAATCTCCACCTAAAATGATTATCTTACCACCAAATGGTATCTCATTAGCTAGAAGATCACGAAAAGTTCTATCGATCATTTCTATTGCTTTTCTGGGAATCATACTTGCTTCGTCCCATATAATAACGTCAACATTTTTTAAGCGAATCTTATCACATTTTTTTAAAATACAAATCCCATCGTCACTTAGATCAATAGGCAGATTAAAAAATCTGTGTGAAGTAGTTCCAGATGGAAGTAACATTGACGCAATGCCAGTCCAAGCTACACAAGCAACTTTCATGCTCTTTGACACAAAATAATGATATAATCCTTTATATAGGAAGGTTTTGCCAGTTCCTCCTGGACCATCGATAAAAAACAAAGTTTGCTGATTTGATGATTCATCGGAGACAGACTTTATTATTCTTTGAAAAATGAACAGTTGATCTTCGTTAAACTTAGCATTTATCAGAGTAAACTTTTCAACTGATTCGTTTATATCCATAGCATAAACCAGTTCTTCATATAATGGGGGCTCGGGTAATCCAAAGTCCTTACAACTTCTATTTTCAGAATTCAACAACTGTTCTATGTGTATTAAAGCATCGTTGGCATCGGCATCTTTATCAATCATTTGTTCATGAAAAATATTGTATAATTTTACTGCATCTGATGGCTCATCACATATTAAATAGTACACGAAAAAGTGCCTTAATTGCTTAGGCATCATATTAGCTGCTGCCTCTTCCATAACTGCTGTAGATTCTTCACAGCATTCAGTTAAACCCATAGCAATTGCTGATTCTCTGAATGTTTTATACATCGTACCTTCAAATGTTCGCAGATCTTCATAGCTGAAAGCTCCAGGAACTCTACATAAAATGAGTTTCAAGAAAAACCTCTCAGAGTCTCTAGGAGAAACATTCATTAAACGTCCAACGACATGGACATTATTTTTTCTTGGCATCCATTTTTTCAATTTGTAATTCCAAGAGTACTTTTCTGGTATATTACTGTACAAAGTAATACGTGCAGTTGGATCTTCTTTATTCAAAATAAACCACGCTAATAACATGGTAAGGGATGCTTTTTTATTTGAAACTGCAGCAGACTCACAACCTTCCTCAAATCTGATGTGTTGCTGGCCAGGAAGATGCACTTGAAGCCTAACAACAGTGTGACTTCTATTATGCAGTGGAATTTCGTTTAATCGCCATGCAGCTTCCATTGGCCCAATATAGCGGCTATCTATATAGCTTGCAATTTCATTGTCCTCTTGAACAATAGCAATTCTGGCTCTATCATGGCCTTTATGAATATATTTATGTATATATTTAATAGCCATCACTGAGGAGCAATATTCAACATTTATATGGCAATTAAATTTGAGTAAAAGATACGGATTATGAGGTACAACCATGCGATTATCTACATACACAGTGGTGCCTTTTATTTTAGCAGGATATTGGTATAATTTATTGATGTTATTTCTTCTCCGATATCTTGGAAAACCATCACCTGTCATATCTGTTTCATTGATAAATTCTTTAGGAAATCCTTTTGAGCATTCTTTTTTTTCCTCATTCCAGCAAATAAGGCCTGCAATATGAGGTCCATGCATCATGTGTTTTAGTTGATGAGAGCGAAGATAGTTATCATCAGAAAGCTCAGCAGTTATAAATCTGTCAACATCTTCAGGCTTTAACAACTTACAGTCTGTTCGGAGTGAAGCAAGAATATGAACATGTGGGAGCCCTCTTTTTTGAAATTCTATCGTATAAACGTATGCCACAATAGGGCCTAAAACATGTTTTTTTGTTAAGTCATGAATTAATTCATCCACTTTAGCTTGGAAAATCTTTGTGACGATTATTGAAATGTCATTTACAGTAGTACCTTTAATGAAATGATCTTTTAAAGTTTCAGTAATTTCTGGCCACTGCGGATTACATGTCATCGTAATAAAAAAATCAGGCCTTCCAACCTTCCGACAAATAGCAATTGCATCTTGATACAGTTGTTGCATACTTCGAGGTGACCCAATATACGTAGCTGGTAGTATAACAGCTGTGCCCAACCTTACTCTGTCAGTTTCATTTAAAGAATTCCTTTCAACATGGTCAATTAACCCTTGATAGCATTCAGTGCGCAGGGTTCCTTGATTGTTTCTAATGAAATCTAATCGCTGACTTTCAACCAACAAATAGCAATTTATCACATACTGCTGAGATAATTTTCCAGCATGCAATAACGGGTTAAAAGGACCATTAGGTCGTAAGGCTAACCTATGCCCATAATATTGAATTGGACTTATTTGTTTTTCCTTTTTGCGAAGGCATTTGATAAGTCCATCCTAAATCGCCTTTAGGAAAAAGTAAAGGAAAGACCATAGGATCAGCATGTTGAGATCTTTGGTTTATTATACTCGTTTCTCTTATTTCTTGTTTAGGATATACAGTTAAATCGCATACAGGAACAACACCATCTTTGGAAACAATAATGGCAGCTAATTCAGAAGAAGTAGGTTTATTGTATCTTCTTTTATCATCGAATATAAATCTTTGAAATTGTAAAACAAATTCACTATCATGAATAGTTAAATCTCTGAGCATCCGATATTTCTGTGCATATGGATTGACTTCCCTTAATAATTTTTCAATATGCCTTGTCAACTGAAGATTGTCTAAATTCATGCGTAGTTTAATAGCCTCCTCAACACTGTCATAAATATATATTTGTCCATTCCTTGGAGCATTGGTTGCTGAATTTAGGGATGTTGTCGCATGGTGATATACTTGTCCTTGAATTTTTATCAACGGTGGACCTCTGCTTTCATCTTGAAGAAATTTAGCACTAAAAGTGGCAAACGCAAATGATGAATTGTATACACGGATATTTTGCCTAAATAATTTTGCTTCTTGCTCATCAGAAAGAAGTAAGTTTTTCAAAAATAAAGGATATTCATGCATCGGAGGTATATGTATGTTATCATTATGGCAGCAAGAATTAACAGAGCGCCTTTTTGCAGAAGCAAATCTCAAAGCTCCACAATAACTGCATTTTGAAAACATTTTGCCAAGACTATGTTTTGCCACTTTGATAGGTAACAATTTCGATAAATCACCAGCAAACTCATGTTGTTTTGATTTTAAAATAGGTGGATTAGGATTTTGGTCCATATCATTGTCAACACTGCGAAAGCGAATTGGTGCAGTGTGCATTCCAACCACATTTTCTGTATTTACAGGTCTGGTTTGATGTGGGCAAATGAAAGTCGATGTTGTTGCGACTGTGTAGCAATTACACACATTCTCTTTTAGCTCAACCTTTGTTAGTTTAACTTTTTTTTTGTTAGTTGAATCATCATTAGGTTGTATAAGCAAAAGAGCATTATTTTCTTCTATACTATGAAGTTTACGTTTTTCCCGCTTTCGATTAGCTTTCGCATTGAGTTGCGACTTTTTAGTAATGTTAGGTCTTTTCTTTTTAGGCATTACTTGTAAATAAACAAATCGAATTAAGATTTAAAACCAGATTGAACTTACGAATTAACGTTTTAGAAAACAAATAATCAGATTAATCAATATATCAATACGAAATAAGTTGAGATGTTGTAAAACTGAAGAATGAAATTCTAACTATTTTGTGATTGGTTGCATCTCTGAAAAAGAAAATTCAGACTTGTAAATCGCTTTTTTAAGCTTGCCGTTTTCAGACATGTGATTGGCTGTTGTGAACGGCGGTTATTCTTCATTATTAACTGCAAAATCGTGCTTTAAAACTAAAATAAATAAAAATTTAAAATTATGTAAAAGATTTGAATGCCCTAAATGTCTTCCCTGAAAGATTCTGAATGAATTGATTCCTTAATCTTAGATTTTCATCACGTAGTTAAAAAGTTTTTCAGGGGACAAAATTAACTGCAAAAACTTTTTTTTAGAATAGAGAGATTTGTAATTACTTGAAAAATTTTTCACAAATAAACTTCGTTCTTTGTGCAAACTAAACTTAAGACTACATACTTTAATGCTGTATGTATAGAAAAAATTATTTTTTTAATATTAAAAGGAAGTTTAATCGAAACATTCAACCAATTTTTCTTAATATCATGACAACTGTATTCGACATATTTTCAAAACTATTGTTTACCATGTTGCCAGCTGCATAAATACTTGAAACTTTGAAAATAATCTTTTTTTAATATAACAATTATTGTCTGATGGCCCATTGACTTGAAAAAATATTCTATACATATGAAATTGACATTGGGCGGGGGTACCCGCTGGGCGGGGCTACCCGACTCTCCCCTATCAGTTAAATGTTTTGAGTAATTAAAAACATAACATAAATAAAAAATAACATAATTAAAAAAGATAACCTGATTAAAAAAATAATGTAATTAAAAAACTAACATAATTAAAAAATATATATATAGTGAAAGGTAATTAAAATTTTCTAATGCGATGTAGCACTACTTTGATTTTTTCTCACATTTTCAGCGAGATTTCTTTTTCTTTTTTTCCTTGAGTGCTGCTCACGAACTGGTGGACGCCCAGAGGGTATCCTCTTGCTGCCCCTAGTAACTCCAACTCTTCTACGGCTTATTGACGAAGGTTGAACTTTAATTTTACCTCTGGAGGCTCTAGAAATGTGAGCACCAGCTGTACTTTGAAAGGAGTCCCATGCACTCCGAGTTTTAACTACATCGATCCTTTTCTTTATTCTCCTTAAAAGTGTTCTGGACGTGCCAAATTTCTGATGGCATCTTCGTTGAGCCTAAAATATTAAAATAATTCTCTAAGAATTTCCAATATTAAATACCTTTAAAATTTGCAGTAAATTATTAAAATCAGACAAACGAGTAAAATAATCTTAATATTGTTTGTTTCAAATTTCTCATTATCCGTAAATTAGAAAAATTGTCAAATATGAAAAAAAAGAGATCATTCTCGTCTTGAAATATTTATAAAAGAAATTTTAAATATTTTAAATTCGCTATTAAAAAAATATTACTCATAATATTTGCTCTCATAGAAACAGTATCGCTACAAAATGTCTTATTAAAAAGAAGTCGAAAATAATATGAATATCTTATTAAAGCTCACGATACTTATAGTTTAAATGATTCGATAAAAAAAACTCTTTCCAGAAACAAATACACAGGCTCATATAGGTTGTCGGAAATTGAAAAACTACTGTATTTAACTACCATATGAAATTTTAACTGTCATCAACAAGCTAAATGATGATTATTATTATTTGATTAATAATGTATTATCAACTGTTTTAGATCCGCGTATTCTCTTAACTTAAACAATTTACAATAATAAAAGTTCATTTCGTTCTATATATATATTCTAACTTTACCTATAAAATATCATAATACAAAAAGAGTTAAAGTAAAATAAATTTTACTACTTTAACATACGCGTCTTAATAAATCGGAAGCAGGAAGAGCTTCATAATTCTAATTTCAAAGACCCTTCAACCTTTTCCAGCAGGCAGGATTTTTCAGCCGCCCTACTCCTAAAAGTATATAAATTATTGTCACTTCACTGTTTTCACAGGACCAGCTCTCCTGAGACTTCGTGGAGTAAGGTCGTTTTATGATCGAGCTCCCGCGCTACTATATCGTCATACCACAGATTCGACCGTGGAGGCAAACGCATGTTTAGTAAGCCACCTCCCAAGTTAGATCATGATGAGATTAAACGAGATTGCTGCAATCGTGCTGAAAGAAATGCAAATAGCGGAAACATCGATGAACTTATTTTTAGATCGACTGAAAATAAACAATACTATGAGGATCAATACAACAAAACCCGAGATGATGATTACTACGAAAATCATATTCGAACGAGTTTTATGCTCGAACGATATCTACAAATCAAGGAGGAACGAGCTGTTATTTCTATGCCAGCTGAAAAAACTACCATGGAGATAGAAACCATTCAGCAGATCGAGCCCCCTCCGACACCAGCAGAACAGATGGAAACTGTAGTTCCCGAACCAACATCTACTCCCAACATCGTTACTGAGGAACAACACCAGAGCTCCATTGAAATGGAAACAAATGTAACTTTGGACACCACCGATAATAAGAGAAAAAGAAAGAAAAAGAAACCCAAAGTTAGCGTCAACACGGCGACGCTAGCCGACCCAGACGGCGAAACCAACCGCCCAGATCCAGTAGATGCTCCCGCTCTCCCTGCGAACCGTTGGGTCCGCAGGGAGCAGTGTTACCGGTGTTGACCGGCGGAGAAAGAGGTTGAAGCCGAAGCTTCGGCGACGGTGGACCCTCCCACTCCAATTGCATCTTCGAACAACTCTTCATCGAGTAAAAAGCTCAAGACCCTGATCAAAGTACTAGATATAGATACTGATTCCCTGGAATTAGAAAAATATCTTAGAAATTTTGGACTTGTACCCGAAAAGATAGTTCAGCTGAAAAGAAGGAGTGGTCAGGAGCTTAGGCCCCTCCCACTTTTTCTGATCATCCAATCGGACAACAGTGCTAACAGAAAAACTTTCAACATCAGATCAGTGCTGGAAAAGACTGTTAGAATAGAACGCTTCCGAGGAGGAAGGTACCAGATCCAGTGTTACCGGTGCCAACAATTTGGAGATACTCAACGAAACTGCCCTGCAACAAACCCTGCCTGCATGAAATGCGCTGGTGAACATTTCTCGTATCAGTGTACGAAACCAAGGACTACTCCGGCTACCTGTGTCAACTGTAATGGTGAGTACCCAGCCTGTTTTACGGGCTGTGGGGCAAGACCCAGGAAAGCAAGAAAAGCTCATCCCTTGAAAGCCACCGACAATGCCAGTAGACTCTTACAACTATTCAAGGAAATGAAAGAACTCTTGAAGGACGAGGAGCTTATTAAGCTTCTCCGTTCTCTTCTCCCATGATTTTGGACTCACATTCACTCAGGACTATCACTATCCTGACTTCATAGCTCACCGCTATGAAACACTTATTTTTAGTTATCCTATTTCTTATAGGTTCATATGACTTGCAGTTTTATGATCTACTAGAAGCGACGAATCAGTTGGTGGCCCTTCGGGCCAAATACTGAGTTACAAACCATACCAAACCAAACTGCTTTCACAGTATGAGCTCTAAGTTTCCCCTATTTCTTGCCTTTCTTTCTACAACAGTATTGAATTTCAGTAAGAGCCGTCTTAAGATGTGAATAAATTTCATCCGATCATAAGATCAAAAGGTAGTTTTATATTTTTTTGTCTAAAACTTGTTTTTTTCTTCTTTTCAAATTTCGATTTTAATGCCATTACCTCAACTTCCTTCGGGTTGTGCTATATTTATAAATTAAATCTCTACTTTATTTTTCTCTTCACTTTTAAGCTGAAAAAGAACATTTTCTCCATTTGATGAAAAAAAAAATTTATTAATCTGATTGCGTAAACAGTTAATTCACTAAAATGGGACATTCTAAATTAATTATTTTTAATAGTTATTTATATTATTATTAATAATTATTTACACAAAATTATAATAAAGGAAAGTTTGAATTGAAATTTAAAAGTTTTTGCTGCAAAAATCTATTTCTAGATTAAAATCTAGATTTTAAGATTAAAAACTCTCTAAACGCTAACACCAATCAGAGGGGACATTTTTTTTTCTTTTCCGCAAAAAGTTTAAAACATAAATTGTTGTTCTTTCATTATAAAGCATTCGAATAATATTTTCGTATCATGTAATACTTTATGACAAAGTTACTTATCTACCGTAAAAATGAAATGAAATAATTATTAAATTCTACTTGCATTTTAAAATGTAATACTCAATTGTTCAATGAATTTTACTATTATTATTATAAAACTGTGTATAATGAACATTTCAACTAAAATAATTAGTACAAAATAGCTGCTAAAAATTCTCTTAAACATTTATAAATCTATAAATTTATAAATTTCAGCTTTTCGCATTATTGCTAAATATTCTCTACGTCGAAAATATATAAAGAATTTCATAATAACTGAAAATTAAATAAAATTTTTAAAAAAATTGTAAATGGTTATCGAGCAGAACCATTAATTTTAATTAATGAATATAGAATTGGAAACAAAGTCTTTGCTAAAC
Organism: Parasteatoda lunata; assembly: GCA_949128135.1. Taxonomy (NCBI): domain Eukaryota; kingdom Metazoa; phylum Arthropoda; class Arachnida; order Araneae; family Theridiidae; genus Parasteatoda; species Parasteatoda lunata. The sequence continues at coordinate 4,797,923 of OX421980.1, read as the reverse complement.
AATAAAAAAAATGTATATATTTTAAGTAAAAAAATTTTATTATAATAACCATTTCATTATTAAGGATTAAAAGTTACTGTGAAATTATTAATTTTAATTAGTGGATGAGTAGGAAAAGAAGTTCACTATTCGAAATAAATTAAATGAAAGTTATGAAAATATAGAATTGGTTATGGAGGTAATAATGTATAATTTTTTTTTTTTATCTTAGTTTTATTATGACCTTTTAAGGAACGCTTGTGAACACAATATAGTTAACAGATGCAAAAGATTATGTCGACGCTATAACAAAAAAAATACGCTTTATATTTCATTTAATGCAGAATTCGATATTAAATCAGAAATAATGAATAAATTAATAATAATTTACCTTCACTAATTTATCATTTCTTTTTGTATTTGCAGTTGTTTGCTTGATGGTTAAATAAATGCAAGCAGTGCACTGGCAGTCTTTTGTCTTTCTTACAACAGGGTTACTTTTATTACGAGAGCTGTGGTGGCACACATAGTCTTTTCTAAGAGAATAAGAAAAGCATAACTTAGTAACAAATTACTCAAATATGTATAGAAAAATAATAGCACAGTTAATGAACACGTACCTGCAAATAAGCTTTTTCGTATCAATTGGACGAGATCTGCGTGTAATCCATGATGTGCAGGTATTAACCCTTGAATGTGTCAATCCAAGCTTGGATGTCATTGTATGATTTGATGGAAGAGCGAATTTCCATAATTTCACCATCATTTGGTGATGATATTCGATAATTTGTTTGGAAGATCAGCTTCAGCGATACTAAGAAACGTCGCATCCATATTTAACTTCTTGAATGTTACTCGATACCGAAAACAAAACAAAAACATAAGCACACAGCTGTTTGGCGATTTGCGAGACGCTCCTTCAACGCCATTAGAAATTTTCGCCAACCCTTTTATAATCTACGGTATGGTTTGGCAATATGCCTACAGTTGCCCCAGTGTCGATTTTCTCCGATATTGACAATGTCGGTCGATGTAGATTAAAGCTGTTACAATATCCCTGTGCTACTTGGAATATTCTTTTCTTCCAGTTTTTAAATGCTTTAAGAAAAAAAAATTAAAAAGTATTTAATCTGAATAACAATTCCGATCGCAAATAATAAATCAAAATATTTAGAATTCCTCTCTTTTTGTATTACATTTTACAAACATTAATTTGCAGTTAATCCTTAACATTTCTAAGTTTATTCAGGATTTCTCATATATGCACCACTTACAATTTTTTAATGTGTATAAATATATCTCATCAGTCGATTTTTATCTATGCAAGCTGTTGTTAAATTTTATTTAAAAATAATGCGAGAAAGAGATTCTCTCTATTTGAAAAATATAAAATAAAAATTAGTTCCCATGTTAAGGAAACTAAATATTGCAAAAAAGTTTCAGAAATCCGAACCAAAAAAAAGAGATAAAACTAATTTACATACATGTAAAATGTGGTTATTTTAAAACAAGGAAATAAGTCTTTGATTTCGATCTATAAATCATAGTTGAGCTGAAAATAATTATCATGCCTTACATTAATATTCACTTCTTACATTCCATCTACAGTGCTCACACTTATTCAAAAGGGGATTTTTTTCTTCGACTTGTCGTTCTAAATTACAAAAATGCATAATTTCTCACAATTTTTCCTGCAATATTTTTAAGAAACTAGTAGTTTTATTAGGATTATTTAAAGTTTTTGAAAATGTTTCTAAGTTTTATTGATTTTATGTTTATAAATTAAAAACTTTAAACAATAAAAAAAAATTTCTTACTGCGCAAATCCTAATTATGAATTTTTTTTTTTTTTCTTAACTGATTAAAAATATTTTTGAGTGCTTATTTTTTTTGTTGAAAAATCTGGCTACGCGCCCTGAACTTTGAAAGTATGACTTTAATACTTGCAGATATTTTATTCTAAGGCAATGTTAAAAACAATATGAAATCTTTGCTCACTAGTTTGCAGAATGCTTATTGTCTAGCATGCAAGGAAATAGTTAATTTACTGTTAAACAGGCATAGACTGAGCAGAGCATGTAGCTCTTTTTCAAGATATCCTGGACAAATTTTGCGCAATATAAATCGATGGATTTTTTTTTACTCATTATAAATCAAATTAATTGAATCTGCAACTGTACAGCCTTGCTTCAACACCTCTAGAATTTAATTAGAATCCAAAGTTTCATAAAATCATCACCATAAGAACAACAACAAACATCCTGATCTACCTCAAGTAAACAACCCAAGTAGCACAGGGATATTGTAGCAGTTTCAGTCTATATCTACCGACATTGTCAATATTGGCGAAAATCGACACTGTGTGTACGATATTGTACAATTCCCGTCGATTTCACATTAATAGTCTGTTTGTAAAACTCTTCATTTTAAACTTTATTGTGTTCCTAAATCAAAATTAACCATTTAAAAGACAAAAAATTATGTCAAATTGATATAATTCCAAAACATAGGTTTTAAATACAAATTTAGTGATATCCGAACAACACCCGGACAATATTTATTATAAATATTGCAATTGTGTTCTTGTCACAACATCGAGCATTATCTCTAAATACTGAAATCTACGATGTTATCACTCGGAACCGCAACCGTAACACATTAAGATGCTGTTTATCATTCTCCGCTACGCGTGCGATTTATTTATCTCTTGTCTTCTTATATTCAAATCTAATTTCGTCTCATAAGATTTATATCTTAGTACATAATGTAAGTGGTATGAAAGTTGGTTTTATTAAGCGAGCCCGAAAACTCAAACCAGCTGGAGGTGAATTAATGCACCTTGAGTGAGCGAATTCTCTGATCTTCGCAGGTATGTGCTGTTTTTAATATATATAATTATATATTGCAAGAATTACATAGATTTCCTCTTTTTTTATGCCCAGGCTGCTTAACTATTTAATTATATTACATTATTCAATTCTCATATTCACGAACAATGGCGTAATTTTATTGTATATTTGGAGGTGTTAAGCCTTCTGACTTGCTTATGTTTATATTTTTTCACACCTGCCAAATTGTTCGCTCGATTCAATAAGATTCAGAAGATTCATATTTAATATTATGTTTAATGTATTTATTTAATATATAATGTTTAAATTACAAAAAAAAAATTTAATCATGAAAATTTTATGTGTCTACATCTTACTTGCGGATTCGAATTGCATAATTTCGGAAGGGGTTTTGGTATGTATATATATATATATGCCAGAATTACGCCATTTTCTCTTTTTTTTAATGTCCAAGTTTGTTAACTATTAAATTATATCACATTATTCAATTCTGATCTTGCCGAAGATCTTTACTTTTATTGTTTGTTTACCAAAGGATAGGGTATCTCTCCTGATACTATTCTTTGGGTACATATATGTATATATTAGGTTACATATAAGAAATCTGCAGGCCTGGAAAGTCATGGATTTCATTATTGAGCAAAATTTGTCATGATCTTAACTATTTTTTTTTTTTTTAAAAAATCACAGATTTAGGTCACAGAAAAATTTTAATTTTTAAAAATGGAATCCCCACCCCCTCCAAATTTCACAGCGTTTGGAATATCTGAATTTGTAACAAAATATCTAAGTATTATTTTATTAAAATATAAAATGTTTCGATTGCGTTCTTTGAAAAAATGAAGTAAAGAACATCCTTTCTAGAGCGAATTATCTTATTAAACTTCAGTGATTGCAGAATCTTTATAATTATTTTATTTTTTTTAAGTTTTTTTTAATTTTAATTTAAAATTCTTGTTTAGACTTATTATGTTACACTTACTTTTAAGAAGAAAAAAAGCAGCTTTAAATAACTATGTAAAAGTTATTTGCTTTTGTATTTTTTTCCAGCTATTTTAATGCTTCAACCCTTTTTTTACTCAATTTTTAAGTTTAATATCAATAAATGAGATGATTCAGAGCCCCATGGCAGAATTGCAGTGACATGGCAACATTTTCGCAGAGTTCTTGCAGACAGATTTTTCTTTTGAAAAGTAAAAATAAAAAATTACCTCTATTTAGTTTTTGACAGAAATTTACCTGTTATATTTGAATTATGCATTTAAATAATAACTTTTTGACACGCTCAATATACACCAGTAGTAGCATAAATTGATGTATTTTTGTTAATTATTGATGTTTATTTTCACGTGGATTTTAAATATCCCAATAAACCTGAAAAATGCGAATCTTGTATTTGAGCATTTACTTTTTAAGTCAATAATTCTGTCGAATTTTATTAGTTATTGCTATTGATTTCTCCATAGTTTTTAAATCTGATATTTTTTTATACGATATTTTTATACAACAGCCTAATCAAGAAACGAAACACTCATTTGAGGTGACCGATTCCTGTGAATTTGTCAAAGATTTTTCCCCCCGCCAAGTACTACTGCGGATTAATTGATTTGCAACACAGCGCTTTTCTTACTTTAAATTGGTAACATACATGTTTATTATTATGAAAAGTATCTTGCAGAAAGATATTAGTGCTAGAGAGTTTAGTTGCAGATAGCTTGAAAAAATTCTGTCTGAAGGATTCAGAGTATAACAGTTTTGGATATACATATCATTTCAATTAATGTTATTATAATGTTTTTTTAAATTTATTGTTGTGTTTTTGTCGGGCAAAATAGTAACTTCTGTAGATCGTGACAACTTCTTGGAATTATTGATGGAAAGTCAGGGATTTGAAAATCTAAAATGTAGCAGATACCCTGTACATATCAAAATAAAAAGCAATCCATAGCTAAATATGTCCAAACTTTGCAACATATTTTAACTTATGTGATTCTTAAATCAAATATGACTGTGATAAGTGTTTTGATGGCATAGGTGGTATTTCTCCGCACACAATTTATACATAGAATTCGTGATAATTGGATTCGTAAACATACAATCTGATACTGCAATGTTTTATACATTTATGCGAAGGCCATTGCTTTAGAAGCTTGTCATATACAAAGTACAGAACTAATGCAATAACTCTTTTGGGGAATAAAGTGACCGAAATAATATATTATAAAAAATTTAGATAATTCATTCCTTTAGTAATCCCATGCCTGTTTTACTTGTATGGTATTAATTGATGATGAAATATGATATACATTTTGTAATGGTTATTAAAACATTATATATATATGTTTGTGTGTGTATATATGTATATATATATGTATATATATATGTATATATATATATTATTTTCAGATATGTTATTTTGAAACCATCTGTAAAGGTAAAAGTATCTATGCTCTTGTACTTCAGCACTATCTTGGAATTGGCAATGACGTATTGTAAATTAGACTGAAAAGGGAAACAATGTTTTGAAAGCCTCTCAAAAGTTATAGACATCATCTTGGGTAATTTTATTTTAAAATTTGTAATAAGACTTTACTTTTTTCATGAGTAGCACTTTTCATCTTGAACTAAAATAGATCAGTTATTCCTTAAATTAATTACCCTGGTCCTTCCTGCTTTATTTTACTTAGTTTGTATTTTAAACTCTAATACTTTTACAGCATTGTATGTTTCAAAGTTCAAAAGTTAGCCACTCTTAAAGTTTTGTCATGTGTTTCATGGTGTCTTTTCTTAACTACTAGCTATCAGGGTTTATTGATTTAAATCAAAAGTTAAAAAACAGTGTTTTAAATTATTGATACTTTTCTTTTCTTAGTTTTAAAATTTATTTTAAATAAATTGCTGCATTAATTAATTTTAGTTAACGAGATTACTTTTTTTCTCGGTGTGTTTTAAATTCCAACAAATTTGAAATTACATTTTTAAAAAACCTTTGATTCTTAAGATTAATTGATAGCATTAAATATGTACAGATTAAAGTACACATTTAATGCTGTCTTTATAGACTTGCATAGCTGTAGAAAGTAATTAATAAACATGAATATTTTTTTTTTAAATGCAAATAATGTTAATTAAAATTCTACCTTTTGATTGAAAAAGCATGGAATTAAAATCTACATTAGATTTTATTGGTGGAAAATGCATATTTCAAAAGCTTGAGGTTATATTATAAAGAAATTACCCTAATATGTTAAAAATAGAAGGGGGGAAGGGACTGTTGAATGCAGATGTTTTATTTTTTCATGATATAGTGTCATTCTTCCCTTTCAAACTCTTTCAAAGTCTATTTGAAGCAGTAGAGCTATTGACTGGTAATTGATATTTTTTCTCAAAATATTTTTATAGTATCTTTGACATTATCAGATTTTCTATAAAGAAATTTTGTGAAAAAAATTCCAATGAGTATACAGATTTTGTAAAAAAATTTTTTAGCTTAACTTATCTATTTTGATATAAGATAAAAAATGAATATTTTAATATAAAAATGTATATGTTCGTGCCCACTGCGACACAAGCGCCATCTCTTAGAGTTTTAAATTTTGGAGTCGGTGTTAAAAGAGTTCCGCAAACAAGCGGATGTGTCTATACAAAGTGAAAATATGTGTGTATAAAAGTGTTAAATAAAATAAATAGTGAATACAGTCCAGTGCCAAAGTTAATGAGATACAGTATAGATTAAAATTATTTATTTATTTATTGATGAATGACTACATTTATAAACACAATCTGTTGCATTTATTTTGTCATAATAAAAATCAAGAGAAAAAAGTTTCAATTTTAAATTAAAATTATGGTTTTCTAATTGAAACTTTGTTTTATTAGTTAAAGAACAAGGGTCTATGTCCAAGCCAAATTTATTACCACTTAGCAGTACCTTTACAAAATACTTTTTCTTAAAATTTTGTTTTTGTGTCATATAAGAAATGATAAATCCATATTTTTCAATATAATATTTAATTCTCACAAATTATGTCTAAATTTTCACAAAATAAGTTCCTCACAGGAAGACCTAGACAGACCCCTGAACTACTCTTTAAATTCTCTATTTCATCTAGTCTTTAAATTTCAATCATGCGTTTGTTTCAAAGTGGTTGCTATGCATTCAAAGCTATGTATTATAATGAAAAATTATTTTAGTAACAGACCTGCCAACTCTCCTGCTTTTAGCAGGAGTCTCCTGCTTTTACCTCAAATTTTCGCTCTCGGGCCTTCAGGGTGTTTTCTCCTGCTTTTTTCTATTTAGTGCACGATAGAGGGGAAAAAAAACAATTTATGCAATTTCCTTCTCAACATGTGCTTCAGATCATACTGGGCATTTATTTAGAAAAATTTTCCCCGATAGCAACATCGCTAAAAATTACAGTGTTCGCGAACCAAAACAACAGCAAGAACCGATGAAATGGCGAAATCGGAGAGGAAATACATCTTGGATACCATTAGGCAAAATGTTTTTTCACTTTCTATAGATGGTAGTTTTTTTAAATAATGCTAAATCAGCAACATCTGCAGTTTAAAACAGTAGCTGTTTAAAAAAAATAAGTTATACATTTATAAAGTATTGTATTTATTATTGACATATTTTGTTAATTTTGAACCTCTTCCTAAATTTTAAAAAATCAAAAGATGTGTTTTAATATAATTCTATAGAACCTTAATTTTTTTTAGTAAGAACACATCTTTATTAGTCAGTGTCAGAATCTTATTGTGGTCTATTTTATGTAATGTAAATAATATATTTTGAAATAAACTTCCTGTAGGAAATGTGAATCGGGTTTAATTTCCAATATTGCGCTATGTCGTGATACAGAAAGAGTCTCCTGCTTTTTTTTCTTTCTAAGATTGGCAGGTCTGTAGTAAGTTACAGCTTCTAGAATATTGTTATAATATAGTTCTAATATTAATTTAATTTTGTTTAAACATTTATAAAGTTTTTTAATAAATTAAAGTTCTTACAAAGTATTTGAATTAAAATTAATAAAATGTGATTTTTTTTTTTTTAAATTTTTTTTTTTTTTTAAATTACTAACCCTGGTAGCTATGCATTTAGTTCTGAAAATGGCTTAAAGAATTTTTAGCATTCTAATACGTGCATTATATAGCATGGAAATATGTTAGGGCACAGATAGGCTACACTAATTTACTTGTCAAAAGAGAAGAATGCTGGACTTTAAACGTGCGATATTTAGTCAACAAAACAATGGCAGAACTAAAGAAAGCAAAATATTTTTCAATGAGTGTTGGTTTAACACCAAACATTTTGTTTGATACTAGGCATAAATGGAAGTTATTTTGTATTTGATTTTATAAACGTCATTGAACAGCCAACTCAATTTTCTGGGTTTACCGCTACTAATGTTGAGCATATGAAGCGTAATAATTTTGAACCTAATCCAGAAGACAAGGGAACTTCTAGATTAAGTATTGGGAAAACTTTACCTTCATGAAGGACTTTTTGATGCAACTAACCTGCATTTGCATTACATAGAGAGAAAAACCATAAAAACTTCAAAATATAAGCCTGACAGCAAGAGGACTGAAACCCATTGTCCATCTACCACTGAGGATATTTTTCATCAGCACTGTGGTAAGCGCAGGTTGGATGTGGGATTTATATTGACCAGCCGGATTCCAATTCCAGCCGATACCGGGATTGGAACCTGGATCACCTCATCGAAAGGTGACCAAATAATTTTCAAAAATTATTCATTTTTCCATCTATTATATTATAAAATATAATATTTTCCCTATGTTATAAAATTACTCCAAAGGGCCTCCATATAAAAACTGGCCCAGTGCTCCTGAAAACATGTAATCAGCTCTGATTCTATACAAAAGAATTGTCAACCTAGGGATGAGCATAAATGCTGTTAGTAGTATTTGCTTCATGTCTAGTTTAGTTCATGTAATGTTTTCAATATAACTATTATCTTTTAATTTAAAAATATTAAAATTAACCACAGTTCCTGTTTTTTTTTTTTTTTTTTTTTTTTTTTTTCAGCTGCTACCTTCAAGAAGTTAGTCGACTAGAAAAAGCTGAAAAATTTGGTGAAGTTCTTGCCAACGACTGGGAAGGCAGGAAGACTGAGTTTGCCTCAACTGTCACAGTTTAGTTTTAGAAACAATTGATTGTATTAAAGAATACAATAAATTATAGAAATTAGTATACTATTCTTTACTGTTTAATAAAAATTATATTTCATTTACACATTTGACAACCGTTCAAGTCCTAATAGATATTTGGCAATACTGTAATGGGCAAAGGCCATAAGTAAATTAAATCATACCTTATTCTACCATGTTTATCCTTTTTTAAATCTGAAAAAGTGACTCTGGTTATTTTATGATGATAATATCAGTGTAAATATTGCTTTTTTTTTAAAACAGTTTTCTTAAGGTCGATCCTGATGCTGTTGAAGATAAGGAATTTTGTTTTCCAAGCATACTATTTCAGTAAAATACATATTATATAATACTAAAACTTCACAGGGAAAAGGTTTATCATTTTAAATTTATTGTATCACCTTTCGTTGTCACCTGGACAGGATTTTCCTCTTGGCGACGAATATATATTTTATGTATTTGTTTTTGTTCCCAATAAAGTTTGTTTGTTAAAAAAAATGAATTAAGCATATTGTAATTTTAATCTAAATTGTAAAACATAGATGCTGTAAAAACTATTGCACAAATCACTTAAAATATTAATATTATTTCACAGTATAAATGGCTGTATGTACCCTGAAAAAGAGCAAAAAAACATGTAACAAGACTATTTAATTTCTAGCATATTTTCTAGAATAATAGTAAAATATACACAAAAAATTATTATCGGTAGAGTAGATAGCTTATAGGAAAACAATGAAAAAGAAAAACTAAGCTACAAACTTTAGAATTCTGTATATTTTGGTAATTTAATTTTAAACAAGGTAGCACGGTTTTGTTATCAACATTTCCAGCGTTACAAACAGGCATGAATATTTTCAAAAATAACGTAATTTTGGAGATTGTCGGCATTCCACAGCATTCATTTTCTGAATATCGTGTTGGCGATGTTGGTTGGCATTGTACAACATTTGTAAATGCTGAGAGATATCGACCGACACTCCCCAACGTCTCTTACAATATAGAACAATATCTTTTCGCAATATTGAAAATACGTTATAAAAGGGGTCCATTTTTATATTGTACAATATTTCGCTACGATATTGTACAGTGTACGAAGCTGAGTTTTTACGATATCGTATTGGGGATATGTGCTACTTGGGAAGAGCAAATAATTAATTCAATATCTGGCTAATTTCTATAAGTTTCAACTCTTCAAAACAAACCAAGGAAATCAACGGATATATCCCAAGTGAGCGGAAGTGAGTCACCCACTTCAGGGAGCAGAATAGGTCAACAACTTTCCACCCACTCAATTTTTCCAAGGGTTTTTTCCAAGATATCTGCGGTTTTCTCACTCATCGCTTCATAGATGCAGGTAAACCAAACTGATTCTATTTTTCTTTTGGTGCTTATTATTCAGGAAAGAACAATATCAGTTTCCAATCCATTGCTGAGTTTCGTTTTTCCGTTGATTTTAATTTTTAGTAATAGTCTACTAATTTACAATTTAAGTGTTTATTTTTATTAGTTCAATATTATTAACACATATTCATACAACTTATTTCACCAATCACCAGGTATGTTAAATTTATCCATTTATTTTATCTAATAGCTTACTTGTTTTCAAGACCTGAATTATCCGCGTACTGTCCGTTAAGGGTCAATTAACGTATGTTTTTTTTTTTTTTTTAAATTTTTTAATAGTAAGAGTTTAACCTAATTATTTTCTTTTAAATACTTATTTCTTATTTTATTATTATTTGCTCTTTTTACTTATAATATTCGCTTGTTATTTCAAGTTATCTGTGTTAATCGTCAGTTAAGGTTGTATATAAGCCAGCGATTCTCAACCTGTGGGGCGCGCCCCCTTAGGGGGGCGCGAGAATATCCAAGAGAAAATATTATTTAAAAAAATTGATTGACTGACTGAAAGAAAAGCAGTCATACACATAGAAAACAAAATACATTCCGACATATTTAATTACTTGTTAAAGTAAAACAACTTACTAAACCAAAACGTAAAGTGGGTGGTCCAAAGGTGGCCGTAGCAAAGCTTGGAAGATTTTTCTTAATTTTCTGGTCTATGTTTCTGAATTTTTTTTTTTTAATTTATTTATTTATTTATTTATTTTGTAGAATCTTACACCTTTCTCTAATACATATCACGTATACTTTTAATTGTAAAATAAAATTTCATTTATTTTATATTACAATTTCAAAATTGTAGTTGAGCCTATCGTGGCCCACAGGTTCCAAAGATGGCCCATCTATTGAAATCAATATCTTTTTACTTGGAAATTAGAACGAAAACTGCAAAAAATTCAATCACTACGTACAATGCTATTTAAAATTCTTTGCCAGCCTGGCTAAATGATTTTTAATGGTTACAAAAATAGCTTTTACATGTTCTTCTTGTAATTTTTAGTACAGTTATCCACGTTGCAAACATTGTTAGGTTTTTTTGCTTTAAATTTCTGCTTCGCAATTTCAATTTTCTACAAAAAGCATTAACTTAATCACTCGTATCCAACATATGTGTATTTGCTTCTTGGAGTTGAAGGTTCAAGTTATTTAATTTCTTGAATATGTCGACCAAGTAACTGAATTTCATCACAAATAAATCATCGCGAAATTCTTGTTTTCCGGACTGTTATCTTTTTCTAGGAAAATGGTAATTTCTTATCTGAATTCAAAATCAGGTTGCAAAAATTTCTCATGTGATAACCATATTGCCCCGCAATTAAATAGTAACGCTGAATGTACTGAACCCATGTCTTTACAAAGTGCGGAAAAGATTCTCGATTTCAGGGTTCTCATTTTTGCATAATTTACTAATGTTACGACCGTATTTAACACAATATTCAGACCAGGACTCATTTCTTTCGAAGCCAAAGCTTTTCTGCGGATCATACAATGTGTCCAAACGCACTGAAGCGATTTCTGTTTTACAAGCGCTTGTTTACTATGGAATCTTCCGGACATTGAACGAGCACCATCGGTTCCGACGCAATTTTTCCATTCTTTGTTTGCCTCATTCATAAAATCATTCAAAATAGCAAATAATGCGAGCGCTGTGGTTTTGAGTTCTATTGGTTTGCAGAAAAGTAGTTCTTCGACTACTGACACATTATCATAAAATCGAACATAGGCAATTAAATGAGCATCTTTATTACTATCTGTTGCTTCATCAAGCTGTATTGAAAACAATTTGTCACCTCAACTTCGAGAAAAGCTGACACTGTACATCTTCAGCTATATCGCCAATTCGACGAGCAACATTATCATTTGAAAGAGGTATGGACTGCAATTGTTTTGAAAAATTATCTCCAAACACAGTTTCTACAATCTCAGTTGCTGCTGGCAAAATAAGTATGGTGTTTTACATCTGGCTATTTTATATGAAACTTTGTAAGATGCCATTAAAGCTTTTTTACAGACAAAGTTTCTTTAAAAAATTATTTTTGCTTTTTATATGATTTTAATTCGAAGATTTCTATCAGTTTGTTGATGTACTCACTATGATGCGTTTCCAAATGTTGTTTAAGTTTATTAGATTTCATGCTGCATACGGCCAACATTTTTGAGCAAATGATGCATAGGGACCTTTCTTCTTCATTTACTTCCGTACTGGTAAACCCAAAATTTAAGTATTCTTGAGAATACTTTCTTGATTTTATTTTCGGAACCATGCTCATCTGTGTACTTGTTGATGCTTGACTATTGCCTAATGCTCCCTTACTTCCGTTTAAAAATTTATCCTTGAGTCTGAATAAATATGCTGCCGTGAATATTTAACATGCTGAATTGCAATTAACATGAAAACATACATAACATACACATTGACAATAGATTTAACAGCGATAGAAGGATCGACTCGAACGAGACTGGCTGAAATTGAACATTTTCCTTCTTCTTATGGGAAAACAGTTGCTCTGCGCATGCTCGAGACGGCATCGGTCGTGAGGATTCCTTTCCATAAATATTACTTATTTTTTCTCTCTTTTGTTTGGTCATGCTTCTGTTTTAATTATTTTAATAATCGAAAAAATGTATTCCCTGTTTCAAAATTTAGCTCACTCAGTCTAGGTTAATTTCATTAACGAATTTTTTTACTTTTATATTCTTTTAAAGTTATCTCCCTGTTTGGCTTTCATTTCAAATATAATATTTAAATTTTCTCCGCTTTCATTTGCTTCATATGTTAACGTTGACTCGCTTTTACTTTTGTTTTGGCAGTCCAACAAATAATAAATTAGTTAAAAATAATTTAAAAACAGAATCCAAAATACTCAATATAGATCATTGTTGTATACATTTTATTGCAAGCGGGGGAAAGGGGGAGCGATGAAAATTATGATTGAAAACTGGGCCGCGAATACTGAAAGGTTGAGAAACGCTGATATAAGCAATACTGATCTTATATTTCCTTTTAGTGATTCTTACCGAAAAACAATTGTTTTTTATTATCCTTTGCTGATTATTGGTTTTCCCTTTAATTTAACTGTATTTTTATTTTTGTGTTATTGTCTACTACTATACAATCTTAGTGCATAGTTTGATTAGTTGAATGTACTATAATTTAATAATTCTATTTTTTTTCTTCTCACCAATGCATGAAGCATGTTAATTTTATCGGCCTGTTTTACCTAATTTCTTACTCATATTGCAGACCTGAATTATTCGGCTACTTTCCGGTAAGGGAAAATTAACGTATGGTATTATAGTAACAGTTTAGTTTTATTATTTTTGTTTAATAACAAAATTTTACCTATTTTATTATTATTTGCTTTTGTTTACTGATTTCATTCGTTTATTTTTCATGATATCTGTATTTATTGTCAGTTAAGGGAGTATATAAGCAAAACAGAATTTATATTTCTTTTTAGGGATTCTTATCAAATAACAATTGTATTTTCCCAACCTATGCTAAATATTGGTTTTCCATTTAATTTAATTTTACTAAAAAAATTTTCTTGTTGTAATCTACAAGTTCACAAACCAAGAGTGTGTTTTTAATAATTCGATGAATTATAACTGGACAATTCATTAATTTTCCTAAATATAATAGATTTAACAATTACAAAAAATATAACCAGACAATTTTTTTTCTCAAAATCAATAGATTTTTGATATAGGGCAATTATAACACAAACATGGAAGCAATGACTGAAGATGACCATGACTTTTTATCAGAAGTTGATACAATTATCAATGACATTAAAAAGTGTGTGAACAATATTTCAGTAAAAAGATATAACCTACGACAGGAACCTAGAAATAGAGCACTAAACCTACTGGATAAACTATTTCAGAGCATTAACATCCAAATGCAAGCAACAAAAATCTCTGCAGATTTCCCACCAGTAGAAAATAAAGAAATATCAGTCAAACTTACAGAAATAGTAAATGAAATACACACAATAAAAATAAATCAGGAATATATCATAACCAATCAAGGACAAACTAAAACAACAATGGAAGAACTGTTAAAAGGACAAGAACAAACAATTAAAAAAACGTACAGTGAAGTTGTTAAATCTAAGCCACCACTCCCATTAATAATACTAAATGAAGAAAATAGTGAATCAGATGAAGTCATGCAAAGAATTGAAGATAAAGAGTCCACAGTTTGTCCTAAAAAGATTTTCAAAAACAAAAAAGTAATAAAGATTCACTACAAGAACAACAATGATAAACAAAATGCAGAGAAAACATTAACAGATTTGAATATGAAACATAAAGAAGCAAGACAAAGAAAATGGCATTTGATTTTGCTAGGTGTCCCTGCATATTTTGATAATGAAAAAATTAAAAAACATTTAAATGATATTGCTGGTAGGAATTTAGATGAAGAAGATATTGAAGTTCTTAAGAGAAAATCCCAAAAGTACAACAACAACTTAGTCAACGGTTATATTAAACTCCATACTAAACAAGCTTTAATTCTACTAAAAAAATACACATACATGGGCATCCGACGGGTCGTAATCAATAGACGAGCAATCATACTAAGATGCCATAATTGCCAAACATTTGGGCATCACCAAAACAACTATGCACAAGATACAACATGTGCCAACTGCGGAAATAACCACAATACCAAAAATTGTGATGCCAGCGAAGATTTCTGTATAAACTGTGATTTTAATAACCACAGATATAATACTAACTATTCAGCTAATCACTGTGCCTCTGACATAAGCTGCCCATCATATAAATGGGCACTAAATGAGGAAATTAAGAGACTCAATATTTCTCCAGTTACAACACAAGAACCAAACTTCCAGAATAAGTTTAATCAACTGTATTGAATAAAAAAAAGAAGGAAAAAAATAATTAGATCATTTTTTACTCATTTGCAACTCTTTCTGATGAATCAACAAATCACAAATTATAATATTCTAATAATTGATAAAACATCAAGAAACACGATTAATCAACATGCAATACAGCAGCACTCAACAGTCATCCTACAAGCAAACCTTAGAAAATCCAGGCCACCAACAAGTCTACTTAATATAGCATATAAATGCTTCAAGCCAAACTTCATAATCGCACAAGAACCTCACATCCAAAACAATGCCATAACAGGAATACCAGTAAACTGGAAAAAATGGTTGTCCAACAACATGAAATCTGGAATTATACACACAGGAGGTCCAGATAACCCAACATTAATTATGACAACGAATAACACTGTTTCCATAAAAATAGAATTAATCAACAAATAATTGTATTAATTTCAGCATACTCCTCACCTACAGAAAATATCATGATGACACTCAAAGAATTAGAACAGCAAATAAACAAAATAAAAAATATTCAATTTTACATAATAGCGGATCTAAATAGTCACAATAAAAATTGGGGCTACTCACATAACAATAGTAGAGGGAACAAAGTACAAGATTTTATCACAGCAAAAATCCTCTTTCTACTCAATAAGCCTGACGATCCTCCAACATTTGGAAACGGAACCTACATAGGATGCCCTGATTTAATGATCACCTCTTCAAAACATCTGGCGAACATTTCAAACAGAACTGTACTTGAAAATGAAACTTTAACGCCCGTATTCACCATTGACCCTGACCCTCGGTCAGAGTTCAAAACAGGTTTTTCGAGAGCAACTCTAGGTTAGAGTCCAAAATTTCATTTCACCGTGCACGTAACTGCCAGTTACTCTAACCCAGAGTTAAGTAACTTTAACCTGAAGATATTCCCGGTTAGAGTAACCGCGCATGCGCAGTAAACGAGTGTTTGTTCATTTACTTTGTTTCCTTCGTCGGTATTTTTTATATTTCTACTCTTTTTTGTTTCACCTTTTTAATTGTTTTGAATTTCAATTCTTTTTTTGTGTTTTTAACCTGAAGATTTCTCCGGTTTGAGCAAAAACGGATACGAAGAAGGAGATTTTTTATTTATTTATGTTTTCAAAAATAACACTTTTGATGTTCGGTTGCTTATGTTCAATGAGGTCAATTTTTTCACTTGATGCAACTATAATTAATTTATATCTTTGCCCTGCCTTAAAAAAAATATAGCATACCATTATATTAATAAAATAAAAATATATTAAAAAAATGAAAATGAAATAGCACTTTGATATTCGGTTGCTGCTTTTATGTTCAATGAGGTCAATTATTTTTACTAGCTGTAACTATAATTAATTTATTTCAAATAAGTGCTTATTAATAAAGTCAAAATTAAATAACACCTTTGATGTTCGGTTGCTTTTTTTATGTTTAATGAGATCAATTATTTTACTACATGCTTGCTTTTTTTATGTTCAATGAGGTCAATTTTTTTACTAGATATAACTATAATTAATTTATATCAAATAAATGCTTTAATAAAATGAAAATTCAATTTTCCTGAGTTAATATCTTCTATAGAAGATACTATATATATATTTCTCAAATTATTATTAGCAGTCGTTACAGCACTTAAATAATTTTTCACTCGAAAAAAAAATAATTCGTGGATAATAAAGATTGCGACTACAATAATTCAAATAAGTAGTGTAAGTAAGAAGATTATAAATAATGTAACTAACTTCTATTTATTTTTTTAAAAGAAAAAAAAAACAATCGATACTTGAAAGAAATATAAAATTTAAAAAAGAATATAATTCATTCAATGTTTTTAGATTTTGATAATATCTATCGAGATGATAGATCTTGCCCAAAAATAAAAATAGTTCTGAGATGAACTGGTAAAATAATGTGCAATATTTAGATACGAAGATAACGAAAGGAATTTTAAAAATTTTTTAATCCATAAAATAAAGCTATTAATTAAATTAAAAATATATACATTATTTTAAATATATATATTAGAAATTATGCTGAAATTAAATATTATGTAATCAATAAAAATTTTGATCCGAGGTAACATTTAAACTATACAATAATCTGCATCAAATAAATTTGAAAATCAGGAAATTTAGAATTTTATAACTATAAAATAATCTGCTGAATATTTGGAAAAAATTGGATCGTTTCGAAGAGATTTATTGCTTAAAACTATATGAAATAAAAATGCTCGTCTTTAGTTATAATTTTTAATATATAGCCTGACTACTTTATGACATATGGGGCATTTATACTACAGATATATTTCCATTTACAATTATCTAAATAATTAAATTTTTAAAGGCATAAGTTTTTTAAATTTTAAAAGTTTCGGAAGATTTGGTCCGATTATGAAATTTTCCTTTAAAAATTTTTTTATCTTATTCACCATATCACTGACGGTGATTCTCTCTTATCATCGGCAGATGGCAGCACAATAATAGTCATTTATAACTTCTGAATAATATGAATGGGCTGATTTATGCTTATCTGAACTGAGAAGTTTATTTTATACGATTTCATTTTTAAAAAAAATTCATCTCAATGGTTTAAGTTATCGTTAATATGCTATGAAGAGGGAAAAAAAAAGATTAAAAATATGCAAATAAGGATGATAATGAAGTTAGCAAAATCCCCATGATCATAGTGTAATATAAAAGTATTAAATAATTGTGTGAAATAAAAGTATTTTTAATTGAATTTCAATCACATTTCTATAGTTGCTTGCGGCTTTATGATATTCATAATAATAGAATATCTAAATTCATAATAATAATAGAATATAATAATAGAATATCTAATTCATAATGCCTGTAACTGCCGGTCAAGTGACCCGCAGTTAAGAAACCGACGGTCAAAAAATAATGGTGGAATCGCTTTTGAACTCTCGGTCGAAGTTTCCAAACCGGGGGTTTCGGAACTGGGAGTTACGCGTTAGGTCAGAGTCAACGGTGAATACGGGGGTAAGTGATCATCGCTGGATTAACCTAATAATCGATAATTCAACAAAATATATTACCTTAAAGCGTTATAAAACCAACTATGGAAGTTTTACTAAATTTAAAAAACATTTAAGACCACTTCTCCCCACAATAAAAAACAGCATATATTTATTACTAAGTAAAGATACTCTTGATACTGCAACAGATAACCTAATCAGCACAATCATTGTTGCCTGCAATAAATCACTTAAAACAAAAAGCCATGCGTTTGAACCCAAATTATCATGGTGGACTCAAAGCTTACAAATAAAGAAAAAAGAGCAATTAGAAAAAAGTTACAAAGAACGCAAGAAACAGAAGATAAACAAAATATTACTAAACTATCCCAAGTAGCACCTGATATTAGATATTACCAGAAAATCGGCAAAATCTAACGTTATCCTGCACAACTTCTAAGATTAGAAAGATACAAGAGGTCGCTGTTTGCTCAGCATCGTATAATATTATATTCAATGCAAACTAAGATTATCTAGCGTTCGCCATAGTATTATTTTGCATTAATTTTAACGCTTTATAATATTAGGTTTTGTATTTTCTGATATTATCTTGCTTTGCTCTTTATTTTTGGAGTAAGCAAGAGGAGGATTTGGGTGGTAGTAGAACAATTCGGCGATATAATTTTATTTAATTTTCTGTATTGCTGTGAAGCAGTAAAACATAGAACAATAGTTTTATAATGTCATTCCATGCATTATTACTCAGCAATGCAGAAATACTAAATAAAATTATTTTAGAGAACTCTGCTACCATCCATTTTCCTCCCTCTTACTCCAAAGTATATCTTATGTTCTGCTGATTTTTCTGAATATTTCAAATTTATTTAAGAAATAATACTATATCACAACTTTTATTGATATTTTTTTCCTTTCTTCATGCAATGGGTTTTCTGACAAATTTTATATCATTAATAATTTTCAAGTTTTTAATTTTAAAATGTACTCTTAATATTTTTTTAAAAAAATGAGCTTATTTTAACAAAATCTCAATTGAATTTGTTAGTTTGTAATATATATACATATTTTTTTTTGAAATGTGTAACTTAAGCCATTTGCAATTTCACAATTATCATTCATTATTTATACTCTGAAATTGTAAATTAAGAAAACAACACCACATAATTGCTAAGTTAAATTTACATTTGAATTGAGTCGAAAATTTAGCTTAACTTTTTTTTCTACTATATAACTAAGTCATTCATTTCCAAAAATATTACAATAAAATTATATCTCGAATTTTTAAACTGTTATTTTTTGTAATAACTGAAACTATAAAGAAAATTTAAAAAAAATACAAATTACTTACTTGCATAAATTATTTCACTTCTATCACTGAAATTAAAGAGAGAACTACTTACGTAACTTTATCCTTTTAGAATCTGAAATTTTACTTACAAAACACTTGAAACAAAACCTAAAGGCACCTGTAGAAATATTTTCAGGGAGTGGAAACAAAAAAAGCCTTTATGAATTTCTTTTAAAAAAATGTGCAATTATTTTTTGTAATGTAAAAATAATTTTACATTGGGATATCAGAAATTTTTAGCAATCCAATAATTAGTTAAAGTACTATGTACTTTATTTACTTAAAGTTTAGATAACATTTAAATGTCAAAACCAAAAAAAAAATTTTAATATATTTTTTTATCAAATTAAATTTGCACAAACATTTAAATGCATACAAGAATGAGACGAAAAAACATAATACTTTTTTACTATAAAGTTGCTTTTATATTGATCCAAATTTGACTACCATCATCAGTTCTTTTTGAAAAATCTTGCTATCACAAAATATTCTTTAATAATATTCTTTATAAGCAATACTCTTTTCTAAATTGATCAAGAATTTTTATCATAATATAAATGTTATTCAGTCAAAAGAACTTTTTACGATTATATTTATTTTACAATTATATTATTTTAAACATGATAAAAATAAAAAAGCAGAAATTTTTGTCTCAAATTTTAAATGAATAAATATGTGAAAGTTTCCAAAATTAAAATAATAAACACAATGTTGATAATGAAAATCCTCAAGAGTTTGAGTTAAACTTTAAAATCAGCATTAAAAAAAAAAATTGCTTCTGATATCATCACAGAAATTAAATGGAGAAATAGCTTTACGTAGCTTTATTCTTTAAGTATTTGAAATTTTATTGAACAAAACACCTAAAACAAAACCCAAACACAAAGTGGAAATTTTTCCAGAGAGTGAAACCAGGAAAGTAACTAATATTATGAAAATTGCTATTATTTTTTGTAATGTAAAAACTACTTTTAGGGGCACATCAGAAATTATCATCAATTCGATAATTATTTAAAGGTGTTATGTACTAAACCAACAATCTTTGCAAACAATTTACATAATATTTTCAAAACTGTCAGTAAATATTATGTTTAATCTAAATTAAATTTGCACAAACATATAATAGCAATCAAGAACGAGACGAAAAAATAATAACATTTTTAACAGTATCTTTTAAAAGTTGCCTTTGGTATGAATGATTAAAATTTGACTCCAATCTATTACTCTTTTGAGAACGTTGCTATAAAAATAACGATTTTTGTTTAAAACAATTCCATTTCTTTCATTTCGCTGATTATAGATTATGTGTTATGACATAAATAGGTTTAGAAAAAAAGCAGGTGTAATATGTAAACATTTTAAACAGAGCTTTTCAGAAAATAAATTTTGAAAAATTAAGCAGACGCTAGAGTCAATTTTTTGGTATTGATCAATTAGCCATAAAAAAAATATATATTATGTATTTAAAAACCTGCTTTGCAAAGAACCTTCCTGATGAAAACTTAAACAAGATTCTACCCTATGTTGGTTTAAATTTTTTGCTTTAACAATAATGTAAATAAATGTCCAGCTAAATTTTTAATATTAAGCCAAAGAAATTTTTACTATTATCATTATTTTAAACATCATAAAAATATATATATACACTTCTTATCTCAAATTTGAACTAAATAATTCAAAATTAAAGTAAAAATACAATGCTAGTAGTATAAATGCCCATAAGCTAGAGTTACTGTTTAACAATGATGTTAAAATAAAATTGTCACCGATGTTTTGAAAATTTAAAAGAAACAAAATTTTATCTACCTCTAATTTCAAAATGCTTAAACATTACTATCATGACTATAAAAAAATTTACAACATTATATCTTATTAAGTTTTATTAATGAACACATCTGCCTATCCCATTTTCTAAAATTTCGAAGATTTATTACAAAGATGCAGTATAAATTACACAATGCAGTAGTTAAGAATTAAAAAAAAATTAATCAAACCAAATCATGACAAACATTATTTCACAATTTAATTATATTATTTTAAAACAAAACACATTATAAACTTCACTCAACTATAAAAGCAATATATTCTTACCGTCATTGTTTAATATAAACATAATCCTTAAGAACACATATTTGTCATTAAATAAAATAATTTTTTTTTATGCGAAAAGCAACAATTTGACTATGTGTTATCATTTTAATTAATATCTTTAAATAGAAAGAATTCCAAAACTTTACAGTCATTTATTTCATGCAGTTCAAAGTTCTTTTCCCTTCACTTGCAATTTTTTGCTTATGCGCATCAATATTTCAGAGCAATAAACTGATGAATCGTAGCTTTAGTGAACGATTTTATAAAATTGTCAGCAACAGTAAACAACGTGTAAAATACACAGCAGGGATGAATCACACAGAGATACACCTTTCGTCAAACTTCTACACAACAAGAGGAATTTTAGCTCCGGCAGATTTAAAGAGAATCGAACAGCATATACACAGCAGTTGTTATGTTTTCTGTCAGGATCGAACTTATGGGCCCTCGTCTTCTACCAGTATGTCATTCTCCATTTGCATTATCCAGCAGCCTGAGACGAAGCTAAAATTATAAGAGAAGAAGAGTTAAATTTTACATTGAAAACACTGAATTTAAAACTCTACATTACTTTACTACTTTGAAAACATTAAATTAGTAAATTTAAAACTATTAAGCATTGAATATTTCTTTAAAACTTAAATCATTTAAAATAAATTTTAATAGGTCTAAAATTTAATAGGTAGATTTCACTAACAATACTTGCACCAAAAATCTTAGTATCACTGTGCAAGAATCGAAAAACATTTCATTTATAACCGCTCTCAAGTAATAATTTTATTCATTCTTAATTATTTTTTATTTTAAAAAAAGAAGAAATTATAGTTCAAAACCTTTAAGCCCTTTTCAACTGAAGTGAATATTCAAGTATATATACAGATACAAAAATATATCAAATTCAATGCTTTTTTTAAATTTTTTTTTTAAAGATTAAGTACAATGATACTTAACTATCAAAATATTTTTGCACATTGTATAAGCTGTTAGAGCCAATAGGAAATATTCACACTTTTATTAAGAACTTCCTAAATAAAAATTTTAACACCTTTTCAGCACTGCTCTTCATTTAACGTAAACACAACTTTGAATAAACCATATTGTTGCTAATTTTTTAACCATTTGCTATCATTTATAAATTCATATAATTTATCATGTTTCAAAAACATGCAAATCTGTCTATACTCAAGAAATGAAAATCAAAATGTTTAACTCATTATTTTACAATATATTAAACAGGAATCTTTAATTAATGTAACAATAGTGTTCTTCTTGTGAATAAAATTTCAAACATTCTAAAATGTACCTAATGGTTTTAACTAAAAAGTAGCCGATTGATTAATAATTATTTTAACATGGCAAACTTCTTTACTAAATATTATTTTTTATCTTTATCATTGTTGCAGTGAAATTCTGTCAGAAGCGAATTACCATGTAAACATTGTTTTTACGTGCCTATTCTAAACTAACTACAATATACTTGTAATTTATAGTCGGACAATACGTTTTAACAGAGTAGTCAACTACTACAAGCAAACATTATTAAAAATGAGCACAATCAGAATATTTAATAAGAGATTTATTAAATCATTAAATTAATTCTTGAATGTTTTGAAGAAGCGGTCAAGATTATGAAGTACACTGAATGTTTCTACAGGAAAAACACTACCTACGATACTACTTTAAAGTTTTATGTATCTATTATTTAAACTTATAAAGTTTACTAAAAAATTACTAAATTATAAATACATTTTAAGTTAAAAATGTCATTCTAGCTGATTACCACAATCAATGGCAGCCGCGATGTAAACATTCCCTTTCCAAAGGAAGTTACAACTCAACAATTGCACTGGCGGAAACCGCTTATTTTTGCTAATATTATCGTTATGTTTTCTGGCATAAGTTTGAAGTGGCCAAAAATGATATTTTAAGTAATACTTAATTTATTGTTTTCTTAATTTATTGTTTATTTATGATTATTTTAAAATTTCGGATGTTAGATCGAATACTATATAATCTTATATCAAATTAGTTCTAACACTAGAAGATAGGATTCAAGAGCATTGCGTTTTCTAGCACGGCAGTATTATATTGCATCTTGCCAGTATTAGATCATATCTTTTTGCTACCTGGGTGTTATAATATTACTCAATGTTTTGCTTCCAGCTACAGTTCTCGAACGCTTTGAGGCCAAGAGCTTGCGGAAAAATTTGGGAAGGTCTGCTACAGCCACTGATTGGGAAGGACGAAAACCTAAGATAATTGGCGTGACCAATTCTTTGGATTTGGGGACCTAAGAATGTGCCAATTTGTTTTACTAAATTTTTAAATGTTTATTCAAATAAAATATTTATAGCTACTTTTTGTTTTATTCCTCTGCATTCACACCTTCTATATTAGAAAGCACGTTCTTGTCAGAAGGGTAAATTTTGTTAGACCCATAAAATTATAATATTTTTTGATCTTTTAGTGCTATTGTGCATTATATTAAATTACTAATTTTCAGAGACTGAATCCTGTCTGAAGATCAAATGTACATTGCAAATGATAAAAAATAAGAAAACTAATTTACATACATGTAAAATGTGGTTATTTTTAAACAAGCAAATTGTCTTTGATTTATAAATCATACTTGGGCTGAAAATAATTATCATGCCTTAAATTAATATTCACTTCCTACATTCTATCTACAGTGTTCACACTTATTCCTATTCACCTATTTTACACTTAATTAATTTTTAACCTTATTACTGCTCAAATCCTAATTATACATATATATTTGGAAACTGATTAAAAATATTTTTGGGTGCTTATTTTTTTTTTTTTTTTTAAATATTATTATTTTTTTTTGTTGAGAAATCTAACTGCACACCTTGAACTTTGAAAGTATGACTTAAATACTTGCAGATATTTTATTCTAAGGCAATATTAAAAACAATATTAAATCTTTGCTCACTAATTTGCAGATATGCTTATTGTCTAGCATGCAAGGAAATGATTAATTTTCTGTTAAATAGGCATAGACTGAGCAGAGCATGTAGCTCTTTTCAAGATATCCTGGACAAATCGAAGGATTTTTTATTTTTTTTACTCATTATAAATCAAATTAATTGAATCTGCAACTGTACAGCTTGGCGTGCAAATAGCGAAATAAAATCTGAAGTGCAAAACCATATAAAATAATTAACAGACATGTACCTATATCCTACAATATCCAGTGAAAAAATTTTCTTGAATAACGTATTAAAATTATCGTTCGGCGTTCTGCCGCATCTTTAAATGCTTATTAATATTTGTTGTACGAATAACGTGCTGAAAATATTCATCGACATTCTATTGTATCTGTAAACGCCGTGGAATATGGTTTTTTCAAACTCGACATTCTACGGCGTTATTGAGATATCGATCTATATCAATTTTACAATGTCGTACAATATAAAAAAAATCTGACGTTTTTACATAGATCGATGTTTCGGAAGAACATCGATCGATGTCGTAAGCGAAGTTTTTTCGAGATCAATCGATATTGAGTGCTACTTGGGGAGTTCGCTAAAATAATTTTATTTAGTATTTCTGCATTGCTATGTAAATAATCCATGGAATGACATAAAACTATTGTTCTAAGTTTTACTGCCTCACATCAATACAGAAAATTAAGTAAAATTATATCGCCGAATTATTCTACTACCATCCAAAACCTCCTCTTGCTTACTCCACAAATAAAGAGGAAAGCAAGAAAATATCAGAAAATACAAAATCTAATACAAGCACGTAGGTATAGTTTTTTCATTGGCGGTGTTTTGTGATTGAGGAATTTATTATCTAGATGTAATTTAATTAAACCAGTTACATACAAGTAAACTCTTTTTGGTTTTGATAAAATAATCTAATACAGAAATTTTTACAGTAAGCTTCATTTAAAAGCTAAAAATCACAACCAGTGATCTAAATGAAGATCAAAATAAAGACAAGCCATAAACGTCGTTGATCGCTTCCCTTCGATTGGGAGATCAGCGAAATTCAAATAAAAAGAACATTAAAACAAAAAACCCGTTAGTGTAAAAAATTCACGTATAAAATATCAATAAAAAGTCATCTGTTCACCGCAAAGTATTATGCGTTTAAGCAGCCAAAATAATATATAATATGGGTAATTTTCAGAAAATACGACACATAGGAATTTTTTTTTTATCAATTTTTAACCTTTTGGATTGGAATACTATTTTTTTTTTACAAAAATACTCGTTTATTAAAGTAACTCTAATTAATACCTTATAGAGAGCAATGTACAATAGTTAACATGCATTTAGCAGTTTGCAATTATTCCTTTACATTCAAGTGCCAGAAAAATTACAATTTATAATTTTACAGCTTTTACTTCCATGTTCCATTTCGTTTTTAGTTAGTCTTTGTGCTATTAATCACAAAACAGCTCAGATTGAATCATATAGTTTATATTAATTATTTAGAGAACGCAGGAAAATGACAATGCGTAAAATCATTCCAAAAAGCTAATAATATTGGTGTTAAATAAACTTTAAAAAAAATTGTCATTTTATTCTATGATATCAGATTTCAATGGCAGTTACATTAAATTGTCGCATTTAACGAAAATTACTCGTAGATATATAGTACATTCGCAGAATTCGGTAAATGAATATATCTTCGCACAAGTTTTTCTTTTTGTTTATTTCAATAATATCCTGTTAAACTACATTATTAAATAGAAGGTGTAAAACTTTAATAATGTAACAAAAAAATATTAATAAATACAAAAGATATACAGCACAAGTAAAAAAAAATAGATACAAAGTCTCAAAATATTTCGTAAATAAATATTGAATGAAAAAATACGTGTTTCGTATAAGGTCGCGGACTATCAAATTTGGATTTTGATAGAGTGGCCGCGGCCATTTCAACATTTAAAGAATTATTTATCACACTAAATTAAATATCAGAGAAACAAATAATACTTTTAAATTTGTTGACTTTAAAAAAAAGTTTTCGTTACTTAATCAGTATAATACATTATGTGTTTAAATGTTTTATACACAGGGGGCTTCTATTTAACGAACTTCCATTTTGCGAATTTCTCTATTTTGCGAATTTTTTCGAGGAACCAAGAGCATTTTGGAAATTTCTTCGTAAAATAACTTCCAAATAGTGAAGTAAATTTTCTATTTAACGAACTTTTCTTTGAGATCCAATTTCCCTATTTTCTGAAATATTTCAAACTTGTTAACGCATTTTATGGGGGAAATGAACTTGAATTATTTTGCGGAGATACTGCTTTATGTAATGTTTTACTGCTTTCTCTAAAAGTTATTTTAGAGAAAGCAGTAAAATCCCTTTTGCTTTTTGTTTGCATTTCAAACGAAAAACTCAGACAAAATTAACAGCATGTGGTAATGCATGTTTAAAACTACTTTTATAATAAATGCAGCTATAATATATAAATTTGGCTCCTTTTTTTTAGTTGAAAATGTGTGTCGCATGACAGTGTAACACTGGATAATGTTTTGGTCTATTCTTGCTTTTTACGCAGATTTCTTTTACGGTTAAGATTTATAAAATAAATAGTAGATACTAGTTTACAAGATAAGCCGATCGGCCTGTGTAGGGGTCAGGGAACTGCGCTTGCATCAGAAAGGTTCTTAGTTCGAATCTCGGGCAAGGCATGGGTGTTTTTTCCTTCTCTGTCCTTACTGTGGGAGCAACGTTGGCCCATCTGATATGGTGCCCCTGAAAGAGTGGCCAACAAATGTACTTTAGATGCCTGTATGACGTAAGTCATTCTCCAAGTGGGCATTGGAAGAAAAAAAGTTTACAAGATAAAGATGCTTCAATTGCTATTTTAATTTTGCCTAGTGTTTATGAATTAAAAGCCTGTTTTGTGTTATTTAAGTATTTTAAAATGTGATTTTCCATTTAACGAATTTTCCTTATAACTCCTCCGACTTCGTTAAATAGAGGTCCGACTGGTATATATATCCCGTCTAAGCTTCACCATAGAATGGAATATAATTAATATTCTTACCATTCCGATCTTAAATGTTTGTATCATGTACGACAGTAATGACTTAATGATATTTTTTAAAGCAATTTCTACTTAAATTTTATTTTTAAACATAAATAGATGTTACTCCTTACAGTTTTAATAATCTTAAAACATTTTGCTAAACAAAGATTTTTTTCATTAGTTTGTGTTGATGATAAATCATAATTAAGGCGTTGGATACTTCAAGCCAAAGCATATAAAATATCTTCAAACACTTGGAATTAAAGTATTATTTTTAAGGTAGTTTACTTTTATTTAACTTGATTTATTTTTTTATTCAGTGTCAGACTTAGTTTAGTGCAGCGTAATTATTGTTAATTTTATTTGCTTACACTGTTTACACAAGATTATTATTATTTTAATAACGGCAGGCACTGAACTTTCGTTTCTTCGCCTTAGAAGATGCCGGAGGTGTTGCTCATTTAACGTTACCCAGTGGGCACCTGTAAACCAAAGTAGACAAAAAAAAAAAATAAAACTATTTGAGCTGATTCAAATCATTCTTAGAAAGTACCGAATTGTTTTTTTAATTAACAATTTCAGTAATGTTTATGATAATTTGAAGGTTTGTTGATATTTGTTTTAATTTTATTAAACTGTTACATATATCGTCTACATCTTTTGATTATGCAATGAAGTATTATCGTTACAAATTTGTCAATATCATAAGTAACTTCCCTTGCAATAAGATCCTAAGAAGGGAAAGTTAGTAATAGAAAGTTCTTTTTAATTTTCTGAAAAAAAGATGAACTTTAAGTTACACTTACACATTTATACTAAGATAGTTAGAATGATTATTTACTCTCAGCTATTCATTTATGAAATTTTTGTGAATTATTATAAAATTAAATGCAATATAGATATTTCAATTCTCACTGAATTATAATAAAGTTGTTTAAATTTTCATTTCAAAAATTTTTATTTAAATTTTCATTTCAAAAATTTTTAAAGTCCGATTTCATAATCATAAAATAAGAACAAAAATTGGGAATTAAAAATAAAATTATGCATGAATAATCAAATTTTCTAAATAAATCTATTTGTTGTACAGTTTAAATGTTACATATATGTGAAAATATAAAAGCATTATAAATGTTACATATATGCGGAAAGATTGATTTAATACAAGTATTTGCTTACCTCCAATATTTTTTATTCCAAGTTCTTTTTATAGCCAATAAAAGATCAAATTTTATTTACAGGAACAGAATTACACAATACGAATTAAAAATTAACGAACGAAATTAACAAATAAAAATTAATCAGAAAGAAAATATAAAAAGACATTTTAAATAAAATGCTACATTAAACAAAAGGAAAAATCAAAAACTAAGCGCTTTTAGGATGAATGTCTAAGACAAAGTTCCCAGACAGAATGCGGAAAAAATTGCCAAGGAAGTTTTATGTCCTGAAAAAGTTAACATATATATGCAAGGGCCGGGATAGCCTGGTCGGTAGGGCGCTGGGCCCATGTCCAAGAGGTCGTGGGTTTGATCCTCGCCGGCCGAAGACTCCCCGTGTAGTAAATGGTGACTGATGCACGTTAAATCTGTCGAGTCTCAAAGTCCTTCATGTTCCCATAACAAATCAATACCTCTGGGGGTACTGATCCAGGAGTTTCCTTGTCTTCTGGATTGGTTCAAAATTACAAGGCTACGGAGTTGAACATTAGTAGTCGTAAACCCATGAAATTGGGTCGGCTGTTCAACGACGGTTATAAAATAAAATAAAACATATATATGCAGTCCTAGAAATACAAGAGAATTCTTTGTTTGAGGCACACATTTTATGACCATAAATAGGATCTCTGTATAACCGATATTTTAAAAAGTAGATGAGATAAGATAGAACCCATTAGGAGAAACGAAGAACATTTCCACTAAGAGTAATATGAGCTGGGCTGACTACTTTTTTGAGGGGAGAAGCTTTGTGGGTGGTAAATCAATGAGGAAAGGGATGCTATCGAATTTAATCACTAAAGAGAAGCGTTTATTACTCTCTTGATGAATGGGTAGCAAAGAGGCAGCAGTGGTTATTTAATTTTTGTTACTAATAATTACTTCAAAATAAAATGTCATGGGAATTCTATATTTTTTTCAGTAAATAAAACATTTAAAAATTTTCTAAAATTAGGGAAAAATTATCTACAGTATTAAAAAAAAAGAAAAATTCCTTTGTACAATGGGGGGTGTTTGAACACCCCCCTTACCTACGTCCCTGTATCCTACTATACCCATGAAAAAATTTTCTTGAATAACGTATCAAAATTATCGATCGGCGTTCTGCCGCAACTTTAAATACTTATTAATATTTGTTGTACGAATAACGTGATGAAAATATTCATCGACATTCTACCGTATCTGTAAACGTCGTGGAATATGGTTTTTTCAAACGTTATTGAGATATCGATCTATATCAATTTTACAATGTCGTACAATATTAAAAAAAATCTGACGTTTTTACATCGATCGACGTCGTAAGCGAAGTTTTTTGAGATCAATCGATATTGAGTGCTACTTGGGTAGCTTTGTAATTTTGAACCCAATCCGGAAGACTCCTGTATCAAGTGTTGAAAGAAATTTGCCTTCGTTGAGGACTTTTTGCTGGAACTAACCCGCGTTTGCGTTACATGGAGGAAAACCTCCCACGGTTAGCCTGACAGCAAGGGGACTCTAACTCACGAACCGTCTACCACTAAAGATTATTTGCTTCAGCACTGTGGTCGGTGCGAGTCATCGTTGGGATTCGAGATAGGTTCACCTTATTGGAAGGCGAACGCTTTATCTCCTGATTCACCAAGGCTCTTACAAAATCATTTAGTGTTCAACATTCCTGAAAAATAAAACTAAGATTATCAATTTTAACCCCCCCCCCCCAAACGATTTTCTGAGTGTGCCACTGTTGTTAAATATGATCCCCAATACTCGGCAAAAATAAATTTCTTTTTGGATTTGTAGCAGCAACTATTTTAAAACTTGAATTCCATCTTTTTCATTTATAAACAAAATTTTCAATCAAAGATCGATAGACTGAACCTAAGGCAGATGATGACGTCACCCCCTTTGTTCTGATTTGACGTAATGTTAAGTGAAATTATCTTTCTCTATATTTATTTATTTGAACGAAAATATTTGGTTTTTACTAGCCAAAAATACAGTTTAAAAATATTGGGTTATTCTTTAGGTGCCACAGTACCAGATTTTATGAACTCTGCCCCCAGATATTTACAAAAACTATTCAACCAAAAATATTTGGATTTTATTTTAAATATTAAAAATATTGCTTATAAATATTTATTAAATTGTTTAATTTGATACAAAAATATTTTAAAAATGCTTAAAGTTGAAACTTATTAAAATTATAAAAAAATATTTTAATTTCTAAAAATTAAATTATTGATAAGAGTTATCTTGAAGCCTTTCTTGATAAGAATATTTAGAATGCGACAGAAAACAAAAAAAATTGCTAATGAAATTTTGCAACAAAAATAACCATAAATAATATTTTAAATTTCTTAAACACTTTTTTGAAGAAAAAAAAAATTACAATTAAATTAGCTATAATTTTTTTCTATTCGAATTTGTTTAAGCTTTAAAATACATTTGTCCAAATGGCTGTGTATTTTAAGAGCCCTTTTTCTCATCATCTTGAATTGTAAGTAAAAATCTGTTTCCTCAATGTTTGCAACAAAAGAATAATACTTTTAAAAAAGGAGTCACTTAATAATAACACAGTCCAGATTTTTTCCACTCACATTTAAAGGTTCGGGATAAATAGTTCAATATTGTATATTTATTTGTATAAACATTATTTTTTAACTTTTATAAATGTTTATGACAAAAAAAAAATGGATCATGCTAAGGAAATTTTTCAAAAATAAAGATATATTTCAAAAATATAAAATCAAACTAAGTTTTAACACCATTTTGAAAATATTGAATTGTATTACATAATAAAATTTTATTGGAAAAATTCGTTGAAATTATAGAAAAATAAATATATATATTGCATTTTATTGAATGTATTACAGAACATAACCTGCTAAGTAGAATAAATGTTCATCGTCAATTTATTTGTGAACGCATTTTTAAAGTTCTAAAATAATGATGTTTTACCATATTAATTTTAAATGCCAAACAAAGTATCTTACTGTAAAAAGAAGGCAAAAAACAAATCATAAACTATTTATTGTACAATGAAGGATGGAAGAAAAGATATCTTAGTGGAATGTTTTCTCCAATATATATATATAAATAAAAATTGCAGACAAAACTTACAATTTCACAAAGATGTTATAATTTTTAATACCACAGTATTTGAGCCACATGTTCCTTTTATAAATATTAAAAAAAAAATTTTTTTTTTTTTAATTAACATTTTACTACACTTACATCAAACGTGCCCAAAAATCATTAACAATAAATACAGTTTATCTATTTTTTTCATATCAAGTAGAAGCTTTTTTAAAACAAAGAAAAAAAAACGATTACTATTATGAAAGAAATTACATTCCTAGTTCTTCAGAATTTTGATGTAAAGTATTTAAAACCATTTTTAAACTATATGCCTTAAATATATTAAGAATAATAACATGGACCAGAAATTTAAGATTTACTCAAAGTTTATATTAATGCAGCTTAACTTATTGATAATTGTTTACATTTACATCAGCATTAAAAAAAAAAAAAAAAAAAAAAAAAAAAAAAAAAAAAAAATGAAATTGCATACAAATATTCTTTTTAAAAGTCATGGAATGACTATTTGAATCATAATTATAATATTACTAACTTTTAGCTTTGATCCAAATAAGATATTTCCTATTACACCGATTTTGGGAATTGAAGAGTACAAAACTATTCCATAATTCAATGGCTTTGAAAGACTTAACTGACAGGCTAAATGAATGGAACACTTTTGAAAAATCAAGATATTATGAAGGAAGTGGTAACCAGTTTTACCACATTGCACTGACAGCAGCGTCTATAAAAGCTTTATCAGGATGACTCCACTCCCACTGAAGGCAAAGAATATACATAGAGGTTTCTCAATCTTTATTCTTTGCTGAAGGTCAATGGGTGAGAGACCCTGGCTCTTGGAGATGGAACTGTTTTAGAAAGAGATGGGAGATTTTTTCAGAAGTTGAAGTAAAGAATAGTTTCGGGTTAAGTCCCAGTTATTACCGTCGACGTTTTATCTATTTTTAATTACGTATATATAGAGTCAAGGGGTGCATATAGTGCTAATCCAGATATAATAATTAACATCAGATAAGTAATTGGATAGTCTATCAAATTGAAATATTTTATAATGTCACAGCTTCACTTAAGTGGAAACTACGAGAATCATGTTTGGCAGTGTTTGAATCACTCTGAAGGTTGCCTGGAAAGATTGATAGCCAATGAAGGAAATTAGGGTATGAGACTGATGTGTTTTGCTTAAAAGGCAATTAACAGCACTATTGTTTGTGTGAATAATAATAATGGTGAACAAAATTGACATATAATGTTTTTAAAGATGTGTTCAATTTGGTTATTTAAAATATTGATTTGTTACCTTATTAAAATCTGTATAAGAGTATTTCAAGATTATAATTTTATCTGTTAATAACAAGATGAATATGCTATAAGGGATTAGAAAGTTTTATAAGAGGTTTGTTAACGTGATAATTGTTTTATTATGCATTTTGAAAACTTAAAAGTAATTTTGGCTGGAAAAGGGGTCAATGAAAGGTTTATTTATTTCTAAAATATGGAATAGTTATTGATAACACTTTTAAGGTTTACGATGTTTAAGAACTTATGTATGTTTAAAAATAATGTGTATTTTCTTTTGGTGTACCAATAAGGTGCGAGATATTTATTACGTTTTTGCAATTTAAATTGAATGGGGTAAATTGTACTAATGCATAATACAAAGTAATAATATAGCTAGAATGTTTCATGATATAAAATGTCTTGTATAATCTTTTTGCATGTTATGTATTTTGTTGTGGTATAAGATCTCAGAATGTGAGTATTGGCTTACAATGGAAATTTGCTCGGAGCATCTTTAAAACGAAATTAAATTTAAGTATGTAATTTTATGTAGCAACGGGTTTTTTACTAAAACCAAGAAATGAATATTTTATAACTCTAGCTTATAAGTTAGGGGAGACAGTTCTCGAAAATATCAAAATTATAGGTTTAAAGGCATTAACCATGAAGAATTCAGGGTATGAAGAAGAATTAATTAAAGATAGGGTAAGTGTGATCAAAGAGAACAGATTAGACCGGGAACAAAAAGAAAGAGAGGAATGGGAACATGAGTGAGAAAAGTTTAGAGAAAATAGGGAACGTGAGCTACACAAATTAAGAGAAGAGAAGGAATGTGAGGAAGAAAAGATAGGGAACGCGAGAAGCATACATAAAAATTAAAGGAAGATAGAAAACATGAGTTAAACAAAATGGTATGCAAGTTGGAATGGTAAAAACAAGAGCGGGGACACGATCAAATAACGAAAAAATACCTCGAGAAAAGCTGAGTAAAAATGATACTAAATGGAAGAACCCAAAATGGTAAGGGAGTTAGGACATTAGGAAAGTTCCGAAAATTAGGTAGGGTTGTTAAAGGTGAAAGGGTTCAAGTTTAATTTCACATGACAATTACTATTCATTTAAGGGTCGGAGAGAGGGGATATCTCAAAATGAAAGACAACGGTAAAAAGTGTTATCATCGTCATATTGTCAGAGGGTAGAAAAGCTTGAACGAGAAGCGCTAGATTCGAATGCATTGCACCGAGTATTAAAGCATACTAGTTAATGCACGAGGAAAAATTCAAAGCTGTTTGCTTTGGATAGAGTTATGTATTAATAAGTCTTTGTTTACAAGCAAAACTAAATGTTGTGTATTATGGTGAAGCCAATTTTTTAGCGTATGGAAATGTGGGCGTGTGTGTGTGCAGGGATAGACTTTGCATTAATTTTGAGGTTTCACTCTTACAACCAAGAAAGTAGGTCAAACTAGATGAAATCGAGGGGGACAGGAGTTCTCATGACTCTGATTTCATGCTATTGCCAAGTGAATGACCCCTGGCCTGAAGGTCAGTGGGTGAAGGGCACAAGAAGTGTCCTCTCCTGATATTGAGGGAGGAACTGTTTCAGGAAAAGATGGATAATTTTTCTCTAGAGACTTGAGAGGGATGAAAAGAGGAGTTTAGGTGAAGAATAGTTGGGGGTTAGCTTCAAGTAATAAACGTCGATTTTATTATTTTTAATTATGTATATATTGTTAAGAGTATAGTTTTGTGTATTAATCTATAAGTAATATTAAAACTATAATTAACATCAGATAAATTTTTGGACAGTCCATCAAATCAAACCGCAAAACACTTCACAGCGGAATAGTTGTCAAAAAGGTTACGTGGTAGTATGAGTGGAAGATTTAAAAAGTGTTTTGTAACTAAAAATTGGCTTTACCATTGCTTCCTGCATTTATCTCTCACGAAACAGGTTTTGTTCCAGCATTGAAGTATAAGCCATTTTATATTTGAAGGTATTTCCAAAAGCAATTGTAAGCGATTTTGTTTTTCACTTGAAACATTAAAGATATATTTGGCATCTATACAAATATAAAATTCATAAGTAATGATATAAATGAGCAATGAAAACAAAACACCAAATATTTTATAATGCACATTAGCATGATAAATCATTATTAACATTTAAGTTCATTTATAACACATAAAAGTAAAATAACAGTAGATTTGTTCATTAAAAATAATAAATAAACAACAAGGAGTTTTTCCTTAAAAAATAATTACAGGAATATTCTATAATAACTACATGAATAAATGTTATACATGAACTACATGAATATATGTTAACAGATAATGTATATAATAATATTTCTTCAGAAAATATTTAAAAAATAAATTAAATAAAAATTTAAAAAAGGAAAATGCAAAATTCAATTAAGTTATTAGTGGAACAGAATTTATTTTGGTAGAGAAAAAAAAAATGATATTTCAGTTTAATATCAGGTCACTAACAATGAAAAGCATAATAAACACTTTATGCATCCTATTCGAGTGAAAAGGTAGAAGCAAGGAAAATATAAATATTGAAAAAACAAAGCAGAAGTGTTTATTTATCTATTAATTTTTGTGATGAAATCAATCATTGTGGATTATTAAGCTAAACGTCCTAATTAACTAGTTTACCCATAAAAAAATAGTTTAAAGAAACAATTTTCAAAACTTACAGAATTTTAGCAAGGAATTTGAACAAACTTCTATCAAACACCTAAAATCCCACTACTGCTTAAGTTTTAAAAACTTATATAAATTACTACTTAAGGTAAAAAATTTAAATTACTACATGTAGTAAAACAAATAAGTAGACTTTTCAAAATAAAAGGTATCCATTATTCTTGATAAAGAGTTATACTTCCAGAGAAATATTATTTAAAAGAAAATCAAAAATATAATTAAAAAAATATTAAACTAATCAGCAGGATATATTATTAAAAAAATTCAAATTAATCAACAGAAAGGACTTATACTTTATTTTTAAAATATTCAAAACATTTTAAAAATGCCAAGATGTGAGGATTGCAAACTCTCAAATACACTTCATAACAAACATACAAATAGAAATGAATGAAACATTTTATAGCTTTTTTCTTTATATTTGTTGTAAAAATAAAACAAAAAATTCACATCAGTTTTATAGAACAAAAATTAAATAAAATTTCAAAATAAATAGATGTTATCTATGATTTTTGATAAAAGTAATATTCCATCATAAGTTAGCGTTGATTTTATAAACCAGAAAAATAAATAAAAACATAAATATTTGGCACAATTTCAATAATCAAAATTAATTTATCAACAAAGACATCATCACAAGCTTATGGAAATACATATTTAAAATTTTTAAGGGTACTTCATTAGATGCCTTGAATGCTTCAGAAATAAGATTTAGTTTAAAATTGTGGAAAAATTTAAATAACGTGTCTGCATTTGAAAATGAAACAGGTTTAAATCAAAACTTCCATATTTTGCCAAAAATAAAAGGTAATTATTAATTTAAATAAAATTTTGTTTCATTATTATATATAAAAATTTATTAATCAAATTAAACTTTAGCAAAAATTTAAAAGAATTTCATGATGTTAAAGGAAATAGAACAAATATCACTTTTTGCTGTT
Organism: Parasteatoda lunata; assembly: GCA_949128135.1. Classification (NCBI taxonomy): domain Eukaryota; kingdom Metazoa; phylum Arthropoda; class Arachnida; order Araneae; family Theridiidae; genus Parasteatoda; species Parasteatoda lunata. The sequence goes on along the minus strand of OX421980.1, from coordinate 4,760,947 downwards.
CAGAAAAATTTTAAATTTAATAATGTTTAAATTTAAGTGAGCCGTACTAGCAAAATTTTCAAAATAATGTCATTTGTGTACACAGTGAAATATGATACCCATGTCAACATTTGAGAAAATGATCAGATTTTTATGAAATTAAATGCAATAATTTATTTTTTGAAGGAAATAGAACAAATATCACTTTTTGCTGTTCATAAAAATTTTAAATTTAATACAGCAAATGATAATTTTTTTTTATAACAGATTTGAAATTTTGACCATTTAAGATATGAGAGCAATCTTAAAGTTCCGATAGGAGGAGACCACCCCCCTTAATTTCAATTTTACTTTTTGCATATTCAGCCATATTGCTAAAACTAATGCACACATAAGAAATTATTTGCCTTCATTTATAAATTTTATTTTCTTAGAAGTGGTTTCATATGAAAAATAAATTTTTAAAATTATTTACTTTTTTTTATTTTATTTATTAATAGTCAAAAGTAATTTGGACAATAAAGTATTAAAATTTTCCATTTTTTAAAACTACTAAATTCTAATTGATAAAGTAACATTTGGGCAAAATTGGTTGAAATATAAATACCAGAAAACAATCTTATTTTTGAAATTTAACTTCAACTATTCAGGAACTATTTAAGTCCAAATTTTATTATTTGCAGTAAAATTGCTTTAATTTAGGCAAACATTTGAACATCATGTGATTCGCAATTTTTCATTCAAAATTAAAAAATAATTTGCATCAAAGTACTTTTGAGTAAACAAAAATATTAATAATTTTGCGCATATAAATTTTAGATTTGCTTTAAGTCTCAGAAATGTGCATAAGCTAAATTAATATTAAAAGGTCATAAACTTACTTGTCCTCTCCTAAATAAACTAATGAAACCTAAAAACTAATATTTTTAACAGAAAAGTATGTTTTCAATCCGATTTCATAACTTTAAATTTTCATGTGCATTTATTAAATACCATATCATAAGTGAATCCTTGAACCTTGCTATATCTTACCCTGATGCATTATAAATTAATGCATCTCAGTACATAAAAATTGGGATCATTATGGCAAAAGTTATTAAAATTATAACGTTTAAACTTTAGAGCGCTTTCCTGACTAAACTATTGGGACCATATTTCTCAGATTGCGGCTACCCCCCAATATCTTGTGAGACAGAAATCCCAATGCGTCGAAAAAAAGGTATGTTTATTCAGAGAAAGTACGTCATTGTGCCTTATTTATTAACTTAAAATATCGTCTGCACTAATTAATTAGCATATTTAAGGTCAACCCTTTGAGCCATTAAGATTGAGACATAGGATGTGAAAATCTGATCATTAGATCAAAAGTTATTCAGGATGGTCCATTTTCTTTTCTTTTTTTGCACACTGAGTATCATGTTACAGGAATGAAACTCTTGTACATTTGGTGTTCAAGTTGCATTTTAAAACATATTTATTTCTGAGTTCGATTGTTTAGATTTAATTTTTATTGATTAGCATGGCAAAGGCAATTGTAGTAACTGTTTGTTCATTTCTGTGCATACATGATATGAACATAATTTCAATATATTAGGGTATTTCATATTCTATCTCCATAGGATATGCTGAAGTGAGGACAGGGATATAAATTTTGCTATCTGGAAAAAGTTGGTGTTATTTTGCTTTTTTTATGCTGAATCAAATGAAATGAATAAAATGAATATTATGTTGATAGAAACAATGAGGGTTTTATGTACACTGTTAGAATTTTCATTCTAAAATTACGGAAAAATAACTGACAGCAGTTTGTCCATTTAATTAATTGTAATGTTTATGGTAAAGAACCTTTTGTACCATTATGGTTTTGAAACCATTTACAACTAGTATGGCTAAAAAAACATGAATACAAAACAATACAGTATTTTAACTGTTTTACAACTTGCATGGTTTAAAAATTGTAAAAAAGAAATTTAACTAGACTTTGGAGCTAGGCTTTTCGTCAAGTAATGGGCATCGGTTAAGTTGTGTTTTATAAAATGAACCATGGAATGAGGTTTAACTAGTTTATCTGGTTGTTTCACCTCTCATAAGAAATGGGAAATTCTAGATTTCTTTGTGTTAATCAGCTTTGTAGCGCCGCTATCTATGCAATGTCATGTTTTAAGTTAAAATTGCACTTTTCCCCGCTATAAAACTAACTTTTTTCTTCAACCTCAGTTTCTTCAGCTTTTTCCAGTATTCCCTGGTGCCTACGAGCCCTGCCATCCACATTAAACAAGCAACGGTACAAAGACTAATGAGTGGAGAGTCTTAACACACTGTTTTTTGACTGACAACTGTACTGAGAATTCATCTCATGTCACTGTTATTTTGAAAAAACAATGTAACAATCATGTACAGATCATGGTATACAACAGATTTTACAAATATATCTAGTTTTGCTGTTGAATAAGCATAATCTGCATGCTCTAGTCGGATTCGTTTTTTTTTTTTTGCAGGTGACTATTTATTCTAAGATGTGGTCTATTAGTTGCCTGAAGGGTGGTAAATCATTATATGGAGCCCCGTGGCAGAATCGCAGCGACATTGTCGCAGAACGTTACTGAGTTCTTGCAGAAAGATTTTTCTTTTGAAAAAAATTACTTTTCTTTTCTACAGAAATTTACGCGTAATATTTGAATCATGCATTTAGATAATCACTTTTTGACGCTCTCAATTTACGATAGTATTGTAAATCGATGTAATGTTCCGATTGTATTTTCGGCAGTTATTGATATTGATTTTCGCATGGATTTTAAATATCCCGATATATTTCAAACAATATGGAAAATTCGAATCGTGCACTTGAGTTTTTACTTTTCAAGGCAATAATTCTATCGAGTTTTTGGCAGTTATTGTTATTTATTTCTCCATAGTTTTTATACCCGATATTTTTTATGCAATATTATTTATTACTACAACGTAATCTCGAAACGAAACAGGTATTTGAACAGTCCGACTCACGTAATTTTGTCGTCAATCTTTTTTTCGGCAATTACTACTACGGATTTCATGATTTTTAATTATATTTTTTATAGTGATAATTATTTACAAAATGCGAAGAAGGAAGTAATTTGTGTGCCCCCCCCCCCAAAAAAAAAAAAAATCGAGAATAACGCCCATAATATTAGAATAAAAAATTATTACATGTTTTATTAAAAAAAATTATCCGTTTTTTTTTTTTTTTGTAAACACAATGCTTTTGTTATTTTAAATTAGTAACATATATGCTTTTCATTATTAAAAGTATCTTGCAGTAAGATATTAGTGCTAGAGTGTTTTGCCGCAGATAGTTCGAAAAAATTCTGCCACAGGGATATGAAGTTGCTTTATGACTTCAAGAAGTTTTAAGTGCAATACTGCATTCTTAGGAACCCACAGTTATTCATGTTCTAGCTACTTCTAGTAGAAATTTCTTGTATCTTGTTTTACTTTTTGGCAGATAGGTATAGTACATTTTACATGCATTGAACAAGGTGCAGTTTATCAGAAAAAATGCTAATCTTTTGACCACTTTAAAGTTTTTTGTAAAATACTGTTGTCAGCCAAATATTGATCAGCAAGATTTACCCTTTTTATGTGCTTATTCTACTGTAATATACACATAGGTTTAATTGTATTCTCAGACGTCTTGTAAGCAAGAGACACAGCTTGAGGTATGCTGACTAGCAATTGTATTGTATGACCTACAACAGTGTACTGAAAAACAACAGTGATGCAACAAATGGTAAATGGTCAACAAAGTGTTAAAAAACTTCTTCACTTAAAAATATTTTTCTACCAACTAAAACTAAAAAGTATTTACATTTGTTATTGTTAAAATAATGATTTTTTTCAGCAAACAAAATACCATAGTTGCTTGCAAACTGTTTCAATACAAATGAATTTTTATGCATGCATACAGTTGGCACTATTTCAGAAGAATACAGTAACAATACAGCAACAATTCTCCATGTTGGATATCAGGCTATAATTATATTATTTATAAAAATATCAAAATTAAATAGTTTTACCACACTAAAAATTTTAAAAACAAAAAAGGGTTCCCCATGCTAAGTAACAGCACCAAATTTAAAAAAAAATAAATGTTTACACTAAAATAGAGTAGAAAGTTAAATAACAGATGACTTTATTAATTGAAATCTAGATTAAAAAAAAATTAATAGAACAATAATATGATTGATTTTAAATAATAATTTAGTAAGTCTTTGTTATTCTAATATTTACAGAATAAGTAGAATATTTTCTAAAACATTATTATATCAACAATCTATAACAAAACATAGGTATGAAAATATAGATAGTATATAGATCTGTTTAATATTGTAAATATTAGTGCAGCCAATTATCTTTGTATGGATATATTACTTTTCAACATAAATAAAGAAGAAAAGGAAAATGGAATAAATAGGAAAATAGCATGACAAGTTCATTTGGTCCCATCATCTAAATTTCTAGATTCTCAACTGTTAACACATAAATATCAATACCATTTAAATAAAAGAGATAAATTGCAAATTCATATTTCGGTTTGAAATATCTGAAATATTTTGTTCTTTTTCTTCACAAAAGGTTTAACGAATTAATTAATGATTTTATGCTAAATACTATAAAGTAAACAATATTTGTAAAGATGGTATAAGATTAATGATAGAATATTTTATAATTACAAATAAATATATATATTTGTATATATACATATACATTGGGTTGTTTGGAAAGTAAGTTCGTTTTTTTTTTGGGGGGGGGGGGGGGGGAAATGAAAGACAATTTTTGTATAATGAATATATATTTTATTAAATTATATATTGGCTATTCTGGTCTTACACCTTTTGCCATCTTTCTGGTAGTAGCATGATTCCACGCTTATAAAGTTTTTGGTCTTTGTAGGCAAAAAACTGATCCAGGTGATTTTTGAAATCTTTACTTAAAGTAAAGGTTTTACAGTCCAAAACATTTTGCAGTGATCAAATAAAATTATAATCCGAAGCCGCCTGATCTGGAGAATATGGTGGGTGTGGCAGTGTATCCCATTCAAACTGTAAAAGCTTTTGGTGAGTGACCAAACTTGTATTAGGTCTCGCATTATCTTGGTGGAACACTATACCTTTTCTGTTGATTAATTCTAGCCTTTTCTGTTGAAATGCATCATTCAGTTTGTCCACCTGACGACAGTAGTCTTCTGAATCAATTCTTGTGTTATCCGGTAAAAGCTAAAAAAAACAAACTATTCCTTTAAAATCCCACCAAACATCACCTTTTTTGATGGATATTGGCTTTTTAAATGCTTTGAGCCGCTTCATCTTTTTTGCTCTATGATCTCTTGCATTTAGCATTGTTATAGACCAGGGTTCTCTAACTTACGTGAGGCCGGGGCCGCAATTAAAAACACCAGTCAAATGAAGGGCGGTAACTTTATAAAAATTTTATATAGGACTCTTTTATGTTTGAATAAACATAAAATATTACTGTCAGATTTTTATAAAGTTTTAAAAAACAAAAATATTGAAATACAAATTAAAATAAGAAGTTGATTTTTAGCTGAGAATTTTTTTTTTTTGTAACGTTGCTATGCTATATTTCACAGAAACGAAGAAATTAGGTTTTTTTTGACAAGAAAAGTACTAGATTTTTACGAAAATTGTTCGCAAAAAAATTACAAATAATATATTTTAGTTTCTTGGCCACAAAAAAATGCTTCGCGGGGCAGATGTGTCCCGTGGGCCGCCAGCTGGTAACCACTGTTATAGACAACCCATTTTTCGTTTCTAATAATGATGCGCTTCAAAATCGGATAATTTCTGCGACGTTTGTGGAGCGAATCACAGGCGTCAACAAGACGACAGAAATTTCTCTCAGTGAGAACAGGGGGAACCCATATATCAAGCTTTGAGATTAAACCCAGGCCTTTCAAGTGGTCATAAATAGTTGAATTTGACAAATTTAACCTCTCACCAATCTCACATGTTGTTATTCGCCAATTTGCATGAACTAATGCCTTTATCAGCTTCAAACGGCCTTCCAGAATGTGGTGCATCTTTGACATCAAAATTGCTGGATCGAAATTTTGCAAACCAGTTTTGGCACTGGCCTACTGTCAGCACATCTTCTCCAGAAATATCGGTTAATTTCTTTCTGGCATGAACAGCATTTTTACCTTTTGAATAGTGAAAAAGTAAAATATGACGAATATGCTGCTTATTGCTGTCTATATTTAAAAGGGCACCAACCAAAAACTACTGCGTAGAATAAATTGAACTTTTTCACACACAAGCCTTGCTATATCAGCTCTCAAAACATATAATGATAATGCGGCTTAAGTGCGAAGTTGGGTTCAAAAAAATAAAATTAAATCCTCTGTCCGAAAAACGAAATTACTTTCCGAACAACCCGACATATATATCTATCTATATATAAAATAAATCAATTAAAGAAATAAAAATAGGATTGAACAGGGTGGGGAAACAGCAACTAGAGAAATAAATTGGTACTATTATAATATAAACCTTACATTAAATGCAATGTATACAGATTCAGTGTTACAAACACTTATAGGGAAAGTAAATCAGCTTTTATTCATTGCTGTATTCAGGAAACCTGATTTGACAATAAAACAAAGAGAGAAAATTTACATTAGTTTATTTTATATTTACTTATACATAAATACTTCATAAGCCTTATATTAAATGCATTGTAAACAGATTCAGTGTTACAAACACTTGCAGGGAGAGTAAATCAGCTTTTATTCATCGTTGTAGTTGATTTGACAATGAATCAAAGAGAGAAACTTATAATTAGTACATTGTATGTTGATGTGATACAGAAAAGAAAATTTGTTATAAACAAATATATGCACTCTCTGGTCAAAAGTATCAGGAAACCCATCAAAGCAACATGGTGTCGGAGTGCTTTTCATAGTTTGGTTTAAGTCTCTTTGTTCCTGTGGTTCGAACCATGAACACTGAGATTTATGTGGACGTTCTTAACAATTCTGATCACCCAAGTCTACAGCAATAATTTGAGGAAGGCCCATTTATCTTCCAGTAAAATAACTGCTCCATTCAAACATTAGGACTTGCTTAGTCATGGTTTTAACAAATTGGGTGTTTAAGGACTGGTATATTTTAAAATATTTCATTTTATTCAATTACTTTTTTTTATGAAGGTTGGATCATAATTACCACTCTTTGCCAAAACCTTTTCTGGGAATAAGAAATAATTTGAAATAAAGAATTATCCTGTATTTGATATTATAAGAAAATGGGGGAATGATGTTGAAAAAACTTTTAGCAATTAAAAAAAATTTACTCAACCGGAATTATCCCTAACAAAATTAGTTAAATGAATTCAATATATACCACACAGATTTTAAGTAACAAAGAAAATCCTATATTTCTTCAGAAAGATTCTTATTTATACAATCTTTCGGAAGAGAAACAACTTTTATATAACCTCAGAGTTGCTTAGAAACGGGATCATTTGAATTAGGTGTTTTTTTGCTATTGTAGGCTGCAACTGTCTATTATTATTGTTCAGTAAGCATATTCTTTTTGTAATTATTCTTCAAATCAAACACAAAATTCTAAGGCATGAAGCAATGTCTAGCGCAGTCCATAATTTCACAAAACTTAACTTTTTAGAAATTTATATGTTTTCCATAACATAACCATTATGACAATTGAGCTAATAAAGTCGGAAAATATGAATTTAAGAACAATCAATACTAAAAACAGATCTCATAAAAAAAATTTTGAATTCAAAAGTACTGAATTAACAAATTAAATTAGTTATTGAGCAAAACAGTTTTAGAAAACATCATTCAAAATTTAAAAATTCTCATAAACATTGGATAAAAAGTCCACTTGAGCCTAATTTTCAGAATGAACAATGTCAATATCCTTAGAGAGAATCAAAGGATAAACCAGTTTAACAGTGTTTTAGCATTTCAAGCAATAATATTAATAATTATAGAAATTTTACTGAAAAAGTTTCTGCAAAGAGAGAATTAAATAATTTCTAAAAATATTGCATATTGACCCCCCTGCAAAAAAATAGTTAATGATTGCAATAAATTTTGCTAAAATGAAAAGAGAACCAGCCTTACGCAGCTTTCAAGTTGCACACAGAAAACAAAGTGATTGACAGTAAAGAACGTGATAGTAGTTTCTCATAAAGACTAGAACCTAAAGCCAATGGTTACAAGATAGCCAAAAAATAACCTCAGTGCAGATTTTTCTGCAGTGAGAACCAAAAAACTGATATCACCATTAAAAATTGAGAACTCCTGAAAATGTTTTAAAAATTTCTCTCCTTCTTATAAGAATTTGTACCACATCACTTAGAACAGGTCAAATATAGCTTTTCAAAATAATTTCTGAAAATGTTCAGTTTTATAAATTTTAGGAATTTACAATATAAATCACATTCAAAAATATGAATATGTATAGCTAAAAATCAGATTTAATACAAAAATATGCATTGAAATGAAGAAGGTTAGAATAATTTGCTTATTCTGTAAGTTATGATAATGCCTGAGATAAAAAATACCAATAAATAATTATGAACATCAAGTATTTACCATAAAATGATTTGAATTGATTAAGTATTTAACATAACAGTAGATTTGAGAAAAATCAATAAGTTATAAAAATACTTGTTAACATAACGTTGCTCACATACTGAACAGTTCATAGACACATAATAAATTAATGAGAAATTTAAAAGCATATGTAAGGTTACATAAACCAAGCCACTAAAACTGTAGTCATTCTTTCATATTTCAGTTAAATGAATAATATTAAACTAACTTTAAATGTGAAAAGGAATTGAAAAATAATTAATTTAAGTAGTGGATTGTAAAATCCAAATCATGTTTGAGCTTGATAAAGATGTTAGAATTGAAAATTAAATAGAACAATCAAAAGGGAAGATATGTGTATCTAGCATGAAATTACCAATGAGTACTAATGATTTTCATAATATTGTTGATATTATTGGTGTATAGATCATTTTTACTAAAACAATAATAACTAATAAAACATGAATAATTTTATTTTCTGTAATTTAATATTTGATAACTAGAGGTATATTTGACTTCCCATACTGCTTCAAGTTACTGAAGTTACACAGTGGAATTCAAATTAAATCTAGATAGTTATCTAAAAAACAATAAGTGCATAAATTAGCATGTTTAACTATTACTAAACATGAGATTCATTATAATTGTTAGCTTAAGTAGTTTTTTTAGGGAAGGGGGATTTTAGAAATTTCAGTTCATTCCCCATTGTTCAAGTTCAACAAATAAAAGATCCTTGCTGTTGAACAAATCTGAATTTCATAGTTGATTTTCTGGACTGTTTTACATTAAAATTGCTATAGGCTTGCAATTTTTTATAGTTTCAAATATTGAAGTTTTGTATTATATTTTAAATTACAAGTAAAAACTTTCCAAACAGCAGGAAAATAGTTCCAAAGTCAGATTTTGACCTTTATTCTTAGCTGTAATTTGAATGTTAATCCCAATATCACACTAAAAATGAATAGATAACTCTTAAATTTACATAACATAATATTTTGTATATTACTATTCCATATTCAAAACAAATTAGTTTCTGCACAGATTTTAATTAATTCCTTAAATTATTTATTCAAATAACTTAAAAATCAGCTCTATACTCATGCAAAAATTTTACACATATGACCCTCCTTAAGGATTGTCACGCACCTTGAAATTATTTGAAAAAATGATTTTTCTCATTCTGTACTTCCTTAAACAATAACATTTAAAAAATATGATCCTAAAATATCAATTTAATCTCTAAATTAATTTGAAAAATTATGTAATTTAAAAATTATTAACAAGCGAGACCATCTTCAAAATATTTTTTGTAGTGACCTTGATCTCTCAAAAACTGTTAGTCCTATTTTACAGATATTTGGAGTCAAAAATTGGAAATATTTTTTTATTCAAAAGAGATCAGCATTTTTCGCAGAATTAATTAACTTCAAAATGGAAAAATTCTAAGGAGTATATTTCCAGTGCAAAACTAAAATTCGTAAATATAATGTTACAGAGAGGAGTGTCATGATTGAGGCTCTATTCAAAAACAGACTGTCTTATTTCATTTTACAAGAACTTAGTAAAATGATGCAGAAACAATCAATTTTAGAACTTTTTATTTTAAAAATAATTTAAAAAAAGAAAATATTTTGAGTCTTGTAGGTGCATGTTACTCTCTTAAACTTATGCTTACATCTGGTATAACAAGTAAGCCAGAATAATAGGTATTTGCATGCTAAGCACTGCATTCAAAAGACTAATTATACTTCCATAATTTAGTAGAAAACAGATCCAGAGAATTAAAGCTAAACTTATATATAAACACCATTTATATCACTTTTTTTAAGTATAAAATTTCTTTATCTTAACATTCACCTCAGTAAATTCATTAAAAATTGCACATAAGGCACCTATACAAAATGCATGCACAAAACTTACTTCATATTATTAACATCTTGTTTAGTGCAATGCCTGAAAGACTATTAAACATGATGTAAAGAATCATGTAAAAGAGTTTTTCTGTATTCAAAATGTAAAAAAAGTATAACATGAACTAGCCCTAAGTGGAAAAATGATTTGACTCAAACTGGTGATGTCTGATTAGTTCTTTGGATGTTTTTAAAGTTAAAAATAAATCTATTTCTCTCCGTTATTTCCTCAGACTCTGAGGGTGTTTCTGCTTCAGAAGGAGCTTCAGATGGGGCTTCAGAAGGAGGCTCTGATGGGCACTCAGCTGCCATATATGGATTATTCAAAATGCTAGTAGTTTCAAATGTAGTTGGTGGATTTCTGATATAATTACCTGATTGCATATTCTCAATAGCTTTTCTAAGCTAAAGGAAAGAAATGACAAATTAAAACTTGCCAACATTTTATCCCCTTCTCTGTCGGATTTCCCCCCCTCGAGTTTCTGACCTAAAATAATATTTTTTTATTGCTGAAAATTAATATCTGTTCTATCCTAAATTGAAAAATGCAAAATATTTTTTTCAGCAAGCAATTTTTGCTTGACCTATTGGTGGTGCAATATGTGATGTCCTATCCACTGATCTCCAGTTTACTCTGCAATGCATTCCAGTTTTAACTTCGAAAAACTCTGATAACATATTTATTATTTCTATTGTTTTAAGGTGTTTAAGATAAATATTTGCATAAAATAATCATTAAAATTAGGTAATTATTTTAGAAAATAATTTTTCAACTTTACTGTTAAAAAAGCTTTACAATCAATCTTAGGGCATCAAAGCATAAGAATCACACCTATCACAAAACTATCATAACCATTTTGACATGCAACAGTAACACTAATGAAAGAGAAATTACAGAAAGTACAAAATTATTTTGATTTCAATTCCAGGTGGGAAATCTTTTCCGGAAAATTGCGATGAAAGTAGGACTAGTTGCGCCGTCTCTTAGCATTATTTAGAAAAACAAAAATAATTGCAGGATTTAATTAGATGTGTCAGTAGCGACAAATTCAATTTCAATGATGCAATTTTTCTCTTCGTTGCATGGTATGCAATGCCAACCATGCGGACAATAAAATGCCGAACTTATGAGGTGCGATGTCGACAGAGAAGGGGCTAAGTTAAGCAATAACTATAACTACTTTACTTAAAAACATTGTTTTGTTAATAATTTTAATAAAACTGAACTTTAAAATTAAAAAAAATGCATATACATAAATCATAATAATAGTGCAAAAAACCTACAGAATGTTCAATATAAAATGATTTGCTGAAAATATAGCAAAATTTAATCTGGTAATAAGCCAAGAGTATTTTTTCTTAGTATTTATTTTTAGCTCTTAATTTTTTTATATTTATGGTGTTTAATTATAAGTTTTTAGTATGCATTTTAGTATTCTTCCATCATCCATTAGCCAGGCATAATATGGCCTTCAGAAAAAATTCCAAAATTAAAGGATTCATAAGAAAACTTGCTGTTCCATAATTTACATTAAAACTAAAAAAAATTATTTTAAAACTATCATGTAGTGTCATTTTGTTCAAATACCCAGATAAAAGATATTTTTGGGTACAAAATGGGTATTTTAGGTATACATGCACAAATTTATGCAAATTCATACGTAAGTTAGAAGTGACGTGAGTTTTAAATTGGTATTTCATTTTATGTACTTCATTAAGACAATAAGCTCTAGTAGTATGAGAAAAGTTTCTAGTTTGTTTTCAATAAATAAGACAAATTATATACAATGCTTAAAAGTAAACTATGCACAATTTTTCTCCTATTATTTAATAAAAGTAATATTTTAAATTGGTATAAAGAAAACAACTAAAACAAATTTATAAATAAAAAAGGAAAAAAAGACAATATTGAATATATAAAAAGCACATTTATTATTATGTTTCATAATTTCTAATAATTTTAAAAGTTTCCACATTAACTTAATGAAAAAATAATCTACATTATCAGAAAATCTGTGCTCATTGGAATAATTCCCTCATAACAGAACTCTTGCACGCAATAGAATGCTCAAATTTACTGTTCCTACCAAATACAACATCTGTTTGAGAGTATTATTATAGAGATTATTATTTTAAACTGTGTTTTAATGTTTGAAATATTTTTCAAATATGATAAATTTTTTCATATAATTACAAAATTATATCTAAGGATTATAGAAAAATCATAACTAAAAATAAATAAAATGAAAATTTTTTTTAAGGGAAAACATATATACCTCTTTTAATGCTACCACTCCTACTAATCTACCAATTGCAGTAACATAGGCATGGTTGAGGCCCAACATTGAAAACAAGGAATGTACCTATTATAAAATTAATACATAGAATATATATGGAAAAAAAAGATTTAATAAATAATTGTATAAAGTAATATAATCAATACTAGTTTTATAAAAATAAAACTAATTTTACTTTAATAAGAGAAGTTCGTTCAACTAATTGAAAGGGTGCTGGATCAATGTGACATTTACTGAAATCTACAGGTGAGTTTAGTTGATCTTCTTCCCATGCCAATTGCTACAATAAAAAATTTAAATAAATTGAATATATCGCAAAAATTTTCTAGAATTAATAACTTAGAAAATTTAAGAGCAAAGTAATTGCACTACAAAAAATTGAACTTACTTCTTCTTGAGACATATCAATTACTCTCTCTTTAGGCTGAAACGAATATTAAATATGAGTAATATTAAATATGAGTAAAATTAAAGATGAGTAAAATTAAATACAAAAGACTTAATCACAAACAACCATCTAACGCAATATGCCTATTTTCAACTAAAATAGCTGTAAGATTGTTATATGATCAGTAAACAATTAGATTTAGGTTAATCTAGATGCAAACTGCATTCAAAATAATAAAACAATTCTTTTTTTAAAAATAATTTTAATAGGAAAACATTTTTGTTAAAGTTTTATTAAGTACATTGAGCAAAAGAAAAGTGAATCACCCCATATAACTTGTGATCCAATAATCGGAATTTCATTCACTCAAACTTTCATCTACAACTAGTTTGACAGGGTGACCTCAAATATCCTCAAATATAGTTTGAGAGGGTGACCTCAAATATATAATTAATTAATGTGAACTATATTTTAAGTTACAAAATCAGACACAAAAAACATACTTTCTCTAAATAAACATACTTTTTTGACACATTTGGATTTCCGGCCCTCAAAATTTATTGGTAACTGCAATCTGGGAAATATGGTTCCCATAGTTTGGTAAGGAAAGCAGTCCAAAGTTTGAACTCCTTAATGTTAATTTTACTTCTTGCCTGTTTCGCAATATCTTGAGAATTTTTTAGCAAATCAAAAAAATATTAAACACACTTATAAAACCTGTTTATCCAAAGATAATAACATATAAAAAAATAATTTTTAATATTAATTTATTATTTATTACTTCTCAAGAAGGGTTGATTTCCCAGGCGCTTTTTAACAATCAATATAAACAAACATCTCTTCATCTTCCCCTCTCTTAAAAAAAAAGAGGTCTTTTGACATTTTTTCCTTTTCTAGTGATTTACGCATTGAACCCATAAATAACCACAGAAAGGGAAGAGAAGATCTACCAAGACTGTGGAGTGACCATTAGTGACGCTCCTCCTTTGGAATGCAGGAAAGGAGGGACATTTGTTTTCAATAAAGCACAACTGAGTCCCCTCCCCCTTTCCTATGCAGCTGGCTAGTAAAAGAGGCATTTCCTGGAACCTTTTTATTAGAGTGTTAGGGAAAGAAGAGATACTGTGAAAAAGGGGTGGAGGGGCAGTCACTTTCAGTCACACAAGAAAAAATAAAGAGAACCCAATCAGCATGCCGCGCCTTCATGCTTGATTGATAGCCAATGATGGGAGAGAAAATAAGAATTTGTCACTTCCCCACCCTCAACTTGAATGACAAACAAGGAGGAAATGAATTTTTCTCCACCACCGACCCACTTTAATAAATGACAGCAATTTTCCCTTCTTGCTTGAATCCCTCTAGTTCAACATGACAGAGAGGGCAATTAATATTTTCATAAATTACAATTTTTTTTCATTTCTATATATTAAGCAATAATAATTTTTCTAATATTTTGTTTTTGATTGATTCGATATCATTCCAATACTAAAACATTATTGCCCGAAAAATAATGTTTATTTATTTTTTGCTTCTTAGATTTAGATCGTTTTAAGCTTTGTTTACGTTGGGGGTCTATTATACGGAAAAATCTAATATACGGACTTCAGGAAGTCCTCCCCCCCCAATTCCGGATACATGACTTTCCACTGTATTAATTTAATAGTAGTTACAAAATTTTGAATCATAGGGTATACACAATTTTACATTATTTTACTTATTAAGATTTCTATATTTAGACTAATTTTATAAGACAAAATACAAAATGGGAAGAATAGTTTCTGAGAAATCGAATTTTAAAGTTGTTAACATTTGATTTGTCAAGAACTATTAAATCTTTTCAGTTTTTATAAGAGAAAATTAGTCATAATGCTTTAACATGCTAAATATCATAATTAACACCATTTATAATTTCTATTTGCGAAATATTAGTATTTCATCTAAATTACTAAAATGTGTTTGAAGAAGTGAATACGAATGTGAAATTATTGGAGGAAAGTTTTAATTGGCTAATTGTATGATGCTCTGAAGAAAATCCCGTTCTTAAATTGATGCAAATAAGTAGATTTAAACAAATTTATGGAAAAACAATTCTCAAGCTATAGCAATGAAATAGATTACACAATAGTTTTATATAGATCACGCAATAGTTTCTGACAAATTACTCTTTAGTCTAGAAGGTTTAAGTGAAGAGAAATATTTACCATAAAGAAGCATAATGCAGTCATACGATTTAAAATTTAAACTTTGCATAGGCTGCTAGTTTTACTACTTTTTTCCTTTTTTTTATAACAAAACTAAAATAGTAAAGAAGATACTAATCCTGCAGTTTTAATAGATCATTTTGAATTTTAGCTTCAAGTTGCAAATAATTTGTGACATTTCCATTTAAAAAAATAGATAAAAAAAAATCTGGATACCACTTATTAAGATTTGCAAAAAGACAACTTGTATAGAGATTCCAAACCACATAATATACTTAAATAAGTACCAGAATAGTTGAAATCTCAATAGGCAACTAAAAATGGATTTTAATTTGGATTCTCAATTTATTTAATCAATGATTTAGCAAAAGTAAATAAAATTTAAACTAAAATATTGTTTCCTAGCTATTTAACAAATTACAAGAAAAAGCATAGAAGTTTTGATATCAAACATTATTGAAAAATAGATTGATAAAAATAACTTACAAACAATACTATAAAATAAAACATAACTATAAGAAAACACAATATATGTTACTAGTTAGTTCAACATTTACAAAGACAATCCGCTATATAATTTTAAAAGCAAAACAGAAAATTTTGAAAGAATTAGAATGTGGTCAGTCATAAAGGTTAAATTAGAAGATTTAAAATGACACAGAGCAAATAGAAGAATATATAAAAAAAAAAACAACAAAAAAAAAAAAAAAAAAAAAAACACTACAATAAAGCAATTACATACCAATTGCACTCTTTTAGGAATATTGGGAGTGGGAGGCCCACTATTATCTGACTGAAAGAAAATGTCAAAGACAAATTGTAGAATAGGAAAAGCAAGAACAAATAGAAAACTTAATATCAGGAATGATTATTTAGACTTAGTTTTACAGTAAACTATTTCACATCAAAAAACATTAAATGAACATGTTGTTTGTTTGTTGAAATGCAAGTACAGGTATAGTACGGCTTTCAGGAGAACAGCTCCAGACACCTGTCTCGCGACATGGCGGGAACTATGGTTACGTGGGTAAGTCACTTCTAATAGGGGTGTGGAGAGAAAGTGCCTAGTTATGTAATGATCTTAGCTTGGCACAAGTCAGCGAATTTTTGCTCCCCATCCCTAGTATTAGTGGCAGTCCTAGAGCCAAGTGATAGGAACTCGTCTTTCTTTTATTCTCTCGTTTTCTGACAGAGCAGCTTAGTTTTCAAAAGATTTTTTTTTTCGTGATCATTTTAATCGTTAATTATTTAATTGTAGTTCGTTTTACGTTTGTTTTAAGTTTTGTTTTTTTCATTTAATCGTTATTAATTTTATCTTGTTTGTTTTAATTTTTGTATTCATTAATTTTTTTTATTCTTAATTCTTGTTAGTTGTTTTTATTGTTAGTTATGCCTTTCATTTTTAAGAAAGCTTTTCTTGTTAAATATCAAAGATACCGCTCAGCAATTTGAAGTGAAGTTTCTTAACATTGGTATTCCTACTTTGCGCTGCATGAATACAAAGCCTGATATTTTAAATGTTTTCATATCTTCAGCGGTAATGCTACTTTTCTTTTCATTAAATTTATGATCAGAAAAAACTCTTCAAACTTCTTAGTTTCTTAACAAAACTAAATATTTTTTAAAAAGATCAAAACATTATAACTAAGAAGTTTATTATTTTTTTAATTTACTTTTTTCTTTTTAAATGTACGATATTACAAAAGTTTAAAGTAAGAACCACCACTATTATAAAATTTAAAATAAGAACAAAATTTTTGAAGCAAAAAGTTGCTCTTCGAATTGCATAATACATTATTCTAGTAGATATTATTTGAAAGAGTTTTTAACTTTTAAATTGATTAATTTAATTAATTTTTAAAATTATTTTAAATTTTGATTTCTTTTTCTTAGTTAGATATTTTTTAAAGCCTTATAGTACTTAAAATTTCATACATAAAAAAAAATTTAAGAAATAATTTTAATGAACTTTCTATATGAAATGTAAATAATTTATCCGATCATTTAGTAAAAGGTATTCAAAAGCTGCATGAAAATAAGATTCTATTTTATACAAACAAAAATTATAATAAAAAAGTTAAATACAAATTTGAAATTGAAAATTGCTTTTTGTTAAAACAAACGGCTAACTAATAATTATATAATAATGTTAATTTAATAATAAGTTTAGATATCAAAATCATTCATAGAATTTTAGTTCTTTATTTATCTTTGGAGTAGTAATAAAATTTAATAGATTTTAAACATCATTTCCGTCGAGCCATATTTTCTCAAATATATCAAGTCTTAGACAGGAATAAAATGACATGATGTATTTAGTTGTTGAAATGCTTATTCCATTTTTATGTATGTAACAACAATTAATAAATTAATCGCATGAAAAAAGAAAAAATACGTATAAGAAACCTAAATCAAATGCCTCTTGAATATAGCGATTAAAGAAAGATAGATATTTTTCTTTTTCTGAGAAAAAAATATTGATCGAAAAAGAGAAATAATCTCAAAAGTTTTGTCATGAGACAAAAGAGGTTGATTAAAAAAATGTTTTTAACCACCATTAAAAAAATTATTTACAGTAAATAAATAGCAGCTGAATTCCAAATAAATTAACGCATATCGAATAAAAGTAAAAATGAAAATACGGTTTCGTTTAAGCCTATATTATTTTTTCTCCCTAAAAAAAAAAAGCAAAACATTTTCTAAATATTAATTAAAAACTTTGAATAGGTCTCTTGAAAGCGGATAAACCAGCCAATCAGGTAGACCAATCGACTCCTTCATTCCTCCATTACACCCCCATTAGAAATGTTATCTCACTCGTTACCATAGCAGCAGACAGCCCCAGACTTTTTGGCGGGAGCTGTTCTCCTCAAAGCCGCACTATAAGAAGTTAGATTTTCTGAGTTTTAAGGAAAATGTGGATGTAAAAATTGCATAAAATTGTATGCATTTTGAAAAATAATCACAATGTTTCCTCCTCTGATGTGTTGACACAAAATATCTCCAACTGTAAACGTCTCATAGATATGAGTACTATTTCTTCTCCATGTGGTGATGCAAATGTGGTCAATCAAAAGAGTGCACATGAAAGTAACATTGTTTAAATAATTGACTCAAGAGTTCTTTTGTGTTGGGTTTAAAATCGCAAGGATATTGGTGTCAGCAATTTTACCTAACCACCCAACCCTGCTAATTTAAACTATCAACAGTGATCCAATAAAACAGTCAAATTCGGTTTGTATAATACCAAAGAAACTTAGAGCTATTTGATATAAAATTTTTACTATATTCATAAATTTAATTAATATGTATGTTCATTGTAGTCTACTTGTTAAGATTTAGTTCAGATAGTAAAGAAAGAAAAAAAAAAGCAATAATGCCAGTAAGCTCTAAGGTGCATGATTATATATCTAATGATATAATTAGTTATGAATCTAGTAGTTATAGAATTCAGCTAGTATACACTGGTGGACATATATTGGTTTTTGAAGTTTCTGAATTTTAGTCTAAAAATTTTTAACCTTTAGGATGCGGTTACTCAGGTGAAGAAATTCTCCTCTCTGTCCGGTGCTTTCTTGCAGAAATTCAGCCCGCCACTTTGTCAGTGGGAGGTAACTACTTTAACCACTTATGAATGGGAAACGTTTCGTTGTAATTTATATATCACTCTCCAAGAAGGGAGCAGTAGAGGGGTTGCAGCGTGCATCGTTATCGGCAAACATTTTGACTCAATTATGAATATTTTGGCATACTTTATTTGTAACGTGTAACACATTATGAGAAAAAGTTAAAATATAACTTTTTTTCTTCCATTTTTTTTTTTACAAAAAAACAAACATTTTCTCTATAATAAAACACACTCATATTTAAAAATTATTTAGAATTTTTTACTGATTTTTTTAAAAGCGTTTTTTACTATTTTTGAAAGATATAAATAAATTGTAAAATCTTAAACAAATTTATTCTGATAGTATAGTTTTTGGTTCTCTTAGAAATGAGATGCATCTGAAACTTCAAAAGTTTTTTTTCGAATATAATAGTTTATTTCATTTATCCGTTAAAATAATTTGGTCAAATGAAGATTTTTTTTTACACAAATTTTTTATACTAAATGAATTTTTTATCTTTCTTTGACCTTTTTTTTAAAATGTAAAGTCGCATACATTTCATTCATACAAAATTGTAATACAAATATTCTTCGAGACAAAAATTATATTTCAAGCAGATAATTTATAGTGTTATATCATGTGGTTTCTTGAAAGAAATTCATCCCGTTAATAATTTTTGAGTAAGCAAAATTTTTTTCTGTAAAAATATATTATATGTAAAATATATCATATATACTTTTTTAACTATATTATTTCTATTTCATTTTTATATTTACCTACTTTTATATATATATAAGCAGGGGCTGTCTCATTTTTAATTACTCCTAACAAAATTTCAAAAATCTAAAAGTTTCTGTACCTCCTTTAAAAAAAATAATAATAAATTTCGTCAAAACTAAATATTTATCACGTCACTTATTTTATGCTAAATGTTTCATATCATTCCCTATGCTACATCACTTAGCTTGGATGAGCTAATATTCAATTTCTATTGCTAAAACTTTAGTCATAGGAAACTGTAGATGCAAAATATGTTTCTAAAGAAAAGAAGTCATATTACATTTACTTAAATTTATATGCTTATTTTATATAAAAAATGTAAAAAGCTGGAAGAAAAGAAAAACTTTGGAAATTCCTCTGTGAAAACTAGTAATTAGTAAATAAAAGTTTAAGGGCAAAATATTTGTATTTTTGATATTTAAACTGACCTAACTTAATTTTTATTATAAATGCATCAAGTGTCCTCTGCAAGAGATAATTTTTTTTTTTATTAATAAAATTTCTTTTAATCATTAGCTGGAGAAACGTTCACGCTGAAAAGGTTATTTAAATTTAACTAAACACTTTATATATAAGTAACATATTTTTTGCTCAACAAAAATGCATACTTTTTTTCTTTTCATTTAATCAATAGTTGTAACCAGAGAAACAAAATTGAAAATTTTCGAGACCAATTTTTTTTCAATGAATAATATTGTACAAAAAAAGCTACAAACTTTTATATACATAAATTGTACTAACATTGAAATATACTGTTTAGATATGTCATATTACTTAAATTTTTAATATGAAAAATAATTAAAAATTTTCAGAAAGCTTTTTGTTTTGGTTTATTTTAGAATTACATCAAAAGTTTCATGCATGTATTCATACAAATTCATGAATATTTTACCAGAATATTTCTTTACATAAAATAATAAATACAAAGACTCTAAAAATATGTAAGAATACGCTTACAATAAATTTAAAGAAAAGCATCCTTTCCAACAAATATATTAAAGAATAAAAATATACTCCACGTTTCGATTAAGTTTATATCTGAAGCTCTTATTGTCAGATCTAAAAGTCTAATTTATTTTCATAATAATGTATTATATATTATTAAAAACAAAATAACACTAATTATCAGAGTTACTTATTTTAAACTGATTAATTTTCTAATGTTTTCCTTAAATTTATTTATTAGGCAAAAAGAAATATTTTTCCTAATTTTTTTTTATTTTTCTAAGAAGTTAGAAAAGTTTAGTACAAAATAAAACATCCCCAGAGCTAAAGTCTTTCACAATTTACACCTGCATGTGAAGATGAAAACTTTAAAGTCATCGATTTTTATCAGACACACCTATACAAGCTTGGTTGACAGTTGGTTGAAGGTAAAACATGCATTTCCGTTGATCATGGTGTGGTCCTTTCCTCGGGTATTGTGAACTAACTATTGTTAAGAATTTTAAAAAGGACAAACCTCAATATATATTATCAAGAAGACTATTTATTCTGACAAGATAACACCATACACCAAGAAATAGCACTTTGCATGTAGAAGTGGCAATACTTAATTAGTTTCGGTATCTTTTTCTTTTAGAGAAGAAATAATAATTTCATTATGTGAAAAGTAAGTTGCATGGCAACAAGCTGTGCTAGCCTCAATAGAAAGTTCATACAAACTTGAAAGAAATTTATAACATGACATATGAGATTTCTTTTGACGTCGCATACTTGAAAAGAGACAATAACGTGGCATACTTGAAAAAAGACACCTAGAAGGTAAACCTGACAAGAGGACATAGAATAATTGCTTGTTTCCATTAGGAAGAAATTGTTGGAAATATGTGAAAGTAAAGGAAATGCTAAAATTCAAAATGCAATTGTAAAAAGTAGACAGTCTAGCTAATAATTGATGAGGGGTTTGAATTTGCCAATCATACAAGAGTTAAAAAGAATGAATATTATATATCGAAAATATTTTTCTTAAATGGCATTAGAAATTTTAAAAAGAAATATAAAAACTTACACTGATTATGATCTTTGTAAGAGTACAGAATTTATTTTCATAAAAGTTAATACTTTTCTACACAATATAAAAAACTTGCATAAAGTAGAAAAAATTTTCGGTTTATTTTGTACAGTTTCTTTAGCTGTATTGAAAGAATAATATTTTTATTACAAGTTTAATGCAGGAACCAATATATTTTGAAGGATTTTTAAAAGAAATTAGATAAATATGTAACTTTGTTGAAAATATTTTTTTAAAAGAAATAAATTTAAAGAAGTACAAAACCTTTTTAAAAATGTAAAAAATATTTTTTCTTTTAATATTTAGCTGACTGCTGTTTAAAGCTTTATTAACTTACGCTATTATTTCCTATAATATAATGTTAGTCTATAATACATTTTTTTAAGTTTTGTAATATTTAGATATATAAAAAAATGCTCGATCTTAATTTTTTGAAATCTTAAAAAAAATTTAAGTTTTTTTTTAATCTTCAGTTTTTTAAAGTCTTATGATAAAGTTCAATTTCAAATATGTAATACTGCTTTTATTTTTATTGATTTTCAATTCACCTTAATTATATTAACTAGGATGTTTTAAGAAACATAGGAATTTCTAAAATATTTCATAACACTCTGGACCTTTTTTTTTCCTTTTGTACTATGTTTATTTTATTATCGATAATATATTAGATAAAAATATAAATCTAATAACTGCACAAGAAAGGATGTACTTAGATAAAATAAAGTAAACTATTTATAAATTAGTAACTAATTTCATCTAAATATACTTTATTCCGACTTTTTAGTAATTTACTTTCTTAAATTAAAAACTTGTAGTAACACATATTTTTATGTTTAGCAAGAAATAAAAATTCTTTATTTCAAGATTTTGTAGAAAATTTAAATTTTTGTTCGAAAAAAAAAAGACTTACATAGTTGAAACAAAGTTTATAAAACAATTAAAAAAATGAATAAATTCAAAACATCAAAACTTAATATACAATGATAATTATAGTAAATTTATAAATCCCCTATACACTTATTTCAAATTATGTTTTGTTAAACTCCTGTTTAACTGCTTGAACAAAAATTTCATTTTTTTCAAGTTTCAATATTATAAATAACATACTTATGAAAATCCAAATATTATAAAATAGAAAATATCTAATTGTAGACATCCGAGCTGGTCTGCAAGGAAGACAGAGGAAAAAACTGAAAAGACAGCTAAAGAATATTTGGCAAAATTATTTTCACACCGATGTTCAATATATGCCAATCTTCAATGCCAAACTTCACGAAACCATCCTACAATCCTCCCCTCGAAGCCTTAACAATAGAGGGGAACTACTTAAACCACTTATAATCAAGAGGTGAAGAGTAAATTTGACAGTGAAAGGGGAAAGAAATGTGTGGTACAAATGTTGTACCGAAACCGTCTTAAAATAAAATTATTTTTAGGGTCAAACTGTCGTACCCTCCGTCCCCTAAAGGTTAAAATATCCCTAATTTTAACCTGGTTCTTAAAAACCTACTAATTATTTAAATAATTAAATTTAAAAATAGATGTTCTTATATAAGAAAAAACTAGGGAGGGAAGAGTGAGGTAACATTGGGTGGTGGGGTGGAAAAACAGGGTTCTCATTCAATTTCAGAAAAAATCCCTCGACTTTTCCGGATATATCAGATAAATTTTAATGAAAATCCATCCATATTTTATCTATACCATGAAATTTTTCATTAGAAAACTTTTTTTCTTTGTAATATAATTACAAAAACCTATAGTAATCTTTTAGGTATCATAAGGGTCAAATGATAAATATATATTCCCGAAAATTCAACTGACCACCATTCCTCAGTAATAATTTTTTAAAAGGAATAATAGAGTGCTCATTACATTAATTAACCCACTTTATATTATATGCCTTAACCTGCGTACCAATCCTCATTTAGTGATCAATGGAGAAATTTAAGTTACAAATTTTGATCAAATCAATATTGTTACAAAATGCATTTACTCAATTAAACTAAAAAAAAAAAAAAAAAAAGGAAAAGAAACATAGATCAAAAAGAAAAATGATGTAAAAAATATCTCTACAAAATATCTCTATTTCATATGTGTATTTTTTTTATTTTGGCTTAGATAAGCATCTTTAAAAGTATGGAAAGACAACAAATTTAATATGAATGGCAGTTCTAGCTTTTATAAAAAAAGAAATATGAAAATGCCTACTTTGGTATTTTATATTAGGCATTTTATTTTCTCAATTAAAATCCTGATTATCCAAGTTAATCACCGGGACAGGTCGCACGGACAATCGCAAAACACAGATAATCCGAAAACTTCTTTTTAATAAAGAAAAAATCCATATCAGTACAAAAAATATAAAAATTACTGACATTTGCATCCTGTATAACATCAAACTAGGAATTTTTCTTTTAAAAAAATTTGTAATGCGCCACATATTGACACATATTTTACGAATCGTAGTAATGTCACCGTAATCAAATCCTCCTATACAATCTAATAAAGTTTCAACAGATTGTAGAGCAGCAGAAATTGTATTTCCCTCATTTATTACATCTTCATCATCAGTTACTAACATCACTATTTGATTTAACAGCATAACGATGCCTTCATCTGTCAAATACTGGAAGCCAGGCTCACATGCATCACTTTGAAATCAATTTTCTAATTTTTCTTCATCAAGAATTTCGAAACCTTAGATTTCTTTTGCTTGTTCAAGAATACTGTTATCATATTCTTCTTGAATATCTGAAGAAGATTACTCATCAAGTGGTATGATCTTTCTCCTTGATCGTGATAACATAGACGATTTTACCTTTGACCATGCTGCTGATATTCCATATACTGCAAACCAATAACGAATATTGCTTTCCAAAAATTTGGAAGTGTTATAAGTTCATGAATCAAATTTGTTTAATTTTGAAAATGTTTCTCTTTAAATTTTTTGTGCGACTCCGGAATGAGCACGGATAATCCGCACATGGATAATCGAGAGTGTACTGTACTTCTATTTGTTTGATGAAATGTACTACAACACTAATGTACTAAATTTAGAAATAACTTGTTTAAAACAACTACTTTGATATCTGGTCAAGTGCAAAAACTCAGTTCAGCAATTACAAAAATCTCAACTATAATACAGCAAACAATTTATTATTAATTCTCAGAGCATTTAAACAATACATGTGTTTACCTTTTCACTTGGATTGGCATCTTGTAGAGTAAGTGCTTTCCTAAATATGGCTTCGAAAGCAGCACGTAACCTAGAATCTGGTATTAAAATATAATAAATAAATAAAATAAAATAGACATATATTTTAAAGGGAACCCAAGGGTACATACAAGATGAATATATAAAATATTGTCATTTTATTTTATAAAATGTTAAAATATTTTTACAAATATTGAATAGATATTTTTTTATTCTTCTGTAAGTTACTAAAGCAATATGGCTAACATTAACGGAGTATATAATAAATGGAATAATCCTTTTCCTACAGAAGAGCAAAAATACTGCTCATAAATGCATAATTAAACAGTTGCAAAACATTTTTAATGTATATTTTCTATACTAAATTTAAAACTTTCTTAACTAAATATAAGAGAATGAAAATTACAAACAACATAGAACACACAGACTCTTATAAATGAACTACATAAGAGAACGTAAAATAGCTATTTATCACTTGTTATCTTGCATAAACTATGCAATTAATAACTTTTTTTACATTAAAGACATTAACAATAACAGTTTAAATGGCATTTAATAACATAATATACATTATAATAATATTTTTTCTAGTGCAATAAAAATATTGAGTACACAAATGAAAGATATATTTACAACAATATTTAGTAGCCATCTGGTAATATAATGTTATGTAACATTATAAAAAATGTCGAACAAAAAACTATCTTTAGTTTTAATTCATTCCTACTAAAAGTGAAAATAGGTAAAATGTACAGAAATCATTATACTACGAGACCATGTATGCAAAAATAATGGAAGTTAAAAATACTTGAGGTATATAATAAATCCTAAAAATAATTAATTACAAATTTACTCAAATACATAAATTTATGTACCAATTTCCAATTGTTCTAATCCATTTGCCTGGTTGATTTTATTTGTATTTGACTGATTAGGTTGGAATAATCTCATTTTAATAGCGCCCAGCCAATATTTAAAAAAAACTACTTCAGATAACATGATTACTTTTTTAATAAATTGAGAATAGACTTTTTAGAAATGAAAATATATGCAATGTTAAGAAATTACCATGAGCTATACTTGAAGTAATAGTAGAATATGGAGAATGCATAGGAGAATGCTTGAGGATTGACTTCTTAGGAGATGTTGGAGTCATAGGAGGAGATGGAGGGGGAGAGCCTCGAGATGAAGACTGTAATTGAAAAATTAATGAAATAAGAATGCGTCAAACACAAAAAATTCAGACCACAAACAAACCCTTGATGCAGACTGTAAATGAACTACATCAAAATAAAAATAATGTGTTGATAAAACAGCAATACGAGAGCAAGAGTTATTAAATAATTTTTTTATTAAGTTTCTCATTTTACGCTTTCTTGTAAATATACGAAACAAATATTCAGGTTAGTGCCAGCAATAAGGGCAAGGAATCTTTGTGCCTGAACTAACCAGATAAACCATCTCCTAATCTCCAAATTTAGAAGAAAAAAATAATATCTATAAGTATTTTAGAGGAAGACCATTTCAAATTTAATCATATCAATGGAAACACTATAACTTAATTTGAAATAAACCAAAGGGCTGAATTGTCAGAACGCAGTCTAAACTCGGTAAATTAAACCACACTTCCACGGTTTACGTAAATACGGTCTAAACGAAAAACTAGGCTTCATTGCTCAAACGCGGTTTTGCTGCGGTTTAACGAGACTGGAGCAAGACTGAGCTTATCGGATGTATATTTGCACCAAAATTTTGCCTGGTTGATAAATTCACCCAATCAGGTGGAAGGAATCGCATCTGTCACTATTTGGAAAAGTCTTGGGATGTTTTGTTTACATTTTGTAGATACGATTTAGGTGTGAAAATAAAGTTATAAAAAAAGATAAGATTGTAACTGCGGCGTTATTGATCCATTGATGTTTTTTGATCACGTTCAGTACTTGCTATGTTCTGGCCTGAGAGGTTGCTGTCTTATTTGATAATGTTTAATAAATATATTTTTAATGAAACTTGAAAGCTTTGCATTTCTTGAAAGTATGAGAGAAACATGGTGTCAGCGTGTATGCTTGCCTAAATGTATTTGAGAGGAACTTAGTGTTCGTTTTTCGTTCTAGTTTCATTCAGAACTTAGTGTTCATAATAAAAGTATGGAAACGCTTAGGTCTCCAGGTGAAATAAAGTTTACTTCAGGTAACCTTTCAGAAATATGGACGAAATGGAAACAGAAGTTTTTTAACTATCTAATAGCGTCAGAAAAAAACAAAAAGTCAGACCAGATAAAAATAGCCATACTTCTCAATGTACTTGGGGATGAAGCAGTGAGTATATTTAATACTTTCAAGCCTGGTCCAGATAAAGATGTAAAGAAGTTTGAAGACGTTGTTGAGTTATTTGAAGAATACTGCATGCCAAAAAAGAATGTTGTGTTTGAGAGATTCAAGTTTTTCTCTTGCATTCAACAAGAAGGGCAGCAGGTAGACAGCTATCTTACTGAACTGAAAACGCTAGCTTCCACATGTGGTTTCGGCAGCCAAGAGTACGACTCAATCCGTGACAGACTGGTACTTTGAATTAGAGAAAAAGCCCTCCTAGAAAGACTACTCCGAGAGACTGATTTAACATTACAGAAGGCAGCTGATTTTCTTAGAGCAGCGGAGACCAGTAAAGTTCAACTGGAAACTGTTACTGCAGCATCTCAAGTGCATGAAATTAAACGAAATCACCCTAAAGCAGCAGTTGTGCAAAAAAGCCATAAAAGTGATACCTTTAAGTGCTATCGATGTGGTAAACAGCATGCAAAAAAGAGTTGCCCTGCATTTGGCAGGAAATGTGCAAAGTGTAAACAAAAAAATCACTTTGCAGCAGTGTGTAGAGCAACAAAACCTACCCCAAAAAGTGTTAACCAAATTGAAAATATCTCTGATAATGCTTCTCTGTTTATAGATAGTGTGACATTTGGAAAGTGTCATGTCAATGATTCTGTTATACATGATAAAAACTTTAGTGTACATAGTTTAGAAAATGTCTGGTTAACAAAAGTTGAAGTAGAGGGTAATGAAATAGAATTTAAACTCGATTCTGGTGCAGAAGCAAATATATTGCCACTTACTGTAATTAATAGCATGACATTATCTATTGAAAAAAAATTGATTGATACGAAAGTAACATTGTTGTCGTATGGTAATTTTGAGTTAACACCAAAAGGTGAAATTGATTTGAAATGTGTACATGGTAGAGATGAAGTCTTTTTGAAATTTATTGTTATCGATGTAACATCAAAACCTATTTTGGGTCTGAAAGCTTGTCAGATGTTAAATTTAATTAAGAAGGTGCATGTGATAAATTCTTTTGATAGGGAAAGTGTAATTAATAGGAATATTGATCTTTTTAGTAACTTGGGTAGATTCCCAGGGGATCCATATCATATTGAATTAAAGCCTGATGTAAAACCAATAATTGATGCACCTAGAAGGGTACCATTAGCCATTCTTGATAAATTAAAAAGTACTTTTGATAACCTAGAAGCAAAGGATATAATTAGAAAAGTAAATAAACCTACTGATTGGGTTAATAGTCTTGTGGTTGTGGAGAAACCTAATGGGAATCTTCGAATTTGTCTTGATCCGAGGAATTTAAATAAAAGTATAAAAAGGGAACATCATATCATTCCTACGGCTGAAGAGTTAATTAGTAGGTTAGAGGGTAAAACTGTATTCTTTGTCTTGGATCTTAAAGATGGTTTCTGGCAAGTGCCGTTAGATGATGCGAGTGCAGATTTGTGTACATTTAATTCCCCATTTGGCTGTTATCAGTTTTTAAGATTGCCGTTTGGTATTATATCGGCACCTGAAGTTTTCCAGAAACGTAATGTACAATTATTTGATGATATTGAGGGAGTAGAAATCTATTTTGATGATATCATAGTGACTGGTAGAAATAATATTGAACATGATGTAGCACTTAACAAGGTTTTTGAACGGGCAAAACAATGTAATATAAAATTTAACCCTGAGAAATTTCAGTATAGGGTGAGTGAAGTTAAATACGTGGGACAAATAGTGTCTAAGGAAGGAATAAAAGCAGATCCACAGCATATAAGAGCAATAACTGAAATGGAAATTCCAACTGATAAAGATGGTGTGAGGCGATTTTTGGGTATGGTAAGCTACCTCTCAAAATTTATTCCTAATGTATCAACAATTACTTCTCCTCTTAGAACTCTTTTAAGGGATAAAGTTGAATTTAATTGGCAACCTGAACACAATATTGCTTTTAGTAAGATTAGGGATTTGTTGAGCTCTTCCTTGGTGTTAAAAGTGTTTAATAGTTCTAAACCTAGTATAATACAATGTGATAGTTCCAAAGATGGGATTGGGGCATGTCTTATTCAAGAGGGTCACCCAGTGTCTTATGCTTCCAGAAGTCTCACTGAGACTGAGCAGAATTATGCTCAGATAGAGAAGGAGATGTTGGCGATTGTTTTTGCTGTACAAAAGTATCATAATTTTGTGTATGATAAAAAGTTTGTAGTTCAAAGTGATCATAAACCTTTAACAAGTATTGTTAAAAAGCCAATGTATGCTATATCCTCAAGGCTACAAAGGATGCTTCTTAAATTGATAAAATATCAATTTGAAATTGTGTATGTAAAAGGGAGTGAGATGTTTTTAGCTGACACTCTCTCTCGAGCCTATATAAAAGATAAGGTAAATGATGACCCTGATATGCTTAATGTTGTACATACTGTCAAACAACTACCAATAAGTAAGAGAAGAGTTGAACAATTTATAAATGGTATAAAGTCTGATCCAGTGTTAAAATTTGTTTATGATTATTGTGAAAAGGGTTGGCCAAAAGAGGCACAAAGTGTTCCTCATGAAGTAAAACATTACTTCAAAATTAGAAATGAATTGTATTTAGAATGTGGGTTGTTACTTAAAGACTCAAAAATAGTTGTTCCATTTTCTCTTAGAAACGAAATGTTATCATTAATACACGAGGGACATTTTGGTATTGAGAAAAGCAAAAACCGAGCTAGGGAAGTGATGTATTGGCCGGGTATGTCAAAAGACATAGAGTTGTTAGTTTTAAAATGTGAAGTTTGTCAAAAATTTCAAAAGTCTAACGTTAAAGAACCTTTAATATCTCATTCATTACCTACTAAGCCTTTTGAAAAAATAGCGATAGATATATTGGACTTTCAAAATGTAAGTTATTTGGTTGTAGTATGTTATTACTCTAAATGGATTGAGATGATTAGGCTAGGTAGTAAAACAATTGCTGATATCAGTAAAAAACTAAAATCTTGTTTTTCACGATATGGAATTCCATCAATTGTAGTAAGTGATAACAGTCCCTTCAATAGTTATGAATTTAAGAGCTTTGCAAAAGAATGGAATTTTGAGTATATTTTTGCAAGTCCACGATAGCCTAAAAGCAATGGCATGGCTGAGAGTGCTGTTGGTATTGTAAAAGCCATTTTGAAAAAAGCATTTGAAGATCAAAAAGAATGGGTAGTTGCAATTATGGAATATAGGAACACTCCCATTTCAGGACTAAATTTATCTCCTGCTCAGTTACTATATGGGCGCAGGTTAAAAACTAAAATTCCAATTCACAATAAATTGTTAAATGTTGAAGTTTTTAAAAACATTGAGGAACAGCTAAAGCAAAAGCAGAATCGGCAGAAACGTTATTATGACAGGGGTGCACAAAAGCTCAAACCACTAAAAGTTGGTGATGTAGTGACAGCTTATAATTTTAATAAACATGTTTGGGAACCTGCCAGGGTTATAGAGAAACATAAAAATCCTAGATCTTATATTATTAAAACGAATTTAGGTAAAACATTGGTAAGGAACCGCATACATTTAAGACCTACTATGATTAAATTTAAGTCTGCAGTAGTGCCAGACTTTGAATTCCCTGATAATTCTGTATCTAGTTCTGGTGAAACAAATTCTTTGGTAGTGCCTCAGAGAAATAACTCAAGTAATCAGTATCAAACAAGATCTGGAAGAAGGGTCATTAGACCTCACTATTTAAATGATTTTATATGTAATTAGTATTGTATTTAATTTGTGTCTGAACTTTTAAAATGCATATAATTAATTTTAATCTCACTGAATTTAAATATCTTCAGGGAGGGGTGTCAGATATATGTTTTAACTGTGGTTGTAACTGCGGCGTTATTGATCCATTGATGTTTTTTGTTCACGTTCAGTACTTGCTATGTTCTTGCCTGAGAGGTTGCTGTCTTATTTGATAATGTTTAATAAATATATTTTTAATGAAACTTGAAAGCTTTGCATTTCTTGAAAGTATGAGAGAAACATATTTCGATATGGAAGTAGTAGCTATTTATAAATTTTTGCTCACATAGATAATTTTAGTTACTGATAAAATAGCACAGTACATGATATGTATTGAATGGTTAATTTTTCTGTGCTCGAAATTTTTTCTTAGCAAGTTCTATGCTCTGTTCAGTGAAAACTGATAGTAATAATAATCAATCAAGTTTCTTACCAACATACTTGTTATTAACAATTTATCTGTGAAAATTTTCTTAGCAAATTTTATACTCTGTTTATAGAAAAATGATGGTGGTTGCAAACTTAAATATTTGCTGTTTTTTGTCCTGATAGCTTATTTTTTTCAGTTTCTGTTAGAATTTACGATTCTTTTCATATTGACTTCTAGTTGCCATAACTTTGGTACCAATCAGTTAAATGTATTATGTCAGGTTGCTTTATTTATACTTTGGTGATCTGAAGACATGCCATCACAATTTTGATCCTCTGTAGAGGGAATGGCTCCCCTGATTTGGTAGCCCAACCTCCCGCTTGCGAAGTCTAGCACTTCAAGGTAAAACAGTTTTATGAGGACCGATACATACCCTCAGTCCCTACGCAGGCTGATCAAAGTGGTTAATCATCCACTTACTGACCGCAGCCAGTGGTGCTTGACTTCAGTGTTCTACTAGTAACTGTGTCTTTATGATCAGTTCACTGCGGGACTAATAGAGATGAAAAAATAAGCTTAAGAGTCTAAATTTGTATTAAGGAAAAATTGTATAATATAAGATTTTATTCTTGCTATTCAAGGGCATGCACATTTTAGAAAATTTACTTAAAAGCATAGTTGGAAACTATTAATAAGAGAGGAAAATCATTTGTATGTATTTAAAAATGAATGGAGTAAGCTTTTGTGAACTTTAAATTATTATTATTTTTTTTTTTTTTTTAAGCAGCACTTTTTATTACTCACATGCTTAATAACTTTTTCTCAGGCTTACTAACTTGATTCACTACTAAATTTATCACCATGCTGATATCTGTAATTTTTTATAACATATAAAATGTTATATATTATATACATACTATATATATAACACAGATTTTTTTTAGCTGCATTATAATTTAACTGCATTATATTTTTTAAATTGCATTATAATTTTTAATTATTAAACAATAAAAAATAAGCATTTTTT
The DNA here is from genome assembly GCA_949128135.1 of Parasteatoda lunata. Classification (NCBI taxonomy): domain Eukaryota; kingdom Metazoa; phylum Arthropoda; class Arachnida; order Araneae; family Theridiidae; genus Parasteatoda; species Parasteatoda lunata. The sequence continues at coordinate 4,728,450 of OX421980.1, read as the reverse complement.
GTTCAATAAATAATTTTTGTAGGAATAATATTTTTACTGTAACATAAACCAACATGAATAATAATATTATGGTGTTTAATTTTTAATTCCATGGAATGAAGTTATTAAGCCAGCCAATGTCACATATCTGTTGTCTTTTATCATTGACTACATACAAAGTTAGTTTCTCATATTTTTTCTTTAAATATATCTCAAAAATGTAGAATAATAAAAACATGAGCAAGCCTTCCTTTATTAGGGAATCAATAAAATTATATTTATTTAAAACAAGCTCTCTTCAAAGAATCATGTTGTGACTTTCACATGCTCAGTTGCAAAAGTATAGAAAAATTGAAATTTTAAAATTCATTTGGCACTCTAGTTGGCCTGATAGATCATGTTACGGAAATATCCCTGAATTGTGTTAGTTCATTTAATAGTCTATTTTCCCTTAACAGACAACTGCTCTCTGCCACTCTTACAGGGCAAAAATCATCCTGGTTATTGACAATATACACAGGAAAAAAAATTTAATGCAACCTATTTGTCAAACTTAGTTGATAATGCCAAGACGAACCAGTTTTCAGCATCTTAAATGACTTTCAGTCAATTAAATTTAAAAAATGAAAATGTGATTTAACATAGCTCAAAAAGCAGTCCAAAAAATTTTTTTGGTATGACATGAACGAAAAATTATTGCTATCTCATATTGCGGTAATGAAAAATTCTTTTTCTATCTAAGCTGTGCTAGAAACATGCAAATAAAAATTTTAGAAAATTCTATTAAATTAGTCTATTTAAGTAAATATCTTTGCACTTACTGTTACAAAAATACAAATAAAGTCTTTAACAAATAAATTTTTGCTTATATTTTTTTTATAATTTTGTTGAAATAAAAAATATTTTGACCAATTCATCACCATTATCAAAATAAAGTGAAAAGCGGCTGTGAATTTTTTTTTACACAGTTTTTTTAGACCTTCACCCTGGAACTAGCATTTATGCAGTTAAAATTTATAAAAATGACAATTATAACATGCATAGTAACTTTAATCCATGGCATGAAGTTGTCATTCTCTGACATAGAACATTTTAGTAAGTGAAGTTTTTTTTCTTTTTTTTTTCAGTGCTTTAGAAAAATGTAGCAAACAAATCAAAAAAGATAAATTAATGTATGTGCTTTGAAAATCAGTTGACTGCTACTCAAAAACATATGTTAAGAGGTAAGAAATTTTATAAATAAATGAAATTCCCCTCTTTAACATAATATAATCAATGTTTGAAACTATCAAATAAAGTAAATAATAATAATTCTTGTCAACATGTAAAGAATCCAATACTCTTTATTAACAATAGCACTATTTTAAGATCAGTAATTGGTCTATTCAAACATTCATGATTTTTAATTAAAAAAAATAATATTGCTTTATTTAATCCTTAAATTTGTAATTTCGTATCCCTCGCATTTTATTATTCCGAAAAGATCTATCTCCTGAGTGGTTGAATATAATATACACAATCACTCAAAAAGAAAGCCCCATTCAGCAAGTGAGATATTTAATTATCTCAATGTTTATTTTCAAGAAAACAAAAATTACTGAATAGTATACTGTCAATTTAGAACAAATCTCGGAGAACCAAAAGATGCATTCCTTCATAAGATTTTATAAACACTTTAAAAGATACAGAAAAAAATATATGCATACAAAATTATATTATGATTTCTCAATAATGTGCACGCATTTATATTTTAAAACAAAACAGAACTAATAATCTACAAAAGCGAGATTGACGTTCTCCGATTGTTAGCAGAAGATCGATGTTTAAAACTCGTCTGCCTGGTTTAAACCTACCTCAGACTAGGTTTAACTTAGACAAGGCTGAACTAAATCTTTAGAACCGTGTTTTTCCTTAAACTTCGTTTCTGCAATGCAGCTTGGTTTAACTTCGCGGTTTAGACCAGGTTTAAAGTTAAACTTCGTTCTGACAATTCAGCCAAGAAGTTTAATTTCAAGATTGTAAAGTTCAAAAAGTAAATATACTTAACAATTAAAGTACTTAATGATTTCTATGATGCTTTGAAATGGTTAGACTTTTGTGTACGTTTAAAAAAATGTTACCCACAGTATTTTCACAATAGATAAATATTTTTGTCAAAAAGCAAGACAGCTATTCAGTTTTAAGATATTTGAAATAAATTGGCATAAACAAAAGAGAAAAAAACATGTAAATTAGGAACGTTTATAAACAAATAAATACTTATAAGGAGTAACTCACATTCAGCCCCCCCTAGAGTAAGAGAAAAAAAGGAGGGGAAAAAATTAAAAATAATTAATTAAAACAGAAAGAAAATGTACTACTGAAATAAAGCTACTCCTATTAATAGCAAATACATGCGCCATATTAATACTTGATTTGAAATAAGCAATACCCAGAGCCATTTACTAATCCTTGGAGGATAGTAACACCATTATCCAAGCATTTAATAATGAGAGTCTTTAACTTGGTCCCAGACTGAAACGTCCAGCCATTGGCATATACAGCCCAACTGGGAATACACCCTCACGTTTTTATAGAGAATGAGATCAGGGGAAAGGGCAGGCTATTCCATGACTTGCAACCTATTGTCACTAAACCATGAAGATTTTGCATTGAAATAAAGCTGTTTTCATGCTGGAAAATTCAACTTGGTCAAAAAGTCACTTTGTAAATGGCAGTATATGGGTTTTTAACAATTTTTGATAATCAGTACATTTTAGGTGGCTGTTTACCTGGGCCATATGAAGTTTACCACAATAGCCATCATCGTGTTTCCCCTTGTTGTCTATTTAAGATTTCTTCCTTTTCCCCCTTTTTTGTTTTTTAAAATTTGAAAAGCAATTACCAATATAAAAGAATCAAACTTGATTCCATATTGAAGAATAGAAAATAGAAAGAATAGAAAGAATAAGAATAGAAAAGAATTTGGATAGCCCAGATGATTCAGATTTTATTGCATGGCATGATATAACAAAAAAAAAAAATCTTTTATTTCCCACTATGCAGCAAAGTGGATGCTTCTGGGAAAACTTTGGCTATGGAGGTTAACTTAAAACAGTTTTTTCTCAAGTCCCCATGGAGACTTTAGATTGCAAAAAAAAAAAAAAATTAGAAATCTATATATTGCCAAACTACCATTCACACAGAAAATTAGTGGCCCAAGTTGGTTTTTCTAGCAAGACAGTACCTCATATTCATGTAGCAACATCTTCAAGGAGATGGCTTTTGAATATGAGGTTGCATGAGGAGGAGAATAGCCCGCCTTTTCTTCTGATCTCAATCCGCAAGAACGTGTGATAGGGTATCCTTACAAGGGCTGTTTGTGGAAAAGACAACCAATTTCAGTCTGTGGCAACAATGAAAGCTGTTATTATTGAAACCTAGGATAGTGTCCTCCAGTGATTAGTATATGGTATGGCATTATCCTATACTTCGAATAATACATAACGTGGTGGATATACCGTAATTTCGCGGAGATAGGCCGCAGCGTTATTGATTTAAAACTTGAAAATTCAGTAGGAAGGCGTATCTAACGGGGCGGTCTATATAGTATTACTTTTTTTTTCTTTAAAAAATTTTGCTTTTTAGAAACCCCACTGGAAATTTCATCATCATTTTTTCCACCTGTTACTGTGTTTTTTCATGCTTAATGTTATTCCAAGGAATGCGCACTTGGAATTTTCCCCTCCCCACAGTCCCCAATCTTTTCTTGGAATCACTTTCTGGAGACCACTATCCACAAGAGAACAAAGTCTCTCTTTCCCTTCTGCCATATGAACAGCTGTTGAGTGTAGGAAATGGGCGTGGAGTGGAGAAGCATAAATCAGAAAGGAATGAATGATTGAAATCAGGGTGGGGGCAGTGATAACCTCAACTGTAAAACAAACACCCCCCCCTTCGTTTTTTCCAGGAAATATGTCTCTTCCACTTGTCATGGATGCCTCTCTCCACTCCCCTTTCTTCTTCAGCTGGTTGTTAAAAATATGTGATAGTTTGATGAATAAAGGGTGCTGATGAGCTTGGAATGACCTTCAATAATCTTACAATTAGAATGTTCAAAAAGAATTTCAAACTTTCAACTGAGGGTCAGTGAAGAGGGAAAAAAGCAAAGTGTGTAAGAATTATAGACAGGGATAAAAGAAAGACCGTTCAGTTAAAAAAAGAAACCTGATTTGAAAAGTGAAAATAGGGGGAGGAATTGCTAAAAATAGAAACTTGTTTTAAATGCTTGGGAGAGTGCTTTTTATTTATTTATTTTTCATTGCTCATATTTCTGTCTGATTTTGATCATCTTCATCAGCTTATTATTATTTTTTTTATCTTCAATTCTGATGCACTTTGGATTCATTAATATTTTTCTGTCATTAATATTTTGTTTTGTTTATACTATTTTCGTTTTGTTTTAACATAACTTGTATTTAAGTTATCCATTTTAAATGCCTCCCATGAAGAGGAAAAATTATACCTCTGCATTTAAGCTGTCAGTAATTAAAAGATAAAAAGAAACTGTGATAAATGGCTTCAAAAAAGCGGAAATAATTCCGGGACAAAATGAAACTGAAAGTGTGAGTGACGGAGATTAACCCGAAATAAACAATTAACTAGTAAACCTAATTTGCTCTGATACAGAGAGTTCTGATTTGTAGGGACTTTTAAGTGCAGTGATATGAATATATAGTGATAGGTGATATCTAAATAATTTATTCTTAAGTTTTTCTTTGAACAAAATTTGTTTGGCTTTATCGTTTATTTCTAAAACAGGATTTTGAATTGTTGATTTAAAAGTAAGATCGTTTTATTTTTAAATATTTACATACTTATTTTAATGGTTTTTGATATATTAATTATTTTATTTATATTTTAATGGTTACTTCACTTTAAAATTAGAAAATGCTTATTTTTACTTAGAAAGTTATTGAAATCTATTTTATATGCTAGGATTGTTTCTATTTTTTTTTTTCTTTTTGTATATTCAATATCCTTTTATTGGTTTTTATTTAACTATTTAAATTATATACATATGCGTAATTAGAGCATGTGTTAAGTCTTTAATCAATACCTGTGTTAAGTTCAAAATTCGTAAATTGTTAGAAATTCGACGCGGCGTGTCCGGTGAAAAGCTTATTTCTTTCAGCCAATTTTTGAGGGCATGGCGTATATACCAGGGCGGCGTTTCTCAGCGAAATTACGGTATTGGCTATTATCAGTAGTGGCTTTATTTTAGAAGAACACTTTTTCCTTTTTACATACAACTTTTCCTGTTGGGCAGAAAGTGAGTTGTATATCTGTATCAATATATAAGCTTTCTTAATAAGTTCTAATTGGGTTTCTTTTGGGTGCCTAGTTAGGAAACAAAGCAAAGGTGGCTGTTTTTCAGTAGAATACATTTTATGAATTATGTATTTCTCTTCATCCTTTTAATGCTTAATTCCATAAAAGTAGAACAGTTAATAGGAATGATGTTTTTAGAAAGAATTTAATTATTATTATTTAATTTAAAAGAGATATATTATTAAAAGACCATTAAATTTCATCATTGAATGAATATCAAAAGTTAAAATTCATTGATGAAAAATATTACTATGATGCAGCATTTTTCAAAAGCAATTAATACGTGCAACAGCCAAAGAAATTTCTATCACTTAGCAGTAGTACAACAGATACAAATATTTTGTACAAACCAGCTTTGAGATGCAATTATTCTTAAAAGAGTTATATAAGTTTATTTTACTTCCATGTGTCTTTATTTTAGATTTTTTAAACTTAACAATGAAAAAATTTTAATAGATTGTGATAAACCTTATTTTCAAATAAGCACATTAAATGACAAATTATCCTCATGTGGCAAAGACAGTGCATAGGAAAAAAACTGATATATTAAAGTTAAAAGTAAGGTAATTTTCAACCAAATAAGTTCTGGATGTTTTCATAAATCTAGAAATATGCTAGTAACTAAGAGATATACAGCTTGTTATAAACATCATATAAAAACTAATGCTTTCATATTTTTAAGAAAAGAAATGAGCAATAAAAAGAAAAAGCAATATTAAGTTTTTTTTTTTACTCTATGGACATTTTTTACTCATATAACTCTTGGACAAGTTTCCTTCATGTGGCTAAACATGGGCATAGTTGGCATGGGGGACAGTGGCTATATGCCCCCTTAATACTTAGAAATCTCTAAAAAAAACCTCCCAAAATATGCAGCATCTGACGGGCACCAAATTTAAAAAACATTTATTGGAAAGTAACCATTTATTAAAATTAATTTAATGTATTGTTTTAAAACTACTAATTTTTCTAGTTTTTAATTTTTTGAAAACATTTTAAGGGGATAATTATGTTTATTTTTTCTGTTTACCAAAAATAAAGAGGTTTTGTTTGCTCCAGATATCAGGAGAAAAAAACAATCATAAAGGCTTGAATTAATTGTCTGCTTCAAGAAGCTACTTGGGTATTCTTCACCTACCTCAGCGGTGTTGTTAAACAAACAGGTGAAATATATTTGAGCTGATGGCTATTTCCCTAACAGGGTGGCTAATTGCTAATTAGGACTTTGGGAATTGCACATAGGGGATCACCAGTTTCTGCAGACTCCAGTTCCTCTTCACTGCGATTTAAAAAAGAAATTATTTTGTTTGTAGCATTTTAACTTACTTTGATTCGTAGCGAAAACATTTTTCATTTAAGAAACATTATATTCTGTTTAAGGCAAGTGAAATTTTTTCATTTACGGAAACTCTAAACCTGTATTGTTTGGTTAAAATAGGTAATTGAATACAATTATAAAATTGTTGAAAAACCTACATTTTCATTATTTACAAAAATATGAGTAAAAACACGCTGCGCCGAATTTTTAACAATTAACGAATTTTGGCTTAACGCAGGTGTTGATTAAAGACTTAACACATGCTCTAAATACGCATATGTATATAATTTAAATAGTTAAATAAAAACCAATAAAAGGATATTGAATATACAAAAAAAAAAAAAAAAATAGAAACAATCCTAGTATATAAAATAGATTTCAATAACTTTCTAAGTAAATTAAGCATTTTCTAATTTTAAAGTGAAGTAACCATTAAAAATATAAATAAAATAATTAATATATCAAAAACCATTAAAATAAGTATGAAAATATTTAAAAATAAAATGATCTTACTTTTAAACCAACAATTCAAAATCCTGTTTTAGAAATAAACGATAAATCCAAACAAATTTTGTTCAAAGAAAAACTTAAGAATAAATTATTTAGATATCACCTATCACTATATATTCATATCACTGCACTTAAAAATCCCTACAAATCAGAACTCTCAGTATCAGAGCAAATTAGGTTTACTAGTTAATTGTTTATTTCGGGTTAATCTCCGTCACTCACACTTTCGGTTTCGTTTTGTCCCGGAATTATTTCCGCTATTTTGAAGCCATTTATCAGTTTCTTTTTCTCTTTTAATTGCAGACAGCTTAAATGCGGAGGTATAATTTTCCCTCTTTATGGGAGGCATTTAAAATGTATAACTTAAATACAAGTTATGTTAAAACAAAACGAAAATAGTATAAACGAAACAAAATATTAACGAAAGAAAAATTTTAATAAAACAAAAACGCATCAGAATTGAAGATAAAAAAAAATATAATAGTAAGCTGAGGAAGATGATCGAAATCAGACAGAAATATGAGCAATGAAAGAAAAATAAGTAAAAAGCGCTCTCCCAAGCATTTGAAACAAGTTTCTATTTTTAGCAATTCCTCCCCCTATTTTTGCTTCTCAAATCGGGTTTCTTTTTTTAACTGACTCTGCCTAGGATGGTCTTTCTTTTATCCCTGTCTATAATTCTCACACACTTTGCTTTTTTCCCTCTTCACTGACCCTCACTTGAAAGTTTGAAATTTTTTTTGAACATTCTAATTGTAAGATTGAAGGTCATTCCAAGCTCATCAGCACCCTTTATTCATCAAACATTCACATGTTTTTAACAACCAGCTGAAGAAAAAAGGGGAGTGGAGAGAGGCATCCATGACAAGTGGAAGAGACATATTTCCTGGAAAAAACGGAGGGGGGAGTGTTTGTTTTACAGTAGAGATTATCACTGGCCCCACACTGATTTCCACCATTCATAGCTTTCTGATTCATGCTTCTCCACTCCACGCCCATTTTCTACACTCAACAGCTGTTCACATGGCAGAAGGGAAAGAGAGACTTTGTTCTCTTGTGGATAGTGGTCTTCAGAAAGTGATTCCAAGAAAGGATTGGGGAGTGTGGGGAGAAGAAAATTCCAGGTTTGCTGACCATTCCTAGGAGTAACATTAAGCATGAAAAAATACATAAAAAGCACAGTAACAGGTGGAAAAAATAATGATGAAATTTCCAGTGGGGTTCCTAAAAAGCAAAATTTTTTAAAGAAAAAAAAAAGTAATACTATATAGGCCACCCTGTCAGATATGCCTTCCTACTAAATTTTCAAGTTTTAAATCAATTACGCTGCGGCCTATCTCTGCAAAATTACGGTATTTACTATATCATGAAGTAGCCGAAAAAAAGTTTTTTTTTGTATATCAAAATTGTTTAGGTAAGAATTTGCTTCTTAAAATCTAATTCTTATTTTTTAAAAAATAAATAAAATCTGTTTTTAAATTATCATTGATTACAGAAAAATCAGATCTACTATTAACCAAATAATCCTATCCTACATCAACCATATAAGAAATATTAGCTGTATTATTAATTTTTGTTAATAAGGAGCTCTATCCCCTGTTTGTTAACACCCATCAACAAAAAAACTGCTTGAGCAGTTTTCTTATCAGACTGCTTCGCTCACTTATTTCATTTCTCTGACCTGGAATGACTGATATAGCTGCAAAGAAGAACATCAAGATATAGCTGATTGAAATCAGTCATTCATTGCATGCAAGTCTAAAACCTGTAAATTAGAAATCTTTAAATATTCAGCAGCTGATATTCATTTATGCTGTTTTAATTTTATATCTTAACTACAGTGGAAAGTCGCGTATCCGGAATCGGCGGGACTTCCCCAAGTCCGTATATTCGATTTTTCCATATAATAGACCCCCAAGGTAAACAAAACTTAAAATGATCTGAATCTAAGAAGCAAAAAATTAAACATTATTTTTCAGGCAATAATGTTTTAGTATTAGAATGATAACTAATCAATCAAAAACAAAATATTAGAAAATAAATAATTATTGCTATTATAAAAATAAATATAGAAAACGAAAAATATTAATTGCTCTCTCCGCCATTTTGAGCTAGAACGATTCAAGCAAGAAGGGGAAATTCCCGTCATTCACTAAGGTGGGTAGGTGGAGAAGAAAATTCATTTCCTCCTTTCATTCAAGTTGAGGGCGGGGCAGTGAAAAAATTCTTATTTTCTCTCCCATCAGTGGCTATCAATCAAGCATAAAGGCGTGGCATGCTGATTGGGTTCTCTTTATTTTTTCTTGTGTGACTAAAGGGGATTCCCCTTCCACTTTAACGTTTGTTGTGTTTACACTTTTTCAAAGTACTTTTTCTTTCTCTAACACTCTAATAAAAAGGTTGCAGGAAATGCCTCTTTTACTAGCCAGCTGCATAGGAAAGAAGAAGTGGAGGGGACTCAGTTGTGCTCCTTTGAAAACAAATCTGCCCCCCCCCCTTTCCTGCATTCCAAAGGAGGAGCTTCACTAACGGTATGGTCTTGGTAGATCTTCTGTTCCCCTTTCTGTTGATTTATGGGTTCAATGCATAAATCACTAGAAGCTAAGAAAAGAAAAAACCTGTCAAGAGACTTTTTTTTTTTTTTTTTTTTTTTCTTTTTAAGAGAGGGAAAGGTGAAGAAATGTTTGTTTATTTTGATTGTTAAAAAGTGTCCGGGAAATGGACTCTTCCGTAAAAGGGACGTCCGGATATGGGACGTTACACTGTATTTTTAAAATATAATTATAAAAAGGGTAAGGGAATTTTCTTTTGTTAGAATATATGTGAGAAAAAAAAAGTTAAAAAGTCAAGAATTTATTTCAACTGAAGAAACTTATGATTTGATAAATAAGAAAAAGAGTTAAACACTTGATTAAAGATTGATTTGATTGAGTAATGAATGAGCTTTTGGAGATTTTCATTATATAAATAATTTTTACAGCTATAATGTAGTTTTAAAAACTGGAAAAAAATGCTTGAGAGATTTACATTACACTGAAAAGGAGGTTATCATCTGCAAGCTCGTTTTGCTCACAAGCAACAAAAAACCCTATAAATGCCGAACTTGATGGAAAAATAGAAAAAAAAAGTAAAAAGTCAAGGACACTTTATGATAATCTTGATGTCACCTCCGTATTTTGCTTCACAGGGAGTAGAAGGAACATACAAGGACATAGCTATAAGAAAATAAATTTAATGAACCTTTTAAAGTTAAAGAATGTTTTGCATCCAGATTTTTAAGATGAGTTACCGTATTTTTCGGCGAAAGCGCCGCTTCGTCGCAAGCGCCGCACTTCGATGAAAATGAAATTTTTTAAAAAAAAGTTATAGTAAGCGCCGCTCCGGCGCAAGCGCCGCAATGGCACTACACCGCGCATATCAGCATCCTTATGCAAGAGACCTTTAAATTACCATTTAGAATATCTGTATAATAAAAAATAAAAAATTTTTATACATTTCATAAAGTAAGGTTTTAATTTCTAAATTATAATGAAAAATTTATTTTTCAGCAAAAAAAAAAAAAAAAAAAAGCAACAAAACGATATAAAATAAAATTGTTCTTATCTGTTGGCACCACACCAAAAAATAAACTTAAGTACAACAAATAATTCTGAAAATAATGTTAAGTGCAACAAAATATTTTTTAATACATCAAATAACATAATTTCTAAATTATTTGGGGGGTGGGGAGAGAATATCCTAAACTGCGTTAACAAAGAGTTGACGTGAAAAAAGTTTTCTCCTTCAGCAAAAAAAATAAAAAATAAAAAAACGATATAAAATAAAGTTGTTCTTACCAGTTGGCACCGCGCCAAAAAAAACATTATAGCAAATAATTAACAGCAAAAAAATATTTCTATGCTCAGCAGCTGAATTAATGCTGGACTAATTACAGAAATCCGTAAAACAATGTAATAAGAAAAATAAAATGAAAAATTTATTAAAAAAAAGATTTTAAAATAAAAAGATTTTAAAAAATTTATTACACTAAACAAACTAAGGAAAAACTAATAATAACAAGAATAAGAAATAACTAAGAGCGCCCCAAAAAAATTCTGATGAAAAATTCCTCTGCTTGTCATTTCTACTGGAGCTGTTTAGGAGGAATCAATCAGTTATTTTTAAAGGGGTTGGGGAAAAGAAAAGGGCATACAGTATTGGACCCCTAATCCGGCACTTAATCTGATCTAAAAATTTTTTTTTTTTTTTTTAAGAAATATATATTGATGAGACAAAAAAATCAGCTATATTCTCTTTTTATTTGGAATTTTATTTTGTTGAAGTAAGTAACTTTATTTTATCTTTTAAAAATAAAAAAGCTTGAAAAAAATATATAATAAATCTGTGTCAAAGGAAACATCTGTTTCTAAAGCAGTTTCAAATAAAGGGGTTGGGGAAAAGAAAAGGGCATACAGTATTGGACCCCTAATCCGGCACTTAATCTGATCTAAATTTTTTTTTATTTTTTTTAAGAAATATATATTGATGAGACAAAAAAATCAGCTATATTCTCTTTTTATTTGGAATTTTATTTTGTTGAAGTAAGTAACTTTATTTTATCTTTTAAAAATAAAAAAGCTTGAAAAAAATATATAATAAATCTGTGTCAAAGGAAACATCTGTTTCTAAAGCAGTTTCAAATAAAGTGAAAAGTAAAAACACCTTCATTTCCAATGAACAAAATAAAGAAATGCAAGTTGGAAGAAACTGATCAATCAATCTTGACAGCTGAGCTTGTGCATTACTGGTTTGTCCCCACATTTCCCTCTTCTGTTTGACCATAAATTGGCCACACCCAGTTGACATTGAAACTATCACATGGAGTACAAAATGAATTCTATCCCTTTTGCGGTTTTTTATTTGATTCATTTATTTTTTATTTTGCGGCTTTTTTATTAGTTATTAACTGTTAATTTTTTTTTGTTAGTTAGCTTGTTTTTTTTCTTGTTGTTAGTTGTTTCTTTTATTTTTTTTTTTTTATCGTTATTAGTTTTTAGCTGTTATCGTTAGTTCCTTAGCATAAATTGTTACTTTTTTTTGTAGTTCTTTGTTAGCTTTTTTTTTCTTGTGAGGTGAGCGTCTTTTGTTAAAACAAAATGTTATCTAAAAGAAAAAAACAAGAACTATGATCTCGCTCCGAAGAATAAACGATTATTTCTTCTTCATCGGAGGATTCGAATTACTTCTTGAATTATTTCTCCTTCCGATTATTTCTTCTCGATTATATTATATAGATGATTATTTTAATTAATAAAATTTCTTAAGATGGACCAGTTTTAAATTCACCCCATCATAATCTACGATCGAAACTTGACTAATTTTATTGGTTTTTCTAAAATTGAAGTATAGTAATATTTGAGCGCCATATTGGAATTTCCGAAAGAGATCTGAAGTTCGGCATTTCGTCGGTCCCGTGAGTGCCGGATTTGGGGTCCTATTACTTCCTTTTCTGTCCGCTCCAAATACAATTGCCAAGGCGCTAAGTAGATTTCTAGCTTTCGATTTTTCTTTAAGCTGGGGGTGGATACAAGATGCTTACCTTTTAAATTTTCTCCTTACGCGATGTTTTTTTAAAATTATTATTTCGTTTATTTATTTTCTTGCAGGCTGCTGCCGAAAGTTTGCTAAGAATTGGCAATTGTTCTGCAGCAGATCGCGATACGTACAAATATTTCGTCAACTTCGTTATTAATTTTATTTAATAGTCTTTCTCTCAGAAAATTATTTCATCTTAAATAAATTTACTTGAGAAAATTTTTTGCTGCTAAAAATTATTTCCTCGGAAGCGCCGCTGCATCGGAAGCGCCGCACGTAGGAAAAAAACAACTTTTTTTTCGATAGCGCCGCGGCGCTACCGCCGAAAAATACGGTAATTAAAATAATGGCTCATCAACTTTTGAAAAGTAAGTGCCAAAAGAATAAATATGTCAATTTTTTAAATCATTTGTGATGCAACAAGAGATATTTCTGGGAGAGATCAAGAATGCTAATGTATAAGATATGTTGATGAGGATTTTAACCCTATTTAAAGTTTTATATGCCTCTACTGATTTAACTGTAGTAGGTATAAAATCAATAATTATTGACAAGTTGATAAGGCTTCAATTTCCACTTGAAAATTCATACAAACAAGCCTATGATATGACTCCTGTCCTGAGTGATTCTAAAAGAGGTGTTCAAGCACTGATACAATAACCGCAACCTCAGGCAATGTTTGTCCATTGTGGAGCCCACTGCATTAAATTTTACATTAAAGACACATGTGAAGTAGAGGTAACCACAAGTAACTCAATGCAATGGGCACATGAACTGGGACAAGGGGAAATGGACATGAATTATTTAACAATTCCCCAAATACGAAAATAAAATTCACAGAAAAAAAGAAACTAAAAATAAAACTCCAATTAACAATATTTCCAGAATCAGACTTTTGTGTCAAATTTATTGAATTTATCAATATGGACTCATTGGAATACTAAGCATTAAAATTATTTGAAAATAAGAGTAGAAAATAAAATCTTTCTTTGAAGAAAAAAGGGAAAGTCACTTCAAATTAAAGGTTAGCAAAAGCTTTTAGCAATAAAAAAAATAGACAACTTCAATTTTTTTGTTTCATTAGCTTTCAGTTTTTACTAACAAACTAATCTCAAACTTTACTTTTCCAAAGTATATTTTTTGTAAAAATTAAGAGAAAGTTATTAAATTTGCATTATCGTTATTGGCGATCGTAACACTCGAATACGCCATCTGGGGAGAGACCGGTTTCATGACTTTAGCCCTTCTCCCTTCCCTCGCCTCCTCTTTTCAGTTGTATAGGAATGTACTACAATATTTTCCCCTTTCTTAATATTTTTCTTTTTATTTAATAAAAATATTTTTTAAAATTTTTGTGATACTTTTCTTTAGCACTATGTTTAATGTAGTTTTCAGTTCTATAAAGTTTTCCAAGTTAAAAGGTTTTAATCTATTTGAAAATCAAGAGAGAAACTAACGTAGTTCATTCCTCTATGACTTTCCACACGCTAATGGGGAAAGCATGTGAAGTGTTGCCATAGGTAGAGAGTTCTGCTCTACGCCACCTGCAGCCCATTTCGATCGCCAATATTCATAATATATTAAGTATTAACAATTACTTTGTTAGCTTTTATTAACAATTAGTTTTTTAATCCTTATGTATCAAGAGTTATTTTTTTTCTTTCATACCTGTTTAAGTTTTGTATCTAGTCAAATGTGTATAGAAAATTTGAAAAAATGCTGTCACTCAACTAATTTGTATTCAAAGTATTTTAATGGTATTGTGGGTAAAGAATAATTTTTCCAATGCTTATTGAATTGTTTACTTTATAAATAAATTCAAATTCATAATATCCTATTAAATTGCACGTTTTCAATTTTAGTTTAGATTAATTCTTACATTTAACATAGATTCAAGATTAAGGAAGGTGATTTTAACAAAATTCATTACATGATATTAACTTAATTCTACTATTTACTATTTTTTCTCTTTTTTATTTTAATTTTAATTTTGTACTAAGATACTAAGAAAATTTCAAAGCAAATTAAACCGAGCAAATTAAAAGTTAAAAAATAATGAATCGTTTTGCAGATTTTTAGTAGGTGGGAAAATTGCAAGACAAATAAAGGCTAAAAAGTATAAGGTTCGATCTTCGTCAGTCGTCGAAGATGGCGATCTCATGCATTCAACTTGCATTGGTGACATCATGTTCTGCAGATCGGCCAGATTCCTTTCATTTGCTGTTGGTCGTTCTAGCATGGATCACGTCATCTGTTTAAAGAGTATTTAAGCTTCGGTTGAAGCAGATTAGTCACTCTGTATGTGACAGTTTGTCTACCAATTATTTTAAAATAAATTTATTGCTTTAGAAACTTCGTTTTCTTATTTGTTTTGTTGACTAACAGATACAATGATATTCTGCGACAACCTCGGATGTCAAAAACGTTTTTTTCTTATGAGTGAAATTTAATGCCCTATTGTCACAAGGCGTTATTTTTTATACCCCAACTCCCCCCGCCCTCCTAAAAAAACACTTCAACACAAATGTGGATAAATGAATTGATGTCATAAAAAAAAACAAATTAATGAACGTTCACAAGTACTTATATATATATAACTCAGTGGCGTGACAGCCCATAGAGGGCCAAGGCCTACTGTGCCCATCTCAGTTTTCCTGACCTTAGGCTCTGGGGTGCAGAAGCAGATGTTCCGGTTAGGTGGTCAGCCGAACGCAAAATCCCCAGTGTTTAGTACCCAAGCATGCTTGATACTCATTTATCGACCCACTGAAGGGATGAAATGCAGAGTCAACCTTGCCCGGCCTGAGGATCGAACCCAGGACCTGTGGCACGGGAGGGCGAAACGCTACTACTCAGCCACCGGGCGTCTTATATATATATAACCAACCTCAAAACATGCAAATATTTCTTAGATTACAGCGATTTTAATAAAAACGTTAAAACTAATACTTAAAAAATGTATTATTCATCTCCTTTGTTAATGCCTACGATTTTTTTTAAACAGTAATCTTTTTGAAGTGCCCAAAATAAAATTTTACAAAAATGAATTTTTGCGCTTTCACTTAATAATGAAAAAAAAAAAAAACTTTTTTAATGTTTTCCATAGAATTTCAGAATACAATTTTTAAAAAAAATCCTTTGATTAGCTTTTATGAATAACTAAGAGATAAAACAAAAAATTAAAAGTTTTATCAAAATAAGAGGTGGAAAGTAAACAAATAAACTAAATAGAAATTTGAACAGAGAGTTAGTTAATTTTCTTTTATTATAAATACCCTAGAAAAACTTGCAACTGGAATGACTTCAAATCTTGACATTCTTCTCTGTTGTTCTTGAGCAGCTTTGTAAGTTCCTTCATCAACAGACTGCCGTCTGGCAACTTCTTGCAATCTGCGTTCACGTCCTAAATGACGCTCCAATAAACGCATAAGTTCCATCCTTTGAACAGATCCCAATAAAATCATTGATTCTAAAATCATATATTAAAAGTAAAAAATATATTAAGAATTTTTTCATGAACTGCCAATATTTTTAGAAAGGTCACATTCGTACAAAATGAAACATATGATTCAATCTTAAAAATAAATTCAGGTTTTTAAAAATTGCCTCATTTTACAGAATATATCAATTTTTATATTTTACCCCATTTTTATTTAAAATTAAACACAATGCATGCGCAATTTATTAAAGAAGTTTAATAGCGTGGCGATATAGAATCCAATAAATAAAATGCCAATTTTCTTCAAAATTGAGCTTGCTTTCAATATTTTTGTTTGATTTCTGTAAAGAAAAAATCAAATTTAAATGAAATTCAAATGAATTTTTGAAAAATCCCTGTAGAAAAAGATTGAGGAATTTATTTTTAGCACCAAGTCAAACTAATAAAAAATTTCAAAACTGTAGTTTCAAACATTGTTTTTTCAGTTGGTTATTTTTTTTACAGCAATATATAAAAATTAGGTTGAACAGTAGGAAAAAATATAGCCTGTAAAGAAATAGTAGCACTTACTGAGCTAAAATATTTTTTTATGATCATAACATCTCAAAGAAAATATTTTTGAAGCTTGGTGTGTTTCGTGAATTTATAATGTAATGAATGACAAGAATTGGAATCCCATATATTCCACCAAATATAAGTAAGATTACATTCTCAAAGTAAAGAAAATAAACAGTGTTAAAAACTAATGGACACTTTTAACATGCTTTCAAACTTACACAATACATTTTAGAAACCTAAATTTTAAAATAATATAAAGAAAAAAATTTAAAGGTGTTCTTTAGAAGCATAACAAATTAAAAAAACAATAATGTGAAGAAGAGCAAATACCTGAAGACTCTACTAAAGGGAATGACTGGAGTCTCTTGTTTCCTTTTAAAATAGCTTTTATTTCTCTGTAAGTAGCACCTTGCCAAACATAAATAATTTCACGCACCATGATGTCATCAACGTAAACATTATGTGCCCTACATAGATGTGAAAATAAGTATAATAAAGAAATGATAAAATTACTCCAGGTTTCATTTAAAATGAACTATGTATGTCAAATAGTACTAAATGTGTTCTATTTGGTCTAGAATTAATGGCATGAGTAGACACCAATTTTTGTGCATCAGATGGTATTAGAAAGTATGAGAAGGTATTAAGACTCATGAACGATATAAGCACACCACTATTGTGGGAATTCCTGTCAATCAATTTTGAGGTGACTTTTGAGGCTAATGCATGAACACTGATTTTTCGCACGACTTTTAATTTTTTTTTTGTGATTCACGGATTTTGTATGTTGTTTGGTTTCTCCACCTCCACTAAAGAGATATGTTCAAAATATAATATGGCCTTCTGAGCAATGAAACTTGTACCAATAATAAAAAATTTTAAGATGTTAAGATTTCTAAACTAGAAGACTATTTAATGTCAATAGAAGGCTATTTATTTACAATTATATCTGTCTGTATAATTTAAGTATAATTTTACAAAGCTTTAAAGATCTCACATTTGGCACGATTATGATGTATCAGACTTGCTCATTGAGAGACAATCTCATAAGTTCCAAATTTATTTAATTTTTTTCTTCATTAAATTCAAAATTTCCATAATCAAAGTCTATTTTACAGTAATCAAAGAGAATTATTGATGATTTTACTGTTCTTTTAGTGGAAAGTTTATATCCCTTACACATTTTTATCAAAAATTTGTAAAAAACTATTTTTTTGTGGTTGGAATAATACTTAACTTAAAATATTGATTAAAAGCAAGTGGTAATGAATTTTCTTCTCAATTGACAACAGAAATGTAAATTTTAAATAGTTTTAATAAGCTAAACAAGACAAAATAATTTGTTATACAGATAAGAATAAAATACTCCTCTGATAAGAACAATAACATAAGCAAAAAAATCTTTTTATTTACTGTGAACTAATTATAAAAATAAAAGAAACAGACAATGATAAATAACAACATATTCTCCATCACACTGCAATAACTAGCACTTGAATACTACAGTGTAACGTCCCATATTCAGACATCCCTTTTCCCGAAGAGTCGATTTCTGGGACACTTTTTTACAATCAAAATAGACAAACATTTCTTCATCTTCCCCTCTCTTAAAAAAAGCGGTCTTTTGACACGTTTTTTCCCTTTCTAGCTTCTAGTGATTTATGCATTGAAGCCATAAATCACCAGAAAGAGGAAGAGAAGACCATTAGTGTGGCTCCTTCACTGGAATGCAGGAAAAGAAGGAGATTTGTTTTCAAAAGAGCACAACTGAGCCCCCTTCTTTTCTATGCAGCTGGCTAGTAAAAGAAGCATTTCCTGGAACCTTTTTAATAGAGTGTTAGGGAAAGAAATACTGTGAAAAAGGGTAAATGCAGCAAACGTTATTGAGGAGGGGAGTCACTTTCAGTCACACAAGAAAAAATAAAGAGAACCCAATCAGCATGCAGTGCCTTTATGCTTGATTGATAGCCAATGATCAGAGAGAAAATAAGAATTTGTCACTTCCGCGCCCTCAACTTGAATGACAAATAAGGAAGAAATGAATTTTTCTCCTCCACCTACCCACCTTAATGAATGACAGGAATTTCCCCTTCTTGCCTGAATCATTTTTTTTCGTTTTCTATATTTTAAGCAATAATTATTTTTTTTTCTAATATTTTGTTTTTGATTGATTAGATATACTTATTCTAATACTAAAACATTATTGCCCGAAAAATAATGTTTATTTATTTTTTGTTTCTTAGATTCAGATCGTTTAATAGACCCTTTTAAGCTTTGTTTACCTTGGGAGTCTATTATACAGAAAAATCTAATATCTGGACTTCCATAAGTCCCGCCAATTCCGGATACATGACTTTCCACTGTAATTTGAAATACAATAACAGTAAAAAAATAGTCAAATAGGTAGCATGACTAATTTGAAATAAAGGGATAATGGGTTTCAAACTAACCAGCATTGATTTGGTTTTTACTTGTGTGTCTACCAATTTTCCTATTACAGTGGAAAGTCGCGTATCCGGAATCGGTGGGACTTTTGGAAGTCCGGATATTAGATTTTTCCGTATAATTGACACCCAAGGTAAACAAAGCTTAAAACGATCTGAATCTAATAAGCAAAATATAAATAAACATTATTTTTTGGGCAATAATGTTTTAGTATTAGAATGATATCTAATCAATCAAAAACAAAATATTAAAAAAAAATAATTATTGCTTAAAATATAGAAAACGAACAATATAGAAAAATTGACAGTTATGAAAATATTACCGTATTTTTCGGCGGTAGCGCCGCGGCGCTATCGAAAAAAAGTTGTTTTTTTCCTACATGCGGCGCTTCCGAGGAAATAATTTTTAGCAGTAAAAAAATTTCTCAAGTCAATTTATTTAAGATGAAATAATTTTCTGAGAGAAAGACTATTAAATAAAATTAATAACGAAGTTGACGAAATATTTGTACGTATCGCGATCTGCTGCAGAACAATTGCCAATTCTTAGCAAACTTTCGGCAGCAGCCTGCAAGAAAATAAATAAACGAAATAATAATTTTAAAAAAGCATCGCGTAAGGAGAAAATTTAAAAGGTAAGCATCTTGTATCCACCCCCAGCTTAAAGAAAAATCGAAAGCTAGAAATCTACTTAGCGCCTTGGAAATTGTATTTGGAGCGGACAGAAAAGGAAGTAATAGGACCCCAAACCCGCCCTCACGGAACCGACGAAATGCCGAACTTCGGATATCTTTCGGAAATTCCAATATGGCGCTCAAATATTACTACGTATAATTCAATTTTAGAAAAACCAATAAAATTAGTCAAGTTTCGATCGTAGATTATGATGGGGTGAATTTAAAACTGGTCCATCTTAAGAAATTTTATTAATTAAAATAATCATCTATATAATATAATCAAGAAGAAATAATCCGAAGGAGAAATAATTCAAGAAGTAATCCGAATCCTCCGATGAAGAAGAAATAATCGTTTCTTCTTCGGAGCGAGATCATAGTTCTTGTTTTTTTCTTTTAGATAACATTTTGTTTTAACAAAAGACGCTCACCTCACAAGAAAAAAAAAAGCTAACAAAGAACTACAAAAAAAAGTAACAATTTATGCTAAGGAACTAACGATAACAGCAAAAAACAAGCTAAAAACTAATAACGATAAAACAAAAATAATAATAAAAGAAACAACTAACAACAAGAAAAAAAACAAGCTAACTAACAAAAAAAAAATTAACAGTTAACAACTAATAAAAAAGCCGCAAAATAAAAAATAAATTAATCAAATAAAAAACCGCAAAAGGGATAGAATTCATTTTGTACTCCACGTGGTAGTTTCAATGTCAACTGGGTGTGGCCAATTTATGGTCAAACAGAAGAGGGAAATGTGGAGACAAACCAGTAATGCACAAGCTCAGCTGTCAAGGTTGATTGATCAGTTTCTTCCAACTTGCATTTCTTTATTTTGTTCATTGGAAATGAAGGTGTTTTTACTTTTCACTTTATTTGAAACTGCTTTAGAAACAGATGTTTCCTTTGACACAGATTTATTATATATTTTTTTCAAGCTTTTTTATTTTTAAAAGATAAAATAAAGTTACTTACTTCAACAAAATAAAATTCCAAATAAAAAGAGAATATAGCTGATTTTTTTTTCTCATCAATATATATTTCTTAAAAAAAAAAAAAAAAAAAAATTAGATCAGATTAAGTGCCTGATTAGGGGTCCAATACTGTATGCCCTTTTCTTTTCCCCAACCCCTTTAAAAATAACTGATTGATTCCTCCTAAACAGTTCCAGTAGAAATGACAAGCAGAGGAATTTTTCATCAGAATTTTTTTGGGGCGCTCTTAGTTATTTCTTATTCTTGTTATTATTAGTTATTTCGTTATTATTAGTTTCGTTATTATTAGTTTTTCCTTAGTTTGTTAACTGTAATAAATTTTTTAAAATCTTTTTATTTTAAAATCTTTTTTTTAATAAATTTTTCATTTTATTTTTCTTATTACATTGTTTTACGGATTTCTGTAATTAGTCCAGCATTAATTCAGCTGCTGAGCATAGAAATATTTTTTTGCTGTTAATTATTTGCTATAATGTTTTTTTTGGCGCGGTGCCAACTGGTAAGAACAACTTTATTTTATATCGTTTTTTTTTTTTTTTTTTTTTTTTTGCTGAAGGAGAAAACTTTTTTCACGTCAACTCTTTGTTAACGCAGTTTAGGATATTCTCTCCCCACCCCCCAAATAATTTAGAAATTACGTTATTTGATGTATTAAAAAATATTTTGTTGCACATTATTTTCAGAATTATTTGTTGTACTTAAGTTTATTTTTTGGTGTGGTGCCAACAGATAAGAACAATTTTATTTTATATCGTTTTGTTGCTTTCTTTTTTTTTTTTTTTTTTCTGCTGAAAAATAAATTTTTCATTATAATTTAGAAATTAAAACCTTACTTTATGAAATGTATAAAAAATTTTTATTTTTTATTATACAGATATTCTAAATGGTAATTTAAAGGTCTCTTGCATAAGGATGCTGATATGCGCGGTGTAGTGCCATTGCGGCGCTTACTATAACTTTTTTTTAAAAAATTTCATTTTCATCGATGTGCGGCGCTTGCGACGAAGCGGCGCTTTCGCCGAAAAATACGGTAATTGCTCTCTCTCCGCCATTTTGAACTAGAAGGATTCAAGCAAGAAGGGGGAATTCCCGTCATTCATTAAGGTGGGTAGGTGGAGAAGAAAATTCATTTCCTCCCTATTTGTCATTCAAGTTGAGGGCGGGGAAGTGACAAATTCTTATTTTCTCTCTGATCATTGGCTATCAATCAAGCATAAAGGCACAGCATGCTGACTGGGTTCTCTTTATTTTTTCTTGTGTGACTGAAAGTGACTCCCCCTCCTCGTTAACGTTTGCTGCATTTACCCTTTTTCACAGTATTTCCTTTCCTAACACTCTAATAAAAAGGTTCCAGGAAATGCTTCTTTTACTAGCCAGCTGCATAGGAAAGAAGGGGGAGGGGAATAAGTTTCACTCTTTGGAAAACAAATCTCTTAGGGTCACTCAATGGTCTTGAGAGGTCTTTTCTTCCCCTTTCTGTTGATGTATGGGTTCAATGCATAAATCACTAGAAGCTAGAAAAGGAAAAAACATGTCCAAATACCTCTTTTTTTTTTTTTTTTTTTTTTTTTTTTTTAAAGAGAGGGGAACATGAAGAGATGTTTGTTTATATTGATTGTTATAAAGGGTCTGGGAAATCGACCCTTCGGGGAAAGGGACGTCACACTGTATAAAGAATTGCTAATCATGCTTTAAAATTATTTCTATGCTTCAAAAGCTAATTTAAAATTAATACATGATAAATTTTATAAAAAAAGATATATTTCTTTTAAATTTTGAACTTTGATTAATGTAATAAATATAAAATTTTTAAATAGTTCCCTTATTACGAAATTCTTAAGAGCTCAAAAGTTCAAATTTGAAAACATGCGATTTTAGATTTTAACTAACAATTATGCTAAAAACAATTAAGGTTTATAAAATTTTAATTAGATTATTCTCAATAATTTTATTTTTCATCAACAGAAAGATCTATCACTTAATAACTTTATATACATAATATTTAGATTAATAACAATTAGTAATAATCTTTCATTCCAAATACTGTGTATCAAAGATTAAAATTATTTTAAAAGATGGCCAATCAATTGCAAATAAGAAACTAATGGCACTTCTAAAAATTCTCCAAGGTTGCATTTTACGTTTGCAGCAATTAAAACAGACTCAAATATATTTTACCTCATTACAGATCTCAGTAGATACACTATTGAAGGGGCTAGAGACTTTTTTATTTTATCATAATTAGTTTCCTGTAATTTGCAATCGGTCCACAGCCAAGTAAAATTATTTTAAAATTTATGCTTTTCAACTCTCAAAGCACCATGGCTAGATTAGCATAATTTTATATTTTTTTGCCTCTAAGATATGGTACATATGCATAAAAACTAAAGTAGTTTACATACAGACTTAAAATAGTTTACAAGCAGCATAGTAATATTTTTGTCATTTAAGTATATCAGGATTTGAAAAAACAAAACAAAAACAAACCCAATAAACATTATCAAGATTATCTATTTAGTTTTTACGGTTACAGTGGAACAAAAAAAAAAAAGTTTGAAAAAAAAATTATCTATTAAATAGAGTAAGAGTAGGCAAGTTGCATTTTTAATCATTAATCCCTTAAATTTTTTCTCTCATTATTTCTATTTTTAGCAGCCTGGAAAGTAATTAGCTTAATCATTAAGAATTTAAAGAAATAAAATTTATCTTCACTACTTCACTATTAAAGTCAAAATTAATTAAAAGACGAACAAAAATGCTATATTAAACAATAATTAGACCTGGCTTAACTTACGGATCAGAAACATGGTGTTTAACTAAATCAAAAGCAGACCAGCTTGCTGTTTTTGAGAAAAAATTTTAGTGCTATAAATGTGGATGACTTATGGAGACAACGATATAATTTTGAACTTTATAGGCTATTCAAGAAAGCTGATATCAACAAGTACATCAAAAAGCAAGTCGCTTAAAGCTTGCAGATCAGATCTGTCGAATTGACCTTTCTTCATTTACATTTAATATCTTCAATTACAAACCAATGGGCACTAGAGTCAGAGGTAGGCCTAAGATCAGATGGCTTGACTGTGTGGAAGAGGATCTAAAAATCTTTAGAATTATTAACTGGAGAACAATCTCAAAGAAAAGAACAGAATGGAGGAAGGTTCTAGGGAATGCTCTGGCCCACAAAAGGCTGTCATACCAATAGAAGATTATTTCAGAGACAAGAAAGACTGATTTCCCAAATATAGAAACTGGGGTGTGGTGGGGTTTGAACTATAATTCAAGCATTGCATGTTTTCATTTTATTTATAAATCATTATATTCCTCCAAAAAAAGGTTAATTCCGCTAAAGAGCATTTACGATTTTTCTTTCTTTAAATAGTTTAAGAAACAAGCTACACTATTCTAATTGAAATGTATCATAATTCGGAAATTTTGAAAGACCAACAAAATCAAGCATTTCCTATATTTTGAGCCATCTACATTATGGGGGCCAGTAAGACAAGAGGCAACAGCAAAAAATTTATTGCTTCAATTTGGTGTTATTTCACTTACACTCACCCCTTCTTTCAATGCAAAAAATTAAAGGTCCTTTGTTGAAAAGGGAGTGAAATGAATTGATTTGTTGAAAGCAAAGAAAACCTCACTCATTCAAACTTTTGAATGATAAAAATATTGCAACAGGAAGTTGCTTAGAATTGTTTTCATTTAGAACAATTTAAACTTTTCTCTCGACAAGTCAATATTTTACATTTTTCTATTTAATTACAGTAAAATAATTGCAAATCTATTATAATAAATAACTCTTCTGAAATTTCAGTATTTTCATATGCTGAAATATAGTGTAAAAAGCTTGTGATAGAGTTAAAAATTAAAACTGCTAATAATATAAATATTTGTTTTACATATTATATCATAATGTGCATGTATGAAATAGAAATACAAGAAAATGATTTTGTTAAGCTTTATGAATTTTTTTTATTTGATTTAATTATTTTACTTTTCTTTACTATTAACTAATTTCTTTACTTATTATTACTGAATAGCATTTGTTCCATAATGAAACATTTTTTTTAGTAATAAGTTGTAATTTTCATTATTTGAGGGGCCAAAGTATGCTAGACAATTATTAAGTAAATGAAGAAATCAGACACAAAAACATTCTTTTTTAAAAAACTCTTACAATGCTAGTTTAGATATGAGAACTTTTAATTTTTTTATGTTACTCCTATTATTACACTGATGAAAACAGTTAAAGGAGGAATATTTATTTTTAAAAAAAGTTACGCCTATACACAAAGAAGGTATCAGATGATAGCTAAGCTCTTAGTAGACACCTCAGTCACACAGTGGTCTGTGACATCATAAAGCAGTTGTGATCATGTTTGCATAGAGGTACCTCATTTCAGGGTGGCCACTCAAATCAGATTTCAAATTTCCCTGATTTTTAGAGGTAAAAATCTTAAAATTTCCAGGTCTGTTTTTTTCTTCTTTTCTTATAAAGTGTAGGATGTGTTGAATTGAACAAGGAAAGTGTCTATATTATAAAATATTTTATTCAAAATGTCATTTTTTTCTAACATATTATCTTAAAAAAAAATTTTTTAGACAAGATTTTTATTTTTATTTTTTTCATTTTTTAATGTTTCGGTACAATTTTAATTTTTATAAAAATTAAGACACGAGGAGAAAATAATATGTTCAACTTGTAGAATATATTGTTTTTATTGAATAAATTTTTGTTTATGTGATACTTTTAAGTTGTATTTGCTTAAAGTGTACCTACAAAATGGTAAAAACAGAATGACCAATAAAACCTTGGATAAGTATTGTTTAATATATTTTCATTAAGCAAAGGAAAACTGTTTCAGGTGATTATATATCAATAAATTTTTATAATTACAGTGTCTCCCAAAAGTGTTCGTTCACTTAGAACTTTTATTGAAATAGGATATAAAAATTCATTAATTAAAATGAATATTTCACAATGGGTATTTGATAATAAGATGTATAATCTATTTTTACCAAAACTGCATGGAATATTTTAAAAACAAAGCAAAAATTAATTTTTAAGATATCAATAATCAAATAGTAAAAAAAAAAATTTAGCCCACAAAAGTCATCGTACAGTTAAATGTTTTCGGATTTCAGAATTAAAATTATAGTCAATTGCTTCAATTTTTTTGTTTAATTATTTTTCATTTAATTTTTTCTTTATTTACTTGCAATTTAGTAACAAATGTATGATAGCCAAACTATATTTTGATTTTTGCTTCCTAACTCAGTAATATTTTATTTTATCCTTTAAAACGGCTTGTGGTCGTAATAAAACAATAGATCAAATTTGATTATTTGACATCATAAGAGGTAAATCAGTAATGAATATGTTAAATTTGTTTATTGTGTCCTATTGCACTATGCAATATGTGATAAGATGTTTAAAAGAAGGACTTCATATCAGAGATTAAAATTATAAAATTTATGGAAAAATTGATGAATTCGCATTTGAGTGTTGTAAAGGTTTCTACAAAAATTTTAAAAAAATATTCTGCATGAAATTCCCCCAACAAAAAAATTTACAAACTTATAAAAGCTATTGTAGATGCAAAAGGAAACTCTACTAAATGTTAATTTAACGAAAAAATAGAATATTTACTAATAGACAGAGTTTTTTAAAATTTTATTTTAGTTGAAAGTGTAGGATGACTTTTGTGGGATAAAGTTTTTGTCCCTTTTTGATGATTGATTTCTTAAAAATAAGCTTTTCCTTTGTTTTTAAAATATTCCATAAAGTTTTTTTTAGATAAGAATAAATTTTTTATTATTAAATATACATTTTCAAATATTAATTTAAATTAATGGATAGTCTTATTTCATTGAAAGTCATAAGTGTACCAACACTTTTCTGAGTCACTGTAATTACATTTCAGTATAAATCTATAGAAGATACTGCATTATACTGTATTTCATCTTACCAGTGCTTTTTATAAAATCCATTGATCATATTTTCTTTAAGCCAATATCTCCAGTCAAATTTTTAAATAATGTTGTTTTGAATTAGGATTATTATTTTAAAAGATTCAGTGTACAAAAATAAATATCACAAATGTAAAGTCTAATTTTTTGTTCTATACTCTATAGAAAAAAAAAATATAAAATTTCTTAAATTTTATACTTTTATGATTTTTTTTTCTTATTTGAAATTAAACATTTAAAGAATTCTAATCTAAACACACAGTTTTTCAGTTTAGCATAGTTAGTTGTTTTTGTTTTAACAACTAGAATCTTGTACAGTGCACAACAAATACACTAAGTCTCGTTTTCCTTCTTCCGACTAAACACATATGAATAAAAAAAATTATATTTAATGTTTATATATCATTTAATATGCTTCCTATATATTCCTTAGTCTTTGTCAGCTTTTTAGGGTGAAAGGTTTTAACTGTTTGGACATACATTTCCGTCTAAAAAATGTGAAAATAATGGATGAAATAATTTAAATTAAGAAAATTAATAAATAATTTAAATTAGTGAAATTGAAAAAATATATAAGAGAAAATTTCCAGCTTTTCTTTAAAATTCCCTGATTTTTCTAGGTTTTTATCCGAATTTCCCTGATTTTTCCAGGTTTTTTCCAGTTTAAAAAAATTTCCTGATAATTCCAGGTTTTCAAGGTGGGTGGCCACCCTGCATTTGCTTGTAGCAAGGATGTTTTGATATAGCGCAGCTTAGTCTAATCCTTAGTTTTGTGAGTTTTTTGTTTATCCATCCTCAGTATGGTCAGTCGTCATTATTCAGAGGATAACACAACATGGCGGATATTTGGAAGGCTAGAGGCAGTTAAGGACCTCGGGGGCGGGGGGTCAAGAAATCTGGTGTCCACTCTGTTGAAACAGTTCACAGAAGCGGGAACAGTGGTCCACTGGCAAGGACAAGACTGCAAAAGAACAACAATGCCGACTCAAGACCATTACTTGAAACTTCTAGCCAAAAGGATAGGTCTGTGCCAAAGCGTGTTTTAAATTTATACTATATTTACATATAGCTTATTGGATTTGATCCTTTTCCAGTGCTCTATTCCTACACCTGCTGAAATACACTGCATTTCAGCAAGGTTATAATTTAAGATTTTCTTTCAACCTCCTTCCTACTATTTATGAGGTTTTGTATAGTGGGAAAAAACTTTTAGCACGATAACAGAGCTAAGAAACACAAGTCATCGTAATAATTGAACAACGGTTCAGAAATTTCTGAAAACCCTTTAAAAATATAAACAAGGAGTAGGAGTTATCGTATTTCACGAGTCTTTATACCCTGAATCTGATGCATAGAAATCAGTATCTAATGAGATCTTAAGCAAAACTCTTAATTGTCTCCTCTACACTGAGACTAAGAAAGGACCTCATAATTATCCCAAACTGGAACCGTATTTTTATTTTTGTATATTCTTCAATAGAGAAGCTATGTTCATCAAGGAAATTCTAGCATTTAGTGAAGTGGCTAATATCATTTAAAACAGAAAAGTTGAAATGTTTGTAGTAAAATTTTAGAACTACATTTGTAATAAGCTTAAACAAAAATTGCAAAAAAATTTTTTAAAAATTTATAATATTATTAAATTTATAAGCTTCATTAAAAACTTAAGAACAAAGTTAATACTAAAAGCAGATTCAACAAAAAATTATAAAATTTGTTTTTATAGTAAATAGCAACAGTACATTTATTTGACTTCAAACTGATATGAGCATAAACTAGTTTGTAATATGACAGAAATTTTAATAATTTCAAAATGCTTCATTTTAATATTCTCATTCATTTACATTAAGTTTAGTTTAAATTAAACAATATAACTTACTGAGAAGAAGTTGAAATAATTGAAGGCAAATATGGCAGCTTTTTTATTTGTATTATACTATCATATATTGAAGGCTGAAGTGATTGAGCAATGGCATTAGCAATTAAAACAGCAATCTGAAAAGTAACAAAATCTTTCACAATTGGTTACAAAAAAGTTAGTTACAGTTTCAAAATATGAAAGTTTTATCCATAAATTATATTTCAAGCAAAAATAAAAGTTCAGTCAAATAATAAAACTCATAAAAACATGATAAACATCATTTTTAGTATATGCAATTATTGTTAAGAAAACTATATTAAACACATACTACAGAATGATAAATATTGAAAAATAGATTAGCTTGCTATGAAACTATGATTAATTTAAAATCTATTACGCCATAGGTATGAACTCGTTTAATATTTTGGTATAGCCACAGAAGTCAAATAAAAAATTCAAATGGTCAGACTTATAACATGAAGAAGTAATCAACACTTGCATAAAGTTGTTTGGCATTTTAAGAGAGTTGCTACTCAAAATAAAAGAATAAATAGCAGCATAAAATTCCCTGATTATGCCAGGCTTTCCAGATATAATTTTAAAAAAATCCTGTCTAATATCACAAAATGTACTGACAATGCAGTGGTCAAAATATATAGTGAACCACGAAAAATATTTTTAATTTCTACATTATATTGTATATTTAATTTAAAAAAATAAAACACTATTTTGAAGAAATTTTTCATAGGAAATTTTATTTCTTTGAAATATCTAGAAAAAGAAATTAGGTTTTCAAAAAACAAAATTCTAATAGTGTATCAATAGAAATTAATGTAAAAATTTATATCTTCACAAAACAAAAGTATATGTATTCTGAAAATTTTCATTGTTAAAATTTTTTGTCATTGATTTTGTTGTAACAAATTAATTGAATTAATGTTATAATTAATAGTAAATAAGCCCAATCGAAAGTAAAATGATCAATGAAACAAAAAATAAGCTTGATCATCTTCAAATCTTGCTAGCAGGGAATATAGTAAAAAGTAAATTACACAAAAACAGAAAACTAGAACACAGTGTTACACAGAGATGCACGGCGCATTTTTCCACTTTTAATGTAAGTATGCAATCCATTGCTCATCCATTTTTCCCACTGACTACGAATTTCTACCTTGAATGAATGATTAACCCCTAAATCAAGGGGTTGTAATTTTTTCGTCAAGCCAGAGGGGAATTATGGTAAGCGATTCGTTTACTTTTCTACATTTGCTTGTCACAGATTTGAGAAGGTGGGAAGTCATTGAATCCATTAGAAGCAAACTTTTGCTTTGAAAAAAAGTCCCAGGTCGTCTTCTCCACACCAGATCCAGCCAATCTACCATAATTTCTTCACACATCCAACCTTTTTCATTTGCTTTCACAATTATGTTGGGGGGGGGGGGGGGGGGGGGAATTGCCTTTTGGTATTGTTTTGCGCTAAAAAATAATCATTGGACTTAGTTTTTTTGCCATCTGCTGTACAAGCTAATACGCAAGTAAACAATGTTTTTTCATTCCCAGTAGTAATTATTGGAACACTCTTTGTTCCAATTTTATCGACAGTTCTACTGGCAGGGCAATCAAATGTCAAAGGTGTTTCATCCAAATTGATTATTTGAGTGGGAGAAAATTTTTCCACATGAATGAGGTGTTTCAAAAATTTCAAGAAGTCATTTTTTTTCTCCTCCCAATTTTCTGGAAGTTTTTGTCCAGCAGTGGTCCTTGTTCTGACAGATATCTTTTTTCTCTTCATGAAACAATAGCACCAGCTTGGACCACCTTTAAAACTCTGAATGTCCAGCTGGTTTGCAATTAGTTTTGCTTGCTAACGAATTTTGATTGTAGACACTGGAAATCCTTTCTCTCGCTGTTCTTCAATCCATTTCGCTAAATCATTTTCCAATTGAGAAAATTTTACAACTCCTGACCTTCTTGCAAGATTTTGCTGGGGTAACTTCGCAATTATATCTTTATTCGCTAGCCATCAGCGAACACATTTTTCATTGACTTCAAAATCACGTGCGGCAGCTCTGTTACCGATTCGTTCCGCTCTAGCAACAACTTTTAATTTGAAAGCTGAAGTGTAGCTTTTACGATGTTTTGAAGACATTTAGTTCTAAAGTGTAAGACAAGTACTATATTAAAACTATATTAACTTTTGAAAAGAACGAACGATAGCTGATTTCAACAAGAAATGCAAATTCCTAAATGTGAGTTTTACACACACAATTTTTTCATGCTTTGAAAACAAGGGGGAGGGGAAGAAGGCGTAGCTGTAAGATAAAAGAAAGAGAAGGGAATGTATGAATGGAATTCTGTAGAACTAGCAGGGGAGACGAACTACAGAATGTGATGAAAGCAGTGCAATATGTTGAAATACATGCAGGCCCCCTTCCCAAGGACTCCCTTTCCACGCCACTTTATTCCAGGAAGAATAACTATTTCATTCACTAGTTACAATAGTAACAGTCAAATGTAACAACGCATTTGAAATGTAGACCCTTCAGTGACCTTCAACGTTCAGAAAAAGAAAATGAATTGCTAAAAAGAAAATTAATGATCACGGCAGTCATAGGAGGGGCGGAACTTGCAGAAGTATTCTATGATGTCCAAAATATTTATGGCATTGACAGCCCAACATAAATTTAGTGTGCGTAAAAATAAGAATGAATCACTCCTCTCTCCTCTTCTAATGGTGAAATGTTTCAAACTCAGAAGGAAGAGATAAAATGTTTCTTTCTTTTTCACCTCACCCCCCCCCCATCCCCGCCTGATATCGCTTGCACATCAATGACCCTTAAGAGGGGGGTTGGGAATGTCAGCAGAGCATACGGAAAATTAAACAAATTGTTTTTGGATTTTTTCTTTGTTTTTCGTTTTGTTTCTAAAACTTGATTTATTACGAAACTGTTCTTCTAGCTGCATAAAAAGACGAGACGATGAATTCTGAAAAGAACACGTTTCCTTATAATTAAAAAAATCATCTAAAGAAAGATATCCAATTTTAAAAATAAAGTTTCGTATTGCTTATCATTAAAAAATTTAAATCTTTTCTAACCAAAACAGTTAAATATAGGAAAAAAAATCGTTTTAAAACTATTTCATAAGAGAACTCGTTCAAAAAAGAAAGAAACTACGATTACACATAATTCACAAAGGAAACATATTTCTAATAAGACAAAATCTTGCGTCTCTAAATCTTAAGTTTCAACTATTTTATTTATCATTATTTTATAATAAGTTAACAGATAATAAAAAATAACAAAATATTGAAAAAATTTATTGTCAATTTTTAGACAATGTAGAAAATGCTGAAGAATGATGAATTTTTTTTTTCCAATTGAAAATGATTAAAAGAAAATCCAATGTAAAATATAATAGGAAAAAAAGACTTACTTTCAAGAAAAAATATAATAAACTAGGAATTTAACAGACAAATGAATGAATTTTGCTTCCGGGACCCCAGCCTATTTACCGGTGTGTTTATAGAGATAGGTACATAAGAAACATCCGTAAACCTAGTGTTAATGAAACTATATTTCCATTTAAAAAAAACAAGAAAGAAAAACGTTTTCGGTGTAAGCATTACGAATTAGGTTCGTTATTTCGGAAAATTTTCCGTAAACATCTGTTTTTGAATAAATCCACCATGATCAAAAAATTCTCATTTGTGACTTGGGATAAATAAATTCAACGAATAGGCCGCAAATCGTGACAGCCCAACCTTTAAACACGTATAGGCCGCGGCGTATTTACCGGAAATTACTGTAACTATCTTCTATTATCTTTAATTATAATAACAAATAATAAAAAAGGATTAAAAAAGCCCATAATATCTGTCCATTTATTATAAAAAAAATTCCGAACAGATATCAGGGGACAATTAAGGTGGAGATTAGGGCTATTTTGCTGCCTCTCCATAACGTTCAAATTTTAAAAAAGGCTCCTTTACAAAATTCAAATTCTAAAAATGGCCCACTCACAAAAGTATAATTTGAAAATCAGCCTCTTCACGAAATTTAACTTTATAAAATTATTGCACAAAATTGTTACATGGAGGATTCTCGGGGTAAACAACCAGAAACTACATGATTTTACAACAGCATCATCACAAATAAGAGGACATAAATTAAAAATGCGCATTACCTAACAGCAGGGATGGACTGGCCCACAGGGATACCAGGACCCATATCGGTTTAATATTCATCACATAGCTTAAACACTAAAGTGCCCGTGTCTAATTTTCAAAGCAATTCCACATTTTCTTTAATTGATAAATAATTATTTTTCTTTTTTTTTTACTGATGTGAAGGCATCGTATGTAAAACAAAAGCAAATCAGCAAAGATAACGTAACAAATAAAACTTAACAGAAATAACAATAACTGAATTAAAACTTTAAAAAAATTATGTAGTTATAAACTTTAAAAAAATAATATGTTTTAAATGATTTTTATTGTAAATCAAATATTTGTTTGCATAATTAATAATTACAATTTTTAACAGTAAATTTTAACTGCAGAAGAAATATGTAGCGGCATTGTGTTTCTTCATAAATAATTAGGTTAAATGTTACTTTTCCGAGAAACTACTAGATAATTTTTTAAAAATATTTTTTATTTGAATTTTCTACTCCTCAAGAATACTTTAACAAAAAGTTTTTTTTAAAACCCAAAACTTATGATTTTTTAAACAAAATACAGTCGAACCTGCTGCTATGTGTTGTACTATGTGCATTTAAAAACTTAAACATTTATTTTGTAAAATAAGTAAATGCTAACGTTTTGATGTATCAAACAATTCAAAAGTGTGTCACTCTACATTTTATGGGTTATTATAATAAAAGTCAATTTTAATAAAAATACAGCAACAAAGTAATCTAAAATTTCATTAATTTCCAAAATAGCTGAAAAATTATCTTACTATCACAGGCAAAATATGAGACATTTGGCCAGTCAACTCAAACACAATAACAGACGTTGATACAGTATGGGTGGCACTCCCAGATAAAGCTGCTGCTCCTAAAATATGTAGATTCATAGGTAAATTCTTAAAATTAATACATTTACATAGATAATGGACACAGACTGAAAAAACTCAGTAGACTAAATTTTAGAAGACATTATAATTATAACATTTTGTTTAATATAGCACGTGGAGGAAAAAATTATGTGTTCGGGAACCCTAAATCCATTTTACCAAAATGCATGCATAATCTTAAAATTATTCAAAGTGGGGAAATATCACTCTTTTATTATTCAGAAAGTTAATTGTTTAATTAAAATAAAAAATAATTTTTTAATTGTATGCATTATAAGTGATGTGTTTTAAATAAGTTGTGTAAAGTTTCATCATGACAACTTCCATCATAAAATTAAACTATACCAGAAATTTTTTTTTTATCAAATTACATAAAAATCATTGTTTGTAGAAATAAACTGATCAGTGGTGCAAAAGAATCTCAGGTCTGCTAAAAAATCTCAAGCAAAAAGAAATTGCTCTTCAATTTTATTAGAGTGAAACTAATTAATATTTAAATTGACTGCAAGAAACACTTTGAGTACCATTGCAACTTTGATACCTAAAGCAAATAAAAATATCTGGTAAGTTTTTTACATTATTTTTACTTGTGTTGCTTACAATAACCACTAGAGGGATATAATTGAGGACTCAGTACTTTAATTTTCTTGTCATTATTTGGTTGGGCCATGTTACCCCATGATTCACAGAAAAATTAGGGTTGCTTTAACCATCTCCATCTAACTGTCACAGAATGTCAAAATAACTAGTATGGAATACAGATTAGAACAGTGAGGAAGATGCAGAAATTTCTACTTATGAGTCAACCAGTTTTGATGAAGAAGAAATAATGGAAAAATTATTCAAATTGACTGAAGGTACCTAAACTTACAAGCAGAAGACTTAGTGGTTACAAATATTTTTGTGAAAAAACTTAGAAATATTTCTAGATTAAAATTTTTAACATTTGTGACAATTAGTGACTTGGAACTTTTCCATCTAAAAATCAAAGACAACAATAATTTTTATAATATCGATATTTACTTTTCCTCTGACATTGAATAAATCAATCATTTCTCTAATTGAAGTATTCAAAACTTCATTTCCAAAGAAAAGATATAAAAAATTCTTTTTTGAAACAATTTCTGAAGATTTCTTTAAAATTGTCAGCTATATTATTTTCTTACATATATTTTCTTTTTATGATAACTTCTGTTAATAACCATTCACTAAAATTTTAAAACAAGTTTAAATTTAATTATTATAATTAAATACCTACTCAAGTTCTGAGTATACTCATTGCTTTTAAAAAGGTGATCTGGAAATTCCTTTCCTTAAGCAGGCAGTATATATATATATATATATATATATATATATATATATATATATATATATATATATATATATATATATATAAGTTTAAAATGAAGATAAAACGAAGAAAAAATACAGACA
This sequence comes from Parasteatoda lunata, assembly GCA_949128135.1. NCBI lineage: Eukaryota > Metazoa > Arthropoda > Arachnida > Araneae > Theridiidae > Parasteatoda > Parasteatoda lunata. Next base: position 4,693,237 of record OX421980.1, on the reverse strand, counting down.
AATGAAAAAAGAGAAAAAGAAAATTATTAATAATAATACAAATAATAAAAAAAAAAGAAAAATCTTTAAAAAATCCGGGGGGAAAATAAATAAATAAAAAGATATAATATTTTCATCAGCCCACACGATTGTATCTGCAAAAAAAAGAGTGCTTACTAATATTGTATTAATATAGCCGAAGCAAAATATATCAATACAATAGTGTGAGGAGCACTAAAAAATTTTTTTACAAAAATTACAACAAATAAAAAAGAATACAATAAGTAAAAATAACACAAAAAAACAGAAAGTAAAATATAAAGAATAAACAGAAAAGAACATAATACATAATCTATAAAGCGAGTAGTGAAATCAAATGAACTTACATGAACGGAAAAATTTTCAAGAATGATTTAAAATATTTTTGTAACAAGATTGCAAAATATGAAAACTAAAGCGCAAATTGAGATAGCGTAACTAGAGGAATTTTAAAGTGCGTTCTTGATGCATTACTGAAGTGCGTTTGAGTTGTTAGTTACCAAAGATGGGCCTGAAAATGGATGTGCGCAAGGTAATATTATACTGTATAATTTAAAGAAGTTCACAATAAATAATTTTTGAAAATAAATATTTATTTAAGAAAAAAAATATCAAATAGAAAAGAGAAAGAAGCATGAATTGCCTGTTTTGCACATAATTTTAGCGACGGATTTGCCCGAAATGGATTGTTTTTCTTAAATTTCTTCGTGTTCTTTTGTATTTATTTATTATGCTATATATATATATATATATATATATATATAATATATATATATATATATATATATATATATATATATTGTAATTTCATGGAGAAACGCCCCCTGGTATATACTTTGTGCCTTCAAAAATCAGCTAAAAAAGTTTTTCACTAGATATTCCGCACCATCATACACACCGCACCGAATTTTACTATACTAATGCAAGTATTGATTACAGACTTGTTCTAAATATGCATGTAAATAATTTAAATAGTCAAATAAAAATATATTGAATATACAAAAAAATAGAAACAATCCTTCTATATAAAATGGATTTCAATAACTTTCTGAGTAAATATTAAGCATTTTCTCATTTTAATTAGAAGTAACCATTAAAATATGAATCAGATAATTAATATAACAAAGATCATAAAATAAGTCTTAAAATCATAAAATAATTGCAAGGTATCTGCTATATTTTAAATTTTCAAATTCATGACTTTTCATGACTAATTCCAAGAATTTTTCATGACTTAACAATGTTACTATTTTTTCCAACAAAAACGCAACAATAAATTTAAAAAAAGCATTATAATAACATTAATTGAAATAGGTATAGAAATACTCCTAATTTTTCTGTTCTCATTTCGGAATAAAAACAATTCACTAATGACTGGTTTGCTTCAACTAGAATTTTAAATTGATAAAATTAAAAAAATAAATAATAAAAATTCTTAAATCACAGAAGTTTAAAAGATAATTCACTCTAGAAATGATGTTTTTTCTTTTATTTTTTGAAAGAACACCATAATTTTTACAGAACATGATAAAATCATTTTATATTCAAATAAAATATCGCCAAGTGGTGATTTTGTTAGGAATTCAGATATTTGGAACGGGATGAAATTGGGGGGGGGGGATTCCATTTTAAAAATTAGATTTTTCGGAGACCTAAATCCATGATTTTTTTAAAAAAAGATAGTAAAAATCATGACATTTCATGAGAAAGTTCAATACTGAAATTCATGACTTTCCAGGTGCTCGGATACCCTATAATTGTTAAAAGTAAAACGATCTTACTTTTAGATTAGCAATAATTGATAAATTCAAATGAATTTTGTTCAAAGAAAAACTAAAGAATAATTTATTTAGATATCACATATCACTGAGCTTAAAAACCTTCAAGATCAGAGCAAAATAAGTTTGTCAGTTCATTGTTTATCCCTGTCACAACACTTTCGGTATCTTTTAATCCCGGGATAATTTTGCTTTTTTGAAACCATTTATCGCAGTTTCTTTTTTAACAGCTTTTAAAGCTTGGGACACTCATGCGATGACCTTCTCATAACTTGCCCGTCGCATGCATCCGGATTTAGTGTAGGAGTGGATGCTGTGCTCCATCCAGCTCTCCCACAGCCACTCACTTCTTGCTTGAAAACCAGTTGACAGTCATGTCAAGAGGTTGAAGTATTTTCGTTTAGGCTGCCTGGGATGACAGCAAGTTCTGTGGATAATTTTTTTCCACACAACTCTTTAATAGATTCCACTATATGGGAACGCAACGAGTCGAGGATCAATAATCCACATGGCACCTTTTACCTTTAAAAAAAAACTTTTACGTTTCTGATACACCAAATTCAGCCACTGCAACATTGTATCCTGGCACATCCACCCCTTTTCATTTGCTCTGATTACTACATCTCTAAGAAAATCACCTTTCGGTATAGTTATCCTCTTGAAGATTAGCAACGGGGTAAGCTTCTCTCCCGTTACGGAACATCCTAATACACAATTGAAGGAAATTTTTTCGTGGCCTGCGGTCATTATGGCTGCGGATTCTGTCTCCGTTTCTTCGACATTCCTGTTTGGAGAGAATCGAAGAAAAGCGGAACCTCATCCATGTTTATTATTCAACCGTGATTCAGTCCATGTTCCTCTATTTTTTTAGTGACAAAAGTTAAAAAAGAATCCTTTTTTTTTTATCTAATCAGTAGGCAATCTTGCCCTACTCTGGTTCTTTGGCGAAAAAGACAAGTTCTTTCACTTCATAAATCTGAAACACCGATTCGGTCCTCCTTTGAAATCTAGAAAGCCCATCTGGCTGGCAATCAATCTCGCTTGTATGCGATTCTGGGCTATAGAGAGGGACAACCCTTTGGCACTCGGCTCCTTAATCCATACCACCAGGTTATCCTCCAGCACTGGCCACCTAACAGTGCCATTACACCGAGCACGCTTAGTCTTGGATTAGTTGAGACAATATTTCCTTTTCCGACTTCCACTTCAAGATGCACCGTTCTTCAACCTTGAATTGTTGGGCAGCACCCTGATTTCTTCAGCTCTTTTAGTTGCTGAGAGCTTAAAAACAGTCGTATATTTTTTCCTCTTAGAGGGAGGCATTTGAAATTTTTAACTTAAAAACAAGTTATATTAAAATTTAAATAAAAAAAATATTAACAAAACAAAAAAATAACGAAACAAATATATTAACGAAAGAAAAATATTAACGACAGAAAAATATTAACAAAACAAAAATGCAACAGAAGAACAGAATTGAAGATTAAACGATAAAAAAAATAAGCTAAAGAAGAAGATGATCGAATTCTTAAGACTGAAATACGAGCAATGAAAAAAAAAAAAAAAAACAAGAAAAAGCTTTCTCCCAAGCATTCAAAACAAGTTTTTATATTCCCCTTTCCTCCCCCTACTTTCTCCTCTTAAATCAGACTTCAGAAAACAGCTCTCTTTTTTCACTGACTCCGCCTAGGACAGTGTAAAATTTTCACACATTACTTTTTCCCCTCTTCACTGACCTTCAGTTGAAAGTTTGAAATTCTTCTTGAACATTTAAATTCTAAGAATATTCAAGGTCATTTTAAGCTCATCAGCACCCTTTATTCATCAAACATTCAAGTGTTTTTAACAACCAGCTGAAGAAAAAAAAGGAGTGGAGAGACATCTCATGCTTACTGACAAAAACCGAGACAAGTGGAAGAGACATACTTCCTGGAAAAAACGGGGGAGCATTTGTTTCACAGGGAACATCATCACTGACACCACCCTGATTTTCTCCACTCCCATTCCCTTTACTCAACAGCTGTTCCTATGGCAGAAAGGGAAGAGAATTTTTTTCTCTTGCAGATAGTGGTCCCCAGAAAGTCATTCCAAGAAAGGATTGGGGAGTGTGGGGAAGGGAAAATTCCAGGTGTGTTGACCATTCTTTGGGGTAACATTTAGCATGAAAAAATAAATAAAAAGCACTCAGGGGAAAAAATGATGATGAAATTTCCAGTGGGGCTTCTAAAAAGCAAAATTTTCTAAATAAAAAAGTAATACTATATAAGCTACCCTGTTAAGATACGTCTTCTGACTAAATTCTCAAGTTTTGAATCAATAATGCTGTGGCATATCTCTGCGAAATTATGGTACTAATAAATAAATCTTTTTAAACTGTTTATCCTAGTTGCCCGGGTAACTTTTCCTATTAAGTTTTTGCATCTTTGCAACTAAGTAAACCGTCCCCTAAATCAGGAATTAATTAGTTCCTATTAAATGGTAGAAAAGTAAACAAATTATTTAGAAAAAGATTAATAAAGCAGGGCAAAGTAATCTCAGTTTAAAATAGTTGTTAGTATTTGAATAAAATGAATATTTATAGAACTGATGTTATTTAAAAAAGCCACAGGTTTAAAAAATCTTCCTCTAACCATAGTTATAACAATTTTTTGGCAAACACGCCGCACCACCATACACATCACATCTGAGATAAACATTGCTAAAAATTTCAATCATCATACAGGGCACCCTGCTGTAGAGGCCGCACTTCCATTTTTTCCCCACCAACATACAATAAAGTATGAAATGTCTCAAGATTTAATCAATTATAGTGACAAGAAGCACTATATATAAATCCTGTAACGATTTTTCCAAATACATAATTTAAGTTTGAAATTAAATAAAAGTTATTCGCAGTTAAAAGAAAGGTATCTTTAAAAATGTGGAATAATGGGCACCACATCAATTCTTATTAAGTATCACATGCGGAAAACACACTTGAAAAATAATAATCTCTAAAACATAAAATCTATACTTTGAAAACAGTTATTAGCTATAAATCTTTTTTTTAAATATACAATTACTATAAAAGGAGAGAAGTGAGACTGATTCTTACTTACAGAAGAAACATATATAATCAATCAGAATTTGTATGCAATAAAAAATAAACTATAACAAAATCAAAATCAATCACCAACTTTTTATTATTTTTCAAATATTTCAAATCTTATATTCAATCAGATCCATTAAAATCAGATTCTTAACTTTCAGAACAAAACAAACGTTGTAGTTCATCACTGAGTTCATTTTATATGCCATCATCGTCAACCGACATCAGAGGTAAAGAACAATTAGAAGGAATTATCTCCCACATATTGATAAGATAAAAGAAAAAGGTATGAATAGAATTCTGCAGAATTAGCAGGGTAGATGAGTTAAAGAATTTGAAGAAAGCAGAGCAATATGTTGAAAGACATGCAGTCCCCCTCTTCACTCGCTAGGTCACTTTATTCCAGGTGCAACCAGGAAGAATAACTAATTCATTCACTAGCTACAATAGTAATGGTAAAATGTAACCGCAGTCTATAAAATGCTGATTCTTCTGTTACCTCAACATTCAGTAAAGAAAATGAACCGCTAAAAAGAAAATGAACGACTAAGGCAGTCATGGAAGAGGCAAAACTTGCAGAAGATGTTCTATGATGTCAAAAATATTTATGACATCATAAGGTAAAAATATTTATGAATAATATGTATGACATCGTAATAAAATATTATGACATCGACAGCACAACATAAATTTAGTGTGAGAAAAACTAAGAGAAAAATCCCTCTCCTCTTTCCACTGAGAAAAGTTTGAAATTAGGAAGGGGGAAATAAAATGTTTATTTCTTACTCCCGTCAATCTCCTGCTATTGCTAGCACAATGACTTGTGTGAGGAAGGGTCAAGAACATAATGAAAATTAAAATTAAACAAATTGTTGATTTGATCAATAGTGGCAGGCAGGTGATTTTAATTCTTTGTGTTTTGTTTTATTAAAAAAATTTGATTTATTACAAAACTGTTCTTTTGTCCAAATTTAAAACTAAAGTTCCTTCTTTTTATCATTAAAAAATTTAAATCTTATCAAATCAAAACAGTTAAAAATAAAAAAAATCATTTAAAAGCTAATTTGTAAAAGAGCTTGTTGGAAAAAGAAAGAACTACGACTGCATTTAATTTAAAAAGGAAACATATTTCTGATAAGACAAAATCTTTCGTCCCCAAATCTTACGCTTCAGTTATCTATTATCAAACATAAATAAGTTTACAGATGATTAAAAATAATGAAATATTTAAAAAGTTTTTTTAGAAGATATCGGAAATGCTGAAGTAAACCTGACAGAAAAAATATTACTGAAACAGATTTGAAGAAAAGAAGATGCAAATTATAAAAGAAAACATACTTTCAAGAGAAAATAAAATGAATTTTAAATTTCAGAAACGAATGAATAAATTCTATTTTTAAGACTGAAGTTAATGTCCCGATTAAAATATATAAATGGTTTGAAGTCTTGCTCCATTTTAATTTTGGTATTTTCTATTAACTTAGTTGTGGGATTTGTTTAGCAGAACCTCATTTTTTTTCTATTTTTACTTTGACAGTTTGTACATAAGTTAATTGGCAGATCGGTGTCAATTTACGTACTCCCGTCATTTCTTTTTCTTAGGCATGTTTATTTAATGCTTCTTTAAATTTTTGCTAATGTTTCTTTTCTTACATATTGTATACATTGGTTAGATGAAAGGGAGAAATTTTTAATCAGCAATAAAAAATAAATAAAAAAGAATTCAACTAAAGGTATCTGCAGAAATTAGATCAATGCATAGAATAAAAAGATTTTATTTTCTAGTTTTGTGACAATTTGAAAATTAAATATTTATGAAGAAAATATAGATGAGAAGAAGAGAGTAAAGAACATAGCATACTAGTTTATTGTTAAGTTACAAATCGGATTTGTAGATGAATGTAGTAGATTACGTCATCCAGTTTTTGTCAATCGAAAACTTTTTCTAACTTCCTGGATTTTAATATTAAAAAAAACAAAACATTACGAAATAGACTCGTCATTTCTGAAATTTTTTTGTAAAAATCTGTCTTTGAATAAATCCACTGTGATAGCAAAATTACCATGCGTGGCATGGGGAAATCGCATAGACTGCCTTAGCACATAGCCCGCAAATTGCCACAGGTGAACTTTTAAACACAGATTGGCCATGGCCTATCTACTAGAAATTACTGTAGTAAAAATTTAATAAGAACTCAAACACAGTGACAGCCATTAATAAAAATCACTGACTTGTAACACCAGCCGACTTTTAAAACAAAATTCGGAAGAACAGAATAATTGCAACAGCAAAACATGTTAAAAACATCCTTTAATAAAATTATTATCACCATTTTATATAATCAAGATTTTAGAGAGCATATGTTTTTAAACTGCCATGTTTTTTGTGTGATTAATTATAATTTTCTTTCTTTTCAAGTTTTAAAAAAGGAGTAGCATGTAGATAAAATATTCCAGTCTGCCACCCACAAACAAAAAGAACAACGCTAAAGGTGAGGATTACACTTCTTGGTTAAAGTATTGAAGGGTTATTAAAAGATAAAGAATGAAACAGAAGGGGGAGTGTCTCTTTTGAGTCCCAATGAAAACTGCTAATGCATCAAGGGTATTGAAGTTATCAATTTTTAAAGCAAAAACTGAAGAAAACTATTTCTATAAATCAAGGTAAGTTCCACTTACCTTGTTCTCTTCCAGGACTGCTACAGGTATGAGGTAATAAATATCAATTTGTAAAGTCATAAAGGACTCTAACATGTTTTATAGACAATCACTTTAATAATAACGAAATTAGATAACACAAACATAAAGAATAAACAATTAAGCTTCAATCATTTACAGAGCTAAAAAGCTCGTTCGACATCATCGAGTTCATAACATCAACATCTACTGAAGAATGGCGCTGCAGGCGCACCAAAACAGCATGCGCAGCAGAGCTATTGCGAGAATTCGCGACATTCTCCCACCTTTGGATTCGAAGACAAACCTTTTCGAATCCAAACAGAAATCTTAGTTTATGTGGTCCACCTGAAAAAACTAAACAAATAAAAATATTAGCAAAATGGTTACATTATAATGAATTACACAAAAATTAAGCGCAGTTGAAAAGTCTTTTATAGTCTCCTAGCTGGTTTCAAAGATCGTCCATAGCGAGAGTATCGAACTTCTTTATTGGCAGGGATTAAATCCTTGTTATGACAAGGACTCTCATTATGATTACTTGAATTGTCTACAGATGAAAAGTCATTCACTTTCACTTCCAGCGGAAAAAAGTCTTTGCATTGGTCTCAATAGTTTTCCAGATTGGGTTTTAAATTCAACTAAACGTACTCTACCGTCCTTTCCAGGATAAGTCTTTTCAACTTTTGTCAATGGCCAGTTGATTCTTTTATTGTTGGAATCTCCTATTAGCGCAAGATCTCCTTCTTTGATGGACGACTCCCTTTTAAATTTGGAATTATCTTTCAACAATCCTAGATATTCAATTCTGAATCGGTTTCCCAGGTCTTGTCGCAATTTTAACCGGTAAGAATATCTTTTATTCAATTTTTTGGCATCAATTATGTCAAGTTCAGGAAGACCAATTTCTTTAATTTCCTGAAGAAACATAGATGACGTAAGCACTGACAGATCTTTGGGATCTTCTGAAAGGTACGTTATAGGACAGGAGTTAATTAAACTTTTCGCTTTGCATAATAGTGTAGTTAACTCTTCTTCATTCAAACAAGCTCGTCCTAGAACCTTTCTTAGGATGCCTTTCAAAACTCCTATTAATCTTTCAAAGAAGCCTTCCTACCAAGGGGCAGAGGGAGGATTAAATTTCCAAGAAATTCGTTTCCTTGAAGCAAAGTCTTCAACTTTGTTTCAATTAATGCTCTTCAAAAGATTTGCCGTTTCTACAAGATTTGTACCATTGTCAGAGTATACTGTGGATGGGTGTCCTCTACGAGCAATAAATCGGCGAAGGACCAAGATGAAACAATCCGTTGACAGGGACGATACTACTTCGAGGTGTAACGCTCGGTAGATGGCACAAGTGAAGAGTACCACCCAGCATTTTCTATTTCCTTTTAAAAACAGAGGCCCACACAAGTCTACGCCGATAATTTCAAAAATAGCTGTGTCTCTGACTCAATCTTCTGGAAGTGGAGTGCTTACGGCTTCCAATGGTTTAACCGAGAATCTTTTGCACCTGACGCAATTTTTTACGACGTTTCGAATTGTCTTTCTTGTTTTGATAATCCAAAAAGACTCTCGGAGGTGAGACATTAAAGTTTGAACACCGGCATGCTTCAGTTCAATATGTTTCTCCATTATTAATTTTTCAACTAAATCATGCTTGCTAGGCAATAATATAGGGAATCTAAAAGTTTTTAAGGCTTTCCTTGATGTTATTCTTGTCTCAACTCGTAAGAGACCATCATTGTCTTTCACAGTTCGAAAATTTATCTTTCCATTAAAGGATTCTATTAGAATTTCTTTCAAACAAACTTCTCAGATGCTTCGATCTCTTCTATCTCCAATTTTCCCTTCTTTCTATCACTATGATTTCTTAGCGTATTTTTATAAAATCGGATGATGTAGGCCATGGTTCTCACAATTTTGTTGAAGGAAGATATCTTTTGGAAGATTTCAAAGGTATTAGTTGTTAAATTTGTGGCTGAGGATATAGTTCGTTTTCTTTCTGAAAGAGCTACTTCAATATCCGGAGAAAGTTCACTAGCTGGCCTATTCTCGAATGGTAGTTTCAGCCGTTCAGGTGCCTCCCACCAATGGGATTTCAATAAATCTTTAGAATTGCATCCCCGAGAGGGCAAATCTGCGGGATTATACTTTCCTTGAATATGTCGCCAAGCTTCCGGATCCGTAAGTTTTCGAATTTCAGTGACTCTGTTAGCAACAGAAGTGGCCCAGTTATCTTGCTTTTTAATCCAGTATAAAGCGTTCATTGAGTCAGTGTGGAAAAAGGTTGGCACATTCTTCATATTCAAATCATCTCTTACAGCGTAAGCGAGTCTGGCTCCAATGGTACACGCAAGAATTTCTAGTCTAGGAATTGTTATCGATTTTAGGGGTGCTACCTTGGATCTAGCCTGTAAGAGTTGACAGTTAACTATTCCTCCTTTAACATTTCTAATAAAAATTGAAGCTGCATAAGCCGATTTGCTCGCGTCTACGAAGACATGCAGAGTAGAATTAGACACGCAGGTGTTTTTCTAGGGATTTCTATTTCTTTCAGATATTTTAATTCATTTGCCCACTTTAGACATTTATTCCTCAGATTACCCGGAAGTCCTGTATCCCAATTAATTTTCTCCTTCCAACATTCCTGTAAGATTAATTTAGGAACTAGTGTGTCAGGACTTGTAAACCCAATAGGGTCAAAAATTCGGCTTAACATAGATAATACATTTCGTTTACTTGGAACGGGCTGATTTTCCTCATTTATCTCACAAGATAAAGTATCACTGTATAAATTCCATTTAAGGCCCAATACTGAAACGATTTCTTTATAGTTATCTCTAGACAAGTTCAAAATTGAGGTTTCCTCATCACTATCTGGCCGATTATGTTTCCAACCCCTTAGGTCAAATTGTGCTGAAGCCATTAATTCTTTAGACACCGTAATAAAAGAATTTAACTCTTCAATAGCGTTCACACTTGCAACACAATTGTCTACATACATAGAATCTTTAAGTTTTAAAGCTATGTTTCTCTTGGTTTCATCTACATTCTCTAAGTGATAATTAATAGTGGCGGTGAGTAAAATTGGGCAGGCATTTACGCCGAAAACTACCCGGCAATGTGAATAAACAATAAGTTTCCCCGGATCCCCTCCCTCCCACCATAAGAACCGCAGAAATTTCTTATCTGAGGGAGCAAAGTTTATTTATTGGAAAGCTCGACGAATGTCCGATATTACCCCAAATTTCCCCTGGCGAAATCTGTTAATAAGTTTGGGGATCAGTTCTAAATTATTCGGCCTTTTCTCAACGTTATCATTCAGCGACACAGAATTTCTTTCCTTAGCAGACGCATTAAAAACTGGTTGGATTTCAGTTGTGGAGTTCTCTTTAAATACTGGTCTACGCGGTAAATAATGACCCTTATCCTTTGTCAGCTCCTCTGAATCAACGGGTTCAATAATTTTTTCGGCTACCTTATCTCTAAATACGTTTTCATATTCATGTAAACAGTTTCTTTTTTGCAACGCCTTTACGCAAGACTTTAACCGCTTTTCGGCAAGGTTTCGATTGTCCAGTAATTCAGGATGAACCTCCAACCAGGGGAGTGACAATTCATACCTAACTTCCTCATCCCTTCTTAACGACCGAAGAAAATGATCTTTCGCTGCTTCCTCAATTTCTGATCTCGTTTGAGAAATATTCGGTTCTGTAATTCCCAGAGAGTCAAGTGACCATAAGTCACAAATATTTAAGTCAGTAACATGAAGGGATAAAAGCACTTCATTCGTTACAGGACTTTCTCCAGTTCTTCCCATTAAGGTCCAACCGAAATGCGTATTCATCGCGACAAGGCCATTCGGTATATTTTTTATTTCTCCAGTAAATAGATCTCCGGCATAATCGGAACCTATAAGTCTGTGAATTTCATTAGCATTCCTATCAAATAAACATAAAGTTTCATTCACAGTTACGTCACTAGGATAAATTCCGTGCCTTTTAAATTCCTTCATAATTTCCCTATTGTCCAATTTTGGAATCGGGGTACAAATTGTTTTCTGTTCAAGTACATTTAATGTATAAGTAAAACTATTGTCCACATTACTTAAATTAATCATGTAATTTTTATGTGATTCTTTTTTCTTTAACCCCCCAAACAATCCATGCACAACGGCTTCCTGCCCAAGACTCTTTAATTTTAGCTTACGTGCTGCAAATTCCGATATATAACTACAAGAAGATCCAGTATCAATAATCATCCTAATCAAGTGTGTTTGTTTACCTCCCGAAACACTTACAATAAGAGTTTGTAACATTATCTTTTCTCCTAGAAGAGTTACTTAAAGCACAGTCTGTATCAGGTTTCATTTGGGAAAAATCAGAATTATTCCCCCTCCCCCCTGTTTCCTTCGAATTTATCTTTCTTTTCCCCATACACATTATACTAACGTGTCTGCCAGAACATATCTCAGATTTAACCCTAGGCTTACAAGAAGAGGAAAGGTGTCTTTTTTTTTATCATTTAAGCATCGAAAGCAGGAGCCAGACCGCTTACAAATGTCTATTTTTTCTTCCAAACTCAAATTATTATTCATGCAAGAAGCCGAGTAATGTTTATGAGATTTACAAAATAAACAAGTCTCTTTCTCATTCTTCCGATCTTCAAAACACTCATTAATTAATGCAGAGGCCGATGGCTGACACCTGCAATCTTTCTCAGTAATGTGAGGATGATTCATTCTAACATGTGTTTTGATTTCCGAAACAGAAGTGTTCATATTTAAGAAAGTCATTTCTCTGGCTTTTAATTGAGATAATAAAAAATCGATTAGCTCATCAATTTCAGAAACAAAAGGATTTTTTGTTCTTTTGTTGAATTCTAGTAGTAGATCACGGGGCAACAATTTGGTTAAAATGGGAACTAGAATGTTCGAATAATTATTCTTTTTAACAGATAAACTTTCTAAGCTTTTAATATTCTTTTGTATGTGATTAAAAATGTTCCTGAAGTTTTTTACGTCGTTAGAGTTTTTTAATGAGCATGTATGGAGTAGGTTTTCAATGTGTACATTAATCAAAATATTTGTATCACCGAATCAATGCTTCAATAAATCAATAGCGTGATCATAATGTTCCGCTGTTAATTCTAAACCATCGATCACATTAAACGCAGGACCTCATAAAAATGATCTCAAATAAATGAATTTATCAAGTTTATTGAGGTTCTTATTCTCATTAATTGACGAATTGAAACAATTCCAAAAATTTTACCATTCAGAAATTTCTACGTAGTACTTAGGAATAGTTAATTTATTTAACTTTATGCGTTCCTTTTCAATGGTTTGAATGTCACTCTGATTGGGACTATTTAGAGAAATATTAGCTTCTTGAAAGGAATTATTTAAATCAAGTTCTTTGTTTAAATTCTTAATAAATCTTAATGTTCCAAATTTTGTTTTAGTTATTTTTTCCTTGTACAGTGGCGTGCCAGTCGGAGGGGCAGTCCCCCCCTCTGAAATTTTAGAAAGGGGGCAAACAATATGTTTCGCCCCTCCTGAAATTTAATCATTCGAGAAAATAAAATCAAGTAAAATTCCAGTTAAAAAATAGTAAAAAAGTAAAGTTTCAGAAAAAAAAAAAACATTTTAAATTAAACTTTGAAGCTATTTTCCTCTGAAATTAAAGTAAGAGGTTATAATAAATATAAAGACAAGGCTCTTTTTTTTTCGCCTTTGAAGCTATTTTTCAAAAAGAAAACTTTATTTTCCTCTCATATTTAATAAAAGGGTGTTGAAAGAGTTAGTTTACATTATTGTACATAGATGGCATCACAAATGCTGACATAGATGGCAGCAGTGTTGTCCTAAATAGAACCTTTTTTTTATAATAAAATATTAATCTAGTTTCAGCTCTTACTCAGGTATGTTTTATTTATTTCTTGTGACCTCCATGCTTAAATTATTGGGTTAAGTCTTTAGGTTATGGGCCCAGGATGGTCCAAGAAATTTATAGCTAACATTTATCAAGTTTAATATATTTATTTTTAAATTCTATGTTAAATTTTAGAATTAAAGATAGATAAATTATGGTAGCATGTGCTAACACATGGTTAGGCTTAAATGCTTCACACTTAAATAAATGTTGCTGTTTTCTTTTTAACTTTGTAATTAATTTAATTTAACTATGTTTTAATAGAAAATTTATTATTTTATAGTTATATATTTTTTGATAGTTTAATTTAAAGTTAACAAAGAAAAAATAATCATGCCAGGGGGAGAAGGTTCTTTCAGCCATAAGAAATTAACTGGGAGGGCAAATTATGCTGATTGGAAGTTTGCAATGAGAATGCACTTAATTAAAAGAGATTTATGGGATTATGTTGAAGGAAGATACAGCTTTAGATGCCAAAGCCTTGTCATACATAGTTGAAGAAGTTAGTGAAACAATTTTTAATGATTTGAGGGACTTATCTCGTGGTAAAGAAGCCTGGGAAGTATTATCAAAAACTTATGATGATAAAGGAATAACTAGAAAAGTGTCTGTAATTAAAGAATTGGTTAACACTAAATACACAGATTGTAAAGACATGTGTGACTACCTTCATAAAGTAATTTCAGCATATCAGCAATTAAAATCAACAGGAGTTAAAGCAGATGAGGAATTAATAGCTGGAATAATTTTAGCTAACTTACCTGATAGATTTGAACTCCTTATTATGGCTTTGAAAAATTGTGGGGAAGAGATAACTGTTGATGATGTTAAAACTAGATTAATGGCCGAGTATGATAAACCTAATTCTGATGGGAATTTAGATCAAGCTTTCCTTAATGAGAGGTTTAAAGGCAGGAATAAGTTTAAGGGGAAATGCTTCAAATGTAATTCGTTTGGGCATAAAAGTATAGATTGTCAAAGATCTCCAGGCCAGAAAAGTAGGTATGATAAATTTAACAAAAAGGGTAATGTAAAGCCTACTTCCAGTAAGACTTCTATGAAGGAAGAAGCTTATGTAGCAGGTATCTATGTTGTAAATTCTAATCCAAATCCTAATGTTTGGTACATGGATTCTTGTGCTTCGTTCCATATGACCCCATATAAAGAATTGATAACAGATTACAAAACTGCAAGTATTAGTCAAATTAAAACAGGCAGCTCTGTCGTAGAAGTTGAAGGGGAAGGGAGTGTTAGTTTTCTTTTATCTAGAAATGGGCAGAAAGCCAAAGTAACTTTTAATAATGTATTGCATGTTCCAAAGCTAACTGCTAACTTGCTATCTATTAAGTATTTAAACAAAATTTTTAGGATGGTGACTACCTTTACAAGAGAAAGATGTTTTGTTTATAAGGGTGATAATTTGGTTGCTAGTGGAACAGGTGTAAGCGATAGATTATATTCTTTAGATATTCATAAAGATATAGCTTTAATTCCTGCTCAAAACTTATCAAATGAAATATTGCATAAGAAAATAGGTCATTTAAGTGAAGGAGGGATGGCTAAATTGCAAGGTATGGTTAAGGGTTTCTCTTTTAATGGGAATATTAATGATTGTATACCATGCATCAAAGGTAAAATGCATAAACAACCATTTCCCAAGGGTAAGGCTAAACGAGCAAAAGAATTGTTAGGCTTAGTGCATAGTGACCTCTGTGGACTCTGTGGACCACAGACCAGACTCTGTGGACAGCATGAGTGTTTCATCAATAGGGGGTTCTCGGTACTTTATAAGTTTCACGAATGACTTTTGTTTATTTTATAAAGAATAAATTTGAAATTCTTGGAAAATTCAAAGACTTTCAGGCATATGTAGAAAGACAAACTGGCAAACCTATTAAGGTTTTACGTTCTGATAATGGGACGGAGTATGTTAATAATGAAATGGATAGTTTTCTAGCTTCCAAAGGGATTCAGCATCAAAAGTCTATCCTTTATACACTGGAGCAAATGGAGGTTGCAGAATGCAGCAACAAAACACTCGTTGAGCGAGCTCGGTCAATGTTGGTGGATGCCGGCCTTGGCCAGGAATATTGGGCTGAAGCAGTTGAAACAGCAGCTCATTGTAAAAATATATCTTCAACCATTGCAGTTCTAGACATAACACCTTTTGAGAAATGGAGTGGCGAAAAGCCAAACTTGAAATACTTAAGGGTGTTTGGGTGTCGGGCATTTATTCATATTCCCAAACAGAAGCGTTTAAAATGGGATGTGAAAGCTAGAGAGTTAATGTTTGTTGGGTATTGTAAGGATAGAAAGGGCTATCGTCTAATTGATCCAACTAATTGTAATATTGTTGTAGCTCGAGATGTACATTTTTTGGAACATGATATGTATCATGACAACAACAGTGACAAAAGCTTACCAGAGATCAGCGATGACTCTTTATTCAGTGGGAGCATTGTTGATTTTGTCCAAAATCATGATAATGTTAGCAGGGGTGATAATGAATTAAATTTCCAAAATGATATTAACACAGGTCAGGTTAACATTAATGGCTTAAATAGAGGCGATTTTGTAAATAATGATGAGAGTAACAATATAACTGTTGATAATGTCATGCCTAAATTGACACCTATAGGAAGAACAGTTAAACTTCCAGTTCGTTATCAAAATTTTGATACCAACGATATGCCAGATTTGCAAATGCCAAATTTAGATCCTATTTCCTTTGCCGATGCTTTAGTGGCAATAAATGAACTTCTTTCTGAACCTAATACTATTGATGAGGCACTCAATGGTAGTAATACCAGGCATCGGAGAGAATTTTTA
Source organism: Parasteatoda lunata (assembly GCA_949128135.1). Taxonomy (NCBI): domain Eukaryota; kingdom Metazoa; phylum Arthropoda; class Arachnida; order Araneae; family Theridiidae; genus Parasteatoda; species Parasteatoda lunata. The sequence continues at coordinate 4,676,912 of OX421980.1, read as the reverse complement.
TGTGAAACAATAGCGGGTCACATAAAAACAAAACTTGGGACATAGTAAATAAGCCTAAAAATAAAAACATTGTTGATTGGAAATGGGTATTCAAAATAAAATATAATGTAATGGAGATATTGAAAGGTACAGAATCCGTTAAGTAGCTAAAGGTTTCTCCCAGACCGAAGGAATAGATTATACAGAAATGTTTTCCCCAGTAGTTCGTTATGTAACATTAAGAGTTTTGTTGGTTTATGCAGCAATTTATGATTGGAAAATCGATCAAATGGATGCTGTTATGGCTTTTGTTCAAGGGACACTAAATGAAGAAATATACATGAAAATTCCAGATGGGTTTAGTGAATATTACGAACAAAACTTAACTGGGAAAGTTCTTAAACTTAACAAAGCTCTAGGTGGCTTAAAGCAAAATGGCGGGCTTTGGTATCTCACATTAGAAGAAGGCTTAATTGAAATGGGATTTAGACAAAGTTCTTTTGATAGTTGTGTGCATATTAAACTAAATGAGAGTAAAGAACTTGTAATTGTAGCTATTTATGTAGATGACTTATTAATTTTTAGCAACTCAGTTAGGCTTAAAAATTTAGTTAAGAAACAAGAAAGTAAAAGATTTGAAATTAAAGATTTAGGTGAAGCCAATTATTGTTTAGTTATTAAAATAAAATATATAAGATCAAAAGGGTCCATTAACCTAAATCTAACCCAATCTGACAATAAAGGTGGTTCAAATAAGACACAATCAGATAAAGAAGCAAAGGCTTCAGGCTCTGGCAGAGAAGACGTGTGCCACGAGATGACCGTGAAACTGATGATGAAGGAGGAGAAGAAGGTGGTAAAAGACGAAAAACGTAAGAATCCAAGCAAAGGAGCAGAATTGTTTCTAAAGCAACTATTTCATCAAGTGAGGAGTCTGACAGTGAAAAAGAAAAGCCTAAAAGAAAAAGGAAAGCAAGTGCTAGCGATATTAGTCAAAGTGATGAAGACAGAGGGCCTAAAAAGAGGAAAATTGCTTCTGTAGTGGAAGTGAAGATTTTGACAGTGGTAATGCAAAATCAAAAAAAAAAGAAAAGGTGCAAGTGCTGACAGTCAGAGTGATGAAGACAGGCCAACGGAGAACAGAAAAATTGTTTCAGGTAGTGCTGAAGATAGTGAACCTAAAAGGAGGAGAATTGCATCTGACAACAGTCAAAGTGAAGAAGAAAACGCACCAAAAGGAGAGGGATTGCTTCGGACAGTGGGAGTGAATCTGATAAAAATGATTATGGACTATTTAACAAAAACTGTGAATAGAACTGAGCATGAAGATTGTGCAAAAATCAATGGGACTAAAATGATTTATCTTTATTATTTTTTTTTTTGCAAATTTGTGAATGTCTTTTAGCATTCCCAAAACTGTAAACTAAAGTGGGAGTGTTTAAAGAGTAAGTTTACATTATAGTACAGTCGGCAAAAAAAAAAGATATCACCCTGAATAATTTTCGTTCTAATGATCGGATTTTCACAAACTAAGTGTCAATCTTAATGGTTCCTGGGGGTGACCTCAAATATGCTAATTAGTTAGCGCTAAGTATTAATTAAGTTACGAAATAAGACACAAAAACGTACTTGCTCTGAATAAACATACATTTTTTTTTTACATATTTGGATTCCTTATCTTCTAAATATAGGGGGCAGCCGCAATCTGGGAAACGTGGTCCCCATAGTTTGGTCAGAAGAGCGATTCAAAGTTTGGACCCCTTAATGTTAATTTCACTTTTTGCGTTTTCAGTCATATTTTAAAAACTAATGAAGCAATTCAAAAAAATATTGCATCAACTCATAAAACGCATTTACCCAAAGATAATTTCATGAAAAAAATAATTTTTAATAATTATTAATTATTTTTTATTATTTAATTAAAGAGAGGATGAAAAAATTTTGAATTATAAGGTATGGATTTTTTTATACCATATTAATCTACATGCTTTTCAATTGAAAAATCTAAAGTTTCAACTGTTTTTATTTATTAGAAGATGAGAAAAATTAAAATTAATTATTTTAAAAAAAATAATTTGGCGACAATAAAAAAATGATTAAATGGGGCGATTAATATTAAAATGTGATAAACTTACGAAGAACTTGATTTAGCGCACGTGGCGTAAAATTTCATTCATATTTTTTTCGCTAATAATCGTTTGCTAATCTTTTTATTTTTTTAAAACTGTAAAATACAATGTTTCTTTTTTAGTCCTCTAAAAATCTATTTGAAATTAAGTAAAGAAATTTGAATAAAACATTTTATTGAATAAAAAACATTTTATTCAACGAATGTCGAGTTTTATAAAAGCATGCTTTTGATAGAATATGATTATACACCAGATTGTGCTTATTTAATGTGACTATTTTTTAGTTTTTTTTTCTCAATAACTGATACAATTACAATAATATACATACGTATGAATAGATTTGGAATAAAATATTTCTCAGTTTCTTGTATATATTTTTTATGAATATTAATAAAAATACGTAGTAAACATATTTAAGCATATCTCACACCATCGCAAATTTCTCAACATCTTATATATCGTGTTAATCTTAAAAGTTATTTTTTAATCACCTGTCTGGAAGTGTTTCGCAGAACTATTTTACCAACTATTTAATTAAATTTTAGCATTTTTAAAAATTTTATTCTTTACCCTACTACATTTATTATTTTTTCATTAATATACTAATAAATTTTTTTAGTACTTTAATTTAGATTTTCTTTAAAGTAAAGTTCCTTTTTACATTATAGTCAAGTTTTTTTTAAAAGAATTATTGTCTGCTAGCTAAGAATAAAGCCTTGTTAAGAAATTAAAAATACTCCGCTGTTTAAAATTATTTAATGCAAAACAGCTGATTATTTACTAAGCATACTATTTTTTTCGAAAAAAGAATATAAATCATTGCTTGTCTTTTTTGTTTTGTTTCTTGTGACTTCAACATAGATTATCTAAAATAGTGTCCATGTTTTATAAGTCACTACAAAGAGTATAAAGATACTGAACATAAAAATCTGTCAAATACGTAGCCAAAACTTTTAAGCGTCTTAAAATATCTCAGTATCTTAAATGATTCTTTCTTTATGATTCCATGAAGATTTTTTTCCAGATAATATACTAAACTATTTTGTTCAATTTTTTACTTTAGCACGATTCCCAAGATATTATTGTAGTATAATTTGTTATCAGGAACAATGCCTTATTTTGTTTAGCAGGAAACACTAAAAATTGAAATTTGTAAAAAGTTTCCGAAGCCGTGAGAATTTTAGAATCATCTGATTTAAAAAAATTCAATAAAAAATACGTAAATTTCCGAACTTATTTTGATTAAAAATAAAAAAATAATAATAAACGTGGCAAGAAGGCTAACATACTTTTTACAGAACTGTGAAAACCAGTTTTTCCTATAATTCGTCAAAAGAGGATAAGAATGATATTGCTCCAAGGGACCTACTCAATAACTTCGTTATTTCCAGAATGAAATCTGTTTGATCGAAATATATTTCCTTGAAAATAAAAACGGGGAAAAAATTAACTTTTATTATTTATCTAAGCTTATTCCATTCATTTAATGATAGCGGTATCAAGATTAAGGATATGCGATGGAAGCCCCGTTTACTATTATACTATAAATGCGTTAAATCATATTGCTTGAATAATTTATTTTAAGCTTATTATTTAATATTTTTAAGCAAATAAGGGTGTAAAAATAAACTCGATCAAAATACTCCGAAAGTATACTCTAAAATATTTGTAGAATAAACTTTGGAATCTATATATACAAAATACCTTTTCAAACAACTTCGAGTAGGACGGAAACGCTAACTTGTTTAAAATAGTTGTCCTTGTAACTATTTAATTTCGATTTCTGGTGCTAGGGGACATTCCATTTTCACATTCGACTTTTGAAATTTCAATTGTAAACGGAATTTTTTTATGTCCTTAAATTAAAATGTTAAGGCTTGCAGCAAAAAAAATTTTACTGGATTGATTTTTTTACAAAATAGCGAATTATTATTTTTTTAATCTATGAACCTGTGCCTATAACTTAAGTAAAACTTATTTTAATATTGAGTGAAATAATTTAATATATTGTGTATTTAAATAGATAATCCCAAGAAATTGAATTGAAAATATAAAAACTTCATTGATTTAAAAATAAATTGATGATGATAAAAATATACATGTTTTGAGCACAATAATAAAAGTCACAAGTTATTCAAGCTTGACAAGTTTTGAGAATGGGTGAATATATTTGAACGCTCGAAACATGTCGACTTTTACTTCCCTCTTCATATTTTTTAAAGCCAGTTGAGTTTTTATCATCAATTATACTGTTTTACATTAGGGTCTTGATCATTATTTTGATAAGGTTTTTATACTCGTTAAAGCAAACATATGCATTTTCATATTTTAACAGGAATTATGTGGTCTTTAAAAACATAAGAGCATCAATATTGTAAAAGTTATATTTAACTTGGTTTAAAATTAAAATTTTGAGACCAGATATTTTGAGTTAATGAAATTAAATATTTTATCTTTTAAGTTTTTGTGCCCCCCTTTCAGTATCTTAAGGGTGCCTTGGAGCCCGTTCCTGCTACCTCGGCCCCAGACTTCTCCCCCTCTTCAGTCATGAAAAACTTCAATGAGACACTCTGACAAATATAACCAGGTACTTTTCTTTCCCCCAAGTCGTACAGTTAAGTCGTCAATCATGTCAACATCGACAACACCCCCATTTCACACTCTTTTTACACTTTTTGGGAGGTCTGACCATGGCGGTCAAGCCTTACTTCAGAAAAGGACTAAGTAAAAGCAGGAATTTCTTATTCTTCTGGTGAATGAAATAATTTCTTTTTTTTTTTTTTTTAAAGTAATAAACAGTTTTTATTTTTATAACAAATAAATTGAACTTTGTGAAATCTTATCAATTAAATTAATGTAAAATTATAAATTTTAATAAAGTATAAAATTTAATTTTATAAATTTTAAATTTATTATAATTCTTTCGCTTCATTATTCACTCTTTAAATTTTATTCAAAACTGTTACATGCGTAGTGTTTTAATTTCCAAACCAGGTTCTACTATTCACTGTTACTTTTTTCCGTTTTTTTTAAAATTTAGATATTTAAATGTTTTTTAGCTTAAATTTTAAGAAGATTCATTAAGCTTATATGTGCTTTGTGTTTTTTCTACAATTCTAAGTAAAGTTATCATTGTTATTTTAAAGTTATCAAAGTTACTTTCTTTTCCTTCGATAGTTTATTATCATCTCAACAGCACTCACAAAAAGCAAGATAATATGAAATTCAAATCAAACGACTGATATATATATATATATATATATATATACTGATTACGCTAAATATTTTATTAATTACATTTTTAAAAAAATAAGAGAACCATGCAAATAAAATAAAAAAAACTCTTTCCTTTCTTTTTGTTTAGAAAACTAATTATCCCACAGATGTTTTTCAGTTTTCGAAAAGAAAAATGTATTCTGTAAATGTCATGAGAAATAAAAAAATTTATTTAAAATTGATGGATATCAATCTTTTTACTTAGCATCGCATTTTACTAAAATTAAATATAACCTTTTTTAAAAAAGTTACAGTTCTTTCTACTAATTATCCCACCAATAGTTTTCAGTTTTCGAAAAGAAAAATGTATTCCGTAAATGTCACGACAAATAAAGAAATTGGTTTAATTTCGATGGATATCAATCTTTTTACTAATTGTCGCATTTTACTAAAATTAAATATAACTTTTTTTTAAAAAAGGTTATAATTCCTTCATACAATAAATGTTTAAAAAATATAAAAAAATGTATGCATACAAAACATAGCAAATATCAAATTAATGACCAGGTTAATGAAAAGAGGAAATCTCCACTCGACATGTTTTTGGATGAAAACTGCGATTTGTACTGTTGCCTTATACATAAATCGTCCACAGAATTAGAAGAGGAAGGATTTTGAAATTATCAGATTTTTCAGTCTTTGTTATCATGTATTTATTTATTTATTTTTTTACTTTTCTGTTTTTTCTCTAACGCTTCCAGTATGTACTCGGGATCTCGGATAGTCATTGATCTGGTATATCTGGGAACCAGGATTTCAGGCAACAAACAATCAAAGTAAAATCTTTTAAGTTTCTCTTCCATTTCAGTTGCCCAAAACAAGTCATCTCTTTCAATTTTTTCGACTTAAATTCCCTTTGTGGTCCAAAAAGTAAAAAAGCAGAACTTGGCTTTTGTTACGTGTAATTGTCTGTGCACCTGAAAATAAAAATTGTGTTTTTTTTTTTTATTTCTGTAATGCAAGATTTTTCATTGTTAGTCTTCCAAAAGGTGAATTTTCTGTCAAGTATAGCTTCATTTGGAAACAAATTCGTACATGTCAGAGGACACTTAACTTCAACAATACAATCAACAATTCTTCAACCTTTATATTTATGCGTTAAATGATTCCACCGCATTATTAGTGGAATTATAAAGCAAGCTTCCATGATTTTAAACAAAATCCCACTTTCTTCTAATTCTGAGATATGATTTACATTATCTCTATCATTACAAAAGTAGGAAGCACAGTATGTATGGTCTCCAAAAACATGTCGTGGAGCGTTTTTCATATCCTTTATTAGATCAGCTTGTGCATTTAGTTGATATTTTCTATGCTCTGACGCCTTTACAATTGCATTTCTTAATCTAAGAATTCTTTTGTCTAGCAATTGTAATTTGCGAACTGCGGCATGTCCAAATTTTGTATTTCTTGCTACCTCTTTCAATTTGTTACAGAAATTTTGGTGGTTCCGACATTCAATTATTTCAACGTCAAAGGTGCCGTGTGGGTTAGCTTCCAAAACTTTTTTGTACACATTACTGTCACCGTCTCTAATCATGGCTACATATTTCACACCATATAATGTCATACTTTGAAGGAAACCTTGAACAATAATGTTTGCTTCCATTGAGGTAGAGCTGCCTTCCCAATTCTTATAACAGTAGGGGGGGCTACAGGACACTTTAGCCTATCCTATATACTACCCTCTAAATTTTCTAATTCATAATCGTAATATTTAAAATAGGCGGACATTTTTATAGGGAATAATAGATAAAATCAGCATATTTTAATTAATCAAAATTCTTATTTTTATATTAATAAAATCGTTTTTATTTGACTTATTAATAAAAATATTTTTCAAAACAATTATCATAATCATAATATCAAAATTCACAATCATATCTACCATCAACGATCCCATAATAATCGAGATAAGTTAAAGGGATAGGATCATCTTTTACAACATACTTAATAATTTCGTGTCTAGTTTCTTTAGTTAAACAATCATTTTTTAAAACTAATTAGTTTCATCGTTATCTCATATCTAGATTTATTCAAACTCTTTATATGATATTCCCCAACTTCCAAATCATTTAAGTATCTCTTTGAAAACTCCATTATTTTAACTTCTTTTTATTTAGAAACATTTTTTAGTTTTTTTACTCGTTTATTACTCATGTTACATTTTTACTCGTGTATTATGACAAATTTCAGCAAGAGTATACAAGCTATCTTTTCTTTGTGTGAATTATAAAATTCTTCTGGTAATATATTGTTTTTATTTTTTATTAAAAGACAGAAATCTATTTTAGAAACAAATTCTATTACAAAATCTTTATCAATATCTTGATATTGTATAATATAATTCCAATTTACATAATCTTGAAATTTTCTTATAAGGTCCATTGATAATTTTTGATATCTAGATGTAACATTCATATTTAAACGGTCATAATAATTCTCTATAAATCTTAAATCCAAAGTTTGGAATCTTGATATTTCATACCAAGTCACTTTATCTACAAATACAATCTTTTTTTAATTTTACAGTTTCCCATATTAGCAATCTACGAAAATCTATAACAAACGTTTCTTGGTAAAATCTTAACATGAAATAAAGCAGAAATACATGCGGATCCACACAAGAAAAAGGTGGTGGGGAGAGTCATAAATCACAGTGAAAGCTGGATTCAACCTCCTGCGGTGCAAAGGGTCATTTTCGCTGTGGGTAATCCTGTTGAAAAGGGTTTTAGAAGGGGAAGGAAATATTGAGTCTGGCGATTAGAATTATTGAAACTAATTTGTGATTTACGTAATCTGTATAAAACCTAGAATTAAAATATTAATCTTAAGTTAAAGAGAATTTCTTAAGCTTTCAATCTATCTAAAAAATTTTCCAAAAATGCTAAAAATAAACTTGTAATTAAAGCTTATCTCCTAAATTTCAGTCTTTTAAAGAACACGTTAGTTTTAAAAAAGTTTTAAAAATACTTAAAATTTTCCAACTAAAATTTTTTTAAGGAAGCTTAATAGTAGACATTTCAAAGCATAAAATGAAGCAAAAAAAATTCAAAAATATTAATTAGTGACTAAATAAAGAGTAGGTTAAGAATCATATAATTCTCCATAGGTTAACATGGGGAACGAGGAAAGTTGAATCTCACTCCAAGACACCCTTAAGGACCTTACAAGCTCTGTTTAAAAAGAGAGTATCATATCAGATATATATAAGAAAACAAAAATATTCATAGTATCAGTATTTGGTGGTAAATGTAGCTTATCGTGATTGAAGAATATGCTGTGCGATATTTTATGGTGAATTTTTCGAACGCAAGTTTCTAAATGTATCGAAGCATAAGGATGCTATTTGCTAATCATCTTCATCCAAAGAAAACCTTATTATCTAAACATCTAGCAGAATGAAGGGATTTTTGAAACAATGAATCATACTATATGCAACATATTATTTCAATATCTTATTCTTAAACATAACCTATTTCAATGCTTTTAAAATACCACTAAACATTCAGCAATTCCTTGAGTTACAGGAAAAAGAAATATCGTAAATTATATAAAAACTTGTGAATGCGCATTAGAATTACTATACAATATACATTTTATTTTTCAAGCACTTTTTTTTTCCTTCAAACTTTCTTGCCTAGAAGACTTGATTAAAGCTGTAAAAGTGATTATCCCTAAAATTTTGTATTTAGCCATAATAAGTTATGTTAATTTGATTTTAGTATGAAATCCTCGAATAAATATAGCAGAAACAACATAATCTAAATAATATCAGATAAAATGTTCATGTATTTAACTTCTAAAACTTAGAAAATCATAAATAATTTATAATCGATTCAAATTTTCTTTTCAAGGGAGATTAAAATTTAAAAAAAACTTTGCTTTTTGGACAGAAATCAGCTTAAAAATTGTTAATTGTTCTATTAACTATTAATTAAACCTCTCTGAGTAATCACAGAACATTATTTCAATTTTTTTTCCAGTCAGAGCTTGGTTGCTTAGCAACCTAGTAAAATTAAGCATTTTCTTTTGAATTAGTCAATGGGTTATTTTAAAATATTCATTTGCGATGGCGACTTTTTTTGGCGGTTTTCTGGACTATCGCCAAATATATAAACCTTTGTTGCGACCCTATTTACCACCCATTTTTTTCAAAATTTTGTCTATTCAAGTATCTGGATTCCAAATATGTAAAAAAAAAATATATGTTTATTCAGAGAAAGTACGTTTTTGTGTCTGATTTCGTAACTTAATTAATAGTTAGCACTAACTAATTAGCATATTTGAGGTCACCCCCAGGAACCATTAAGAATGACACTTAGTTCGTGAAATTCCGATCATTAGAACGAAAATTATTCAGGGTGATATCTTTTTTTTTTTGCGACTGTACATAGATGGCATCACAAATGCTGACATAGATGGCAGCAGTGTTGTCCTAAATATAACCTTTTTTTATAATAAAATATTAGTCTAGTTTCAGCTCTTACCCAGGTATGTAGATTTATTTCTTGTGACCTCCATGCTTAAATTATTGGGTTAAGTCTTTAAAGGGCGAATAATGCGTTTCGCCCCTTCTGAAATTTCGACATTCACAAAAATGAAGTCAATTTAAATTTAGTAAACTTAGAGGAAAAAAAGCCTTTTTTTTTTCGAATCAAATTGAGGGGGCGAATTAATAATTTAATTTAATTGAGGGGGCGAATAATGTGTTTCACCCCTTCTGAAATTTAGATATTCACAAAAATAAAGTCAAATTAAATTAGTGAACTTAGAGGGAAAAAATATTTTTTCAACTAAATTGAAGGGACGAATTAATAAATGAATTTAATTTTATTGAGGGGCGAATTATGTGCTTCGTCCTTTCTGAAATTAGCCATTTGTGAAAATAAAGTTAGGTTTGTAATTTTAGAAAAAAAGAACTTTTTTTTAAATTAAAAAAAAAAAAAACATTATTTTGGTTTGAAATATAATTGAGGGGTGAATAGTGTGCTTAGCCCCTATTGAAATTTAGACATTCAAGAGAATGAAGTCAAATTAAATTGGTAACTTTTTAAAAAGTCCTATTTTTTTCTACTTTGAAGCTATTTTCAAGAATAAGAAGAAGTTAGTTAGAATAAGGTCAAGTTAAATTGATAACTTAAGAAAAAAAGAACCATTTCTTTTTCTACTTTAAAACTATTTTCGAAATCAAAATTTTTATTTTACTGTAACTTAAAGTTGAGGGGGTGAATAATATGCCATTCGTGAAAATAAAGTTAAGTTAAATGGGTAATTTTAGAAAAAAAAAGGAACTTTTTTTCAACTTTAAAATAGTTGCTTTTTTGAAAAAAGAGAACAATATTTATTCTGAAATTTAATTGAAGGGGCGAATAGTGTGCTTAGCCCCTTATGAAATTTAGACATTCAAGAGAATGAAGTCAAATTAAATTGGTAACTTTTTAAAAAGTCCTATTTTTTTCTACTTTGAAGCTATTTTCAAAATATAAAACTTCATTTTTCTCTGAAATTTAATTGAAAGGCGTCGAATAATATGCTTCGCTCCTTCTGAAATGTAGCCATTCGTGAAAATAATGTCAAGTTGAATTGATAACTCTAGAAGAAAATAACCACTTTTCTACTTTTAAGTTATTTTCGAAATAAAAAACTTTATTTAACCATGAATTTAAATTGAGGGGGCGAATAATGCGCTTCGCCCCTTCTGAAATTTAGCCATTCGTAAAATAAAGTTAAGTTAAGTTGGTAATTTTAGAAAAAAATTACCATTTATTTCTACTTTAAAGCAATTTTCGAAATCAAAAATTTTATTTTCCTCTGAAATTTTATTGAAGGGTGAATAATGTCCTTTTCTTCTCCTGAAATTTAAACATTCGTGAAAATAAAATTCAGTTTAATTGGTAATTTTAGAAAAAAAAAACTGTTTTTTTTTTTTTTTTTAAGACAAAGACTTTTTTTTTACATATGATAACTTCCTATATGCTTAAATAAACGAAAAAAATCAATTTTAAAAACAAAATCAAACGCAAACAATTTAAATTCTCAAAAAACACATTGCATATGAAATACATCAAATGTTTGGAAAACTAAAATAATTTCATCTCTTTAACCCTTCCCTGGAAAGAGTAATAAAAGGCATCCTCCACTGATGAAAATTGGTTTCAAAGAGTCCCTCAACATTCAACAATTTCCTATCCACCCACCTTGGCATATAATTCTGGTGGCCACCCCCCCCCACAAAGACAGTTATTTGACTCCTCAAAAACAGCCACCTCATGTTACACTTAAAGGAAAAAGTACTTTTGTTTCTTTAATTTTCATTTTTATGGCCCTTCGCTCCTTTGTACTCTTTTTAAAGTGTGAGATATCCACAGAACAATATTTTATCTGGATATCTCTTCATAAAATTTCTCAAACAAGCAATTATCTAGATTTTCTGAGAAAACATGTTTTAGGCTTTTAAGGGGAAGATTCTAATTGACATTTTTCTCTGGTCATTTTGTGATGAGACTTTTAATGCTCTCTGTTGAATTTTCTTTTTTAGTTCTTTTAATTACATCATTTAAGTTATAAATTTTAAATTAAAGCATAATTTTTTTATTATTTTGTTTAATTGTTTTAATTTATTTGGTTGTTTTTTGCTGTTGTTTTTTTTACATCAGTTTGATGAATTATTTGCAACAGTTCTTTTTAACCTAAATCGTGTCATCCATCAATAATTCCAATTCTTAATGAAGCTTCTCGTTGAATAACAATAAAACGTATAATAAATTTCGAAGGAGGTAACCAAATGTTTTCATTTCATTAGATTATTTAATGCTTTAATAATTATGTATTTATGTCCTGAATAGTATAGTACATATAGTATATAAGTATAGTAAACGTTTTTATTATGTTCGTATATCAAATTCATTTATATATAGCAGATTGGGTCATGATTATACCGTTTATTGTGTATGGATTTTGTTATTAATTTATATTATGAATTTATTAATTTTTTAATTGTAAAATAATATTTTTAATTCTTTTTGCTTTTAAACAAGTTTATTTTAATTCATAAATAAAAATCAACCTTTAATTATTTTTTTAAAAAATCACAGTCATCGTCGATTTTATAACTAAAACATTCAGTGTAAATTTCTATTCTAATAATTAGTTTCCTGGATCGCTCAAAATGAAAATCCTCGCCTTAAGTTCCAATTGATCATGCAATTTCCTGACAATTTTCAGGATGCAAGCAAAAATTCATAGCCGACATTGATACCCAATTCTTAAAAAAAAAGTTTAAAACATTGTTCAGTTATATAAAAAGTTATTGAAATAATTGAATATCCATTTAGTAGTAATTTATATTTAGTTTTTCTTTTGCAACACATTTTTTTACTAAAAGTGATAAAAAAAAAAGATAAAAGAATTTTCACACTCTAATTGGTCAGTTAAATGTGAAAATTTACGGTACATGTACAGTCCGTAAAAAAAATAATAAAATCCCCCTGAATAACTTTCGTTCTAATGATCGGATTTCAGCTTATTTGAACTTATTTATATTATTTATTTCAATTTATTTATTTTTAACTTATGTAGAGTCCACACACACACAAGCACACAAAAAAAAAACTAATCACCCTGAATTACTTTCATTCCAATGATTAAATTTTCACGAACTAAGTGTCAATCTTAATGGTTCCTGGGGGTGACCTCAAATATGCTAATTAATTAGTGCTAACTATTAATTAAGTTACGAAATCAGACACAAAAACGCACTATCTCTGAATAAAAATATATATTTTTTACATATTTGGATTCTTAACCTTCAAAATATAGGGGGTAGCTGCAATCTGGGAAATATGGTTCCCATAGTTTGGTCAGCAGAGCGATCCAAAGTTCGTACCCCTTAATGTTAATTTCAATTTTTACGTTTTTAGTCATATTTTTAAAGCTGATAAAGCAATTAAAAGATAATTGCATCCACTTATAAAACTCATTTACCCAAAGATAATTTCATGAAAAAAATAATTTTTAATAATTATTTTTTATTATTTAATTAAATTGAGGATGAAAAAATTTTGAATTATAAGGTATGAATTTTTTTTATACCACATTAATCTACATATTTTTCAATTGAAAAATCTAAATTTTCAACTGTTTTTATTTATTAGAAGCTGAGAAAAATTAAAATGAATTATTTTTAAAGAAATAATTTAGCGGCAATAAAGAAATAATTAAATGGGGCGATTAATATTAAAATGTGATAAACTTGCGAGGAACAATTCGTGCGCTTAGCGTAAAATTTCATTCATATTTTTTTCGCTAATAATCATTTGCTAATCTTTTTATTTTATTTCTTTCAAACTCTAAAATACGCTGTTTCTTTTTCAGTCCTTTAATTATTTATTAACAATTTAGTAATAAAAAACACTTTATTCAACGAATGTCTAGTTTTATAAAAAGCGTGCTTCTGAAGCGACACCAGATTGTGCTTATTTAATGTGCTTATTTTTTATTTTTTTAGTTATTTTTCTCAATAACTGATACAATTACAATAATATACATACGTATGTATAGATTTATAATAAAATATTTTTCAATTTCTTGAATATTTTTAGCTTTGTTTCTCAATAACTGATACAATTACAATAATATACATACGTATGAGTAGATTTATAATAAAATATTTATCAATTTCTTGAATATTTTTTTTTATAAATATTAATAAAAATATGTAGTAAACATATTTAAGCATATCTCACATCATTGCAAATTTCTCAACATGTTTTATAGTATCGTCTTAATCTTAAAAGTAATTTTTTAATCACCTGTCCGGAACTGTTTCGCAGAAATATTTTACCAATTATTTAAGTAAATTTTAACATTTTTAAAAATCTTATTCTTAGAATAATTTAAATTCTTTAAATATATTTCATTCAATTTATACTTGAATTTTTTTTAAATATTTTAAAAGTATATAACATAATTTCCCAATATCATTAGGTTTTTCAAAAGATTTTTAAAATTTTAATTAGTCTTTTTCGCTATCCAATTTTGTTTCGAATAGCTATAATTCGAAAAATAATATTACATTGCTCAGATTAAAAAAAATAATAACCATTTAACCTCAAACATTCAATAAAATTTTGGTTACAATTTTATAATTAATTAATGAAAATTCCTTCATTTGTTTTAATTTTTTATCATTTTTCTTTTACCATGAAGATTTAATTGATATGATAAAGTTAATTCTACTTCATTGAATTACTGCATATTTATATGTTTTAAATTGTATATTTTCTTTTTCTTTGAATATATTTAAATTTTTTACCTTGGAATAAACCTGAAAAATCAGAAGATTTGTTAAAATTCAAAGTAATTTTAAAATACGATTCAATTTGAGAAACCAATCTCTTTTACGTCCTTCATTTGTTGTAATTTTTTGTACCTTGTGCTTTATCATTAAAATTAAATTAATATGATAAAGTTAATTCTCCTTTTTTGTATACTAAAAATTTATATTCATGATTAAATTAAAATCTATGCCAGAATCAAAATGTAAATCACAAATTACTCTTGATTCAATATGTTTTTGAGAAGCGAAAAATCATCTTATGTCATTATGATTAATATGTATCTATAAAATGTGTATATATGTTTCGGTGATGGGAGTGTAAGACGTCAAATAAAACTATATGCAATGAAACATCCTCTTTAATAGTCAAAGATAACAAAACCATCCAGAAACTAACAAACTCCAATTAACTGATTATTAGTTAAAAAACATTTAAAAACTTGTTATAAAAAATCAATTAAAACTTTAACTTTCGATTGTAAACATCTCAAACTACAGGTGGGCGTCACCGGGTAGAAAACGAAATATCGTGGCGAAGTCTCGGACGCTGAACAACTTCTCTCTCGAAGGCAACTGTCATCCTCTTAAGTACTCGACATCAGCCTCTTCACTCTCAGTCGTGGCCGCCGGTTGTGCTCCTCCGCCGGTGTTCATCCGCGTAGTAACTATTCCGGTTCATCCTCGTACCTTCGGTCTTCGATCCAATCCTCGATCCTTCTACCTCGGATTTAATGCTATATCAGCTGTCGAAACCAACAGCCTCTACAGTAGCCCCCTACCAGCGGTAGCGAGACTTTTCCAGCTCATTGCTTATACTTTCCCTGAAACTTAACTCGACGGCCTGGTCGTGTCTTAACCTCTTTTGGCATGTCACCAGGCTCTGGGATAGTAGATTCCTCTGTAGATTCGCTCCTAGCTGTTGATTCGCTTTTAGGAAATATGTCTTGTTCATCTCGGGATACATAAGCAGGTTTTAGACGATCCACGTTTACCGTACTCTCTCGGCCATGAATAAGAATCCTAAAAACCTTCTCCCCTCGACTCAGTACTTGAAATGGACCCTCGTATGGTGGCTGCAGGCCTTTTTTCAGGACATCGGTCCTCAGGAAAACATGACTGCACGACGAAAGGTCTTTACTCACAAAAACTGCTCTATGACCCTGATGTCTGGACTTTACTGGCAGCAACTCCTGCATGGTCTCTTTTAGCTTTCCAACAAAGTTTGCGGGATCCGCTGTACCAGTAGACGGACATAAAAATTCTCCAGGCAGTCGTATCGGAGTTCCGTAAACCATTTCCGCTGTCGTTGCTTGCAAGTCCTCCTTCCATGCAGCTCTAAAACCTAAAAGTATGGTAGGTAAAACTCTGGTCCACTGACTTGTACTGTAGGCTCTAATCGCCCCCTTCATCTGTCTGTGAAATCTTTCCACTTGGCCATTTCCTGCGGGATGGTAAGGACTTGTTCGATGACGGGCCGAACCCAGGAACTTAGTCAGGGCATCAAACAGTGAGGCTTCGAACTGTGTCCCCTGGTCTGTTGTGATTCGTAGAGGTATTCCAAACCTAGCAATCCATCCAGCATAGAAAACCTCAGCAACAGATTTGGCTGTTATATCTACGAGCGGGTAAGCTTCTGGCCACTTGGAAAAACGGTCGACACAAGTAAGACAGTAGCGAAAACCTTCTGATGGCGGCAAGGGACCTACGATGTCGATGTGCACGTGCTCGAACCTGGCATTTGGTGGAACAAATGTACCAAGCTTGCTCTGAGTGTGACGTGTCACCTTAGAACGTTGGCAAGCCAAGCATTGCTGAGCCCATGTCCTAACATCTTTCTTTATACCAGGCCAAACATATCGCTCTTCCACCAACCTTATAGTAGCTTTAATACCTGGATGTGAAATAGAATGCAGTTTGGAAAAAACGTTTTTTCTGTCCACTTCGGGTACGAATGGTCGAATACGTTTGGTTGATACATCACAAAGCAGCTCCACACCAGGATCACCAATTACGAATGGTTGAAGTACCAAAGATGAGTTACCGGTTTGAGCTAAAATTTCGGCTAGTTCCTGGTCACCTTTTTGGTTGTTAGCCATTTCTTGAAAATTTATGTGGGAAGGTGTTTCTATGGTAGCAATGCTTACTCTGGACAGCGCATCTGCAACCACGTTATCTATTCCCTTCACGTGCTGAATATCCGTAGTGAATTGGCCAATAAAATCCAAATGACGTAATTGTCTTGGCGAACACTTATCTTCTTTTTGTTTAAAGGCATATATCAGCGGCTTGTGGTCAGTGTAGATAGTAAACGGTCGACCCTCTACCATATGCCGAAAGTATTTGACTGCCATGTATGCAGCCAAGAGCTCTCTGTCGTAAGCACTGTACTTTCTTTGAGATGGTGCGAGCTTCTTTGAATAAAACCCAAGCGGTTGCCACTCTTTCTCGATCCGCTGATGCAAAGCAGCACCCATCGCAGTATCTGAAGCGTCTACCACCATCGCCAACTGTGCATTCATGACAGGATGGTACAGCTTTGTTGAATTCGCCAATTCCTTCTTGCTCTTCTCAAACGCAGCAACTGCTTCCTCCGACCACTTGATCACGCTTTTATCATTTTTCTTAGCACCTTTTAAATATTCGTTCAAAATTGCTTGAGTGTGGGCAGCTCTCGGTATGAATCTTCTGTAAAAATTCAAGACCGCAAGAAATCGACGCAGCTCTCTAATTGTAACTGGCTGAGGAAAATTAGCAATTGCAGAAACTTTATCAGGAAGCGGAGTAATACCCTTTTCCGTAACACAATGCCCTAGGAATTCTACTGTAGACTGTCCCAAGACACATTTGCTTACGTTGAGTGTTATACCATATTGAGCAAAACGTTGAAAAACTCTTTTTAAATGAATTAAATGTTCTTCTTTGTTCTTCGAAGCTACTAATACGTCATCAAAATAAGGTACACAAAATTCGAACTCATCCAAGACTTGATGAATGAAGCGTTGGAAAGTTGCGGCAGCATTTGATAATCCAAACGGCATATACAAAAACTCGAACAATCCAAACGGCGTTGTTACTGCAGTCTTTGGCACGTCTTCTTTGCGCACTGGAATCTGATAATACGCTTTTTCCAGGTCCAAGGTAGAAAATATCATTTTACCTTCCAAAACCTGAAAACAGTCTTGCATGTGGGGAACAGGGTACCTATCTGGCACGGTCACACCATTAAGACGACGAAAATCACCACACGGTCGCCAGTCGCCATTCTTTTTTAGAACCATGTGTAACGGACTTGCCCAACAGCTTTTGGAAGGCTGACAAACCCCTGATGCTACCAGAAACTCGAACTCTTGCTTTGCAGCCTTCAACTTTTCTGGCGATAAACGTCTAGGTTTCGAAAAAATAGGCGGTCCTTTTGTTTGTATCCAATGTTCCACTCCATGCTTAACTTTTCTTGGCGTGACACCTGACCTAATCAGAGAACTAAACTCTGACAACAACTGGTGGAACTTAGAATTCTCTAAAATTACCTTAACCGTTGAAGTAATCCCAGCATACCGGGTACCTCTTGTTTGCAACTTGGTCAAAGGATCAATTACTGCAGCATTTTTGACGTCGACTAATAAACCAAAATTGCGTAAGAAGTCAGCTCCGATAATTGGTTGAGGCACGGCAGCGATGATAAAAGGCCAGCTGAACTCTCTTCTGAGTCCGAGGTCTAATTTCAACAGGCGTTGGCCAAACGTTGGAATGGTCGTACCGTTTGCGGTGAACAATTTCATCTGTGAAGAATGGTCACTGGATGCATAGGCAACACGAGGTATCACAGAGACGTCAGCTCCCGTATCGATGAGATAACGTGAGGATGTAGACTTGTCCGTCAGATAAATCCGCTGAATCATCGCCTCGCCGTCACCCTTTTGACGGGATGACGGCCTCAGCAGTTTTTCGGCTGGAACGAACATGGAGGTCGGCATTTTGTCGCTCGTTGCTTGAATACTCTATGATACCAGCAATACTGTGAATTTGCAGACTGTCGGCTTCGGCTAGTGGAGCGTTTCTGACTAGTACTTCTTGACCGGTCACTTGTACGGGCTTCCAACCGTGAGAGACGAGCAGTGATCTCTGTCAATAAAGACCGTAAATCCGTCTGATCCGTCGAACCAGCAACTACGCTGACTGACTGTGCGTTAGTTGTTGTAGCCATAATACCATCCGCCATCTCCGCCAGCTTGTCCAGATTGTCGTTGGAAATTGCCAAAATCTGCTGAACATTAGTAGGCAACCTCTGCAAAAATAAAGACTTAAGAAGCTCGTCGTTAATTGTTGTACCGGCTTTATTTCGCATTTCCAGAAGCAGTCTTGAAGGACGGCGGTCACCAAGTTGCATTCCCGAAATCACATCCCTTAAGCGTTGAGCTTCAGATTCAGCATATTGAGTGCACAATCTTTTTTTAAGTGCAGTGAACGGCTTATCCACAGGTGGACTGATAACAATGTCGCTGATAATCGCCAGTTCCTCCGGTTGTAGAGCAGAAACTACGTGGTGAAACTTCGTAGACTCTGTAGTTACTCCGGCAAGAGTGAACTGACTTTCAATTTGTCTGAACCACAATTCGGGATTGGCTCTCCAAAAAGGTGGCGGCTTCACAGTGACACGAGCAACTTGTTGATCAGCAGTTTCCGTAGATTCGGGCATTTTTTATTAATGTATAAGTCCCACAATAGAAGCAATTCGTACTCACGGCTTACCAAGAATTTTAAAACTTGCAATGTACCAGCATCTCTTCGTAATTCATGGGCTAGTAGAATTTCCCAAATGCAGTTTGCAGAAACAGAAATATACGTGTTCGTTCACGGGTCACCAATTGTATATATGTTTCGGTGATGGGAGTGTAAGACGTCAAATAAAACTATATGCAATGAAACATCCTCTTTAATAGTCAAAGATAACAAAACCATCCAGAAACTAACAAACTCCAATTAACTGATTATTAGTTAAAAAACATTTAAAAACTTGTTATAAAAAATCAATTAAAACTTTAACTTTCGATTGTAAACATCTCAAACTACAGGTGGGCGTCACCGGGTAGAAAACGAAATATCGTGGCGAAGTCTCGGACGCTGAACAACTTCTCTCTCGAAGGCAACTGTCATCCTCTTAAGTACTCGACATCAGCCTCTTCACTCTCAGTCGTGGCCGCCGGTTGTGCTCCTCCGCCGGTGTTCATCCGCGTAGTAACTATTCCGGTTCATCCTCGTACCTTCGGTCTTCGATCCAATCCTCGATCCTTCTACCTCGGATTTAATGCTATATCAGCTGTCGAAACCAACAGCCTCTACAAAATGTCTTGCTCAGCATTAGTAAATTTAAAGGAGTAAAACTACAAAATTAATTAATTAAGTTTTTTAAATTTAATGTTCCATATCCTCGATTTTGATTAAGCCCTCAATCTGAGAATCAATAGTTTTTAATTCCTCGCTTTTTTCACCAAAGAGTTCGAGTCATTCTTCGAGATCTTCCACACTTATGTCTGGTTTTAGAATGTCGGTTTCGATTTTAGTAATTATCTTTGTCACCGAAGCTATTACAAAGACGTGTTTCCCTTTTAATTTATTCAATTCTTCTTCAGACATTCTGTAAGTGTGAGTCAATTTATAGTTATTCTTAATTGTTAATCTTAATTTCTTCAAATTGGTGTTTAATGTCTTATTTCAAACATGCAAGATTTCGTTAGGTTTCGTTATCAGGTAAAAGTCAATAATAGTTTATTACCGTTTAATGGCAGTCCCTGTTCGGGCGCCAATTATCAATTTTTAAAGCAAAAACTGAAGAAAACTATTTCTATAAATCAAGGTAAGTTCCACTTACCTTGTTCTCTTCCAGGACTGCCACAGGTATGAGGTAATAAATATCAATTTGTAAAGTCATAAAGGACTCTAACATGTTTTATAGACAATCACTTTAATAATAACGAAATTAGATAACACAAACATAAAGAATAAACAATTAAGCTTCAATCATTTACGGAGCTAAAAAGCTCGTTCGACATCATCGAGATCTTAACATCAACTGAAGAATGGCGCTGCAGGCGCACCAAAACAGCATGCGCAGGAGAGCTATTGCGAGAATTCGCGACAGAAGTTATTTCCATCATTATTCAATTTCAATAATAATCACCTACTTGTTAACCCTCACTGTTTAAAAAGAATGAAGCTATCGTAGTTAGTAGGATTGACAAAAAATTCAAAATGTAATTCAACTAAATTAATTGAATGCCTTATGTATTTAATGAGACAAACAATATCTGTTCTGTTAGTTATTTAATCAAACAAAACAAAGAGGGGCAAAATATGCAAAAACAATTTTAACCCACTGACGGTTCTGCACGTAAAAAGTCGTAATTTAACATGCAGTCTTCTCCACACAGCAAAACCGGTTTTCCCATGCTATTAGATAGGGAAATAATGTATAAGGGAGAAACATTCTCCCAATTTTGCCCTTTTGCTAAACCGCCAGTGGGTTAAACCAGCTCATGGGCATATTAAATTAATATTAAAATATGAATAAAGATTAAGTTTACATTTATTTCAAGTTCAATTTGTTAGTTAGTAATATGCCTAAATAGCAAAATTTGAGTGTTAAGAATAAATTTGAAAAGTGTTTAAATTTACTTTTGATACTCAATGTAATATTGAAAATTACAAAATTTTTCTTGAATGTTTTTTTGTTGCTAAATATACCATTTTTATAATTGATTTGCATTATTAATCAATAGAATTGGAAGGAGAATTAAAAATTTAGTGTAATTTTTTAGACTTTTAATGATGTTTGAAATGGAAATATAATTGTTCCAAAGTCTTATAATTTTAGACCTACATGAGAATAGAATCATTAAAATTTATTAGAAATTAATACGACTGCATACAAATATAGCAGCAAAGCTCATTCCTTTATTTTTTCAAATCCAATAAGCTTTCATAGTTAAAAAATTGATTTATCATAATTATCTCCAGAAGACGTAATGTGGAATATAATATCATGGTAAAATATAGTTGGTTTAAATCTTTGGCATACATGCTATATTAAATCAAACATTTGTGAAACGTATTAGAAACTTACCAACTACAGCATAACCTCCAGGCAAAATTTTAAAAATATTATCTCCCATTCGTATGCCCTCAGGAAACCAAGCAGCCATGCACTCTCCTACTAGTCTTCCAAATGCTGCCCCTGAAAATAATTCGTATTATGCATAGGCAAATTTTCTAAAAAAGCATTAGTTTAAATATTCTCCAAATAATATCCCATCACCAAAACAGTTCATATCAACAAATGTAAATCAAAATTATAACTATAAATGAACTAAAAAAAAAACTTAAATATGGAAAATCAATATCATGAAAATGATATTGAGAATTCCAGTAAATTGAAATGATTGTAAAACATTTTAACAAAACATTATGTTCAATTATGAAATAAACTATAGATGTTCTATAATATGACAGAAGCCAAATTATTATTTTTAATAGTATTGTACTAATTTTTTTATGGAAATAAATTACTGAATATAGACTGAGAATTTTTGGAAGTTTGTGAGGATGATTCATTCTAACATGTAATGTGAGGATGATTCATTCTAACATGTAATGTGAGGATGATTCATTCTAACATGTGTTTTGATTTCCGAAACAGAAGTGTTCATATTTAAGAAAGTCATTTCTCTGGCTTTTAATTGAGATGATAAAAAAATCTATTAGCTCATCAATTTCAGATACAAGAGGATTTTTTGTTCTTTTGTTGAATTCAGTGGGGGAGGGGTCGGTTTATAATCAGACCCAATAATTTTCAAAAATTTTATACAATTGCAAAAGAAACATATAAAAAGAAAGTAGAGAAAATATCTTTTACTGCTTATTTTTCCTCCTTAAGGCTGAATGTCAATACCCAATTATCACATGGTTTCAGGAAAATTC
Organism: Parasteatoda lunata; assembly: GCA_949128135.1. Classification (NCBI taxonomy): domain Eukaryota; kingdom Metazoa; phylum Arthropoda; class Arachnida; order Araneae; family Theridiidae; genus Parasteatoda; species Parasteatoda lunata. The sequence goes on along the minus strand of OX421980.1, from coordinate 4,654,214 downwards.
GACCAACTTTACTTCAAATTAAAAAATCATTTAAAAACTTTGCTCATGAATCTCAAAGATCGAACTGCTAGTCCCACTACGTGTTACAGCTTTCCAGTTTAGTCTTATAAATATGGTTTTTAAAAATGTTTTTGAGGTTCTTAGAAAAATAATTATACACACATAATTCTAGAATCTTTTTCGCATCTATTCTTTACTATACGTTTAATGATAGTTCTTTTTTTAAAAGCTGGCCTGATTTTCCTGAGAAGCTACAATAGCTATAAGCGCAGAAGTTGCCAACTCGAAAGACCTCTACTTTCATTCACTGATCTCCATTTTCCATTACGTAGCATCGTTTTTAATGATGACCTAATAAGCGGGATAGCGTTATAAAGTTTTTTTATAACTATTTTTATGATTAAAACTTCAATTGTATTACTTTGACAAAAAATTTCAAATTCTACATTATTTTTAAAGTTAAAATACATGTCAAAGCATTGTTTTGAATATAAACAAAACTAGTTTAATATTAACAGAAAAAAGTTTGCTCAAAGTTAGCTAGTTAAGCGAGAAAAGATAATTTCTCCCTATTTTAATATTAATAACTTTATACAGTCGAACCTCACTAACTCGAACCTCGATTTCACGAATTTTTCGATATTTCGAAAGAAAAAAAATCCCCTTCAAATTTCCTATACACTCAATGTTAAGAAAAACTTGATTTCACGAATTTTTTTTTTTCTATTCCCTCGATAACTTGAATTTTTTTTCCATAAATAATATAGATTTTTTTTCTGAAAATAAAAAAATATTCTAAAAAAATCAAAAATTTTAAGAATAGAAGACCAATTCTCATAATGATAAACTTTAAAAAAGAAAATGGACATAAAGAGGACAGTAACACATTGAAATCACTTCTCTTAACCCCCCAAGTAGAAATTCTTGTTTTATTGTTTCCTTATCTCTTTTCAGTCAGTTGTCATTGCAATTCAATGATCATCTATGCTCTTTTTGTCCTTTTATTCTGCAAGGTTATTTCTTGGGGGGTGGTCTTAAGAAAACCAGAAATGACAACATGAACAAGAATCAAAAGGGTGGGTGGCTTCCAAGAACACTGTAAAATTTCTTATCATTGTAGCAAGGGGTGAAAGATACATGTGAATGAAGGCCTGTTTTGTTTGACCAAGGGACCTCCTAAAAAGTTTCCTTTCTTGGTTATTAAAAAATTAGAGCACTTAGACTTTGGATCTTTGGCGAGTCATTTGTTTAAAATGGCTAGCAAACGAAAATTAAACATGCTTTCCATAGAAATAAAGAAGAAAATCATTGACGAACTTGAAAAAAATTTTAAAAAGAAAAAGGAAATTGCACAGGAATTTGGGATTCCAAGCAGTACGCTCTCTACAATTTTAAAAAATAAAGCAGTTATCTTAGAAAAGTTCGAGGATGGCCTAGGCAAGCGAAAGAAGTTAAAAAACTGTGAATTTCTCGATATGGAGAAGGACCTTATGATGTGGATTACATAATGTAGAAGTCAAAACATCCCTCTAGATGGACTTGTAATCAAAGAAAAAGCTGAATCTTTCGCAAAAGAATTAGGTCACTTAAATTTCAAAGGAAGTAATGGCTGATTTGAAAATTTTAAAAAATTTAACATTACATTTTTGAAAATGTATGGTGAAAGTGCTTGCGTAGACGAAGTTTGTGAAGAATTTAGGAAGAAAATATGCTTGATCGTGAAGGATTACGACGAAAAAGACGTTTTCAATGTGGATGAAACTGGACTTTTTTTTAAATGCACCCCAGACAAAACTATGCATGTAAAGGGCGAAGCATGTCATGGAGGCAAAAGAAGTAAAGAGCGTTTAACTTTATTGTTTTGTGCAAATATGAATGGAACAGAAAAGTTAAAAGTGATGATAGGGAAATTGAAAAAACCAAGATGTTTCAGCGGCATAAAATCATTTCCTTTAGAATACGAAGCTGATCGAAAAGCTTGGATGACATCAAACCTTTTTGAAAGCTGGCTTAAAAATTTAAATAAGAAAATGAAAACAGAAAATTGTGCTTTTAATCGATAACTGTACGGGGCACAATACCATACCTAAAATGGAAAACATAAAAACTGAATTTCTCCCCCCAAGCACTACCTCAAAACTTCAACCACTTGATCAGGGCATCATCAAAAGTTTTAAAGTAAAGTATCGTCATCAAGTGGTTAAAAAAATGTTGTCCGAAATGGAAGATGGGGTTTTACCATCCAGTGTTAGTGTTCTACAAGCTATGCGAATGGCTGACAAGGCAAGGAATGATGTGTCTTCCTCTACGATAATGAATGGCTTCAAGAAGGCTGGATTCATTAAAGATCACGAAAGTAGTCAAACAATCAATATCGTTAATTCTGCTGAAAACTACGCTGAAAATGATTGGGACAGATTGACCGGACTCATGAATCTTGATGACATGGAATTTCATGACTTTGTAAAAGTAGATGATGCAGTAACAATGTGTGGTCAGTGGGATGACAATGATATCATCGCTCAAACGAAAGCTTCTTGTGAACTATCAGAAGAAGAGGATGAGGAAATCCAATATTTGCCGCCCAATGTTACTAACAAACAAGCACTTTCTGCAGTGGACACTGTAAGGAGATTTATTGAGAGGCAGCCGAATATGTCAGAGGAGACATTTAAATCTATAGTCCACTTAGAAAGTGTTATAGACAAACTTTCTTACACATCTCTAAAGCAAACAACAATTGAATCTTTTTTTAAATGAAAGTGTAAAAAGCGTTTTTAGAATAAATATGGAATAATAAATAAGGTATGTAAAGAGCATTTTTCTTTATTCTACCATCGATAACATGCGATTTTCGATAATAGAATTTTCGGTATCTCGAATTTTTTCTCCTCTCCCTTCAAGTTTGAGCTATCGAGGTTTGACTGTATTTTAATAATTTTACATTTTAATAAATTTTTTAAATACTTTAATAGTGATGCTTTCTGAATTCCTATATTTTCTTTTAATATAAAGCACAGGAAACACATAAAAAATAGTTGTAATTTAGAATGGTGGAGTGCCCTGTTAAAAGGAAAATTGTTAATCACTTTCAAATAAATATATAAAACATTTTTTTCTGCATGCATTAATTAAATGTATTTATAATTTATCTTTATAATCATAACTGAAAACAATATAAAACTGCTCAAAATAATATTAGATTATTTATGCATTTAAGAAAATCCTGAAAACAATTAAAAAATATTAGTTAAATGGTAAAGTTATTTTAAATATTAATTAGTTTTAAAAAAATTTATCTATATCAATAGAACTGGTTGGTAACAGTTATTTTTAAAATGTAACATATTTAAAATCTTCTATTAGAGTGAGGGAAGAGTACTTTTCTAATTAATTGCAATTAAATTTCCTTTCGTTTGCATATAGTCTGTCACTTATTACAATAATTTAAAAATATTTATGTTTAAACTTTAACTGCACGGTGGTTAGACCAATAGGCAAACAGCAATCGTTCCAACAGATTATGTAAAAAACATATATAAATAAAACTGATTGGCTTTTTCGTTAAGCTGCTTCTTTGAATATTAGTGAATTTACGATAAATTAGAGTTTAATACAATCTAATAAAAAAGCACAATGAGCATTATAAAATAATCACTAAAGTACATAACTTACTTTCAGTTGCTGAATTTCACAGAAATGAAATCAAAGTGAAGTAACTTATAATGGTGTGGTTATAGAATTAATTTAAAATTTTAATTTAACTGTATATTAAAAATATTAAATGTATAAAATGTTTTGGATAGTGTATAATAAATAAACTAATAATTTAAAATAAAACTTAAACACTAAGTTTTTCAAGCGAGCAAAAAAAGAAAGAAATAATTCGATTTTGTTAATCCCAAAACAAATAACGTTAATGATAATTAAAAACCTACTTGAAATTCGCTCTATCTCTAGAAAGTGATGTGCCTTCCTTTTTTCGTTTTAAGTGCGACAAAAGAATTTTTTTCTTTTTGGTCTACTTAAAAAACATAATATTTTTTAAAAATAGATCATAATAGAGAGTTCATAATAGACTGAGCATAGAATGAGAGTTCATAATAGACTGAGCATCGGAATCAAATTGAATTGAAAATAGCATCGCCTTATAAGTTCAGGATTTTGGAGAGAAAATTTTACAAGTAATCTTCATCACAAGTGTTACAAGGGATAATTCAACAGTTATAATAGGCCAGAATACTGTGTGAGAAATTTCCCACAAAATTTTATATTTTTTGAAGAGGAAAATTTATTATGATAATTATTGCATTCTTTAATCCAAGTTTAGAATATAAATGCCAGATGTGTATAAATATGAGAACATGTTTTGTTTTGAATAATGAATTAAAAAAGAGAGTTTAGACAAAAAAAATAACATAAAAAGATATGTTAAAACTTTTTATGTAACGCAAATACACACATACATAAATATATTATTTCTTAGTATTGCCATTAAAATCTAAAATAAGAAAACTATTTAATGAATAATTTACTTTGCCACTTTAAAAACTAAAAGCTACTTATTTTTAAAGGTGGGCATTAAACTAAATTTCAGTCCCTAAGCTCAACTCTTCACTAAAATCTGGCTCTAAATCTTCTCATGGTTAGCATGGTAATAGACAACTTGCCACTGGAGTATTTTACATCAGCACTGCCATAAATTTACAAGCAAAATGTGAATTAACCACCCCTTTTAACCTATGAATCGTAGCAGGATATAAATTTCCTTTAATAGCTACTAAAATGCTGTCTTGTTATCACAAGAAATTAAGAAGAAGAAAAAAAAATCTTAATCACAGGAATTTTTGATAATTTAAAATGCAAATGCCTGAAATGTTAAAGAGACGGCAGTCTAAATGTATAATTTATTATTATTTGTTTCTTTATTTCCGCTTTGGCCCACGAATAATTAAAATAATTCGGTAAATTTCCTTTTAAACCTTACTGCATAGTTGTTACACAGGCAGATCAACTTGAATAGTTTTGTTTCAGTCCTTTACAGATCTTCGTTCCCAGCTCGTCATTTTCCTTTAACCCCCAGAACTAATGAAGCAGTATTTTTTTAGATCACCTTGTGATCTAGAAAAATGAACCTTGTGAAATGACCATTGACCTTGTGAAATGATCTTGTGAAGTCTTTACGCTTGCTATTTACACTTCTTCCAAGGGATCTCCACTCCTGATGACTTTCGCAAGTAATACAAAAATACTTTATTTGTATTTAAAAATATTTTAACAAAAATTTATTAACAATATGTATAAACTTTCGATAATATAATTATACTATGAATCAATAATGAAAATATTGTTATTAATATATATTTTATTTTATTGCCTAAGTTCAAAAAATGTAATTAGTTATTAACTTTTAAAAAATTTATTTAAAATATGTATATATGTTTTCATAAACTAGAAGCCCTTGCTCGGTATCGCTCACTAACCCTCATAACTTCTTATGCAGCTTTGATGTTACTCAATACCCTACATTGCATGTGGATGACTAGGTACCTCGATTGTGTTAAAATTAGTTCCGTTTTCTAGCAGACAAACTCTGAATTTCACTTCACTATTCAAGAAGCAATGTTACTTTTAAAAAACTAATTTAAAAACATATGCTTTGTAAGGATAATCATATTATATGACAACTTAAATTGTACACAATGTATTTATTCAGTGTGAATTGTATTTAGAGAAAAGTTATGCTGGGTTATTTTTCTGAATTTTGAAAATAAAGGGAAACATTAAAAAAATTTTCAATTCATGATTGAAATATTTTTTACTTGTCTCTTGTAAGCTAAACCATATCTTTTTTAGATTAATTTTGTTAGATTTTGATATTTAGATTAGATTGAATATCTAGATTAGATATTAAAGTTTAGTTTAATAAATTTTGTTACAGAGTAGATAAACACCCCTATTCATAATGAAAGGTGGAAAAAATAGCACAAAAAAAAGCAATGAGAAAATGCCCAGAAAAAAACAGCACAGGAAAAAAGCACCAGGAAACTACTTCTTAGGATCTATTACTAAATTAAGATTAAATTTGTTTAAGTATTAAATTTCTTTGTAATCATTTTCTATACTTGAAATAGTTTCAATTAATGCTTGTACAATAGAAACTTTATAAGAAACTAATGTTTTAACCCCTTATTTCCGAAGCGTCATGAAAAAACATCTACATGCAAACTCCGGATAGGTGTTCTTTCGTGACTCTGCAGGTGTATAAGGTGGGGAAGGTAGCTTCGCCGTTTTTGGGGTTCGTAGGGAGGGAGGGAGAAAATAGGATTGACAGTTAACATCAAATAGTTTCTTCCTATGCATTGTTGAAAAGTCTTCTCCTAAGGTTGCTATTTTTAACTTTAAAAATTATAGACATGGCTCTTAGAGAAAACGCCAAACACCAAATTTTATCTTCCAAAACAAACTTTATTGAAAGACACTGTTTTAAATCTACGTATCCTGTGCCATAACGAAATGTTTCACAGCCCTTTTTTATGAATAAAAAAATATTTTTCTAAAATGATGTTAAACTAGTTGCAATTATTTAATCAATACGAATTTATAATTGTCTCAAATTATAATTAAAACTAAAACATAGCGGTTTTTCTTTTCTTTGTGGGAATTCTTAAGAACTGCTATACTTCATTTGCTTTTCTCATAGTCATACGGGTTTCTCATAGTGCAACCGTTTTGCAAACTTCGAATAATTATGGAATATATATTTATTTTTCGGGTTCAATCATTTTTCTTCGCATAAACCCTATAAATTTCGAAGCGAAATATTTTTTTTTCCATATCGCATTATGTATTTTTTTTAGAACAAAAAAAAAAGTTTTAATGAACGGCTATGTTTATTTGTAGCAATTTGACTTGTTAAGATCGAGCTAAATATAAGTATATATGAATTTGAAATTTTTTCTTTTAACTTAAACGTAAAATAAACTGTTGCCATATTGGATTCTCAAGTCGAGTTTACTGACGAAAGTGTACTTCACTCTAACCACATAAAATATTCATAGAAACAAGAAAGTTTTTTAATTAATTCTGTCAAACATTGATGAGCATTTCTTTTACACTTTTTAAAATACATTCGTGTAAAAAATAAAAACACTTTTGTAACAAAAACAAAAGCATTTGTAATTAGCGTATATAGAAATTTGTTTGATATTTCATCTTAATTACCTAATACAATTCTTATTCTCAAGTCTTTGGAGGTTATGATGCTTAAGCAATTACCTTATACTCAATTTTTCTTATCAAAAAGTAGAATTTAAAAAAAAAAAAAGAAAAATGGGCATTAAATTTTCAAAACTCGAATTTTGAACTTGTTTTTAACTTCAAAATCCTGTAGTTTAAATGATATAAACTATAAACCTACCTTCAAACAAATCAAAGAATCGTGATCTTGGGGAAAAAATATTTTGTTGAGCATCTATTTCCTTCTGATACGTGGCTCAAAATTTAATTACATCGTTTTTCACAAAATTTTTATTCAAAACAATTTAACAGGTACACAGAGGAAATGTAGTGTTTTATCTATACATGTAGGTATCAATGGGGTTTTAAGTGGAGTACATAAAGAAACCTCAGGAACACTTACCTAAAACTTTCTCATAGTTTTTGAATAATAAAGTTTAATGCTCTATCGTTAAATGATAATACGCCACATAAATTGATAAGAAAAAAAAAAGATTGAAAGTGAAAAGATTGAAAAAAGATATAATCTAATATTATTTTGAGCAGTTTTATATTGTTTTCAGTTATGGTTTTAAAGATAAATTATAAATACATTTAATTAATGCATGCAGAAAAAAATGTTTTATATATTTATTTGAAAGTGATTAACAATTTTCCTTTTAACAGGGCACCTGTGCTTTATATTAAAAGAAAATATAGGAATTCAGAAAGCATCACTATTAAAGTATTTAAAAAATTTATTTAAATGTAAAATTATTAAAATACAGTCAAACCTCGATAGCTCGAACTTGAAGGGAGAGGAGAAAAAATTCGAGATACCGAAAATTCGAATTATCGAAAATCGCATGTTATCGATGGTAGAATAAAGAAAAATGCTCTTTACATACCTTATTTATTATTCCATATTTATTCTAAAAACGCTTTTTACACTTTCATTTAAAAAAAGATTCAATTGTTGTTTGCTTTAGAGATGTGTAAGAAAGTTTGTCTATAACACTTTCTAAGTGGACTATAGATTTAAATGTCTCCTCTGACATATTCGGCTGCCTCTCAATAAATCTCCTTACAGTGTCCACTGCAGAAAGTTTGCCTTTATTTTCACACATAGATATTTTGATCTAGAACAAGCAGTTTTCTCTAATTTTCAGTTTTTATAATATTTTAATTTTCAAAATCAATTTTTTACATGAATGAAAAAAAAAAAACTTTGTTCAAGTTACTTTATTCATATTTTAGTACAAATATAATTCCGCTACTCTGTGAGAGTTTTTTAGAAACTATCAGACTGTTTTTTACAATTGAATAATACCAAAATATGTTTTAGCTGTGAATTAGAGGGCCAGAAAAAATACATATAAAAGGGACACGGGTAGCCTACTTACGTCAAACGGTTAAATTAAATCTTGGAAATGGGACATTTTTCGAAAAAGTATTTTTCAAGAACTATTCAACTGATCATTTCGAGCAATGGGTATTGTCATTTATAAAAATAAGATAGCCTAATCTTTCAGATTCCGCAAAACTTTAAACTTTAAGATTGAGCAAAATTTCATAATTTAATCTCTAAGATTCTGAAAAATTTTGTGCAATGTAATATTCAAAAGCCATTTAATAAAAATCTCTTTAATGAAAAATAAGAGATTATTAAAATTATTTTTGAGTTAAATAAAGTTTTAGTAAAAATGTCTCGAGATTCGGTGTCGAAAGTGGGACAGCAGAGAAATTTGTGAGGTATGGTATATATATTGTTTCAAGCTAATTACTTATTCATGAAATTATTTGGAATTATGCAATTTAATAAAAAATTTATTAAAGAGCAATTTATCTCAACTTTTCACAGCTCATCATTTTGTGAAAAAAATCGAGTAAAAAAAATAATAAATAGAAAAGAAGTAAAAAGAGAACAGAAAAAAAGAAGGAAGGAATTTTTTATAAGGCTAGTTATTCGTCGCCAAAAAAGGGCTAAAATAACGTTTTGGTAAATGGGGTGTTTTTAAATTATCCAACAATTTGTTGCTGCATGCATTCTTTTTCCACTTGACTGAGTTTGAATGAAGAGAAAGGAGATCGTTTACACCCCTTTTACTACATCTCACAGGGTGGGAACTGTGGTCGAGTTCAAGTGCAAAACCTTCCTTCTGAAAACTGCCGTAACAGGGGAGCTTGAAATCCCAGACCCAACCGGAATGAAAGAGTTAACACATTTTAATAATAATAAATATGAGTACAGTGAAACCTGCCAAGTTGACCACCCTTGTAAGTTGGGCACCTGCATAAGTTGACCTCAATTATCAAGAACGGAATTTTTCCTATATAATATAAAGAAGCAAAACCTTTTTAACTTGACCACCTATCTATCTTGTATGTTGACCACTGAAATAAGTCAATTTTGTCTAGGAGTATTATGAAATTCTATTCTAAAACCCCTATAAGTTGACCAGGAAAAAAAAATTCAGAAAATGTTCTGTCATTTTGTCTGTATGTTGAAATTTCACTTGTTTGGTGAAATAGTGTAAAAAGCTAATCTAAATCCTTTTGTGAGTTGACCATCTGGGGAAACTGTAGGGGGGCAGCTTTTGACCATTTCTTTCATTCATTCATTGAAAACAGGTGTGTTAGTTGAAAAGTTGCTCTTCCAGTTGCAGTAGTGAGCAGATAGGTATGTAAGTGTAGTAATAACAGAATAAATTTTAAAGTGTTCAAATAATTTTGTTTTGTTAAAGTTTTCAAATTACATGTCTTTGTGTTCTGATATTTTAAGAAATTATTTTTATTAAACACTTCACATGCATAACTAACGAAATAATTTTTAAAAAAAGTTAGTTAAATATTAGAATTATGTATATGTAACAAATTGAAATTCATTCAGGTTTAAACACATTTCTTAAGATATTCATTTGGTTATTTGCTAAATAAAATCTTTATGTCAAGTAAAAAAAAGAAATTAAATATAGCAACATGATATGGGAAATGAAAAAGTAAACAATGACTAGCTCCCTCTATAAGTTGACCACTTGTCTAAGTTGACCACTAAAACAATGCACCACAAGTGGTCAACTTACACAAGTTTTACTGTATTTCCGAAAAGCTATTATTGCTTCTCAGCTGACATTTAATATTAATTTGCTAAGTCTAGTAAATAAAATAATATTCCAATTAGACTTAAATAATAAAAAATTATTTTTTTCTTAAAAAAATAATATTTAAAATATTTTGTCATTGAAATAGTTTTTTTGTCGTAGAAAAAAATAAAAATAAAAAAGCCAAAACAGAAACTTAAATCAATTTTAATTTTTTGCTGTAGTAAATACATCTAAATTATGAAATTCAAGTTGAAGGAAAACTCACAACTCACAATTGAAATATGATTTTCACTAAACACCTTTATGCAACACAGAGCTGGAAACATGGTCATATTCAAGGGGGGAAGGTAATATTCAAACTGCAGTGGTCTTAGACTACTGGGGATCTAGTGAAAATTCCTTACAAAAAGTAAAATTTTTCAAAAATTTCCAGATTATTTTTTAAATATATATCCCACAATTTTATGTATACCTCCTTATGTCACTTATATGTCACACAATTTCAGTAAAAAAAAACTATTGGTTTGCAAATGTAGTCAAAACCATTGCTTTTTGTAGACATTCTTTCCACTCTCTGTCCCATGTTAAAGAACAAATCAGTATGAAAGCTTTAATTCACACCAAAGAAAATGCTCATGTTATGAGGATTCTTCCTTTGTCAAAATTCTTTCATGTGAATGGTTTGAGAGGTTGCATTGCAATAACTCATTTTACCATTAGATACTGCTCTAACAAAGTTTTTCAAAGAAAAAGTAAATTTTTGGAGGTTGGACTCAGTTTTTCTAAGGAAAATAATTCACAAATTCTGAAGACAGATTACAGATTTTAAGTTTCTGGTGGGTATCTTAGCTATACTCATCATTGTAGAGTATGCAAAATAAAAAAGTGGATATCCTAAGTAATTTTTGATCGAATGATTGAATTTTCCCGTACTGGGACTTAATCTTAATGGTTCAAGGGCCTAACCTCAATATGCTAATTAAATTTAATAGACTAAAGTCCAGTTAAAAGATGACATACTTTATTTTTTTACATCAGCTTATCTATAGGTTTTTAGTTTTGTGTAAATTTTCAAAGAAAAATTATACTCTTGCACTCCATTTATGCACAGATGGACTTATATTTTTTGTGAGAGAGGACCAACTGCATAATGAACATTACTAGAATATACTTAAAATGATTCTGCTTAATGACATTGCACATAAATAAAATTACCAATTCGAAATATGGGAATAAAAACTCCAGCTGGAACAGGTAATGTGGCACAAATGGTAGTAGTTACAAACTATAAAAAGATTGAAAAAAAAGTTAATAAAAAAACAACAGTAACTAAATAGATGTATAAATTAAAAGAGAACATTTTAGAAATCAAACCTGAATTAATTTGGTCACCTATACTTTAATTACATTGCTAATTCTAAGATAATTTTCAAGGCAATCTAGAATATGATTCAATAGATGTCTTTAACTTACTTGACGCACTTAAATGTAAATAATGGAGAAAGAAGCATCACATTATTATTATTTTGCTCTCTTTTCTTTTAAAATAAGTTGAATATCAAAAATAAATAATATTTTCTTTCTTCAATACTTTCTTCACTTTTTAATAACACTATTACGCTTGTTTAAAAAATGCATAATTTCAAATAATTTACCATTATTTATGATTTTTTTTCTCTGTCAGAAATATTCCTGAAAGAAACTTTCATAGATTTACTTTAAAATACATTCAGTTATGGAAGCATAAATGCTTCATGTTTGATTAATGAATTCTGAAATCAAAAATAAATTCTTTATCTGTCTTCCACCTAATTACATGTTCAGAACTCACAAACATTTTTAATATTTGAGAGAATATAGGACAGGAACAACTTATAAAATTGTCCCAATTAAAAGATATTGCAAAATAATAATGCATACATACATTCATCACAATGAAAACAGCAAGATTAACAAAAATATTTGTGTATGGAGTTCTCCAGTGACTGACAACTATAGAATCATCTACTTCTAAATTTGTTCCAGACCAAGTAATATTGCTGAACAACTCATTCATAATTTCATGATTAGTAAGCTAAAAAAAAAAAAACACATATTTAAAAGTCCAATTATTTACAGAAGTTTCTTTGCTTCTAATTTATAACAATTTTGTTTCATTGTACACAATTTAATCATGCATTAATGTGCAGAAAAATAATTTTTATTTATTTCCTGAAATAGAACACATATTTCATGTAATACTAGATAGTTCAATAAGTAGATGGCCAAGCAACAAAAACTTTTTTTAATTAAATAATTTTAACTTCAAACATAATCTTTTCTTATAGAGAGGTTTAGTCTTATGTGGCCATGGCTGTCTTCCACATCTCGCTAACAAGTATTTTCCTCTATGAATGATTGATGGAGTGGGCGTGTAAAATCTCTTGAAAGTCACATAACTATGTAAGTAGCTCATTGCTCACCAAATTTTTATGATGCCAAAAAGAATAAGAGGATTTCATTGAAAAACTTTAAACATTTCAACTCTTTAAAAATTAAAATAAAGAAAAAAACTGTTAGAACAAACTGAGTCAAATAAATTGCTGTTTAACTAAATGCTACATTTTGTGATTTTAATAAGGTATGTCAAACAATTTACTTTATACTATTTGGCAGAAAACAATTTGATTTAATATTATTGATAAAAAGGACAATATTATGAGTGAATGCATTAAAACATACCTCTGCAGCCATAAACTGGCCCAGTCCCAAAGGAAAGGTAAGACTAGATATAACTATGGTGATGACAGCAGGATACATAAAACGACTAAAAAAGAGATATTTTAGACATTTAAACTTCAAAATTCTTATTACCTCTATTAATAAAATGTAGAGTCACAACTGCTCTTATGTGACTCCATATATTTCTATTTAAAAATATTGTTGAATAAAATGATTCAAGATGAGTACAAGCCAGCCCAAGACATTAAATATGCACAATGACTGACAGGATTTATTTAAAACTGAGATCGAGATTTATCACGATACATAGAGTTCAAGATTCAAGAACATATATACAACGAATTAGTAAATAGAAAATTACTTCTGTTTGAACCTTGTTCTTATACAAAAATAAGGTTAAAAGTAGTTGCCACTAATCGCTACAAATTCAGTTTTTTGTTTTGAAATACTCATTACAATACTTTTTTAAAAAAGTAGCACACTACACTACAAAAAAAAGTAGAGAATACAATAATTTGACTATTTGTAGCCAGCTAGATACGACCACCGTATAAAATATTACAGCTTTCTCTACCAACATACCATTTCTTTTATCTTTTTATCACCAATCGCTTCAGAATTATTAATTTTGATATGATGTATTATTTGTCTGGATAACATTTATCTGAAGAATGGTGTAAACGAGTGCAAATTAAATTTTATTTATCCAAAAAAAAAAAATAATAATAATAATAAAATGAATAAAACTAATAGCATTGCATAACTTTCTTTGATTCTTTTTCCCAAATACAATGTTTAATTCTGTTACCATTAATTTTTTGCAATGAACTAATTTTCTCATTGAATTTATAAATTGAATATTTTTTTATGCATCTAATAAACTTTAACTTATTCAAAAAATTTTATCTACTTCAATCCAATGTTTAGGGTAGTGAAATTGTTTGAGAGTCACTTTTGCTTGATTACATTATGATCTGTTTTATTAAGAAAATGGCATCAACTTTATTGCAAAACACAATCTTGGATAGCTTCAAATCTCCTAATTTTAGTGTAGTGGTCGATCCACAGAATTCCATAACATTCTCAGAAAATACTTTTTTCCAAACCAATATTAAAAGTTATTATAAAACGCATTAATAGCAATTATAAAAGCCATTTGTAGCATTATCAAAAATTATTTAGAAGTTTACGAAATTTTCAAGACCACATAATTAATAATCAAATCTCTGAAACTCTAAATGTATTTAAGAAGTAAACTAATACAGAAAATGTATACATACTATCACGGACGTAGCTATAGCTTTTACATGGGAAAGGGGGGGTCGAGAATTTCCATTATATATATATATATATATATATATATATATATATATATATATTTATATATAAACTACTAATATTTCAGTAATCATACAGATGTGTAAAATATTTGTTTATTGTAAGGAAAATAATGATCAAAGAGTATAGAAAAATGTTAATTACTTAAAGTAATAAATTTAATCTTTTGCGCCTTGTTGATAACTTATTTACAATTTCGTCGGAATCCAATTGCACCGCCAAGTCACGATGCACACTCAGAAGAGCAAGTCCAGTCAGTCTCTCATCTCCCATCTTATTTCTGAGATAGGTTTTTAATCTCTTTAGAGTGGAGAAACTTCTTTCTGGTGTGGCGGTGGAAACCGGAAGTGTTGCCAAAATACCCAGCAACGTTCTTGTCAGAGGGAAAAACTGTTGATCGCACTGATCGAGAGTTTCGAGAACAGTGACCGGTTTTTCGGATATTGATTCCCAGTGTTTGCTCCATATGTCATATTCACTAAGAAATGTGTTTCCTTCACTTTCGCCTAGAAAGGTTACTTTTTTCAGACTTTCTTTTGTTTTGTCATCAGTTTTAGTTTTCTCGGGTAGAAGCAGTTGAATGCCTTCTATAGCATCTTCATGTGGTTTGAAACGAGCATCTAGTTCGGTTACCATATGGTCTATAAACGGATAAAAAACATTTCGCCGGTAGTAAATTTCGGCAGTTTCTCTAGGTGTATTGCTGCGTTGGGACGCTCTTGCGGCCATTCTTGGGACAACTATTTCATTCGAGATCATTCTCTTTGCTTCCTCGAAAAGTATGGAAAATTTTGTCTCGTTTCTAATGCTTTCTATGGTTGTTCTGGCAGTTTTCGCGTAACTGCAAGTGGCGATTAAATCAACATTCACCTTCTGCATCACCTTAATCAAATTTACAGTATACGAAAACACTTTTCTGAGTATGACCAAAGATACTATAAATTGGCTATTGTCTGCAGCTGAAAAGCTTGTGTGGCCACGTCTGAACTACCAGTGCTTTAAGTGTTTCAAGCGTTGCACGTGCAACGGGTAGCATTTCTGCGAACCTTTCGACAGCCACACGTTTTTCAGTCCAACGTGTTTCACGAAGACCGATAAGGGTGGAATGTTCAAAGTTATTTTCATCGGCAATTTTCTTTAATTGACCATCCCGTAATGAAGATTTTCGGAAGAAGTTGATTACGGATTTTATAGTTCCTAGACAATTCCTTATCATAGGTACTTCACATGAATGAGCTAATACTAAGTTCAGTACATGAGCGACGCAATGTACGAATTGCGCTTTTTGATACTGCTCTGCGATTATTGTTCTCACACCTCGTATTCCACCACTCATCACTGCAGCGCCATCATGTCCTTGCCCTATAAATTTATGCATATCTAAATTATAGGATACAAGATGTGTTAATATGGTCGTTGCTAACGCTTGAGCAGAAACATCTTCTACGCTTATAAATTCAACAAAATCTTCCCGGATAACTGCTTTTCCAGATGAACAGTCTACGTATCGCACACACAAAGCTATTTGTTCTCGTCGTGATATATCTTGTGTTTCATCAGCTAGTACACTGAAATAGCCTACCTTTTTTACCTTTTCTAGAAGTTTATCTTGAATTGTTTATCTCGCGGGTGGAGAAGGACAGAGTGGATAAGGAGTTATCTCGATGAAACTTTCGTTTTTAAATTATTTTTCGAGGCAAGACGTATATTATAAGAAGTTCTATGCGATATTTGGAAATATGGATATTAAAAAAAAACTCAAGCTAAGGGAGGGGGGGTCCGGAACCCGAGGACACCCCCCTTATATACGTCATATACGTCCGTGCATACTATCTTTGCAAAAATGAATTCATAGTTTTATAATACTAAAAGAATACAAATAAGTTTTTAATCAAAATGGACAAAACTTCTTTGAAAAAATTTCAGTAAAAAGCAACAGAAATTTCAATAAAAGAGAGAATAAAAGTAGAAATAAAGGAAGAGAAGGAATTAAAATTAAATATATAAAATTTAAAAATATGACCACTGAAGCGGACGTCTTCAGGGGGTACCGGCCCCAGTGGCCATAAAACAAAACCTTTTCTATTGAGAGAGATGGAAAAAGCCTAAAAAAACTCCCTCAGTACCCCGAAGGTTTTGCATAGAAGTCCAGGGAAAAAAAACATGTAAAACATAGAACTAATTCAGAAAACATTCGTAGCATTACAAAAATTATTTAGAAGTTTATGAAATTTTCAACACCACATAATTAATAATCAAAACTCTGAAACTCTAAATGTATTTAAGAAGTAAACTAATACAGAAAATGTATACATACTATCTTTGCAAAAATGAATTCATAGTTTTATGTCTTCGGTTAAAATATACAATTTGACGATGCAGCCAGACAAATAAAGCTCCAGCAAAACCACAAAATGCCCTTTGAAGAAAATAAAAAATATTTTTAAAGAAATAAAATCTTTGATTAATTTAAAAAACAATCCATTTAAAATATAAGTTTATTTTAATTGAATTTTAAACATATTGATTATAAACATTAATTTATATATGCATTGATTGAAAATTTAGAACACTGGATAAAAAAGATATTCTATAATGATTGTTTATAACCCCTTATCATTGCAACTTGAAATGCCACTGTTTTAATAGGTTTTCAAAATTTTTTTGAAGTTAGGCAGAATTAGCTTTTGACATACCCATCAACAGTGCCTGTTTTGGTTAATCGATCAAGTTTTTAATTAAAATAATTATCCAGATAAAAAAACTCAATAGGCATAAGGTTAAAATATTTATTTGAAAGATTTGTAAAATATAAAGTCAAAAAAATTTTTATATGAAGAATTGTTAATTAATATTTTAATGGGACTTTTTTGTTTTAGCAAACTGTGACTAATAATTATCAGGTTTTATAAGATCAGAAAAGGAATAAAATTTTCAAAAAATTGTTTATTTCAGGAAAAAGCTGAAAGGTGGCTCTTGAGAAAAAAAGGACACTTACTAAACCAACAAGCTGAAATTTGATTATTTCAATATCTCCTTTGTTCTAACAGGTTTTCATAATGATTGGTCAAGGTTTGCTAAATAACATTTTTTACACTTTAGTATTAATTTAATAAATTCTCTTCAATTCATACAAATTCAGAAATTTATGCTAAAACTGGTCTATACATATTACTCTGTATAGTACAAGTCTTCTTCTAGTCAGTCAGACTAATAAGTTGGTTTTTGATTATTATAATTCTTCTAGAGCTTTGATGACTTTGCTGATTGTTTAGAGTTTTACTTAAATATTATTTTCCTGCCCCTTAATGTTAATATTTTTTCCTCATTGTTTATAATTTTGATGTTTAAGATTCTAAAACTACATATACACATATTTATTATATTTATATTCTACACAGGTCTATATACTATATAACTTGTCCTATGGAATATACAAAAATTTTGAGATTTTAAGACCTATACGCTTGGAGAGAGGAATTTAATTGGAGGGACTTCACATTACCTTGAAAAACATTGAGGAAGTCGTTCTCTCTCCAAATTTGCTTATTTTTGAGAAAAATAACCAAATTTATTTATTATTGATATGAATAAGGGATCTTTGAAAGAAAATTAGCTCTTAGCTATCAATTAAGTAACCAGTTATATGGAGAGACATTAATAATTCAAGTAATTTTTGTCAAGTAATTTTAATTCAAGTAACAATTGGCTAAAAGTGCATGCTAGAGCAATAATTTATTTAAAACAGAACATAGTTTCAAACAATCTTAGTTAACATTCAATTTTAATATCTCATTTCTAAAATTCTCATTATAATAATAATACAACATTTAAAATTGTTATAATTTGTTTTATCACAAAAATAGTTAAAAGTTTTCAGCAAAAATTAATTAATTCATTAAAACCAGACCAGTTTAATAAGAGTAATTTGACACAGTGCTAATATAAATAGTTGTTATATAATATGTAATACATAAAGGAATTTTAAATTACAAAGAATTACCCTATAAGAGCAAAGGCTAAAAGTTCTTGAGGGTCAAAAGGGAAATCAACAGAGAAATTTGTCTTGAACAAAGCTGTAATAGTTTCTGTAAAGAAAAATTCCGAAAATGAGGCTTAAATGGCATTTCATAACAATAAATGACACTTAAGAAAGCAACTTTTTTAGAATGTTATACATTTTATAATTGTGTTTAATATTAGAGGTAGTATGAATAGTAGAAATATGTTTAAAACTATTTTATGAAAATAAAAATATATTTATTTTTTATGTTTCTATGACACGTAAAGATTAAAGATATTTTTTTCAATATATTAACTCTTTCATTCCGGTAGTGTCTGGGATTTTGAGCTCCCTTGTTACGGCAGTTTTCAGAAGGAAGGTTTTGCACTTGAACTGGACCACAGTTCCCACCTAGTGAGATAAGTAAACGGGGTGTAAATGATTCTCCTTTCTCTTCATTCAAACTCAGTCAAGTGGGGAAAAAATGCATGCAGCAATAAATTTTTGGATAATTTTAAAACACCCCATTTACCAAAGCGTTAGTTCAGCCCTTTTTTGGCGACAAATAACTAGAATTGTAAAAGTCCCTTTCCTTCTTTTTTTTGTTCTCTTTTTACATCTTTTCTATTGTTTTTTTTAACTCGATTTTTTTCACAAAATCATGAAATGTAAAAAGTTAAGATAAAAATTGCTCTTCAATAAATTTTTTACTACATTGCATAATTCCAAATAATTCTTGAATAATTAATTTAGCTTTAAACAATATATATACTATACCTCACAAATTTTCCTGCTTTACCACTTCCGACATTGAATCTCCAGACTTCTTTACTCAAACTTTATTTAACTCAAAAATAATTTTAATATTCTATTATTTTTTATTAAATAGTTTTTTGATAGTACATTGCATAAAATGTTTCAGAATCTTAAAGATTAAATTATAATATTTTGCTCAATCTTAAAGATTAAAGTTTTGCAGAACTCTGTTAGATTATCAGAATTATATTTGTACTAAAATATGAATATAGTAATTAGAACAAAAATTTTATTTTCATTCACGTAAAAAATTTATCTGAAATTTATTTTCTAAATTAAAGAAATTGTAAAAATTGAAATTTAAAGAAAATTGTTTCTTTTAGATCAAAATAACTGTGTGTGAAAATAAAGGCAAAATTTAAAAAAAAAAAAATATATAGATATATATATTGTTTGGAAGTGAGCTGTGTTTGGAAGATTTTATCTAACTCAGAAAAAGACACGGGTGTTTCATGCTCTATTACATAACCATAAATTATTAAAATGCTAAATATTATATTTTTCACTTATTTTCAACTAAAAATGAAAATATCTTTAATGAAAATTTTGCATCAAATCAAAGAGTTAAGAAAATGTGACCATAATTTTAAGAGATTATTATTATTTCTTTTTAAAAATTGCATTTCCTTAGATTATGTTGGCTGGCACTTTTATACTTCGAAGTTTAAAGAATTTTCTAATAAAGTAATGGAATATTATATAAAATGATTGTTGTTATTGTCTTAGAGTAAACAAATTTTATACTATTTGAGTAATAACACTTTTTGATTCCCATAATTAGATTCAGAGAGAGTAATAGAAAGGCATAATAGTTAAAGGTATAAGTTTCAACTTTTCTCTTTACTGATCTATGAAGGCCATATATTACAAATTATCTTTATCTTTCTGACAACAATATTTTGAAAAATATTTATTTTTATTCTGAGAAATCACTTATGAAATTGAATTTTGCATAGAAATCAATAGTTATATGAAATAATATGCATATTCTAAGTGGGCCTCTTAAGACAAAAATATTATTTCTTTTCGTTAAATAGAATCATCACTAAAAATTATTAAATTTTGAGTGATGATATTGAGAGCAGCATTTTATTGCAGAGCACATCTTATGTTCAATAAATTAGTAATAAAACTGAATAATATCAAGACCTGCGTTTTCATCTTTAAGAACTAAGCCTTTACATAACGTGCTCGGCATCTTGTAGGCAAGAACATTCGGACAGCGTCATCGCCTTCCTTAACTTTAAATTAAATTATAACAAAAACTATTCCCGCATCTGGTGGCCACAAGTTATCACATTTTATTTGAGGGATTTTATTTGAGTGTATTGTTATAGATATATGGTTAGTTTAAGATTGAAGAATCAGAAATATGGATTAGTCTCTTTAGTATCTTTTTTATTTCAGTGAAAAGAAATCTGTGAAAAAATAGAATACTATCATCTTAGCTAATTTGTATATAATTATCATGCATAATTTACTTTTAACGGTATGAGTGTAATATTAAGGGTGTCTTGGAGTCAGGAAAAACTTCGATGAGACACTTGGACAAATATAACCAGGTGCTTTTCTTTCCCCCCAAGTAGTACAGTTAAGTCGTCAATCATGTCAACATCGACAACACCCCCACTTCACACTCTTTTTACACTGTTTGGGAGGTCTGACCATGGCGGTCAAGCCTTACTTCAGAAAAGGACTAAGTAAAAGCAGGAATTTCTTATTCTTCTGGTGAATGAAATAATGCTTTTTTTTATTTTTTTTTTAAAGTAATAAATAGTTTTTATTTTTATAACAAATAAATTAAACTTCGAGAAATCTTATCAATTAAATTAATGTAAAATTATAAATTTTAATAAAAAAATT
The DNA here is from genome assembly GCA_949128135.1 of Parasteatoda lunata. Lineage (NCBI taxonomy): Eukaryota > Metazoa > Arthropoda > Arachnida > Araneae > Theridiidae > Parasteatoda > Parasteatoda lunata. The sequence continues at coordinate 4,633,151 of OX421980.1, read as the reverse complement.
TTGAGATATTTCTTTTGCTTCATTATTCTTTCATGCGTAGTGTTTTAATTTCCAAACCTGGTTCTACTATTCCCTGTTACTTTTTTCCGTTTTTTTAAATTTAGATATTTCAATGTTTTTTAGCTTAAATTCTAAGAAGATTCACTAAGCTTATATGTGCTTTGTGTTTTTTCTACAATTCTAAGTAAAGCGTAATATTTATTAGTTATCATTGTTATTTTAAAGTTATCATGGTTACTTTCTTTTCCTTCGATAGTTTATTATCATCTCAACAGCACTCACAAAAAGCAAGATAATATGAAATTCAAATGAAACGACTAGTATATATATATATATATATATATATATATATAAATATATATATATAAATATATATATATAAATATATATATATATATATATAAATATATATATAAATATATATATATATATATATATATATATATATATATATATATATATATATATACATATACTATATTGATTACGCTAAATATTTTATTAATTACATTTTTAAAAAAATAAGAGAACCATGCAAATAAAATAAAAAAAATCTTTCCTTTCTTTTTGTTTAGGAAACTAATTATCCTACAGATATTTTTCAGTTTTCGAAAAGAAAATGTATTCTGTATATATCATGACAAATAAAAAATTGATTTAAAATTGATGGATATCAATCTTTTTACTTATCCCGGATTTTACTAAAATTAAATGTAACTTTTTTTTTAAAAGTTGCAATTCCTTCTACTTATTATCCCACAGATAGTTTTCAGTTTTCGAAAAGAAAAATGTTTCATGTAAATGTCATGACAAATAAAAAAAAATTATTTAAAATTGATGGATATCAATCTTTTTATTTATTATCGCATTTTATTAAAATTAAATATAACTTTTTTAAAAAAAAGTTACAATTTCTTCTACAAATTATCCCACAGATAGTTTTCAATTTTAGAAAAGAAAAATGTATTCCATAAATGTCACGACAAATAAAGAATTTGATTTAATTTCAATGGATATCAATCTTTTTACTAATTGTCGCATTTTACTAAAATTAAATATAACTTTTTTTTAAAAAATGATACAATTCCTTCATACAATAAATGTTTAAAAAATATAAAAAAATGTATGCATACAAAACATAGAAAATATCAAATTAATGACCAGGTTAAACAAAAGAGGAAATCTCCACTCGACATGTTTTTGGATGAAAACTGCGATTTGTACTTTTGCCTTATACATAAATCATCCCACAGAATTAGAAGAGGAAGGACTTTGAAATTATCAGATTTTTCAATCTTTGTATCATATTTTTTCTTTTCTTTTTTTTTTCTTTCTGCTTTTTCTCTATCGCTTCCAGTATGTACTCGGGATCTCGGATAGTCATTGATCTGGTATATCTGGGATCCAGGATTTCAGGCAACAAACAAAGTAAAACCTTTTAAGTTTTTCTTCCATTTCAGTTGCCCAAAACAAGTCATCTCTTTCAATTTTTTCAACTTAAATTCCCTTTGTGGTTCAAAAAGTATAAAAGCAGAACTTGGCTTTTGTTGCGTGTAATTGTCCGTGCACCTGAAAATAAAAGTTGTGTTTTTTGTTCATTTCTGTAATGCAAGATTTTTCTTTGTTAGTCTTCCAAAAGGTGAATTTTCTGTCAAGTATAGCTTCATTTGGAAACAAATTCGTAAATCACAGTGTCAGAAGACACTTAACTTCAACAATACATTTATTTTCTTTTTCGTCCAAATCCTGTACAATTCCGTCAGGAGTGGCACCAAAAAAACTATATTTTTCGTCAACAAATAATCCACATTCTTCAACCTTTATATTTAAGCGTTAAATGATTCCACCGCGTTATTAGTGGAATTATAAAGCAAGCTTCTGGCATGGTTTGTCAATTTCCCTGTAATTTCCATGATTTTAAACAAAATCCCACTTTCTTCTAATTCTGAGATATGATTCACATCATCTCTATCATTACAAAAGTATGAAGCACAGTATGTATGGTCTCCAAGAACATATCATGCAGCGTTTTTCATATCCTTTATTAGATCAGCTTGTGCATTTAGTTGATATTTTCTATGCTCTGACGCCTTTACAATTGCATTTCTCAATCTAAGAATTCTTTTGTCTAGCAATTGTAATTTGCGAACTGCGGCATGTCCCAATTTTGTATTTCTTGCTACCTCTTTCAATTTGTTACAGAAATTTTTTAAGAGGTGGTTCCGAAATTTAATTCTTTCAACATCGAAGGTGCCATATGGGTTAGCTTCCAAAACTTTTTTGTACACATTACTGTCACCGTCTCCAATCATGGCTACATATTTCACACCATATAATGTCATACTTTGAAGGAAACCTTGAACAATAATGTTTGCTTCCATTGAGTAGAGCTGCCTTCCTAATTCTTATAACAGTAGGGGGGGGGGGCTACAGGACACTTTAGCCTATCCTATATACTACCCCCTAAATTTCCTAATTCATCATAATATTTAAAATAGGCGGACATTTTTATATGGAATATTAGATAAAATCAGCATATTTTAGTTAATCAAAATTCTTATTTTTATATTAATAAAATCGTTTTTATTTGACATATTAATAAAAATATTTTTTAAAACAATTATCATAATCATAATAACAAAATTCAAAATCATATCTACCATCAACGATTCCATGATAATCGAGAAAAGTAAAACGGGATAGGATCATCTTTTACAACATACTTAATAATTTCGAGTCTAGTTTCTTTAGTTAAACAATCATTTTTTAAAACTAATTCTGTTTCTTTATAGTCTACAATTAGTTTCATCGTTATCTCATATCTAGATTTATTCAAACTCTTTATATGATATTCCCCAACTTCCAAATCATTTAAGTATCTCTTTGAAAACTCCATTATTTTAACTTCTTTTTATTTAGAAACATTTTTTAGATTTTTTACTCCCAAATTACATAATCTTAAAATTTTCTTATAAGGTACATTGATAATTTTTGATATCTAGATGCAACATTCATATTTAAACGGTCATAATAATTTTCTATAAATCTTAAATCCAAAGATTGGAATCTTGATATTTCATACCAAGCCACTTTATCAGCAAATACAACCTTTTTTTAATTTTACAGTTTCCCATATTAGCAATCTACGAATATCTATAACAAACGTTCCTTGGCAAAATGAAATAAAACAGAAATACATGCGGATCCATACAAGAAAAAGGTGGTGGGGAGAGTCATAAATCACAGTGAAAGCTGGATTCAACCTCCTGCGGTGCAAAGGGTCATTTTCGCTGTGGGTAATCCTGTTGAAAAGGGTTTTAGAAGGGGAAGGAAATATTGAGTCTGGCGATTAGAATTATTGAAACTAATTTGTGATTTACGTAATCTGTATAAAACCTAGAATTAAAATATTAATCTTAAGTTAAAGAGAATTTCTTAAGCTTTCAATCTATCTAAAAAATTTTCCAAAAATGCTAAAAATAAACTTGTAATTAAAGCTTATCTCCTAAATTTCAGTCTTTTAAAGAACACGTTAGTTTTAAAAAAGTTTTAAAAATACTTAAAATTTTCCAACTAAAAATTTTGTAAGGAAGCTTAATAGTAGACATTTCAAAGCATAAAATGAAGCAAAAAAAATTCCAAAATATTAATTAGTGACTAAATAAAGGGTAGGTTAAAAATAATATAATTCTCCATAGGTTAACATGGGGAACGAGGAAAGTAGAATCTCACTCCAAGACACCCTTAAGCAATTTGTTGATATTAATATTTGATAATAGAGAATTACAAAGTAGTTAGAATTCTTTAAATTCATTTTTTAATAAAAATAAAAGAATATTTTTTTGTATTTTGAAAGTATATTATTTAGTCAAAGTTTTAAAATACAAGTCTAGTTACAGATTTTTTTTTTCTTCCAATAACTACTTTTGATGTCGAATCGAAATGTGTTTCATCTAGGGCATGAACGTTCAACAATAAATTAAAGAATGTGGCTAGTTTTTCATGGTTAAATGAAGCCCAACTGTTATTTTTCTAAGAAAATGTTTCCTGCTGGTTGCAATCCTTTTCAGCAAAAATGGTCAAAGAAAGATAAATTTTAGCTTTTACTATCCAATGTCAAGAAATGTTTTGTATAGTATATCATTATATTCTCATTACACAGAAGGTATTCGTCTTAGATCCCTCAACTCTAGGTGGTTATGACTCAGTTCCTTTTCCTAATTCTTTCCCTTTTGTATAGCGATTGACACCACTATATTCTTTGATCAAGGTGTGCCCGCCTCCTCCTCCTTGGGGAAAAAAAAAACAAAAAAAAAACGGAAACTGTATGTCTTCTTTCTATGTATATTTTTAGAAACATTTCGCCCTAGATAATTTTAATAAAAAAAATAATTACTAATTACTGTTGTTATTTTAAAAATGTTATTAATTTATCTATTTAATTATCATTTTCTTATTTATTTCTTACGTTAGAATGCTTTAATAAGTCGCATAGATGCTAAGCATTGTTTATTGTTGCAAAAACAAAAGTTTATATAAAACAGAACTAAAGTAATTCAGTTGTTTTTAAATTTTCTCAATAGAAAAAATGTATAAACGATTAAGAAATTAATACAATTATTAAAGATACTATCTGATTAATTTTAATATTTTGGAAGGCTTTTTCTAAATTTTAAAAGTATTTTTTATTACTCTCAGTTGTTTAAAAAAAAAAGGAATAAAGTAAACAGCACATTGAAGCAGGAAGTGGGAAGGTGATAATATCCATTCCGTTATATTTATTAACATTTTAAATAAAACTTTTTGATACTTGAGTTTTTTTAAAGTAAAATGTTTCATTTATGTTCTTTTTTTCTATATTGACGTGAATAATTTTGATAGATAGAAATAGTAGTATGTGGCACGAATTATAGCATTAAAATAACTTAAATCTTGAAAGAAAATAATAAAAATAATAATAATAAATTAACAAACTGAATATTTTTTTAAAAATTTAATTACCCAAGACAAAATTTATGTTGGTACCAAAGAATTTTGATGGTTTATGATGGTTTCACTAAGATTCTTGATGGTCCAACATGTGTTGATGGTCACCATCATACAACAATTTCCATCATGGTTTGTTGGTTTTTGATGGACCAACAAATTCCAACATGGCAAGATGGAAAATGTTGTTCTACTGCTATGATGGTAAACCATCAAATAATGCTGGATTTTTCATGGACCAACAATAACCATCATATTATGATGGAATATGTTGTATTCCCTTTATGATGGTCAACCAACATGGTATGTTTACTATTGATGGACCATCAACACCCATCAAAATATGATGGAAAATGTTGGTTTACATTTATGATGGTCAACCAACAAGTTATGTTTATTAATGTTGGCCCAACAATAACCATCATATTATGATGGAATATGTTGTATTCCCTTTATGATGGTCAACCAACATGGTATGTTTACTATTGATGGACCAACAACAGCCATCAAAATATGATGGAAATTGTTGGTTTACATTTATGATGGTCAACCAACAAGTTATGTTTATTAATGTTGGCCCAACAATAACCATCATATTATGATGGAATATGTTGTATTCCCTTTATGATGGTCAACCAACATGGTATGTTTACTATTGATGGAGCAACAACAGCCATCAAAATATGATGAAAATTGTTGGTTTACATTTATGATGGTCAACCAACAAGTTATGTCTATTAATGTTGGCCCAGCAATAACCAAAAAATATGATGGAAGATGTTGTATCGCAATTCTGATGGTTAACCAACATGGCATGTTTTTTATTGTTGTTTTACAACCAGCAAGTAATGTTTATTATTGTTGGGCCAACAATAACCATCAAAATAACCATCGAGTATATTATGTTTAATTATGGAGCAGAAAAAAAATATATCAATCTATAGTGAAATATATTGTTTTACTATTATTAGCACATGTATCAGTCTCGAGAAGTTTTTTCTAAAAATTTTGAAAGCTTTAAAATACAAGCATATCATCAATGTTATGGGAATATGGTCAAAATTACAATAAGAGGTTAAAAATAAATAGTTATTGCAAATAATAGCAATAAAACTGTTTATTACGATTTAAAAAAAAATTTAAGAAAGATTCATTTATTTAAGTACTCAAGTGCTCGATTAAAGAAGATAAAATTCTTATGCACACGTACACTACGCTTGAGCTTTTAATTATTAAATAAAGTGAAATTACAATGAAGGGTAAAAAAAATTATTGCAAATATTTTCATTAATGTGAATTTGAGAAATATAGAATAATTAGGCTTTATATCAGGACTAAAAAAGATAAAAAATATTCATTCATATTGATAGGAGAAAGAAATTACATTTTTATGTGCACGTGAACTGCTTGAGCTTTGTGTGTGACATTTTACTGAAAGGTTTAGAGTTGTTATTTAAATTACTAAATATGTGGTGAAAGTATTATTATGAAAGTTAAAAAATAAATAGCTATTGCTATTTAGAAACACAGAACAATGAGGCCCACGTCGGGTTTAACTTAATTTAAGATAAAATTCTTATTCGCGTGAGTTATAGTCGAATATAGTCTTGTGATATTTCGCAATATGGTAGGAATTTGTGCTTTTAATTGCAAAAAATGTAGTAATATGTTGTTAAAGGTTAAAAATTAATAGTAACTGCAATTAATAACATTAATTTGAATTTTAAATTCAGAAAACAATAAGGATTCTTATCAATATTGATAGGATTAAAAAAGATTCATTCATATAGGTACACGGCTGAGAAATTAAATTATGAGCACGTGTAGTATTTGAGCATCGTCTCGCCACATTTTATTGAATGCTTAAAGGTTGTGGTTTGAATTATCAAACATGTGGTGAAATTTTAACGAAGGGTTTAAAATAAATGGTTATTGCAATTCATAACATTATGGTACATTTTAGAAACACCAAACAAATGGCTACATATCAGGATTAATTAAATTAACAGAGATTCAAAGAAGATAAAGTTTTTATTCACACGTGCGGTATAGTCAAACATATTTTTATGAAACTGTACAATAGGTTTGAAAAGTGTAATTTTAATAGCAAAAAACGTAGTAATATGTTGTTAAAGGTTTAAAATTTATATTAACTGAAATTAATATCTGTAAGGTGAAATTAAATTCACAAAAACAATAAGGATACATATTAGTATTAATATGATAAAAAAAGATTCATTCATTTGGGTATACGACAGTGAGATTAAATTATGAGCATGGTTTAAAATAAATGGTAATTTCAATTTAAAACATGGTGAATTTTAGAAACACAAATCAAGGAGGCTATATTCATATCAGGATTAATTAAATTAAAAAAGATTTAAGTTTTATTCACATGTGCGCGGTAAAGTCGAACGTATTCTTATGATACTTGGCAATGGGATTTAAAGTTGTACTTTTAAATGCTAAAAATGTAGTAATATGTCGTTAAAGGTTAAAAATTAATAGTAACTGCAAATAATATCGTAAAGGTGAGTTTTAAATTCAGAAAACAATAAAGCTACATATCAGGATTAATGAAATTAAGAAAGATTCATTCATATAGGTACACGAGTAACTTTTTATGTGCACGTGCATTTCTTCATTGTCTGGTTACTGAAGGGTTAAGACTTGTGATTTAAATTATTTAACATGTGGTTATTAAAATTAATAACATTATGGCGTTTTTAAAAAATACAAAACAAATAAAGCAACATATCAGGAATAATTAAATTAAGAAGATTTAAATAAGATAAAAATTTTTTTTAGAAATTCTGCAATTTGTATAAAAGTTCTATTTAAGGTTAAAAATAAATAGTTATTAAATATAATAACATTGAGGTAGATTTTCAATTTACAAAATATTGTATTTATTCACATTAATGAATTTAGAAAAATTCGTGGGTTTAAGTAAACGAGTGATAGATAAAATGAAAGGAAAAGAAGTCTTTTCTTTGCAGTTTTACTTAAGTCGCGCATATTCTAGTAACATTTTACAACGGCGTAGAAATTTACTATTATAATAAATAAAAAATTTTATATTGCTTTGGTTGTCGTAGGCCATTAAAGTAAGGGTTGTGTGATTGTACTTGTTTTCCAGTCACACAATCTAGGGCCTAGAATTCAACTTCTGCCACACCCATACATCACACCCATTTATATGGTGGACCCATTCATAAATCCAGTCATTTATTCACAGATCATAATTTTGACCTGAACCAGTGAGCGATCAATCTCCATTCCAGTACACACAGAGATGTAATCTGTTATGAGATCATGGAGAACTTTGTGACCCGACAGATTTAACTTTCAACTGTCACCATTTATTACACGGGTAGTCTTCGGTGGGTAAATTCGTATTCTCGTTCTCACGAACGCGAGTCCAGCGCCTTGCCAACTAGGCTATCCCGGTCTATTATAAAAATGGAATAATATATAGTAATTGCAATAATTTATATATTGAATTTTAAAGTTGCAAAAGAATAGGTAAAAACTTAAAAATTACTTATATAATTTAATATTTAAGTATTTTGTTAGTGATGTAAATGCACAAAATCATAACTCTGAATAACTTTCGATCTAATGATAGGATTTTCAGATTATAAATCTTCTCCATATTCGTGTACCCATGGTATCGCTAATTGACAGACTACAAGACTACGATTTTACAAGACCTACGATTTTACAAGATTGTACATCGCATGTACTCTCGGAGGGTCTTGGCTAAGTCAAGGATCGAATCCCGATAGATATTTTAATAGAAAATGAATTAAAAAAAACACTTTATATTTCTTTGTTAAAATTCCAGAGTATGCCTTAATTTCTCACAAAAAGTTTTGCATTCTTGCTTCATATAAGCTTTCGGTGTGAATGCTTCTTTATATATGTTGCTTCTATACATTCGATCCTGCGTCAATCACAATCAGCGGTGTAGTGTGAATGGTACTTAAGAGAGCGTTCTTTTCAAATTTTACGTTTGGGACTAGTAGCAAAATATCAGCTCAACTTCTTATTGTTTGTTGTCACCCTTGTGGCGGTGCTATCACATAAGTTTTTATAAAATTATTTATTCTTTTAATTATTATATTTTAAGTATATTTTCTTCTAGATAATTTATTGGGGATATTTCCGTATCGTGATCTGTCGCGCCAACTGCAATCGCCAAGGTGCCAAATAGATTTTAAACCTGCAAATGTTTTTAAAAATAAATAACATGTTGCATGTAACATAACATGCAATGTTGGGAATGGTTACGAATTATTCCTGGCGGAACTTCCAAGTCTTCGCGATTATTCTGTCACAGATCACGATACGGAAATCTCCATTTATTTTTATTCTTTACCTCCTTTGTCCTCCAATGTTTATTGAAAAATTACGTGGAACTCGAGCTATAAATTGGTAGGGGCTGGGGACAAATCATCATAAATTCTACTATTATTATCATCTACCATCAGTGTTCTCCCCAATAAATGCACCCTTTTTATGAAAATAAACCGATATCTCTTTAAAATTTATTCAAATTCTATTTTGAAGACTATTAATTCTCTGTTTAAATAATAATTAAACATTGATAAAATTATCTGTCTTTAACATAAACAGTGGGGATTAAATTTTTTTTTAATGTTATCTGAAAGATATTTGTAGCATAGAAAATGATTGATAAAATAATTGTGATTAATGCTGTTGAAAGTCTTATGAATTTAGTCTCTGGTGTAAGATCGTCATTCAGAAGCAGATGCAATTGTCGTACGCAAACACTCGGTGCATATAGCAAAGTTCTAAAATCCTGAACCTCTGTCACATGGAAGGACATGTGTCTGTGCGGCTGACTGAATCTCATGAGATAATCTCTTCTGAGATTGAGATTCGAAAGGGGTTCAGGTAGCCCAAAGTGTTGCAATAAGGCTTTGTGTCCCGAATCTTAGAATTAAGTTGCTGAGCACATTACTTTTGAGACTAAATTTTAAGACTGGTATCCTACAACACTAGTGATGCTCTATACATTAATAAGCAATTTTCTTTTTCTTTCATTTTATTGTTATGATCTTCTGTTTTCCCAATCTTTTTTGATTGTTTAATGTAAGCTTTTTTGTTATCCACAATGCTCACATCTATATTAGGTAAAGCAGTTAAAGATAAAGTACCGTATTTTTCGGCGGTAGCGCCGCGGCGCTATCGAAAAAAAAGTTGTTTTTTTCCTACATGCGGCGCTTCCGATGCAGCGGCGCTTCCGAGGAAATAATTTTTAGCAGCAAAAAAATTTCTCAAGTAAATTTATTTAAGATTAAATAATTTTCTGAGAGAAAGACTATTAAATAAAATTAATAACGAAGTTGACGAAATATTTGTACGTATCGCGATCTGCTGCAGAACAATTGCCAATTCTTAGCAAACTTTCGGCAGCAGCCTGCAAGAAAATAAATAAACGAAATAATAATTTAAAAAAAGCATCGCGTAAGGAGAAAATTTAAAAGGTAAGCATCTTGTACCCACCCCCAGCTTAAAGAAAAATCGAAAGCTAGAAATCTACTTAGCGCCTTGGCAATTGTATTTGGAGCGGACAGTAAAGGAAGTAATAGGACCCCAAATCCGGCACTCACGGGACCGACGAAATGCCGAACTTCGGATCTCTTTCGGAAATTCCAATATGGCGCTCAAATATTACTATAATTCAATTTTAGAAAAACCAATAAAATTAGTCAAGTTTCGATCGTAGATTATGATGGGGTGAATTTAAAACTGGTCCATCTTAAGAAATTTTATTAATTAAAATAATCATCTATACAATATAATCAAGAAGAAATAATCCGAAGGAGAAATAATTCAAGAAGTAATCCGAATCCTCTGATGAAGAAGAAATAATCGTTTCTTCTTCGGAGCGAGATCATAGTTCTTGTTTTTTTCTTTTAGATAACATTTTGTTTTAACAAAAGACGCTCACCTCACAAGAAAAAAAAAGCTAACAAAGAACTACAAAAAAAAGTAACAATTTATGCTAAGGAACTAACGATAACAGCAAAAAACAAGCTAAAAACTAATAACGATAAAAAAAATAATAAATAAAAGAAACAACTAACAACAAGAAAAAAAACAAGCTAACTAACAAAAAAAAAAAATTAACAGTTAATAACTAATAAAAAAGCCGCAAAATAAAAAATAAATGAATCAAATAAAAAACCGCAAAAAGGATAGAATTCATTTTGTACTCCACCTGGTAGTTTCAATGTCAACTGGGTGTGGCCAATTTATGGTCAAACAGAAGAGGGAAATGTGGGGACAAACCAGTAATGCACAAGCTCAGCTGTCAAGGTTGATTGATCAGTTTCTTCCAACTTGCATTTCTTTATTTTGTTCATTGGAAATGAAGGTGTTTTTACTTTTCACTTTATTTGAAACTGCTTTAGAAACAGATGTTTCCTTTGACACAGATTTATTATATATTTTTTTCAAGCTTTTTTATTTTTAAAAGATAAAATAAAGTTACTTACTTCAACAAAATAAAATTCCAAATAAAAAGAGAATATAGCTGATTTTTTTGTCTCATCAATATATATTTCTTAAAAAAAAAAAAAAAAAAAGATTTAGATCAGATTAAATGCCGGATTAGGGGTCCAATACTGTATGCCCTTTTCTTTTCCCCAACCCCTTTAAAAATAACTGATTGATTCCTCCTAAACAGCTCCAGTAGAAATGACAAGCAGAGGAATTTTTCATCAGAATTTTTTTGGGGCGCTCTTAGTTATTTCTTATTCTTGTTATTATTAGTTATTTCGTTATTATTAGTTTTTCCTTAGTTTGTTAACTGTAATAAATTTTTTAAAATCTTTTTATTTTAAAATCTTTTTTTTAATAAATTTTTCATTTTATTTTTCTTATTACATTGTTTTACGGATTTCTGTAATTAGTCCAGCATTAATTCAACTGCTGAGCATAGAAATATTTTTTTGCTGTTAATTATTTGCTATAATGTTTTTTTGGCGCGGTGCCAACTGGTAAGAACAACTTTATTTTATACCGTTTTTTTATTATTTTTTTTTTTTTTTTGCTGAAGGAGAAAACTTTTTTAATGTCAACTCTTTGTTAACGCAGTTTAGGATATTCTCTCCCCACCCCCCAAATAATTTAGAAATTACGTTATTTGATGTATTAAAAAATATTTTGTTGCACTTAACATTATTTTCAGAATTATTTGTTGTACTTAAGTTTATTTTTTGGTGTGGTGCCAACAGATAAGAACAATTTTATTTTATATCGTTTTGTCGCTTTCTTTTTTTTTTTTTTCGCTGAAAAAGAAATTTTTCATTATTATTTAGAAATTAAAACCTTACTTTATGAAATGTATAAAAATTTTTTATTTTTTATTATACAGATATTCTAAATGGTAATTTAAAGGTCTCTTGCATAAGGATGCTGATATGCGCGGTGTAGTGCCATTGCGGCGCTTGCGCCGGAGCGGCGCTCACTATAACTTTCTTTTAAAAAATTTCATTTTCATCAATGTGCGGCGCTTGCGACGAAGCGGCGCTTTCGCCGAAAAATACGGTATCTGGCATTTGTATTACTATAAATTCACTCCCTGCTATTTTATCAATTGTATGAAAGACAAAAGTGGCGTATAATTTACTACAATTTTAAGATTATTTATTACCATTTTATTATCCATATGTGAGTGCAATTTGCTGAAAATTATTGTAAACATAAATATTTCTTTTAGAATGTTCATCCCAGTCTAAACAAGGTATTCCCATTTAAGGCAATAAAATGCAATTTATTTTTTTCTATTAATTGACTTACTTTTCAGTTCATTACTTTGGATTGACCATAATAGGGACATTTGACCAAAGAATTTGTTGAGCATTTGAATTTAGTTGAGAAAAAGGAGTGGAAGAATCTATCTGGGAGGATGGATAAGTTTTGTTAGTGCAAAAAATAATTATTTCCATTTTTAAATTTAGAATTTGGAAATTTTTTTATTTTTTCTTCAATTAAATGTGTAAACTTTTTTTTTATAAAGTCTAACTTTTATTTTATAACTGTTTTTATAGCATAATCTAGAGTGATTTTTGTGGATCTAAAGATATAACAGCCATAAGTTGCTAAAATATAAAAGATCCTGAAAAGCATTTTATTTATAATAATTAAAAAACCACTCTCTGTTCCTCAGTAAGATGGTCTTTAATAGAGGTTGGTCATTCTTGGAAGTTACCTCCATCGACTCAAAGTTACGTGATTTTTTGCAAACAATTATAATTATAGTCAGTGTCATTTTCTTGGTATTGAAATGTTAATGTGTGGATGTCATGAAAACTGGATTTATGAATAAAATTTTACGTTAATAGAAATTATCCCTTCTGATATTATTATGTATGAAAAAAAATATATACCAATAATGTATGGTATAGTTATTTTAAATAAATAAAAAATTATGTTTTTAAGTTAGCATTTTTTTAAAAAAAATTCATCTGTAAAAGATGAGAAGGGGTTTGTTTGTTTGAGATGCTGAGTTTTTTCTAAATAATTTTTTTATACTAAAAATAGCTAAAAGTAATCCAACAAAAATAATTGATTAATCAAAAATAAATCATTCAACTCTGATTAGTAAATTGTAGTCTTTAGTGCAATTTGACTGCAACATGAGGTTCTGAGAGATCGTCAGAAATAACTCTTTAAATAAGAGCAACACAAATTTTTAGAATACATTTTAAACTACTTATTTGTTTTGATATTTTATTGTGTTTCCTTATTTGACCTTTTCCTCATCTGGTGCAGAGATTTTGTCCAGTTGCTGGGAGAGGTTTTTAAGTCCATGGAAAAAATTCCTTGCCTACCTAAAGTGGTCGCAAATAGAGATCGCTGCATAGAGGTGATCTTTCCTGGAGGTTTCACTGTATATTGTATTTTAATGCAAGACAACAGTTTTATTAAACAAATGTAAAATTGTAATTTATAAATGTTTAATCTTTAACTTTCTTCCAAGCAATAACAATAATTATACCTATATTTTTCCTATATTTAACAACTTTTAAAAAATGGGTCAAAGATTATATTTCGTCTCTTAAATTTCTATCTTATTTGAAATAGGAAAATTGACTTTAAATTTTATATTAATTTTTTTTTAAAACAAATTCCAATGAACTGTTTAAGTACATTTAATCTCTTCATTATTTAGTTTATTTTTATTATAGTTTTAAATTGCTTACAAGTGTAAAATATTTAAAGGTTTACACAGTTGTAAAAGCTTAAATATTATATAACAAAGCAAATATTTGGTAGCTTTCATTTGAATTTTTGTGGTTAAATCCTACTATTTCACATGGTCAATAACTAACTGTATTTTAAATTTTGCCCTAATGTAGCTGAATGAAAATGTGGATTTGATATAATGTATTTTTATAATGTTAAAATTCAATAGTACCCACTGAAACATTGTTAATAATTGACGAAATTTTCTAGTTCTGAATATTTAAGATATTTTAGTTCGGTAAAAAGGTGTTTGAATGGGTTATGTATGTCAGGTATTACTTATTAAAATAATGTGTTATAAATTCAAAATTTTTAAATCATTTCTTTCATTTTGCACACTGTCTCAAAACCATAAATTTAATTCACAAAATTTGTACTAATAATTTAAAAAGAATGTTCATACGATGTAAGTGATATCAAAACTAAAATATCTTTTGCAGATGGAGGCAGCAAGTTTCCATTTAGCACATGTGACCTCATAACAAATCAGGAATCGTTTTTGATTGCATTACTCACATAGGCCTTTTTTTTAGCTTAAATGTTTAATAATTAAATAAATAAACACTTGGCAAAAGAATAAAAATAAGTTAGGATTGAAAAAAATTAAAGACATGCTACAATTGTTCATTCAAAAAATAACTTACTGAAAGTGCTGAGTATTTCTGACCTTCCATAAATTGTTCCAATTTAAGTGCTTATTTAACCATTCATGCCTTAGTAATATAGAAACATGTTAAAAATACAGTGTTCAGTTTAATAAAATATTTTCGTTAACTAAATATAATGAAATACCACAGAATTTCAATGATCAAGTCTATAATATATATTTATTAAATAATTATATTAAGATTTCGAATGTCTAATCACTAACCCCCACAGTCTTTTTAAGGTATACAGCAATGTTCAGTTTTTCTAGTGTTAAAAATTAGGCAATATTTTTCTCCCAGGACTATATATCAGGGTTCGCCAAGTGGGCCCATTTTGAAAAAACCTGCCCGGGTTTTATTGGGTGTGCCCACTTTGAAAAAACCCATCAAAAACCCACATTGCGGGTTTTTTCACAAATTGGTTTTTTAAAATTTGGTTGCTCCTAATACTATCACTGGACACATCATGGAAGTTACACATATTTTAGAAATGTGCATCAAGCACATGGATGGGCAAATGAAAAAACTGCTTGATGCGCCAATTACCAAAAGTTCATATTGTGACTGCGTAAAAACTTATGCCAATAATTACCATAAATATCAAGAGATTGCTCTTAAACATCAAAATGAAGAATATAATAATATGTCAAAAATATTAAATAATGTTGGGCTTTACCAATAAACCAAATACAATCCAAAAACAAAGTAATAATACTTGAGGTATGAAAAAAACTAAACAATTATTAATCCAATTCAAACTGGTACAGCGCACAATGCAGCTAAAAACCAAATTTGTATTTTAAAACAATATAAAATAACATATTAAAAACTTAAAAATAATTAAAAATAAAATGTAAATTGTAATTGTGTGTCCACAGAACAGCACTTCATCAGGGGACACACTGTCTGCAAACACACAGGAGCCTTTCTGTTGTTAGTGGCTGAAACCAAAACTAACAGTGCCCCGAGGCCCCCAATGATAAAACAAGCAAAATTAAGAATAAAAATAATTACCATATTAAAAATCACATTGCAAGAGAATCACATTTTACAAAAATAAAAATACATAACAATGAAACGCCCCCCGTAGCATCCTATAAATAATCAACGTAATAGTAAACAGTTACAGTTATTAAAATGAAAAACCCTTAAATATTCCACATCAGAATCCAAAGAAAAAAGTGCTGACACCTAAATGTAAATAAACACACTAAATAGCAATAGCATCCAAGTGCTGCCGTCTATAAAAAACCCCTCAAAAATTTGAAAAAGAAATCCAGATTGTTCACCGCCTAGGCCTGCTTAGGCGGGCTTCAATATCGGCCAATTAATAACATTTGCTTAGAATATCTTGAATTAGAACATTAAAATTATTGAAATTGAAAGGAAATTTATTTTTCTCCAAACTTTTGTTCAAATCCTCAATAGCTGTTAAAAAATCTGAACGGTTGTTGCAAATGAATTTAAATCTTAAAATTTGACCAAAAACAATATTTTTGAAAATTTTATAATAAAGGTTGGAATAAAAATGAGTAAGGCTAATAACATTAAAATTAAAATCTTTCCTTTTATCATAAACCCCTATGAAAATATTATTATTAGAAATTCTTAAATCGAGATCCAAAAAGTAAGCATGAGAGTCATGTGAGTTGGTTTTTATTAAATTCAATTCATCAGGATAAATGTTATTAATCAAATTAAAATCACAACAATCAAAAATGATTAAATCATCAATAAACCTAAAACCCTTCAAAGAATTATTCTGTAAAAATTTATGTTCATAAAAATGAAGAAAAATATTGGCAAATGCACTTGAATAACTATTACCCATAGCAATACCCTTAACTTGTCTATAAAAACTTATACCATTAAAAAGATAATTTTCAAAAATGTTGACATTGCATAAATTAATCCAATCATCCTTGTTAATACCCTCGTTAATCAAATAATTATCAAAAATTTCAAGACAAATGTTTTTTAAATTATTGTGTGGAATACTAGTAAAAAGATTTTCGAAATCACAGGTAAGAATATTACTAACATAATTGTTATTTAAATATTTAATAACTTCTTGGTTGTTATTAATAATAAAATCAATATGGTTCTTCTCAATATGGTTAACAGAATTACTGATTATTTCATACCACATGACCCGTCGCGTGGGTTAAAAAGGGGTCCTGCAGTTGGACTTGTTCAGGGGTCTACTGTGGTTAATAAGCTACCTGATCAATTGTTTTGTTTTAATAAACATATTGAAAAATTAAAAAAATTTAAAAAATGTAAAAATAAAAATTGTCTTACTTGCCCCGCCGCCCATTCAGATCAAATTTCTGAATTTAGTAATTTGATTTTTTGTAAACAAAAAAATATTATTTATCTTATTGAATGTAAAACCTGCTCATTAAGATACATCGGACAGACAGGCACTGAACTTAATAAAAGAATCAATAGTCATCGATCTGTCATAAAGAACTTTCAAAAACATGATCATTCTGATATCGAGATTGTTCATTTTCAAAAACATTCTTTTAAAAGTATTAACATTTTTATTCTTAAACATATTGAAGATTTGAATGTGAGATTGGATCATGAAAATATTTATATTTGTAAACTTAAAACTTTAAACCCTTATGGACTTAATAGCAAACTTAATGGGGAAGGTAACCTTGATATAAATTCTGTTTGCATTTACAAGAAACTTGGTATTTTTAACAATGGTTTTGCTAATCATTCAAGAGGGAGCAGGGGTAAGCATAAGGACAAATCTAATAATAATAAAAAATTTGATTTGGTTTTTTTCAAAAATTTATGTTTATTGGATGTGAGTGATACTAACATAAAAAAGGTAAAATGCTTCATCTTTAGTACTAAGAATTCTGTTTTAAAATGGTTGACTAAAGTACATTTAAAACTTGTAAAATTTTCTAATTCTGATTTCAAATCTATTGTTTTAGATCTTATTAAGTTTAAACTTCATATCAACAACTTTGAAATTTTAAATGTTTCAACAAGTGATAAAGAATATTGTATTGTTAATTTTCTTGATAAGGTCTTTGAAAAAGGTTCTTTACCAATGGTTATTAATGGTCTTGATGACATTTTTCCTATTAAGGACAAAATTAGGGTTTCTATTTGTTTTAAATATAGCAAGACGTTAAAAAATATTGTTTGCAATTATAATTTTTTCTGTCAAAATTTAATGGAACTTGTAGATATTTGCTTAAGTGACAGATTACATTACAAGGATTTTGTTGATAAAGATTATAGCCACATTGTTACGGGTAACCTTGACATTGTTGTTGATAAACAATTGAGATTCTTAATGGGTCTCGGAACAAAGTTTAGACCTAGGAAAAAATATAATTTGCCACTTATCATCTCCTCAATTAGTAATGATTTAGACGCCTTTATTGCCAAGTGTTCTAGAAAATATAATTGGCCCATTGAAGGATTTTTTGAATGGAAGTTTAAAGTTTTGTATTTTTTTAAATTGAATTTTTTAAAAAATAACACAAATTACAAGGGTTTCTATTTAAACTCTAATATTGTTAAATCTATTGAGATTTTGAGAAGGAACTTTATTATTTGTGTGGTTGATAAAGCTTCAAATAATTTTGGCTTTATTTGCAAAAAGTTTTTTAAACAATTAATTGGTATTGAATATGATAACAATGATACTTTCATTAGGATTAACTACCCTAAGAAAGAAATTGACAATAGAATTTTGGCTTTTTATAAAAAAATTGGGTTAAAACCAAATAGTTTAAAATTTCCATATCTATTCCCGACCATTAAATTTCATAAAACACCTGTTAAATTTAGATTTGTTACATGTTGCACAGGATGTTATAATTCTGTTTTTGGTAAACGTTTTTTTAAATATTTAAACATTATTTTAAACAAAATCATTTCTAGGGATAGACATTTTATTATTAATAACAACCAAGAAGTTATTAAATATTTAAATAACAATTATGTTAGTAATATTCTTACCTGTGATTTCGAAAATCTTTTTACTAGTATTCCACACAATAATTTAAAAAACATTTGTCTTGAAATTTTTGATAATTATTTGATTAACGAGGGTATTAACAAGGATGATTGGATTAATTTATGCAATGTCAACATTTTTGAAAATTATCTTTTTAATGGTATAAGTTTTTATAGACAAGTTAAGGGTATTGCTATGGGTAATAGTTATTCAAGTGCATTTGCCAATATTTTTCTTCATTTTTATGAACATAAATTTTTACAGAATAATTCTTTGAAGGGTTTTAGGTTTATTGATGATTTAATCATTTTTGATTGTTGTGATTTTAATTTGATTAATAACATTTATCCTGATGAATTGAATTTAATAAAAACCAACTCACATGACTCTCATGCTTACTTTTTGGATCTCGATTTAAGAATTTCTAATAATAATATTTTCATAGGGGTTTATGATAAAAGGAAAGATTTTAATTTTAATGTTATTAGCCTTACTCATTTTTATTCCAACCTTTATTATAAAATTTTCAAAAATATTGTTTTTGGTCAAATTTTAAGATTTAAATTCATTTGCAACAACCGTTCAGATTTTTTAACAGCTATTGAGGATTTGAACAAAAGTTTGGAGAAAAATAAATTTCCTTTCAATTTCAATAATTTTAATGTTCTAATTCAAGATATTCTAAGCAAATGTTATTAATTGGCCGATATTGAAGCCCGCCTAAGCAGGCCTAGGCGGTGAACAATCTGGATTTCTTTTTCAAATTTTTGAGGGGTTTTTTATAGACGGCAGCACTTGGATGCTATTGCTATTTAGTGTGTTTATTTACATTTAGGTGTCAGCACTTTTTTCTTTGGATTCTGATGTGGAATATTTAAGGGTTTTTCATTTTAATAACTGTAACTGTTTACTATTACGTTGATTATTTATAGGATGCTACGGGGGGCGTTTCATTGTTATGTATTTTTATTTTTGTAAAATGTGATTCTCTTGCAATGTGATTTTTAATATGGTAATTATTTTTATTCTTAATTTTGCTTGTTTTATCATTGGGGGCCTCGGGGCACTGTTAGTTTTGGTTTCAGCCACTAACAACAGAAAGGCTCCTGTGTGTTTGCAGACAGTGTGTCCCCTGATGAAGTGCTGTTCTGTGGACACACAATTACAATTTACATTTTATTTTTAATTATTTTTAAGTTTTTAATATGTTATTTTATATTGCTTTACCAATAAACTATCAATTTGGAAAAACAGATATCAATTGTTTCTGAAGCTTTAAAAAAGCTTCAATCAGAAAACATTTCAATTTCAGAAGCTGTTGAAATATGAATTAACTTACTATCGTGTGATGAATTAGAACCCCATAAACATTTTGCAAAAAGATTCCATCAGGCTGTTCAGCCACCTCTTTTATTAGCATATGCATCCTGAATCCCAAAATAAGGGGACAATTTTTAATTTTTAAATGATGAGCAATCAGCAAAAAACTGTCTTTCTAAGCATCATCCAGAATTTCTGCCAGGTGTCATCATTCAAAATTTCCGATCCTGAATACTCTGCAAAATCAATAGTGCTTGACACTGTTGTTCAATAGTTTTCATCAGAAAATAGTAGAAAATTATGACACAAAAAAAACAAAAAAAAAAAAAAAAAATTCAAAGCTTCCTCAAAATTTCTGCCAATTCTTTTTTCTTTACACTCAGCACCAGCATCCTCTGTCTCTATCGAAGGACAGTTTTCAACTTTCGGTTTGGTGTGGAGTAAACTACGAAATAGATTAGGAATAGATAAAGCTGCAAAACTCGTAAAAGTGTATCCCCATCTAAGAGAAAATGTAGAGACTGCTGTATGATAATAATAATAATAAATAAAAAAATGGACTTTTTTTTAAAGTTAACTCTTAACATCTGCTGACAATTTTTAACTATTTGAAGAATTATCACCATTAAAAACAGTTAAAAATTAAAATATTACTTTTGAGATTTTTAAAATAATATTTTTAAGATTTCATTTGAATATAATTTATTTTGTTTCTTTTAATCATGCTTAAAAAAATTGAAAACAATAGAGAAAAAAAACTTCTATTAAGTAATACATTAAACAACAATTAACAAATTAAAAGTTTTATTTTCTGGTTTTAAAAAAATAAGCTAAAACTTTTTATACATGCTTTTTTATAATTTTAAGATTAATTTGTTTTTAGAAATTATAAAGGTAAAATTTATCTAAGAATACAGTCTTTTTTCTAAGGTTGAATATTTGAAAAAATGGGACAAGTAACTGATACTCCTTATAATTATACGTAATTTTAATTTCACTTTCTATTAATCGTAGTATAAAGACATGGAAGACCATTAAATATTTATTCCAGTTTAATTTTATTAAAGGTAAAAGTCAGATGAAATTTTATTGATTATAAATATTTATTGTCTATAAATTTTTAATGTAAATATATATATATATATATATATATATATATATATATATATAGTGCTTCAGTTAAAAATTGTGAAACGTTGTGTATTTAACAAAAAAGATTCAATCATGTATTAGTGATAGTGCATTATTTAAATTTTTATATATATATTTTATATAAACTTTTTGGATTTATTTCTATTTTTAAAAACCCAATTTCCCCCGGGTTTTTTCAATATAACCCGGGCTCAACAAAACCTGTTATATATATATATCATATGTTTTCATTATTATCACAGGACTGTCAACTTTCTACGATTTTTTTTTCTTCGAAAATTTATTCTAGTGCTGCCTAAGTTTGTGTTTTAGCGTATTATTTTTAAAATTTATTTTAGCCAATTTTCCACGCCAATACGTATATTGCCACATTTATATGCAATGTGCTTTTGCTCTAGCTCTTTTGTTTTAAAGCTGTTGGCAAAATTAAAAAAACTTTTTAAAGCTTTGGTTTTTAAATGTCCACCACTCTAAAAAATATTTTTGAAAATGCATTTAAGCTGGCAGACCAGTTATTATTTTCAGCTTAAAAATAAGCTAAAAGCTAGTGTCATTTGTTTATCTAATGTGCTTTAAATTGATTTTTTTATTTTGCAGTTTTAATTCAAGAATTTATGGAAAAGAAGTTCATCAGTTTAGTATGTTGAAATTCAACATTTATGTATGTCAAATACTTTTGTAGATTATATGTGTAAAAAAAATAGAAAATATTGTTAAAAGTATAGATGTATTTAAATAAATGTTTTCAATTTACATGTTTGCCTTTATTTATCAAAATTCTATATTTTGAAAGCTATTATCTATTTTTTGTAAATTGTACTTATACACTATAAATTTTTTTTTTTTTTTTTGCTCTTCAATCTTATTGTTAAATTAAAAATAAATTATGGTATTCTATCTTGTTTTAAATTTAGGAAAAATATTTCTGTAAGTAAGGGTCCGCCAAATGATTTTAGAGTCTCAAACTTTAATTTTGCTTAGGTCGAGACTGTCACGACCTTCTAATATTAAATTTAGAGAAATCAACTTGTAATGACGAATTATTATAAAAGAATATAATAATGAAACTTCTACATAATCATAACCGATATTGACATAGTATTCCATACAAATATATATATGTAAATTGGACTAACATAAATATGTTTCAATTATGCTTATTAAAAAATGCATGGATTGTGGCGAAAAGTTATGGTTGTAACCAGCCAATTTTGTTCACCATAATAAAAATAGCAACATATATTGGTTTTTTATGTATCAACAAACAAACCGAAATATGGGTAATGTCTAGTCTTAACGGTATAATCAAGAATTAGTATGATTGTTGTTGGAATTCGTTGATTTGCGTTTTGTTAAACTATCAAGCAAAGTTAGTTTAGCTTATATTTGTTCAACATAGGTTGTCTCAAATTCTAACATGAAGTGATGGTCTATCTTAATGTTACCATCAAAGAATAAAATGGTTTTATGTGACATTAAGTGGAAAACCATTAAAATATAATGGATTGCTTTTGTTTGGCCACCAAACAAAACCATTAACCCATGTTGGTTTTGCTCATGTTAGTCCAACATAAAGTTGTTCCAATTCCTAACATGGAGTGATGGTCAGTTTTGGTGGTACCATCAAAGGTTTTGATGGGGTATTAAGTTGGAAACCATCAACACATGTTGCTTTTCTAACATGGGGTGATGGCCACTCTTGATGGTGGCAGCAGAAATTATACTGGTTTTTGATGGAATGCAAGTCGGACACCAACAAAATATGTTGGTTCCTGATTAATTTTTTTGTTGCACCATCAAAAAATACCATCAAACCATGTTGGTTTTTGATGGATTTTTTTTTTGTTGGACCATTTGAAAATACCATCAAAATATGATGGTACCTGATAAATTTCTTTGTTGGACCATCAAAAAATACCATCAAACCATGTTGGTTTTTGATGGATTTTTTTGATGGATATGGTTACCATCATATTCATGTTGGTCCATCAAAGAAAAACCATCATAAATTTTGTCTTGGGTAATGAGGTAAAAACATTTCTAACTTATTTAAACCAACTACAGGCAATGCCAGAAAAATCAGTACAAGATAAAATTTGCTACAACCGCAAAGAAACATCAAGTTAAGCCATATTTTCTATTCAACTCTAGCCAAAGTAATGTGCGATTCAAAATTTGATTCAAATTTGACTGACGCAAAATGAAATTCATTTATACGTTGCAAAAAAAAATAAAAAATAATAAATATATATATATATATATATATATATATATATATATATATATATATATATATATATATATATATATATATATATATATATATATATATATATATATATATATATATATATAAAATTGTTTTATAGAAATATATCACTTTTTAGTCTTAGACTTACTTTGAATAATTATTGCTAAATTATTTGAAAGGTGTACCATTGTTTTGTTTCGCAATAAAATTTAAAGCATAATATTTACTTTACTGATAATTTGAATATAAATGATTATATTATACTCGATACGATTGTTTTAATGTGGACATGCTTGTATATAGTACTATTTTGCTATATTGGAGACAATAGTTACCCACAGAAATCATACGTTTTGGGGCAAAAAAGGAATAGGGCACAAATCGTTAGTTCTAGAAAACTTCTAGAAGTTTTTATTTTATATTTTGGTTGATTCCAGGCAAAAATTGTTTAATATTTGAACGCGTAGTTAATGATTCTAATCAGTGACATAGCAAGGTTTTTGATTTTCATTCACAGATAGGTAGTGTCTTAGGTACAAATTATGGATTTTTATTAGATTGCACAGTTCTTGTAAGCATTGCGGCGAAACTTCTCGTAAACATTGTATACAAATTCAAGAAAATTCAGTTGGGAGCAAAAAATAATACACTGAACTCAGCATCCACCAAAAAATAAAATGATTGGCAGAACAAACTGGAAGATATTCGGGGAAATGATAAAACGTCTATTGGTGATGAAGGAAAATGCCCAAATTAATTACTCACAAAAGGTAGATAAGGTCGGAATAAGATAGATAAAGGAAGCTACAGATAAGAAAGGGCTGAAAAGGTTTCTTTCCTAGTTTTTCAGGAATACGAAATTATAGAATACATGGTGTCATAAAATTATCGCCGCACGTTCTTCCAGGCTAACAGTAAATACTTTTATACGTCGTCTAGAACAATCAAACTTTCAAAATAATTTTGAAATAGAAACGATTTTCCAGAAATTTTATCCATTCCTCATATAAGAAGAAAAAATTAGTGCACTTTTTCCTAAATTAGAACACATAGAAAAACTGCAGATCAAATTTCATTCATAATGAAAATTACTAGACTTGGTCCTAAAAAATAATTTTTGACGATAAAAAAAAAACTAAAATGATTATTATTTGTATTTTAATATAAAGCACATTCGAATATTATGCCAAAATGATCAGCTGATTTTGAAGATTTTTTTGGTTTTACTAAGTTGTATTTTTCCACACGTTAAAGATTTTAAACTAAATAAAAGTAATTTGAATATAAATATTTATAACAAATAAAACTATCATACGTTTTTTCATTTATTTTTAACTGTTGGTCGAAACAAAATGATTTGTGCATGCAAAAGTAGTATCTATCTACAATTTTTATTTTTTGAATTATTCCAATTATATTTTTGTTGATGTAAGTGGTATCTTACATTACTTATTGCTGGTTTTTTTCTCCCTGTAACATAAATGCTGGGGCTATTTTCATCAGAGAGACCTCCACAAAGGCCAGCTTCACCAAATGATTTTCGTTCCCTTGTCTTCTGGGATGGGCTCAAAATTACAAGGCTACGGAATTGATCAATGTTAGCCATTAACTCAGAATTAACTCGGTTGTTCAATGCTGGTTTTAAAATATAAAAAAATTTTCCTTACTGTGCAAATCTCTAAGAGTTTGGATAATGGTTTTCCGTATAGGGAGGCTCTCTAGATCAGTATACTTTACATCTACTCAATGCTCTTATTTAGATTAGCATACAATGAAATTCGAAGTGAACGTATTGTGGAGTAGAAATCATCAGCATTGTGCATACAGAAATAATTTCGTTCTTGCGTAGAACTAACTGTATTATTATTACTTTTTCCTCCTTTTTCCTTCCTCGTTAAACAGTTGATTTTTATTTATTTTTTAATTTAATCATACATAGACAAAGATGGTATTTAAAAGAAAATAAAAGGAAAATTAAGACTGACTAGAACTAAAGCCTTTTTCAAATTGTATTCAAATGATAAATTTATTGACAAAATTTGAAATTTATTAAAATTGATAAAATCAAAACAGAACAAAAAAACTTAGGTAACTGTTTTCAATTGCGTTATTGAAAAAAAATAAATTAAAAAGGAGAAAAAAAAGCTGTAAAAACAGAAAAACAACTATTGTTTTCCTTTTAAGAATTTCTTTTAAGAAAAAAAAAGATTTGATTATATAAAATATGATAGAGTTTTCTTACGTCCACCAATATTAATCATCAGATTTTGAATAAATTGTTTTGAATTAATTTCAATTAAATGGTACCATTGAAATAAATTTATTTTATGAATATGTTTACATTTAATTAATGATTGATTTTGTAAAGGGATTTAAAATTTAAATATCACTGTATAATGTAATTTCTTATATCATTGAAATCTTTTAAGTTTTAAATTATAACTTCTGTGCAATTAGAATTTTTTGAACATATAATATTCCTAAAAAGTTCGGTTTTCAAAATCTTTATTAAATATTCTAAATATTGTTAAATCTGTTTTAAGATTGGCTGCTAGCAAGAAAAAAAAAAAAAAGCCCGCAATATTTAAAATTTTTAAGTATTAGCTTTTAGACATTAAATATCATTATTTCTAAAAATCACATTTCGTATTTTGAAAAAAAAAAAGTTTTTAAAAAGAGAGATAAATAACTCAGTAGAAGAAGTTTATTTCTTATAATTTTATGTTTCTACTTTGCATTGGTAACAATATATGTCTCTGCTTAATTATTTACTTAATTAATTATATTTTTTTACTTTTATGTGTTGATAAAATATTTTTCTATTTTTTTCTTCTTAAATCTATGGGAATCACCATAAACTAGGGTACGTAGTCGATCAAAGATGGTATATATGAAATTGAGTATGCATGAAAAATTTGCACTTAATAAATCAAAGTATATTATTTTTCCCTAATTAAAACAATTAAAATTTAATTAACTCATGTTATTGCTTAAAGAGAGAGAGAGAGAGACTAACAGTTGAATTATTAGACATTATTTACTAAAAGAAACTAATTAAATACAATATAAAAAGTGTAATAGAAAAAGGCTAGATATCTTTAAATTTTATCACCATAGAAAAACCAACAGTACTTAGTTAACATTATAATTATAAATCTGATGAAAATTGCACAACCATTTGGCGTGACAATGTTTGAATATGAATTTCTCTAACTTTTTTTCTCCAATATAAGTTTTTTCTATTCCTTTTTCTTAAAGTGTTCCGTGTTTTTTCCTTATTTTTTACGATAATCGCTAATCTCTCTCTCCCAGAAAAAAAAAATATGGTATAATTTTTTTTCTTGAATTTAAAAAAAAAAAGAAAAAAAAGAAAAGAAAATTAAGTTGTTGAATTTTGTGTATTTTTCTTTGGTGACGTTTACTGTGTGCAATACCTTACAATGCCTTTCCGCAGCTATTGTAATTCCATAAGTAACAATGAAGAAGGAATAGACAAGTATTGAAAGAATTTCTGCCTCTGGTAACCGTGGGTTAGTAGGATAGTTTAGATGTCCTGTGGTGAAGAAAAGTCAAATAGCTTTGTGAAATCTTTCTATGCAAAGGAAATAGTAGACAATCGTATTGTGTAAATCATTTCTCAGAACTTTACTTACAAACATTAGTCTTTCCCTTGAGGTAAAAGAAAAGAAATATTCCTAAGGGAATACTACAAAAGTAATATAAATTAATTATTTAGAAATAGAACACTAAATGACTTTTATGAAAAAAGAAAATATTATTTAAATCTAGTAAAATCTAGTACTAATCATTAGCATTTTGAATAACATTAAAACGATTTGATAAAAAATCAATGAGAAATTAAAGTAGTCTTTTGAATGATAAAAGCACAGATGATTATTATAATATGATAAATGAAAGGCTTTGTAACATTTTTGAAAACTTGTTAGGTCGTCTATTTCTATACAAAAATAAGCGAAAAAAATATTGAAAAAGGTAGAAATACTGAAATGATTTTCCTAAGAATAAATTCGTAACTTTACATGCATTGAAATAAATTTGTAGACATTAATGTATTGTATTTTCAATAATTTTATGCACCATAAAATATTAAAAGATAATGTCTAAGTTTCTTTATTCGCGATCAATATCGAGTAACATAACGACGCATAACATAATGAAAAATATAAGTTTTAATGTTATTATAAATTTTTAAATTTCAAAAAGTATTTAAAACAAGAAACTAGTCTTTTTTCACTTTCAATCCTTTTTTTCTTATCAATTTATGTGGCGTATTATTATTTAACGATGAAGCATTGATCTTTATTATTCGAAGACTATTAGAAAGTTTTAGGTAAGTGTTCTTGAGGTTTCTTTATGTACCGGCTCAAAAGCCCATTGATGCATATATGCATAGATAAAACACTACATTTCCTCTGTGTACTTGTTAAATTGTTTTGAATAAAATTTCTGCGAAAAACAATGCAATTAAATTTTGAACCACGTATCAGAAGGAAATAGATGCTCAACAAAATATTTTTTTCTTCGAAGATCACGATAGTACTTGAATTTGTTTGAAGGTAGGTTTACAGTTTACATCATTCAAACTACAGGATTTTTAAGTTAAAAACAAGTTCAAAATTCGGGTTTTGAAAATTAATACCCATTTTTCACTTTTGTTTAAATTCTACTTTTTAATAAGAAAAATTGAGTATAAGGTAATTGCTTAAGCATCAAAACCTCCAAAGACTTGAGGCTAAGAATTGTATTAGGTAATTTATTTGAAATATCAAACAAATTTCTATCTACACTATTTACAAATGCTTTTTTTTATTGTTTTGTTACAAAAGTGTTTTTTTTTTTTTTTTTTTACACGAATGTATTTTAACAAGTGTAAAAGAAATGTTCCTCAATGTTTGACAGAATTAATTAAAAAACTTTCTTGTTCCTATGAATAGTGAATATTTCATGTGGTTAGAGTGAAGTACAGTATCGTCAGTTTAAGCTCATTTGTCAGTAAACTCGACATGAAAATCCAATATGGCCACAGTTTATTTTACGTTTAAGTTAAAAGAAAAAATTTCAAATTCATATGTACTTATATTTAGCACGATTTTAACTAGTCAAATTGCCACAAATAAACATAGCAGTTGATTAAATCTTTTTTTTTATGTTTGAAAAAAAAAATACATAATGCGATATGGAGATAAAAAAATAATAATTTCGTTTCGAAATTTATAGGGTTTATGCAAAAGAAAAATTATAAAACCCAAAAAATAAATATATATTCCATTATTATTCGAAGTTTGCTAAACGGTTGCAATATGAGAAACTCGTGTGACTATGAGAAAAGCAAATGAAGTATAGCAGTTTTTAAGAATTACCATAAAGAAAAGAGAAAAAAAAGGCTATGTTTTAGTTATAATTTGAGACAATTATAAATTCGTATTAATTAAATAATTGTAACTAGTTTAACATGAATTTAGAAAAGCATTTTTTTATAGATAAAAAAGGGCCATGAAGCATTTCATTATAGCACAGGATACATAGATTTAAAATAGTGACTTTCAATAAAGTTTACATTAGAAGATAAAATTTTGTTTTTGGCGCTTTCACTAAGAGCCATGTCTGCAATTTTTAAAGTTGAGAATAGCAACCTTAGGAGAAGACTTTTCAACAATGCATGGGGAGGTAACTAATTGATGTTAACTGTCAATCCTATTTTCTCCCCCCCCCCCCTCCAACCAACCCCAACAACCGTGAAGCTACCTTCCTCACCCTTTACACCTGGAGCGTCACGAAACAACACCCAGCCGGAGTTGGCATGTAGATGTTTTTTCGTGATGCTTCGGAAATAAGGGGTTAAGCCTTAAATTAGATTAAAAGTGAAATGTACAAATTAAAAATTAATAAAATGCCTTCACGGAAGAAATATTAAGAAAATTTTTAAAACTTGATGGCATAATTTAAAATGATATGGATTTAACAAAATATCATTCTGGGGAGTCCTTTATGATTCTGGGGAGACTGGTGATTTAATTTAAACACAGGGATGCCATCTGTTTTGCGACCTGGAAAAAAAAAATTTGAAAAGTGGAAGAGAATTAAAAACTAAAATTTGCTAAGTTTTCTCAATTTCAATGTTCTTGTAACACTGAACCCTCTTTCCACAGATGCCTGTCCATGGGAAAGACTCAATATAATCTTAATAATTTCACACAACTTAGGAAATTTATCACCTTCAAAAGAAGGGAGGTAAAAATCATCTAATCTTGTTTTTTATGGTCAAAGTTTCTGAAGGCACTTGCGTCAGGTTTGAAAGTATGACAGGTTGCAAGTAAGTACAGGTTGCTTTTGATAATATTTAAAAACAAAAACTTTTTATAAACAGTTTTAGCGTTAAAAAAAAAAACCAAAAAAGAAACGGATGTAAATAGAAACAATCAGTACTTTCCCAAATCATTGGTCCAATCCAAATAAATTCAACTTGACCCTGAACTCAGAACAAAAAAGTGCCCTTACCTCCTACTTGAAAAAAGTGCCCTTACCTCCTACTTGAAAAAAGTGGTAGAAGTAAAATAAAATAAACAAAAACAAAATTAAAATAAATTAAAAGGAAAAACTTTTCATAAGGATCTGATATTCTCTATCCGAATTGGTGCACTCGGGTTTCGGTTTCAAGTGTGTACGCATGCGCAAGTCATAGCGTAGGTACGACATGAAGCCTGCGTGAATGATTCCGTAGCAAACACCCAATTTTTCGTGAAATGCATGGGTTCACCAGATATCACTGAAAGAAAGAAAAAATGATTCGTAAAAAAAGCACTTCTTTAAAACGCTAGCTGAAAAAAGCACCTTTAAGGGCTTTTAAAAACGAAATCCCCCCAAAGAGCACCTTTAAGTACTTTTTAAAAACGCTACGCAGCCTGTATATATTTAATCATTTTGTTAGACAAATAGAGGTATAAGGTTCGATTTTCGTTAGTCGTCGAAGATCTCATGCATTCAACTTGCGTCGGTGGCGTCATGGTTTGTGGGGATCGGCCAGTTTATTTTAATTTGTTGTTGGTCGTTCTGGAGTGGATCATGATGTCATCCGTTATCTGTATTTAAGCTTCTGTTGAAGCAGATTATTTGGTTATTCTTGCTTTTCGTTTTGTCACTCTGTATGTGACAGTTTGCTTACCAATGTTTTTAAATAAACTTATTTCTTCAGAAACTTCGTTTTCTCTTATTTGTTTTATTGACATACAGATATGATATTCTGCAACAATCTCGGATGTCACATCTGTGTTTAAAGTTCAATCTGTAACATGGCGATATCTTGTATAAAATTTTCTGCCATTTTTCATAATGTTTTATTTTAGATTGAATTTTTTAAAAATTTTATTATATAGTATTTTATTTATCATTCATCATAAATTTGTAAGGAAATGCAGAGTATTGAAATTAAAAAATTCATTTCTTATATCAAGTTGCTTATAAACAGTTTTATTTATTATTATTTTCATATAAGCTGAAATTTTTAAGTTAACATTTAGGTCATTATAAAAACAAACTAATCCTATCAATCTTTAATGTGTGTTGAGAATGTATTTCATTTGTTTATTGATAATATCACAACTCCTTTAAAACGTAAATAGAGGTTTAGGTAATACTCCGTAAAAAATTATGCAAATACTTTGTTTGGCAATGGAGCAAAATTCTTTACATTTTTTTCATAAGTTCTATGGGTATGCATTTTTCATACAGCTTCATCTATTTTTTGTTTAAAATCATTTTACTTGCTAATTGCCAGGCCTTAAAACAAGACATTTAAATGATCTTATATTGCCTTGCATTAGCAAAATTTATTTAATTAAAATTCTCTACGATAAACAGTATACATAACCCTTTTAACATTATTTTATATTGCACCTTCCACTCTCCCACCATTATTTTATATTGCAACAACAATATGACAAATGCGATTACAAAATGAGTGATAGTTCACAATGTCGAATTTCAGTGGGTACATTTATTTTTTGTTAGCTATTATTTAAGTTATTTTTGTAAAAAATGCTACTACTATAGATTAAAATTTAAAATTTTTATTTCTAAAATATCACGATAGATAGATATTTTTTGTATGTCGAAGATAAAATGAAGAATGAAATGATTGTGCTAATTTAGTTCTAAACATGATTGTAATGTTATTTCTAAGTTAAGAAGAAAATTAAATATTTTGTTAGCTTTAATTTAAATTAAAACTAATGTCTGATCTTTATTAAATTGGCTACCATTTTTTAAAATTTTTATAGGAGGCTTTGGTCCCAGTTAATGTAAAAATAGAATTTTTCTATAACAATTAATTAGACAAAAAACAAGTATTTACAAATTCAAAAATCAACCCATACTTATATTCTGATAAAAAATTAGTAAGCTTCTAATTTAAACTCAGCTTTTAAGTGAACTTAGTGAACAATGAAGAACTAAAGTAATTATATTGTAAAAACCTTTAAACCATATACAGTATAAAAAAGATTTCTAAAACACTTCTGATTACATTCATTTCTTCTTTTCAAACATAAAAAATTTATATAATTCGATTTTAAAAGTATTTAAATTATGATTATTAAGATAAATAACTTAGGAATGACAGCCCTCTGCTGTCTGTAAGATCAAGAGTTCATCAAAAGTGTCAAAATACAGGGAGAGATCTATTATTCAAAGTTCATGAAAGTGAGTTTTGACAAAAGTCTAGCCAATGACAGTGAAAACTAGTTAGCCATTTAAAAATTTAGAGAAAAAAGAATGCCAAAAAACTCGTCAATAAATAAAAGTAAATCTAATAATGATTAACCTCAATAAAAATAAAAACATGCTGAAGAGAGGAAAATAAAAAATAGAATTTTCAGCACCCAGTTGCTGAGACACTGAACAATTATTATTTTGTACTGTAAAATATCGATAAATCGTCCCTTAATTTTGACGAAAATCAGCACGATGTCGAGAGGGAACAAATAAACGGTACTGAAGAAAATGCAAAGCGCCGTTTAAAAAAAAATTAACTAGATTTGGTTGGGCACTATGAAGTATGAATCAGAAAATATACAGTAAAAATAATCATAGCAAAAGAAAGTAAATATAAACTTAAATAAGTAAAAATTCAGTATGATTATTAATCAATTAGTAAAAACTCAGTAGTCTCAGTATGATTGCGGCACAAATGCAAATAGTGAGAAAATAAAAAATATATACGACAAAATATTCTATTTAAAGAAAGATATTTTATTTAGTTACGTTAAGCAGAATCCGAAACTCCATCAAAAGAAATACCAAAGTCATCGTTCAAAATAAGTTGAATGCACTCTTCATTCAGTTCCTCAGTAACATAATTGTCTATAGATCAGACATTGACTTCCGCTAATCGGAAATGAAATAGCCATCTTCGCTTCCATCTGAAGCGTTGGTTGGATATACCACAACGCTTAAAAGAGTTAGAAATCGTCTATTCGGAGACCACTTCCTAAGCAGCTGACACAAAACCTATCACATCTTGCCGAGTTGGTTTTTTAAATTCCTGGCAAGAGTCTTTTGCTTGTTCCTAACAAAGACCGCCCATTATCTTCGCAATGCACTTTTAAAGGGCGCCATCCACGAAATATCTGCTGGCTGCAGAAAGCTTGGGCACCCTGCCGGAATCAAAACTAAATCTGTGTCTAGATCTTTTTATTTTTTATTGAGACTTGAAGTTCTATGAATTAAAGTCCGATTTAAGATAATCAATCTCTTTACGTCATTCTCATTCAACCTCAGATCTATATTACGAATATTATGTGTGTAATAATTTTTCACCCCCAATGAACGAATAGCTAGATGAAGGCGTTTGCGGCTTCAACGTGATCAGCTGGCAACTTCTGGCTTTCATTTGTTCCTCTTCACATTAAAATGCTGCACCTTTTTTCCATAATTTTATTTACATAGAGGATGCCTTGAAATTTGAAAACCCAAGAGTAGCTGCTATTTTAAGCCCTTCTTCTTTCCACATTCTGTTGGATACAAAGACATTTTCCTTTTTTTTCCCTAAATATTCGAAGAGGGTATCATCTAACTCTTCTGATAAAGGTTTTCCCCCCGTGATCAATTTCCAATTTTTTTTCCTCTCCAAGATTGTTAGCCAATAAAACTTCTTTAATCCACTCTCAAATTCTTTTTCTATCACTGCCCAAATGCCTTCGAGCTCGGTGTATTACGGAACCATTTTCCTTATGCTATTGGATGACTTCCAATTTTTCAGAAACGGCGTAAGAACTTATTTTAGGCATCATACTTGGTGCAAATCTCAATAACAGCTTCTTCTAATATCTGTGAACAAGCAGAATGTTCAGTCTCCACCCCCAATGTACACTCATGTCCATAAATTAAGGATAATGAAGTTCAGTCACAGAAAGAGACAGAAGCCAAACAAATTTGTCTTATTTGTAAAGTTTATGTATTAAACAAAAGGTAAAGAGCAAAAAAGATGTTATATGTTTGACATAATTAATAAAAAATGTGATTTTTACTCCCTGGAGCAAATTTCAAAAAAGAACCTATTTACAAAAAACAGTATAACATGGTTAGTATGATGGTTAATACGGAGTATGTCTCCCGGGCGATGCAATACAGGCCGTACAACGCCTAGACATGCTGAGTATCAAATTATCAATCTGATCTTGGGGAATATTACACCACTCATCAAGCAATACCCTCCGAAAGTCCGGTAGACAGGTGGGAGGGGGTTGACGGGCTGCAATTCGTCGGTCAAGCATATCCCACACATGCTCTATTGGATTCAAGTCCGGTGAGTATGCTGGCCAATCCATACGGGTGATATCCTCCGTTTGAAGGTATTCGTCTACAATGTTTGCACAGTGAGGATGGGCGTTGTCGCCCATAAACAGAAATTTAGCACCCATGGTGCCCCAAAACAAACGTACATGTTGTTCCAGAATGACATCCCTATAGATGTGGCCTGTCATCGTTACACTCTGAACATGCAGATCAGTTCCGGAACCAAGAATAATTCCTCCCCAAACGAGCCATCCTGCACCACCGTAACAGTGTCGTTCAATGGTGTTGTCTTGGTGGTAACGGGTACCTGGCGCTCTCCATATGAAAGTCCGGCGAGAATCAGACTGCAAACTAAACCTGGACTCGTCGGAAAACATCACACAAGACCACTATTGCGGTGTCCACAATGCATGCTCTCTACTCCAGGCTAATCGCAGGCGACAGTGAGTTGCGATAAGTGGAATACATCTGACAGGCCTACGAGCATATAGACCAATGTGCCCTAAGCGTCTGTACACAGTTTGCCTTGAAACTGTCGTACCGGTAGCTGAAGAGAGCTGACGAGACAGGTCTGATGCTGTGCTCCGTCTGTTTCTTTTGGCAGTAACTGCCAAATACCGGTCTTCATTCGGTGTTGTAACTCGGGGGCGACCTGTGCTGTAACGTCTACTTACATTACCATCATCTTGGAATCGTTGCCAAAGCCTGGAGATGACACTCTGGGCGATTCCAAGTTCCTCGGATACTTCCAGCTGGGTACGTCCACATTCCAGTCGTCCGATGATTCTGCCACGTAAAAAATCATCCAAATGCTTCCTTTGTGCCATAACTATGCGGTTATTGCACTGAAAGGCTTTTAAAGCACTTGTGAACAATTGTACTTCTTTGCCACCATTCCTTATATACCCCTCTCTTACACTCTCGTTATTGTGACGTACTACCAGCGACATCTAGTGGTTTCCTGTAATTTGCATATTCTTCTTCAGGATGTGTGTGATAATCCTACAGGTGAAATTTTAAATTTTAGAGTTTGATTCCCGTGTGATTCTGAATTATCCTTAATTTATGGACATGAGTGTATTTGGATTTTTCTTGTCCCTTTAGAACAGTTCTAAGAAAATATAATTCCCTTTTACTCCTTATCTCTTTTATCAATTCTACTCCCTTTCTATTTACATTTTTCTACACCTGTTAGGAAAGTGATGTTCTTTCTTTTCTTTTACATTCAACTCTCCCACCACACCATAAAATTTCCCCCATTCCTACCAGTCAGTGTACATACCATTCAAGGCCACCTTGACCTAATGTAGCTGTGAGGAAATGTTGATCACTTGTGCAGAGGATTGCTTCCCCCTCTCTTTCCACAACACTTAACAAATACCTGCACTTTTGCTAGCAATCTTCAATTAAGTGACTGTGATTAATTATCTACCTTTTCCTCCACTCATTGTTCATTTACAGTCTAACATTAATCTTTTACCCTAAACATCAGGATAACTATTATTTAGAAATAAATTCATAAACAAATTCTTAAAATAAGAGCTTTTAATTGTATTGTAGAGAAGGGGGCACTTTTTTGGTACTGATTTGGAATCAGTATTTATGTGAAATTACAGGGGGTGCTTTCTCCAATTGGGGCATTTTATTCATATTATAAGGTATAGTAGCATTGAAAGAAAAGTTATATTTATTGAAACAAAATAATAATTAAAAATAAATAAATAAATTTGAGAAATAAATGAAATTAAAAGCCAGGTAATATGTAATGTCTATAATGGTATGACAAATGCTTTTAACTTTTACAAAATTCAGGCAACAATTTAAATAATATACATCAGCCTCTCAAAAATAGGTTTTAAGTGCATTCAACTAAGATAATACACACTGAAGTTTATTGTTTAAAAATTGTATTTTTCTACCTCCACAGACTATTTAAAAGAACACTTTCTAAAACACAACTACTTTGTAATTTAGCCAAATACTAGTATTTAATTTAGATTTAAATACTACGATTTAATATAGACTTAAATAATAGTAATCTATCATTAAATGAATTTCACATAAATAAAATACCTTCATCTTTAAACCATACAGCAAGAAGTCGCCAAACCATAGCACCACAACAAGCAGCAAAGAAGCCTCTCCAATAGTTTCTAACAGCAAAAAATACTGATGTTACTTCAATGCTAAACAACACACCTAAAATGGTTGATTAAAAATTATACAACATACTAATTCTTTTTTTGAAAAGAAAAGCAGAAGACGGAATTAGTAACATGAACTTTTGAAATAATAAACACATGAGCTACAAAAGTATTTAATTTAAAACTAACCCTAATCCATTAGTCATATAATATTTATTTCAATAAAGGAATAAACTGTCAATGATTGTCATTATATATTTATTGATAGCTTTAAGCAAAAAAGTATTTTCTATTTAATTATTCAGAAAAATAATGCATGCTTTTTGGGCAAATTAACTCACTATGGCTTTATTTTGCATTAATAATCATTTAAGCTATGTAATTCTGGAAATATGTTATTTCATAGAAATATGCTAAAAATCTGTATATTGTATCTAATTGTATATAATATTGTCCAGCATTCTGTTGTTTGTTAGACAATTATGTTAAAATGTAGTGAAAAAGAATAGGGATGCAAATTTGTTGGCATATTAAGATATTAATGAATTTGAATATAAACTTCTACTTAATGATCAGAAATTCTTTATGTACTACGATGCAAGTTTCATGGTTTAAGATGCCCACATAAGTGCAGACAATTTATTTCAGTTATGAATTGAAGAGCTTAGTGGAAGAATCCGCTAAGAGACATTTTTTTAAAAATTGAGATTTCTCCGGGAAAGTTCTCATTTTAGCTTTATTTGAATAGCATGGTAATGCAAACATTCATTTATATTACTAAATCTATTCATTCTAAAGACACTCAGTGAAAGAATCGACAAAGTGACTTAGCAACAAATAGTCAATAACAGGGTATCTTGCTTTAGATTTTCGACTTTAGATTTTCAAATTCATGACTTTTCATGATTTTCCATGACTACTTCCAAGAATTTTTCATGACTTAACAAAGTTACAATTTTCTCCGACAAAAACACAACATTAAATTAAAAAAACATTATAATAACATTAATTTAAATGATAGGTATAACCAAAACTGCTATACTCTGCATCTTCATATTTATAGATTTTAAATTTAAAAAACAGAGTAAAGAAAGTGTTGAAACAATAAAATAACTGAAAAAAATACAAAAGCAAATAATTTTTTTTCTGTAGAATTATATTCTAAAGATACTTTTCTTGTTAATTTGAAAGGAAAGAAATACTCCTGATTTTTCTCTTCTCATTTCGGAATATAAAAATATTCGCCAATGACTGGTTTGCTTCAACTAGAATTTTAAGTTGATAAAATTAAAAAAAATAAATTATAAAAAGTCTTAAATCACAGAAGAGTTTCAAAGATAATTCCCTTTTGAAATTATGCTTTTTCTTTCATTTTTTGAAAGAACACCATAATTTTTAAAGAATATGATAAAACAATTTTATATTCTAATAAATATGCCTGAGTGGTAATTTTGTTACGAATTCAGATATTTGGAACAGGATAAAATTGGGGGGGGGGGGGGGGGGAATTCCATTTTAAAAATTAGATTTTTCGGAAATGGTGCAAGTGGCAAAGCATGGTTTTGAAGCATCTTTGGAGCAACAAAAAAGCAATTTTGGAGCAGCGAAACAAAGATTTGGAGCATATTTAATAAAAAGATTTAAAACAAGAATTTAATAACAAGAAATTTAATTTTGTTCATTAATAACATATCTTATTTTTTACACTTTTTTGAAGGTCCCTGCATAAACAAATTAAGTTTCTTTTTGGTATCTACCAATGCTGTTAAATATTCTGCTTGAGAAGCCTTCAATTTTTTTTTTTAGCAAATCAATTTCAGCAGCTTTCCTCAGTTTCAGTGTTTTCACATTCTTTTCGCTTTCTTTTTTCTCAACCTCTAATCAAGCAGAATAAATTTTAAATGCTGCACAAGTCCCTTTAATCATATATTTGTCAACTTTAAAGTTATTTAAAGCCCCAGCTGATATGTGACACAACTTGTCTCAAACCAGTAACACTATGCAAATTTAAACTTGCCCTATTGTCAAGTAGCTTTTTATTCGCACACATGAATAAAGCTAAAACCTCTCTAGTAGTAAAACCTCTTTCAACATCGGCATTCCTATGTGGTATGCACAAAAGAGCTTTAAAAAGCTTTGTTATATGAGGATATTTGATATTTCCCAAATTATCTTTCTTCACAAAATAGTCCAAGTACAGACAAAAACACATCAATTCACAACTCACAAAATAGTTCCAAAACACATCAATTGGTGCATATTAATTTGAGTCAGAAGAATAACCTTCTGGTTCTCCACGTAACAGTAACAAAGATGCCTCTTTAGGATTTATAATGAATGGGGTTACTTTTGCCAGATATCTTATTGACTTAATAGAAGTGTCTTCCATTCTCATTACAGGATGCAACACTTTAAGATGGCACAATAACCTATTTTCAAGAGACAATGCTTTTAATAACTTTTTTGCACATGCCATAGACCTGGCACCTAAATACATAGAATTTTTTTCTGAAGAAGATAAGGATATCATCGCATTTGTGGTATCTAGTCCAACATCTATTAAATTTGAATTTTGCCAAATTCCTGCGTTCTCTATATCCAAAGATTTTAAGTCCTTTCCTGTCAAACTAAGAAAAGCAAAACTCTTTAAAAAACGCCCTAACAATGCTTAAACTAGAGACACCATTTCATCATACAGCAAGTGAATCAATGGTGTCTCAGTTTGGAAAAAGACCTAAAAATTTATTTAATATAGTCGAAATATTTCTTAAAAATGAGCTTTCCGCAAAAGCAATTTAAATAAATTCAATATTGAGTGGCTCATACTATTTTTTAAATTAATAATTACTTTATTTAATTCTGTAAAAGGTAATTTAAAACTCTAATTAATTTAACTATTATTTAAGGTTATTAAGTGTATTTTTCTTAAAATTTAAATAAATGTTACTTGTAATAGTATATTCAACATAATATTGATCATACCGAATTTATAAAAATATTTAAAGAATTAAGCAAACTTTAATAAAATTTATATTACAAATGTAAATTAGTGAATGGCTAAATTAAAATTAGTTTTAATTAAAATTGGTTACCTAGTACAGTGTTTCATTAATAAAATGATTAAAAAAAATCAAATAATTTTTAAATGCAAATACAATGAGTATTGAAGCTAAAAAAATTTTTGTCAGAAGTAAATTATTATATTGTCCCTACACTCATAATATTTTACAAATGTGTGATAATTAAAATTTTTTATATCAATTGCTTTAAATCAAATCATTAAGAGATGAATTAAAGTATTTTTGAATGACAAATCTGAAAAACATAAGAATTTTTTTGCTGCTTTAAAAATTCTGAAAGCCCCTCTCTTCATACTTATTTAAAATCTTGCCTCTAAATATTATTAAGTTTTTTCCTAAAACAAAATAAAAGCACTGAAAATTTTGAAAGTAATAATATAATAAAATGCAACAAGTAAAAAAAATATTAGTAAAAAAAGGTAATATACTAAATAAATGTTTAAAAACAATATGTAATTAGTGGATGGTCCCTCAGATAAAAATTTACGTTTAAGAAACTCAATTAATTCTTATCTTCATTAAATTAAATAAATAAAAGGGAGATGGAAATTTTGAGGTTATGAAGCTTTGTGATTCTTGACTGCTCTGAGGATCAACATGAAAATATGTACTTAGTGAATGGTCTCCAAGTTAATACCAAGATCATGGGTACTATTCTATAAATAAAATAGAGCAAGAAGGCCATTGACGAAGACGATGGCACTTCAATAACGATGAAATTAACAGGAGAAATAAAATTTTCTTTTGCTATTAAAATTTGGCAATGTTTAGTTGGTCCCCGAAAATTCGAGGGAAGTTTCGGTTCCATTTCAGAGAGTGGAAAATGAAACCTGAAATTGAGAATATTTTGCAACATGAAGCAGAGTTGCATATGAGAGTGCAAGAATCCTTCCCACTGAATCCAGAGCACATGGCAATCGCTGGGTTGCCCCAAAATTGTGACTTGGCGATACCCAGGGGAAAATATCCCTTTTGGTGCAGATCGGCGCAATTTAGGCCTACTACTACAATTTGGAGCATGTAGGCGCAGGTTTCCACAATTTTTACGGATCGGCGCAGCACTTGCAACACTGGGAGACCAAAATCCATGACTTTCCATGATTTTTTTAAAAAAATAACAAAAATCATGAAACTTCATGACAAATTTTGTTCAATATTGAAATTCATGACTTTCCAGGTGCGCGGATACCCTGCAATAAACAACCCTAGAAAATCTCTTGCTTGGCATCGAATCATAAGGTGCGGGGAGAAGAAAATTGGAGAGAATTAAAAACTTGAAACAGCAGCTTCCATACATTAAGGAGGAATTAGTGTGTTTTTTTGAGTCAATAATTAAAAAAAGACAGAAAAAATAACCCTTAAAAAGTTTCATTCAATTTTTGTTTCTGGTTTGCATTAGTTTGTGTTTCAGACACATTGCCCTAGTAAATAAATTTTTCAAAGCAAAGTTGCATTGAAAATAAATAAATACTATTTTGTATTTAGGCAACTTTTTTAGTTTGATAATCAACATTGCAAAATCATGTACAAAATTAAAAAGAGATATGCAGACACAATCATTGGGCATAATTTTCTTTCTTAAGATCAAATACAAAATTAGATCAAAAGTTGTTCAGAATATTTTGCATTTTATTATTATCATTTTACTAATTATTCTATAATGACCTTCTAACTTACAAAAGATGAGACACATAAAATGAATAGAAATCATTCAAAAAGAAACGTTTTTAATAAGTTTGCAAATCACCGGCTTAATTTATGAACGGTGGCTGAGTGGTAGCGCTTCGCGCTCCCATGCCACAGGTCCTGGGTTCGATCCTTGGGCCGGGCAAGGTTGACTCAGCCTTTCATCCCTTCAGTGGGTTGAAGAATGAGCACCAAGCATGCTTGGGAACTAAACACTGGGGGTTCCGCGTTCAGCTGACCACCTGCCCGGAACATCTGCTCCTGCACCCCAGAGCCCAAGGTCAAGAAAACTGAGATGGGCACAGTAGGCCTTGACCCTCTATAGGCTGTCGCGCCACTGAGTTTGAGAGAGAGGATTCAGAATATCAGAAACTTACTAAATTTTTACCGTTTTGCTGTAATCCAAAATTAATTATTTTCAAATATAAGCATGCTAATTTATTTTTTAAAGAGAGCCATTTATTCCTAAATTGTGTTCAACTCGAAGCCAAATTATATGACTATGTTATATTTGTAAACTTTTAAAACTTAATTGTACTTAGTTGAAGTAGTTGTCTTTACTTTTGCTTTGTCTGATATGAACATAACAGTATCTGGTATATGTATATTTTGTAATGACTTTATATTTCTAATCAACGGCAATTTTGAACACATATATATGCAATATTATTACACTTAGATAGTTAATTTAATATAATTTTGTTGAAAATCTATTTTTGATTACATAAAATATGATCTTTTACATTATAACTAAGATGATTACATACTTCAAATAATGCATTTATTAAGTATCTTTAAAAAAAAAAACAATGTTTTGTGAAGGGTGCTAATTTAAGATTTACCATTGGCGCTTTCCCTGGATACGCCTCTGACTTATAAATGGAAAAAAGGGTTAACAGAATATTAAGGAAGAAGCCGCCATTCAAACAATAGTGTTACTAAAATGTCTTTATTTCAGCATTAATACTCACAAAAAATAAATTTTTTTTAAGGAGTTTACACTTTAGGTCAACCTTTACTGTAGGCCATATAAGCGTTTTAGAAACAAAATATATCATATTGGTACTGATTTACCCGTATACGTTATTTGTTTTACACTATTTTAATACGGAGCCTTGTTAGAGAGAAATTTGGAAAAACCTGTAGAAAGGACCTCTTTCAGGACACATTTTTGATCTAGGAGCAGATGCTCAACTCCCTGAAGAGAGAAATCTTAAGATTGCCACATTGAGACAATACCAAAGCAATTAAAACAAAAAAACCTTAGCCGGAAATTTCTTACAAATTGAAATCCCTAACTACTGGCATAAAAAGGAAAAGATAGAAATTGTGAATTGAATTATACAAACAATAAACGTTATGTTTCAGGGATATACTGGAATGGTGTAGTTTTTTATTTTAATTTAATGTTTATTATGAACAATTGATTATGGGAAAACTATTAAGAGGTTTTACAAAAAAAAAAGTTTGTAAATGCCTATATCAATACAAATTTTAAAATGTTATATATTATACATTAATATTACATTTCCTAATTACATACATGTTTTTACAAACTGATATTTTAAGAAATAATTATAATAAACATCTGACATAGATCACAAACAAATATGCGTATTTTCCAACTAATTGGTTTATTAAATTTATGTAGCTAATAATGAATGATTCTGATAATTATTCTTTCTTAAAATACATAGGCAATTTTATATATATAGAATTTAAAGTCTGCTTGAACTAACATATGCAAATTGAAATATACAAATAACATGATATAAGAAATAATGATTCAATCCTTTCTATAGGTTGACAACCTGCCAATCTTGACCCCTAAAGCAAAGTAATGGATGCAGTCAACTTACACAGGCTTCACAAGAATTTTTTTTTTTTTTAATTTTGCAATTTATAAAAGTGAAAAGGTTTAATAATTGAAATAATATATAACAAAAAACTACCTCCGATTGGTGCAGCAAAACTGCATGCAACTCCAACTGCACATGCAGCAGCAAGCATTTCACTTGTCCGAGATTCATTCTAAAAAAAATTAAAAATCATATCTGAAATCATAATAAGGCTTGTTCAAATTTGAAATTTGTATCAAAATAATTGACAAAAATCAAAAATATTTGCATTTTAAAATTAAAACTGAAATACATACTTCGTAAATGCCTTTAAATGATGTAACCAATTTACTAAGTAGTGTAGCAACAATACTTGCAACATGAACAAAAGGGCCCTACAAAAATTTATTACTAAGGTTAGTTGTTTTTCAATCAAAAATAAATAAGTTTAATTTTATAATTCTAAATACTGCAATAATTCAGAAATTAGCATTAGAGAGAAAAATTAATGCAACTAAGTACATTGGATGAATAATTATTACTACCTAATAAAAACAGTTACAATTAAATTGAAATTTACATTTGAACTACAGAATTATTCAAAAACAGCTTTAATTAAAACAAATTAAAAAACATTACAAATTACAAACAGCTTTAAAAAACATTCGCTTAAAGTAAATATTTTCTGAGAATGCTATTTGAAATTTAAAAGCTAAAACAGTAAAAAATGAGATACATTCATGATTTACATGTTAGTCATTTATTTAACTAAAATTTTGCATGCTTTTAATTCAGTAAAAGTTTTTGTGTGAATTATAATTTATTTTGATTTAATTCTTCGCTTGAATCCAAAGCAATAGAAATATTACAATCTGATTTTGTTTTTCAGGAGTAAGTTTGATTACAGAGTTTAAATTTTCAGTTACTTAGCTTAAAATCTTACAATTTACTGATTAGTTTACCATTGAACTGCTTATTTCATGATTTCTATAAACAAAATAGACTCGAGAAACCTCATCCCTTGTAAACAAATTCAAAGGACAGTGGGTTGTAGGTGAGGGAAGGAAATATGAAATTTGGTATTTTATTGTATTCCTTTAATTTTCTTAAAAACTGATGATGTATATTTATTGAACTTGGCAGTATCTTTTAAAGTATAAAGTTCATAGTCATCTCAATCCTGCTTTCAAAATGTTCAGATAGGTAATTTAGTCTTATACCTTTTTCTAATTTTAGATTTTTGAAAACTATTTTGGTTTTTGAACAATTAATCTTCAATGAGTTTTTCAGCAGAAGGTCAATTTCACCGTAAAGTCAACCAGATGACCAAAATTTTAAAATTAATACTTTCAAGCAAACAAGGTATCATTTTCAAGGTAAAAAACTGAAGATTTAGAAATAATAACTTTTAGCTTAATAATATTACTTTTAAATAAATTATAGGCTGATAAATTA
Source organism: Parasteatoda lunata (assembly GCA_949128135.1). NCBI lineage: Eukaryota > Metazoa > Arthropoda > Arachnida > Araneae > Theridiidae > Parasteatoda > Parasteatoda lunata. The sequence goes on along the minus strand of OX421980.1, from coordinate 4,588,507 downwards.
AAAGATACATCATTTGAAATTTGTAATCAATATAAGTGAATCTCTAACAAGTAAAGTTTTTTTTGAAAAATTCACACTAGTAATACAAAATGAAATAAATAATAATTATAGTAAACAGTATCAAGACAGGTTATCTAGCACAAATGGGTAGAAACATTTCACATTTTAATTTACAAAACTTGCACTTTTGCAAGATGGGACTTTTATTATTTATGTTCAACAACCAAAATGCATAATTTATAGTACCCTGTTACTAAGATTTAACAAAATAAAAGTATTTTCAGTTTAAAGCAAAATTCTATGCCACATTTGTATAATCTTTTGATTTTATTTATTGGTTTTATTATTAATTTAAAATAAAAATAATTTTATTGTAAGTTAATAATTAATTACTTTTACATCTGACACCATTGCTTTTCTTTTCATTACATTTGTTTTTACCTATTTCCACATCATTATTAATTTTTTTTCTTTATTTTTTGAGGTAAGCAACTCAATTTGATTTTCTTGAGAAAGAATTTAACTACATTTAGAACATTTCAAATAAATTATTTTGCTTAGCTAGAAAGAAAAAATGCATGTATTTTGAGCCAAGCTTTCTTTTTTCTGAATATTCTGCATTTATTAATTTTTTTGTATTTGTTTTTTAAATAAAGCAACTTTGGCCCATATTCAGAAACAGTTCTTGAGATTATGCACATGCTCAGTTTTACTTCAGTTGGCATGAATACTACTTGCTGAAGGGCTGCTATATGCGTTCAGATGTAAGAACCAGGTCTTGCTACTACAAGATAGTGCTTACAGCACCAGGCACAAACTCAATTTTTGCCCTTTGACACATACAATAAATATTGACGATATAAGGTTTAAATATGAGATGTATTGTTTAAATATGAGATGTATTTATGTTATTGTTAATTTACAGTACAGTTAAATTTTAAATTAGTAATTATTCATCTAGCTTTTAGAAGATGGAAAATGTTATAAAACATATTGATCCACCAATTCTAACAGGAAATTTAAATTTAAAGAAGCTATTTAATGGAAAAAATGCTTTTAGTATTAAGTTAAAGAAATTTCCAACATTTATAATTGTTACCTTTAACTCTAAATTATATCCAACTTGAAAAATTTAAGTCAGATACCAAATTAATTATACATCATATTTTACAAGTTAAGAACTGCATAGAATTCTTTGTTCAAATCTCAAATTTGAAATTCAGAAAAGTTAACATTCAAATTACAAACAAATTCATAGAGTTTAGATAATTTGTAAATGAGTAATCATTTCTTGCTTTCGTGTAACTTATGTCCCACACTAACAATTTAATCCATTTAATTTAAACATATTATCAGTTTTTATAAAACAAACTATTTTTTGATAGATCATGATATACCAAATATTTGATATAAAAAATTTATTTACTTATATTTTGTGAGAGTTTTTTTAAGAAATGTATGTTCATTTTTTACGTTTGACATCAAGGAATTTCTGGAATCATAATTCATTTTTTGTTTAAACAAAAAAGAAAAAAAAATTAAAACAAATAATGAAAAAGTATGCTGAAGTTTTAAAAGTTTTTAAGCTCCATTTCTCTCAATTTAAGGAAATCTTTCAGATTCCACTTTATTTTAAAGATATGCTGTAGTAAAGATATGCCCGATTTCACTTTATGTAATATATGCTTATTCCATCATTAAGTTTTTTTAAAAAATATGGTTAAAATAAAAATTTGAACCTAAAATTCAATATATTAAAGAAAAGAAGCTAGAGCAGAATTTCTTCATTTCTTTACTTAAAAGTTTATAATTTTAAACTTTAAGAAGCCAATTTATATGATTCAGTCTTAAAATATTAAATTTAATTTTGAACAATGAATGAAGTTAGTTGTCCACTAATTCTTGTATAAAATTTGTGAATCAGAGTTTTCAATGTTATATGAGAAATATTTGATAAGATATATCTAAAAAAATTGAGTGGTCATAGGGTGGGATTAATAAAATTAACAAACAAAAAAATGTTAGACCCAAAAAATTTAAAATTCATTCAAAGAAAAGAAATTAATACACAGATGTCTATCAAGAAAATGGATAGTTATGTTAATACTGAGATAAGAGTGTTTTCACCATTTTGATAAACACTTGCATTTGTCTTTAAAAAAAACATATGATTAACACCTCTTTTCCAATGGGCAAACCACTTCCTAAGGAACATGTTAATCCAACTACTTTAGAAACTAAGGTTCTAAATGTTAAATATTCCTTTAACACTACTCCACGCAATACAGTTTTCATTTCAGGAATGCCAGAACCTAAAGAAAATAGGCATATTATTCCTAAATTTAGAATACGTAAACATATTAAAATAAATATTCATTAAAAGTATAGAGAATTTAAAACAAAACCAAAATGTAATGATTATGGCTAATAAAAGTTAAGTGAGTTTAGAAGTTTTTATTACGTGAGAGGCATTATTAATTGTTACTGAGGTTACTAATGTTACTGATAAATAAATTATGCATTTATAACAAATTAAATCATTCACCATAATTTCTACAAAAATTTTTAAAAAATAAATATGTTCCTTAATTTTAAGTCAACAGTTTCATATTGAAAAAAAGAGCTAAATTAATATGTTTTCACTGATTTTTTACTGCTTAATAATATTTCTGCTTCCACATTTTAAATTTAAACACTTGTAGCCTATAATGTCCTCCTTTTTAATACATTCTCAGTTACCTTTCTTGACCCTCCTTGCATTAACCTCTGCCATTAAAATCAACTTATACTATATCAATGACATCAAAAGCTAATGCATACCTGCCAACTTTTACGTATTTTGTGCAAAATTTTATTTTTACATTTAAAGTAGTAGTAAAATGTTTTCTTCTTATTATTTGCATTTATAAATTCAACACATAATGGTTTTGATCTCCACTTTATTTTAACAAAATAAACATATATATTTATCAATGTTAATCTCACGTCTGCGTGTTCAAGCTTCCATGAAATTCAAAGTATGTTTCTGCCTGTAGATGTAATTAAATTTTGATTATACTACCACTTGGAAAAGCTATTCTCAAAATAATTAAAAGTTGGCAGGTATGCTAATGCCTTTTGTTTCCTTTTTTCTTGTATCCTTCAAATTTTGTTATCATGTAGGTTAAGAGACTTATAGACATTTTAATCAATAATAGTGAGGTTGGGATAGCCTGGTCGGTAGGGTGCTGGGCCCATGTCCAAGAGGTCGTGGGTTCGATCCTCGCCGGCTGAAGACTCCCCGTGTAGTAAATGGTGACTGATGCACGTTAAATCTGTCGAGTCTCAAAGTCCTCCATGTTCCCATAACAAATCAATACCTCTGGGGGTACTGATCCAGGAGTTTCCTTGTCTTCTGGATTGGTTCAAAATTACAAAGCTACGGAGTTGAACATTAGTAGTCGTAAACCCATGAAATTGGGTCGGCTGTTCAACGACGGTTATAAAATCAATAATAGTGTAGGTTAAAAAAATCATACTCATAGGTTAAAAAAAGATGATTGATGAGCATAAATTTCAATTTTATTTCTTAATGTAGGGGTGCACAACCTTTTTGAGTGAAGGACCACATGCGCAGCAGACTGACCAATGAAGGGCTGCATGCCAAAGGGAGCACCCAAAGTATTTAGACAGACATATTCACTCTAATTAATTGTTATAAAAACATTGTTCTAGCCACTAAATTCTCTTTTTAAGTTAACCTTGTGTGGTGTTTGGTGTTAAGCTAACTGAATTATTAAGCAAGAAAGAAAGTTAACATTTAAATTTAACATCTCAGTTTATTATAAAAAATAATAAATAAAGTAAATATTAAGCTAGTTAAAAAAAGTTACATGATTCTGGATAAAAAAATAAATTATTAAAGATAGTCGAGTAGAGTAAGTCCGACATTGACGAATCAGCGAAAAGCAGCAAGGTGCTGCGGAATATTGAAGAGCACGTTCACACTGGACGGGAGAATAAATACGGCTGGTTGACTAGCCAGCGGTTGCAAGTTATGAAAAGAGTTCAGTCTTGTGTTGCCAGTTGCAGAATTACAAAAATTTTGTAAGTTTCTTCTATCGCCATCTGATGAAAGGAATGATACACAAGGAAAGTTTCTTGTATCGCCATCTGGCGAGAAGCACGGTACACCACCACAGTACTCCCCCCCAAGTGCCTTGGCACTGAGGTCACAGATATTTGGAGTTGAAATGGACCATCCTCCCAGATCGAGTCACGGTTGTCTTTGGCAAAACAGTGTTCGTTTCAGCATTTACCATGCTGGAAGTTGGCTCTGGGGAAGGAGGTCTGGAGATAGTAACAGGTGCTGGGGAAACACTTTCAGTTGAGCTATTTTTGTGGAAGTTCACAGAAAAACGGGGTTTTAAACAGTCAACACTAATAGTTGCCGGTTTGTTGTTGATGGAAATGGTTAGGAACTTTTCAGTTCTTTCTGACTTGAAAAGGCCCATCATAGGGGGTTTGGAGTGGTTTCTTAACACCACCATGACGGACAAAAACATGGGTGCAGCTCGCAAGGGAAGGATGGACAAACGAGCCCGGCTCGCTGTGTGGCTCGCTGGGGTTGGAGCTAGAGAGTGCATCATGTTCCTCAGTTGGTTAACAAACTCGGACGGGTGAGGTTCGACGCTATTTGATGCAGCTAGGAATTCACCTGGGAGACGAAGTGTCATACCGTAGACAAGTTCGGCAGAAGTGCACTTTAAGTTCTCTTTTAATACAGAGCGTAGTCCCAGAAGAACTATAGGTAGGGATTCAGTCCATTTAAGTTTGTTGTGGCACTTGAGAGATTGCTTGAGCGAGCAATGAAAACGCTCCACCATGCCATTGCTGACAGGGTGGTAGGGGGTAGTTCTAATATGTCTCCAAGCAGTCTTGTTAAAGATGTAAAAAGGGAAGATTGGAATTGTCTCCTTTGGTCCGTTGTGATGATGGATGGAACACCAAATCTGGACACCCACTGTGACACAAATGCGCGTGCCACAGTCTCAGCTGTTATGTCACCCACTGGAATGGCTTCTGCCCACCTTGAAAAACGGTCGATGCAGGTAAGAAGATATGAGAATCCTTCAGAAGGTGGCAGGGGTCCAACGAGGTCTACTTGGACGTGGTCAAATCGACGAGATGGCTGAACAAAAGGTTGAATCGGAGTATGGGTTTGTTTAAATACTTTAGATTTCTGGCAGTCCACACAAGCCAGAGTCCAAGTGACAACATCTTTTGCAATTGATGGCCACACGTAGCGATCTAGAAGCAGCTTCTTGGTAGCTCGAATGCCAGGGTGAGACAGGTAATGCAGCTGGTCGAAGACTAATTTTCTGAAGGTAACAGGAACAAAGGGACGCAGCTTGTCTTTTTCAATGTTGCACCAAAGTTTCAATCAGCTTGGTATGGTGGCGACATTCAGCTGAACCGAGTTTTTGCTGTTTTTCAAAAGTTTTGAAGCTCGGTGTCAGTTACCTGCGCTTAAGCTAGATCCTCAAATATCAGGATTTTTAATTCATTGATTCGCGATAAAGCATCAGCAACGACATTTTCAGAACCGGATATGTGCCGAATGTCTGTACAAAATTGAGAAAGGAAATCGAGGTATCTGAGCTGTCCTCGGGAGCAAGAGTCAGAATTTTTTGTAAATGCAAAAGTTAAGGGACGATGATTGGTAAATATAATAAAATTCTGTCCTTCTAGCTGGTGCCAAAAATGTTTAATTGAAGTCGTAAGTACTATATTTGATTTCCGTTGCACTCAGTTTGCGGGAGAAAAATGCTAACGGTTTGAACCCGTTAGGGGTTGAACAATTTAAAACTGCCCCAACTGCAGCGGAAGAAGCATCAACCATGAGACTAATTTGTTGGTCAGGAACGGGATACGCAAGAGTTGTAGCATCAGCTAACGCGGATTTACATTTTGAAAATGCCAGTTCAGTTTCCTGATTCCAAGGTACGGGACGTTTATCATTTTTCTTGCAGTTTGAAAGCATTTTATTAAGAAGATCTTGAAGTTTGGCTACATTCACTAAAAAACGCCTGTAAAAGTTGAGCATTGCCAAGAAACGCCGAGGTTCTATAGTGGTATCAGGTTTCGGAAAATTACATCTTTACAACTTTATCGGGAAGTGGCTTAACGCCTTCAGCAGTAATAAGACAACCCAAAAACTTAACTGATGTTTTTCCTAAGACGCATTTATCGGGATTGAGTTTAAGGCAGTATTCTCTTAAACGGGAGAAAACTTGGTGTAAATGTCTTTGGTTTCGGAAGATGAAGCTATGAGTATATCGTCAAAATACGGAAAACAAAAAGGGAGATTTGATAACACTTGATGAATGTGTCTCTGAAATGTTTGTCCGGCATTACAGAGTCCGAACGGCATAGCTGTGTATTGGAAGAGACCGAATGGTGTAGTAAATGCAGTTTTAGGGATGTCTGCTGGGTTTATTTTTATTTGATGGTAAGCCCTAGCGAGATTAACAGTGGAAAATATTGTTTTACCGTGAAGATTTTGCATACAGTCTTGAATCTGAGGGACCGGATAGCGATCAGGGATGGTTACTGAATTAAGTTTCCAATAATCGCCGCAAGGTCGGAAATCTCCGTTTGATTTTTTTACTACATGGAGAGGGCTATCCCAGGGACTTTTTGATGGGCGAAGAACGCTAAGTGACATAAGATATTCGAATTCTTTATGAACTGCTTCTAAAATTTTTGGCGCGAGACAGCGGGGTTTTGAAAATACCCTTTAGTTTCAATATGATGCAAAACTTGGTTTGAGACATTAGTTGGGATTGGTTGTGAAGGATTAAGTAATTCGGGATATTGTTTTAAAATATTATGATACTGAGTTTTACCAATTAAAATGGATATATTGGATTCTAAGAAATTCATTTTGGGGGGTTGGCCGTTAGAACCTATGATAGTTTTCGCATCAATAATTCTGTGATTTTTACAGTCGACATATAAATCAAAATGCTCTAAAAAATCTTTGCTGATACTTGGTTGCCGTACATCAGCAATTACAAAAGACCAAATTAATTGCCGTCGCAGATTAAAATCTAACGCTATTCGTTTAGTGCCGTAAGTTGGAATAATCTACATAATCATAGCCGATATTGAGATAGTATTCCATACAAATATATATATATATATTATTTTCAAATGTAAATTGGACTAACATAAATATGTTCCAATTATGCTTATTAAAAAATACATAGATTGTGACGAAAAGTTATGGTTGTAACCAGCCAATTTTGTTCACCATAATAAAAACTGAATATGGGTAATGGCTAGTCTTAACGGTATAATCAAGAATTAGTATGATTGTTGTTGGAATTTGTTGATTTGTGTTTTGTTAAACCATCAAGCAAAGTTAGTTTAGCTTATATTTGTTCAACATAGGTTGTTCCAAATTCTACCATAAAGTGATGGTCTATCTTGATGTTACCATCAAAGAATAAATTGGTTTTATGTGATATTAAGTGGAAAACCATTAAAATACAATGGATTGCTTTTGTTTGGCCACCAAACAAAACCATTAAAACCATTAAACAAAACCATTAAACACAGCATTGCAAAATTTTTGGAATTTGATAGCAATAATGATGTCGCTACATCTGAAGATCTTGCAGGTGGGATATTGTTGAGGAAATGAGGTTAAAAAATGGGGAAATTGAAGATTGCTCATCTGATACAGATAAAGAAATTGAAAAAATGGAAAGCAACCTCCCCACCATGATGGATGCAAAAGCAGCAATTAAAGTACTAGACAAATTCTTGTGTACACAAAACACAGAGCCGAAAGTGATGGAAACATTTCGGTCCTTAGACAGAAGAATGGACAAATTTTTCCTTGAATCAGCTTCTCATCAGCTAAAGATTACTAATTTTCTTTTTGTAAGCAAGACAAAGAGCAATAAAAAAAAAAATTAGGTAAACACATTTTTTGTTACTACACATTATTTTTAAATCATTTTTGTATTTTATTTAATAGGTCAGTTATTTAACCCTTTCTTGCCGACTGCCACATATACGTGCCAGCAAGAAACGCACTCACTTCCTGGCCAACACACCGGTGTGCCAGAGCGTCTTCTCGTTCACTCCTGGTCGTCACTCATATGTGCCAGTGACCTGGAACGTTTGAAAAAATAACATTTCTGCCAGAAGATGGCATTGTATGTCCATATTGTTTCAGATACATGTAGATTTGACCTTCTACTCAAAATGAGAGTAGTATGACTCACATACATGGTTTTTAGGGGGAAGGAATGGAGGAGAAAGAAATGTTTTATGACGGCTCTTTCAATTCGCACGAGGTATTTGTTTACAGTAAGCAGGGGAGGTTGTTTTTTTCCACTACAGCATTGGGTATTACGATTTGCGGTCCAGTTTTTAGTGCAAAGTTACTGTTTTCAAATTTTTCATTTGAAAAAAGAATTTTAAGTCATATATTTAGTTTTCAGATATATAATGTTAAAAGTTATTAAATGGTAAGTACATAATGAGAATAAAATGTGTAAAATATATATTTAAACAAGAAATATCTTAAGTAAATTAAGTATCTATAGAAATATATAAAAAGCATATGTCATTAAAATACTCTACAGAATATTATTAAGCAGCGTGTTGATATTTCGGTAATTTCATGGATTTAGGCTTAACAGCAAAAAACGCCCTGGAGAGACACTCGTGAGGGAGACTGCCGGCTTCAGCGATAAGTGCGTGTTTGCGCTTCCTGTCGCGAAAGGGTTTAATAATGTGTAATAAAAGGGAGGAGTTTGGATCCATTAGTTAAAATTGTTTGCGTAACGGATATAGTGTGTAACTGTTATATTGAACCGAAATTTTGGGCCCTTGAAGGTTCACTGTAACAGGGTTTGACTGTATGTCATATATTTATCATTCTTCCGTAAGTATAAAGTTATATTATGTATTTCCATCATAAATAAAAATATACTGCAGTGCTATACGTGCCACCATATAAGCTGTGAATTATACAGCTTAATAGTTTTGTATCTCATCAATATTTGTGACAAAACTGCGCATGATATCTGTGCATTCTTATCTATTTAACCAGCAAAACTACAAATAGGAAATGTTCGTGCATGCCTAGGAATAACTAGATCACACTTATAATAGTACTAAAAAGCATGACCTCTACCCCATATTGCAGAGGGACGCAAAAACTGAATTTGTCCCCAGGTGCAATAAAATCAAGCTATGCCAATGGACTAATTACCAAGACTGTTACGAGGAATGAAAAGTATTTATTGGTATTTTTGTAAACAATTTTGTCCTTTTATACTAATATATTAATGTTTCCTTTTATTTTACAATGGCTATTGTTATATTGTTTTCATTTGGACACCTTTTAGCTTGTGCTAACTGTAAAGCCCTACCCAATAAATTTTTTACAACTTTATAGATAAAACCAAATGTAGTAGCAAAATTTTAACAAGGCAGTACATTTGTTTTGTTTCATAAAAAATATTCTGATTAACTATGAGTACAACTCTTAATTACATTTAACACTGACTTTAAATAACTCTTAATAATAACACTGAACATTTCTGTGTTGATCGTCAAAAGAATGCATAACTGCTGCAAAATTTATGTAGCAATGCAAAACTAAATCCTGTTATGGTGCTACAATTATGGTACATTATTAGTAGGTACAGAATTGTGAATTATGATATATTTAACAAATTTTATGGGGAATTGTAATTATCAATAATATTCTAAATATTATTCAGAAAATAAATTAGGAAGACAGCAAATAAATTCCTTAAAATTAGAAAAAAATTGAATTTTGTGTTAAATGTAATGTTAGCATAATTAATTTAAAATAATAATTTATGACAAAATAACTAGAATATTAACAATTTTACACAGAAACTATGTCAGGCAAGATGTCATTCATGAATAATGTGATAAAGAAAAACTAGAAACTAGACTTACCAATTGCTTGAGGTGCAATGATATGTACAAAACCAGATGCAAATAAAATAAGAGTGAGAGGAAATGCAATCCAAGCTAAATACTGTAAAAGTGGATGCCTTGCTAAATCACGATATAACCAAATTCGAGCTATGAATAAATAAAACGTGTCATTAGCTTAATAATTAAAAATAAAATTTATCTAATAAATTTATTTTCAAATATTAAACATATTTTTTTGAAAAACAGAGAATAGATTCTAAATTCATTTACTGAATCCTCAAAGTAATTACAATAAAAATCAGACTCATGAATAAGACAATGTTATAGGCATCAGTAGACCCAATATTAATAGTTAGATTTTGAAATTTTTGCACAATCTGTTTTCTTTTTTCCCTTTTTTTATTAGGAGATTTTAAAGAAATTAATCTAGGTATGCTTTCTAGAAGTTAATTAAACTAAATAAGTGAAACAAAAATACTATTCTTAGTTGTCTTTAATCAAATTTTATGTTTATACAGTGAATATATCGCTGATATATAACTAATTCATAGTTCAATGTCCTTCGGATAGACTATTAAGTAAGCATGATTGTACTAATGTTTGGTATCATGTAACTAGATTTGTCTGTCATAATGTAAAGAAATGACAGAGAATCACTATTTGGCATGAAGATTTTTCATAGCTACTTACACATGTGATGTCAAGTAATTCGTTTTTAACCTAAATTTGTTTTCTTCATGAGTACAATTCTCGAGTGTACAAGCTTAACAACCTCCTAGTTTATTCTATATTCTATACAAATATTATTTGATTTCGGCCATTTAACTTACCAATTTTTGAATGGCTCACAAATTACCTTTAACTCAATTTTTTTGATCAAAACCAGCAGATAAATTTTTTTGAGGATTATTCTATCAAATATTTTGTTCTGGTATATTGAGTGGTCAAATATATCTAGTTTTTATTCTGTAAATTATCTCTTTAAAAAAAAATTTTTTTCCTTGCATCATTACCTCTTTTGTTACTTATCAAGGGTATAAGTTAACATATTTTTTTAAAGTTTCTTTTTCTTTCAAGCACTGTTGGTATACATTCTCAACGACATGCTCTTTTCTTTTAATATTTACTTTATGAACCTGTGGATAAACATTATTCACCTGCTCATTTAAATATTAAAATTTTTCATTTGCTTTTATAGCAAAATGTGTGTTTATACATATTTCTTTTTTTTTTATGTATGCAGCTTGTTATCTGTGCTCTCTATTTTTCCTGTCTACTCACCCACTCACTGCTTAGGCAGTGAGAACAACACTGTGATTTGTATCACGAGCATGTTACTCTCTTCAATTGTGTCGTTACAGCACTCAATCATCTCATCTTCCCCATCCTGTTATTTCACAACCCCAGGAATACAATAAAAAAAAATTGCAACAACATGAACTTTTTTAAAATAACTTTAAAATGAAAAGAAAATAATGCATTAAAAATTTTCCACGTGTATACACCCATTTACTGCAATAGCGTACCTCACTTTGTAAACTGTTTGGTCTTCCATTTACTTTTCAGTTTATCTATGTAAATGAAAATGAAAATTTTTATTCCCTTTGGGAATATAATTTTTCTGGGAGATGGTGGAAAATTGTGATAATGTCAATTATTACAAGTTCATAACTCTCCTTAATTTTTTTGTGTTTTTTTAATTTTGTTTACTGTTGGCCTCAACTCTTAATTTCTTGTTTACGTGTTCCTCCCCTTAACTTCATTAACGTTCAATTTATAATAATTAAATCTGTATTTAATTTGTGTAATTTATGATGTATATGTTTAATTTCTACATATTTTTTTTATTATTTATTAACTTTTGCAGATTATTATGTTTTTATTACAAACTTGATAATGTATATTTCAATTATGCAATATAAATTTATTTTTAATTGTTTATTACCGTATTATTGGTTGTCCCTCCTTTTTTTTAGTCATGCACTGCCTTAGATACCATTCCCCAATCTTATTTTTTACTGTAACCTAAAACCATTTCTGGCATCCCTCTCCTTTTGCTCCTGTCATTCCGCAGCTGACACCTACATCCTCTGATAGTCATTAGCGTGGGAGATATGGTCCTCTTTTCTGCAGCTGCATCCCTGTGCTCTTCACTTAAAAATATAAATTTTATATCTTAGTCCCCTCAACATTGTGATATTTTCCTTTTCTCTCACAGTATGTGTACTTTTAATTGTGTATTGGACGGAAATCCTTATATTTCAGGATTCCCACTCTTTTAACAAAGCAAAAATTAAGGACTTTTTTGAAAAAATTAAGGACTTTTTGAAAAATTAAGGACCTTGAAAATAGTATGATTGTTAATCATCAAATAAATATATACCACCAGTGACAGTGCTAATTATTTAACTTTCCTAAAAAAAATCAATAATAAAAAACAATTTTTCTGACAAAATTGCTTTAATAATTGTTTCAGGGCTTGCCAAATTAGGAACCAGACAATTTTTGCAAACCCAGGTCGTGTTTTTTAAAAAACATTTTCAGATTGTTAAGGATTAACAACATCTATGAAACTTATCTGTATTCCCTTTTAAATCATTTTTTAAAAATTGAATTGCAAAATTAGGTGCAGAAATTAAAATTTGCAATTTTTTTCATATTTAAAAAAAAAAAAAAAAAAAGAGTAAATAAAGAAATTTTGGAAAAATATTGAAAAAATTATTACAAGTTTTTACATTTCGCTACTAGAAATGCATCACATATTCAGCTGTGAGCCAATCTTGGTAAATATTCAGTTATGCCAAAAAAAATATTTTTCTCAATTAACAAAATGTTTCATTTATAAGAATATATATTAAAAAAATTAATACTAAGAAGTTGAATTAGAGTTATGCATGAGAGTAGTTTTCTTAACTATGTCATGTTAAATTAAGTCCTATTTCAAGTAAAAACGGGTCATACTAATATATACATATATACCTTGAATCATTCCACTTTTTTTTCATTAAGCTTAACTTAATATATATATTTTTAAAATTCATTGCAATGAATACTTTTATAAAAATTTTAAAAAATGAATTAAGAATAAGATCATGTTTAAGATTTATAATTTTCAAATCAATATGTTTTTTATAAGTTCTTGGTGAAACATATAAATTTAAGGGTCTAAAATGATTTTTCAAAGGTATCAACGCATTCCTATGGCCATAAAATTGGTAAGGTTACTTAATTCACAAATATTAATAAATTATTTATTTTTTCATAATTTATAGACATTTACTTGTAATATTTCTTTATCATCCTGTATAATTCTTAATATTGTTTTCCACTATTATTATAATATGATATTTTATTTTCATCGTGAATTAATAGTTTTGAAAAGATCTATTGAAAAATTTTATGAAAAGCATATTGAAAATAATATGTAACTTAACCACTTTGAAATTATTCCTCAACAGCAAATGTGTAATATTTACTTTTAAGATAAATTTTACAATTATTTCCAGTCAAAACTGATATTAGGAACTAACTTTAATATTACTAAACAATCTAACGAAAAACATTTAGTAATTTTAAAGCAACCAAAAGTTGAAAAGAAACTTTAAAAAAATAAAAAATAAATAAAAAAAGAAACAGTATATTAAGTTGCAATGTTAACTGAGGAAAATGATTATTAAAATCTAAGTTTGAATTTTATTCTAATAGACATTAATAACAAAAAGTTTGGGATCTTTTAATTGAGCAGATTTAAATTTTTATGTAACATCCTGTTAAGAAACAAAAACAATAGCGTAACAATCTAAAACTTAAATCATGCATTATTTAGTACTCAGAAATAAAAATTTAAAATATTTCTGAAAAAAACTTGAGGTTTTTCTCCAAAAACTCAATAAATCTCAGGTTTTTGATGTAAAACCTAGGTGGGATGGGATTTTTTTAAATCCTGTTTATTACATATCTGTTTAATTTTTAGTACAATCATGAATTTTGAAAAATGCTGATGCTTTTTATAAATTTACAGTTACTTATTACACACTGAAATATTAGACAAATTTATTTAATTTTTCAAAGATTTTCAGAAATAATTTTCGTTATGGATTCTAGTTCAAAATTTTTTTCTGATACTTTTTTTCTTAGGGTTTTACTTTATTCCTATTAGGAGATGCATTACCAGTAGAACTTAATTTCTTGAACTCTGTCAATTTTGAAGGTCTCCTACTTAAGCACCTTAGAACTGCCACCCCCCCCCCCAAAAAAAAAAAAAAACACTATCTCTTCCATCTGCAGTATTCCCCTTGTCCACACTCTATTCTTTTCTTTTAGAATGTCAATCTTCTCATAGAGTATCATTCGAGGCAAAAGGCAGACTATATAAATAAAAGAACCAATATATTAAAAAAAGGAAATGCTTTCTTCTCCTTGCCTGTAGCCATCTCACACACACCCCCTTCTTGTCTCTCTAAAACGTTTTACTCTCGGTGCATGATCTAATTCTAGGTGATAAAAGAACGACTTTTTGTTTTAAAACATTGAACTGAAAAATTGTTCCTATCAACTATAGTGATGCTGAAAAATTAAGCACTTTTAAGAACCTCGTATCAAAACTAAGTACTTTGAAGGGTCCTTATTTTCCAAAATAAAAGCTAAGCAGTTTTTAAGGTCTTTTGAGGACCATGGAAACCTGCATTTAACCTTTTAGCCTTTTTGACCTTGCTCCACTTTTGCACAGGAGTGTCTTGGTCATAGTTGTACTATCTCTTGCTAATTTCTTTTGTCGGCCAATAATTTCTTAAGGGGTTAGGTGTGATCTGCCCATCTCATGTTCATTGGCCTTTCTGTAACGTGTCCTTCCTTTACTTCCCTTATTGGCTATATACGAACGACCCCTAGTTTTTTTTTAAGATGATGCATGGCGAAGGGATGATGAGACTGAAATATTTTTTGGTGATAAAAATGTGTAAAAAGATTCAAAATATCTTGCGGTAAATATTGAAGAAAACTGAATTTTATTTGTGCTTAATGAAATGATCGAGAGATTTTGTGTGAGAGTTATTTACTGGTTTGGATTTGTACCGCTATGTCATATCAATAAAGATAAAAAAAATAAATGTACATCTTCGTGAACTCTGGTGCTTTTCTTTTCTCCAATGCAGCAATAGCTGTGTCATCGTCATGTTGGCCGAGTAACCATATATTTATTTAATAGTTAGTACAGATAAGGGGGTAATGCCTGCCACTCCATGTGGTACCCCCTGGATACCCCTCACTGGGTAACTAAATGGCAGGCAAACATGATGAGCGAAAGTAAAGCTTTGGATACGGCATCATCCGTCGCACCCGTTAACAAGGGACGCGTTCAGGAATTGGGCAAAGGTTCCTGTTTGAAAAGTTCTTTACAGTCTCCAGTAGCATATGGTAAGCCCTCGGGTGAGCCCAGTGCTAATACCGCTGCTTTGCAGTCTACTTTGAAAGCTGGTGAGGCGTCCAAAGACGCAGGCCCTTCTTCTATAAGAGTCTCTGGCAGGGCCTTATTATCGCACGGGCCTACGGGGCATGGGCCCTGGGCCCAGTGTCTGATGGGGCACTAAAGACACAAAATTTAAAACCTATAAAGAGCCATTTACACTGCATCCAATTTCCGAGATGCGCGCGGGAATGTTTTCAACAACAAACTGCTTACGCATGTGTGAATTTTATGCAATGAGAACGCTCCCTAAAGAAGAAAGCGATGCAGCTCGGCAGCTGAGGATACGAACTATTTTTGAGTTGGGGCTCTTATTGTTGGCAGCAAAGTGAATTTCTGATTTGTAAATATAAACACATTTTGCCTCTCGTAAACGTGTGTTGACAATGTCTACGAAACAGCTAAGTGGTCACGGTAAAAGAAAATTGAAGAAAAAAACGAAATGATGAAAACAAAAAAATGAAAGGATTCATGGACAATTTTCTAGATAAAAATCCTACTGAGACTGAAAACGTACAGAATGCAAAGGAAGTTTCCATAACAGATAAAGTAGAACTTGAAACAGATGCCTTTGAACACATTTCTGGTACATCAGAATTTGATGAGGTTTGTGAAAAATCATTCCCGGTTTGTAAAGGAACTGGTTTTGTTGAAGAAGAAATAACTACATTTAATCAGCAGGTAGATGATCAATCAAACCTGTCTGAGCATTCATGTAAATCAAATAATTCATATTATAGTGATGTTGGTTTATGGCCTGAAAGTTTTTCAGATAATTTTCGGGAATACTTTGTATTGAACAAACCTGAGCAGAACATTCAATTAATTGCCAATTCTAGATGTATGATTGGAAACAAAGAAAGAGTTTTGACTGAGGCAAGTTTTTTTAGAAAAAAGAAAAATAATGAATTACTCAAAAGAGAATGGCTGGTTTACTCACCAGCAAAAAATGCAGTGTTTTGCTACATATGTAAACTATTCAGTGCTAGTGACCAATCGCTTTGCAAAGGAGGCTTTTCTCATTGGAAAAATACTTCAGAGAGGTTAAAAGAGCATGAGAACTCAATGGTTCACAGGAATTCTGTGCTTACTTTATCACAAAGGTTAACCTCTTCTATGAGAATTGATAGCAAGCTAGTGGAAGAATATGCAAATGAGCGGTTGTATTGGCGAAAAGTGCTAGCTCGAGTTGTTGCAACAACTCAGTTTCTTTGCCAACGTGGGTTAGCATTTTTTGGAAGTGACGAGACAATTGGTTCATTTCACAATGGTAATTTTCTTGGCATTCTTGAATTATTGGGCAAGTTTGACCCTTTTTTAGCTGAACATTTAGCTAAATATGGAAATCCGGAGACTGGCAATGTAAATTACTTGTCTTCTACAGTTGTTACTGAATTAATCAGCATTATGAGTCAGAAGGTACTCGATAGAATTGTAGCAGAAGTACAAACTTCTAAATATTTTGGATTAATTGTAGACTCAACGCCAGACATCACACACAACGATCAGCTTTCAATTGTGCTACGTGGATAAAAGTGGTAGACCATTGGAAAGGTTTGTCAAGTTTTTAAAAATTTATAGTCATGACTCCCTCACTCTATGCACAGTTATAACTAGTTTCTTAGAAAATTTAGAGGTTGATATTAAAAATTGTAGAGGCCAGTCATACGACAATGCCAGCAATATGTCTGGAAAATACTCAGGCCTTACTTGTATAGGCTTATGAAATAATTTTTATTATACTTATAATTAGATCAAATGTTTGTTATAATTATTTATTTTTAACATTATTTTTTTTATTCCTCTTTACTGCTGAATAAATATTTGAGATGTGTACAATAACATTTTGGGAAACAATTTTAATTATGATTAACTTAAAAGTCAATGTTTTTAAAGGGGGCACTTAACCGAAGGCCAGGCCCTGGGCCCATTTTCATCTTAGTCGGGCCCTGGTCTCTGGTCCCCAGAGGCACTCAGGGGACAGTGTGTCTCGTGCCACTGGATTGTCCAAGAGCCGGAAAATGAGGGCCATTGCCGCGAGTGGCCGAGCTAAGAGACCTAGGTCTTCTTGTGCAACTCCCTCTCCCAATGCGCCAACCCAAAAAGAAAAGAAGCCCAGGGAGGATGTTGTTCCTAGGAGGAAAGCCCAATCCAGCGGAGTGGTTCCCCCTAGTCGGGATAGCCGAGCTGGAGAGGGGGATCCAACTGGGGGCCTCCAATCTGGAGTCTCTTTAGCTTGTGCTACCAAGATTGCTATAGTCCTGGAGGACTTTTCTCCGGAGAAGCTTTCTCTGGTAAACTCTAATAGCATCCTTAAGGAGATCTTAGAGCAGACTGTCACCATCCCTGGTGGCGAAAGACTGCCTGAGATCTACAGTAAACACCTCCAAACAGGAGCGTTGGTATTGCAGTATAACGAGTTCACTGTAGGGTTAAAGGCCACTTTAACAACAAAGCCTTGGGCAACTTCATGCTCAAAGTCATAAGTGCTGATGAGCTATCCAAATCCGTGAAGGTAGCCTTTAAGACCAAAGAGCAATTCTCTGATCAGGGCACCTTTTTGTGGCGTCTTCAGAGACTAAACTCAGGGTTGAAGTCCATGGGGTGGAGGGTTCTGCAAAGTGCTGCGGGACCGGGCACCTCTAGATGGATCTTTGAGGTGGAGCCTGAAGACGCGGAAGCTATTGCATGAACAAATTTTTGTGCACTAACTGGAGTTCCACGATCCTAACAGGAAAAAAGCAGTTGAGGCTTCAACAACACCAAATGTCCTCTCTGTTGAACCTGATGATCAGGAGGAAATGGATCAGGAGGATGAACCTTGGAAGGCTAATTCCCCTGATTCCAAGGTAAGTTCACTTGAGGCTCTTGATTTTTCAGAGCTAAGGTTGGACTTCGAGTCAGACGCAACCTTGCGACCTGACTCACCAGCTTCTATGCTTGGTGCTGACGAAGCATTAGAGCTGTTAAAAGAAGATATGTCTTCTAATAACAACCAGGGTAGGTAGGTGCCATTCTGGTTTTACCCATACTACTAACCAATTGCGACGACAATTAAGGTTGGTCAAATTAATCTCCATCATAGCATTGCTGCCTCTAGCCTTATGGCTAAAAGGCTAAATGATGGAGAATTTCATATTGCTCTTATACAAGAGCCTTGGACCCGAAAGGGTAGAATAATGGGTCTCAATGTTAAAGGTTTTAATATCTTTTATGATACCCGTTGTGACCTTCCCAGGACCTGCATAGTGGCTAGGTCTAATCTAAATGCCCTCAATCTTGTTAACTTTCTTAACAGGGATTTAGTTGCTATAAAGCTTAAATTCTATGACAATGAGACAATCTCTGACTTTGTCATAGTTTAAGCCTATATCCCGTATGAGGAGAAGGACCCATTAGCTGATATTACTAAGGCTTTAATTGGCCACTGTAATTCAAAATGTAGATTAATCTTCGGCTGTGATGCAAATGCTCACCACACAGGGTGGGGTAGCAGTAATTGTAACCAGCGGGGAGATGTACTTATGGAACATATCCTATATTTTAATTTGTAGGTCCTTAGTAAAGGCAATGAACATACCTCTGTTACTTGTAACAGAAGGGAAGTCATTGACCTCACTTGATGTAACTCTATTTCCCTAGATTACATTACTGATTGGAAGGTATCTGGAGTAGTTACTGCTTCAGATCACCAACTAATTACTTTTTCTATTAAAGGCCTCCCAGGACTGAAGGTCATAAGGAGGAACCCCAGATCAGCTGATTGGGGTTCCTTTAGAGCAGCTCTGGAGAGGAGGACAGGGAAGGGAGCTTCTCTGGTAAATAAAATAATGTTAATGATGTGGAGTGGACTGTTGACCAAGTGCAACAGATCATACTCAATTTGTATCATATTTCATGTAATATTACGTCTACTTGCTCCCCAAGGCGAGTTCCTTAGTGGTCTTCTGAACTTAGTAAACTACGTAAGAAATGTAGGAAGCTATTTAACAGAGCAAAGAAATCTGGAGAATGGCAGTCCTACAGAAACGCTCTAACTACCAATAATAAGGCTATCAGAGCATCTAAACATTGCTCTTGGCAGACTTTCTGCGATGGTATAAACACTACTTCTGCCACCGCAAAGATTGCAAAAATTCTTACTGAAGACTTTAATTGCAATTTAAATGCCATCCGCCTTACAAACGGAAGATATAGTGAATCAGGGGAAAAGGCTCTTGGAGAAATACTTGAAGCACACTTCCCCGGATCTCATCCTGTGGAGAATGAACATCAACACATTATTCCCACAACTACTTGTAATAAGAATGACTGGGAGGCCGCCAAGATGGTGGTCTCCTATGAGAAGGTTGTATGGGCCATAAAGTCGTTTAAGCCCTACAAGTCACCAGGCATGGATGACACCATACCAATGATGCTTATTCAGGTGGTGAATATACTAGCCCCTATTCTATGTAGGATTTTTTTAACCTGTATAGCATTTGGGTATATACCTCACTCTTGGAGGAATACCAGGGTGATTTTCATACCAAAACCAGGTAAGGTTTTGTCTGCCTATCTGTCTGGCTGGACTGTCAGGTAAGGTAAAAATCTGTTAACCCATCCAAGATAAGCTATGTAGCCTTCACACGAAAAAGGCATCTTGATCTAGGTAATGTATACTACCTGGACCATAAATTGGAACTCACAGAGAAAGTCAAGTTTCTCGGGGTTTATTTTGACTCCAAACTAAATTGGGGTCATCATCTTGAATATTGTACCAACAGGGCCAGAAAGATTTTCTGGTCTTGCAGAAATGCTATTGGTAGAACCTGGGGATTATCCCCCAAAATAGTTTACTGGATATACTCAATGATTATTAGTCCTATCATCACTTATGGCGCAATCGTCTGGTGGTCAAGGACTAAACTGAGCTCCGCAAGGTCTAATCTTAATAGACTACAAAGAATGGTCTGTGTAGCCCTGTCTGGCTGTCTTAGGACCACACCAACATCTGCTCTAGAGAGTTTACTTGGGCTTCTTCCATTGAACTTACACATTGAAGTTGAAGCTTAAAGGCATAAAGCGTCTTATGTACCTTGGCCTATGGAAAGAGCATTCCAAACACTTGTCATGGGAACATCTTGTCTCACAAGTGATGGATATACCCTCTTTTATTATGCCTAGTGACTATATGTCACTAAGATATACTTTTCACAAGCCTTTCAAGATCCATTTTCCTACTAGAGATGAATGGTTTAATTCTCCTCGGTGGCTTAAAGGCAAATGTCTAATATGGTACACTGATGGTTCAAAGATTGGTGCCAAATCAGGAGCAGGAATTTATGACGGCATCAAACTTCACTTTCCCCTGGGAAACTATGCCACTGTTTTTCAGACTGAGGTCTATGCCATTATCTTGTGCTGCAAGATATACTTAGACAAGGGATATCAAAATAAGACTATCCGCATCTGTTCTGACAGTCAGGCTGCTCTCCTATCACTGTCAGGGTGTAAATTCACCTCTTTGTTAGTGTGGGAATGCTTCTCGGTCCTCTGTGACCTATCCACACACAACCGGGTATCCATGCATTGGGTACCTGGGCATATGGGTATTGGTGGAAATGAGCTAGCTGATGAAGCAGCGCGGGCTGGCTCTAATGCAATTTTCTGGGGCCCTGAACCTGCACTGGGAATTTCTCCCACCTCTTTTAGGGCATCCATCTTCAAGCTCTACGGCAAGATTGCCCATGAGCAATGGCGCGCTGCTAACGGTCAGAGACAAGCTAAGGAGCTGAATCGTGACTATCCTAGTGTACGTCAAAAGGAACTTTTAAAGCTTAATCGAAACAGTTTAAGGAAGATCATAGGTCTTCTCACTGGTCACTGCATCCTCAGGAGACACCTACACATAATGGGAATAGAATCCAATTCTCTTTGTCGGGGTTGTCATCTTGAAGAAGAGACATCACGACACATACTCTGTGATTGTGATGTCTATTCTGCTCAAAGATTTGAGCATTTAGGGCAGCATTGCGTCAATGCCTGGGAACTGCAAGATGTTCCTGTAAGGTGCTTGCTGAATTTTATTTCAGCCATAAGGCTTCCTTGATAATCGGGATTTAGGGTTTGGGTACAATAGACCTCTGGTCGATGTGCCCTGCTCGTTATAGCTGCCAAACCTCTAAGTCTAGTACAGATAACAATAGACTCACAAGAATGCCTTCACCTTAGTTTCTTATATGCATTTCTCCTTGTCATTTATACATGTTGTTTTTTGTTTCACTTCCTTATTTTTAAATTTATGACGCAATGGACCTATAGGGTCATTCGGTGTTTAACAATGTTATACCACCACTATTTGGCCAATTTAAACGCAATTTAAGAAATAATATGTAACTGTGCCATTGTGTCACATCATTTGGATTTTGGTACAAAATTGTGACCTAACAATTAAGCCGACCCCTGAGCCCTCATCTCTGACGCCTTGCTGTCCTTCGTCCTTCACAACTTTGACCTTCGACGGCTTTTGATGTTGCACATGCGAAACAGTGCAGTTGTGGTCGCAGTTAGTTCAAAATTGTAATTTCATTTAAACTTTTTTTAGTTCACTTCAAGTCCTTGCTTAAGCATGATTCTTGCTGTGTTTTAGGCTAATGATATAAATAGCGGCCCAGTTCTTTGAATCGGGTCATTCGAATTGAGTCGTCTCAAATATCACGTCTCTCCGCTTAACGGGGATTTCCTTTTTACTCCCTCCTCACCCCCGAGGTCGGAATATGGTGTCAGCATTGCCATGGCTGATTGTCGTCGCGGCCTTCATGTAAGTTTTTTTTTAAAACTTCATCTTTCTTCACAAATAACCACCTACGGAATGATCGCCAAGTGATGATTCCTCTGAAGTTGTTAAAGTTCCATTAAATAGATTATCGCTAAGTGATGATTCCTCTGAAATTGTTAAGGTTCCATTTTATAGATGATCGCTGAGTGAGGATTACTCCGTAATTGGCGAAGTTAATCATGCTTACTCCTCCACTAAAGTAGCCTGTTGCATGGGATCTTCTTAACAAAAGGGGAATCCTTCAGAATGTTTTCGGACATGTGTTTTTGTCGGGTGCTCCAAATTATTGACCGCCCACCTGCCAAGGTATACCGCTTCTCCGTCCCAGTTAAATTGTGAACAATACTGAATCTTCTTTGTTTTCTCTGCAAATAAAAGCATTGAACCCCTCAAGATGTCGTGAGTTTGGTGACTGTGTTTTTTTACTCTGTGGACCACGACAATGGATTGTCTTTTTATTACAGATATCTGATCCAAGCCAAGGTTTGATTTATTAATTCAGTTTCTTTTATCGGGTTATTTCGACGCCTCTATATGTACTTCTACAAAAGTTTTCATCATGTGCCTTCTTTTTTTAATAGTATAATTGTCTTTAATTAAACTCTTTTCTTAGTATTTGTTACTCGACACCCAAACCTGAAATGGAACATGTAACCTTTCTCTATTGATTTGTTTGTTAAGTTGTTTTTAATTCCTCATACATTCTTGTGGGTTTACTTTGCCACATACTCAATCTGTTTTTGTTTTTCCTAAAATTTCATATCTTTAAAATTTAATTGTCTCGCCATATTATTGAGGATTTAACATTAATTTTTATAAGTCATTTTAAACTTATCAATCAATTATTTATTTTAATTCCTAACACGTACACATTTTATACTAAAATTTTAAAACTTTTAAGAATATGTATATATATAATTATTTATTTATTTTTTGAAATACGAATTCAATTTAAAAAACAAATAATGTTTTTAAAAAGTAAACTATAGTTTTAATATAAAGAATTTCTTTTAAGAGAAAGGTTAAAATCATTTTTTGTTTTAAAATAAATATAGTATTTAAAAAAATAGCAATATTGAAAATTGTGTATTCCTTAAAAAAATAACAATATTTTTGAAAATAAGAATTTCCTTTAAAAAAATAAGTAATGATTTTAAAAACTTATAAGATTTTTGAAAATAAGAATTTTTTTAAAAAATATAAATAATGTTATTTAAAATAAGAATTCCCTTTAAAAGAATATGTATGTTTTTTTAAAAACAAGAAATTCCTATAAAAATGCTTTTTGAAAAAAACTAACATTTATTTCTCAAAAGTATGCTGTTTCAAACATCCTATGTGAATGATCTTGTAATCTCTTTTTTCTAAAAACCTTCCACAGTTCTAAGTAGAATGGTCCATAACTAAAAATTTTTGGAAAAGATTGCAAGCAAACCTCTCTAATATGAGGATTCTTGCTCTCTATATTTTGTTCTATATTGTTGGCAATAAACCCTTGGTGATAAATCACGCCAAGCTAGTTTAGTGGCTAAGCACTAAGGAATCATAAGAAACTTTGAGTCAAGGAGGGGGGGGCACATGAAAACCGGACCCAAGGATGAAACAACTGCGACAGCCTTTCATTATGCTAAATACATATATTTTTGATTGTGAAAATGAATATCTTGGGTACATTGTGAATTTACTCAGTTTGACAGACTGCATGTTCCAAGCCTGCAAATTTTTGGAAATGGTTGCAATTTTATTAGCTGCTCCCTAAATGTGTTCTGGATTGTTTTAAATGTGACAAAAGAAAATGACTTGTTTGACTTTCAATAGTTAGATTTTTTAAATTAATTCAGAACCACTTACTTCATTAGTGTAACAAACTTCGTAATAAATATGGAAAATTATGTTTAAAAAATTATTACATTTTAAGAAATTCATTAATAATTTGTATGTAAAAGTAATGAAGTTTGAGTTATCTATTGCAGAAAAAAAAGAGTTGTTGATATAGTGGTTGTCTCAAAGACATGAAATTGTCTTGTTGGCCATTTGATCAAAATAGGCAAGCATATCTAGAGGTATGGATATGTTGCATCGCTACAAGTGTCAAAATTTCTTTTTTCTTTTTTTCAAACTTAGCTTACCTTCTTTTAGTTATCCTATATGTTGTTAACTTTCTTTCATAACATAAGTTCTTCCTCCAAAATTTTTCAATGGAAAAATTGTACTTGGCATATCAAGCCTCATACAAATTTGCCCAGGCACACAGTTGGTGAAAGAAGTAATAGTTTTAAAAGTTAGATTTTGAAAATATTTTTGTTAATTAAAAAAAATTGTAATTTAAAATATAATAGTAAGGTAACAATATAGTGTACCTTATTTGTACACTTTCATCTCAGTTTTAAAAAAATAAAGCTCATTTGTGAGCAATGCAAAAACATGCATCAAAATATTAATATTTAATCACAAATTAACCAGCATTATCAACTTTACTTTATAGTTAAACTATATTTTTTCAGGAAGAAAATGAGTTTTTTTTATAAAAAAATGAACAGAAACTTTTTTTCTTTGAAAAATAAGAAGCTTTTAAATTTTTATAAACTAGTATTCAAAAAAAGTAAGTTTAATAACATGAGAACAAAAATAAAAAAAATCTAAAAACCTTATTATTAAGTGTAGAGCTGAAAAATATTAGATAAGATAAATGGTAGGAGCTAAAAACGGATTGAGTAGGGTTTGTAACCTAAGGCCTCAATAATAAATGCTCTAACAATGAAGTTCACAAGTAACTAAGAAATTCCGCACTGTTTTTTTAAGTAGTAATTAATTATATTATGAATTGAAATTGAATAGGAAAAACGTAACTTTAAAGTGGTTGAAATGAAAAAAAATTTTTAGCAAATTCAAGTATAGAAAGAATAGTAACACTTGCACGTGTTTTCTTTTTTTTTTTTTTTAAATGTACATAAATGTAAAAGTTTTTGGCCTTCTCCCACTTAATATTTTTAACTGCAACTCTTAAAACATAAATCACTTTCAGGTAGAAATCTCTACATGGTGTAATGTAGTTCCCATTAAATTCAAACCTTAATACAGTCATAAAAAAAGCATGTAACATCATGACCATAATTTTACTTTGAGATATATTAATATATCTCATTATATAAAATTAATAAAAAATGTTATATAGAACTGTAAAACATTAGAAATTAGATCAAAAAAATTTTTTAAGCACTAAAAATATAGAATACTTCTCAAACATATGGCAATTGCATAGTCCATTCCAAAACTTATTAATGATGTGAGAATTCCAAGAACTGCTAAAAAAACCCAATCTTCTCCCAGCTTTGCAAATGTGTGATGCCAAATTGACGTGAAATAGCCTGAAATAAAGATTTAACAATGTATATCATATTAGAAAACAATAATATTTAATTCAAATGTAAAAAGCTCAACATATAAAGTCTAATTTGAAAAACATTTAATAAATTTCAAAGGGGGTAAAATGAAAAGGTATTTTTTATCTTGATTTTCTTTAAAAAAAGTAAAAATACTCAATGTTGATTAGCTCAAATAAAAGATACTGTTTGTCTACGATAGGTACTCTGACAGACATTCGTCTGGAGGTGTGGCGGTGACTATGGTAATGAGGTATGATTATTTCAAGTAGGGGTGCGGGTCCCTCTTTAAGACTGGTTTTGGCGAGAGAAACAGAGACCTCTTTCTTCAGTCTATTGTGTTAGGTCTAGAGTGAAGAGAAATAAGTATTCGCGCCTTAAACTTTGTTTAGATCGTTCGATTTTCTCTTTTTTAAAAGAGTCAAAAATTTAATAGCGGTAGCACCCAAAATTTGATGTCATAATTTTTACATTTTTTTTTTATTTTAAAAAAAGTATATATTATACAAAACAATAGCCCAAAACGATTTTTTTTATTTAATTTATTTTACAAGATATTAACAATTAAATTTTAAAGCTCTTTTTAATTAAA
This sequence comes from Parasteatoda lunata, assembly GCA_949128135.1. Lineage (NCBI taxonomy): Eukaryota > Metazoa > Arthropoda > Arachnida > Araneae > Theridiidae > Parasteatoda > Parasteatoda lunata. The sequence goes on along the minus strand of OX421980.1, from coordinate 4,562,276 downwards.
AAATAAATATCTAAGGATAGAATGAAGGGATTTTAAAAAAATGTATCTCATTTTACGTGGAAATAATTGAAGTTTTTGATAAAATAATCATAATAAAACAAATGCTTAAAAAATTTAATTTTTATTGCAAAATTACGATGTAAAATTAAAAACAAAAATGTTGTTCATACAAAGTACTGTAATGTTTCGTACAAAGTTCAAACAAAACCCATTTTAAAGTAAATTTATTTTATTCTGAACAAAATGGCTTTTAAAAAAAATGGATCGGAATTCCATAAAAAGTTATAGCTTTTTTCGCGAAACACTGCACCGCGGCACGCTCTGCCACTCCACTCCGCTGATCGCTCAATTGCGCTGTATCAGTTGATTTGGAGGGAATTTAAAAACCTCAACTAAAGTTTCACAAAATAACAAACATTACATTAAATAATAAATTTATAATTTCAGGTGAATAATATTATGAATAATTAGTTATTTATAATTTATTTACATAATTTTTTGAGTTCAACTTGGAACTAGAAGAATATATTTTATTTATAACTATTTTATCAAAAACTTCAATTACTTCCGCGTAAAATGAGATACAAGTTTTTAAAATCCATTTATTCTATCCTTACATATTTATTTTTTAATTAAAAAGAGCTTTAAAATTTTATTGTTAACATCTTGTAAAATAAATTAAATAAAAAAAAAATCGTTTAGGCTATTGTTTTGTTTATTATATACTTTTCAAAAAACAACAAAAAATGTAAAAATTATGATATCAAATTTTGGGTGTAACAGCTATTAAAATTTTGACTCAATGACAAATTAAAATTGTTATTTCTATGTAATGATTGATAAATAGGATATGTATGGAAACTGTATAAAATTGTTTAAAGCAAGCTCAATGTTTTATTAATAAATAACTCATTTATAAATTTATCATACTGTTACGGTGGTTTAAACCGTGACCAGGATCTACTCTCTCTACTACTCTATCTTTTTTGTTGTCTTTTTTTGATCTTTTATACTAAACTTTTTGCTCGATAAAACTATTGCTAAATTCTGGAAAGGTCACATAAGAGATCAAACTTGAACTATAGACTTCTGATTAACCCTTTTCGACACGTATTTCTTAACTTTAATCAAGAGTCTTTATTTGTATTTGCTAAGGTTCTATGTAGGTTACTAATGGAAGTTTCCACAATATTTTAAATCTAATAAATTATTTTGGAATTTACGATAAATCTATTTTAAATGTTTTATTGTGATTCTGAATTAAGTGACGATAAGCGTCACAATACATAGTAAATTGGTTATTAAAAAAAAAAAAAAAAATTTTTTAAAATTTGCTAATAAAAAACTGTTAGAACTATTTTTTTTAAATAAATAGTGAGAAAAACTATACAGGTTACATTAAAATAAGAGTAAGAAAAGGTAATTTAAGCAATAAAAAAAGAAAAAAAAAAAAAGAAAAAAAAACACTTAGATAATTTCAGATAGTTTGATGGGTGCTGATAAAAATATCATTGATAGTGTTAGATTTCATCCTATTTGTGGTAACTTGCTTTCAGTTTAAAAAAAAAGTAAAAAATAAATAATAAAAGCAAAGATATTTAATATTTTTTCGGCACAGATAACGTTAACTATTTCTATTTTCAGCAAAAGCTTTATCTCCTTTTAAAATCAGAGTTAATAAGTTTAAGCAGTTCACTCTTTCCAGAAAATTCAAATAATAAAAGAAATTAACTGCTTTAAAAAATTTGCAAGTTTAGAAATTAAACCATCTAACAATCAATGAACATTCATAATAAATAACGTAAAATTAAAAAGTAACATTAAAAAAACCTGCTCTACCCTTATTATCAGAATTTGTTCACTTTTTTTCTTTTTTCTTTTTCCTTTGTATATAAAAAAGCAACCGATTGAGTAAAGAGAATCATTTTAAGAAAGAAAGAAATATCCATGCGAATCTTTAAAAAAGTTATTGAATCAGATTAAATAGGTCTTCTACTGATGGCTGAGTCAGCCAATCTGGTATACTTCCCATACAAGCTATCATCAAAGCTACCCTCCCTAAAATGCCCTCTTCTTGTTTCCATAGCACCAGACTGTCGCAGACTTTGTGGCGGTCAGAGTACCTATCGTAGACAAACAGTAATTCAATAACTGTGTATCGAATTTTAATTTTAAAACAATAACTACTAACTAAAATAGTTTTAGATAGTAACACATTAAGATTCAATATAGAAAGTAAAATTTTGATTAGAAGAGTTAGTCAATTGTATTACCCTTACAGGTAAAATATGTTAATTAGAATAGTTCGACAAAAATTTCGAATATGATTTAAATTTTTAAGGAAAATTTATGCAAAAGTTAAAAAGATCATGTTTTTAAATCAACAATTTATTCTCAAGACAAAATTTTATGCTGATAAATTAATTACAGTAGTTGCCCTATTTTAAAAACAAGATTTTGAGAAAAACATGCTTAGATGTTAAAACATGTTCTGAAATATAGAATGTTTAAATAATATATATATATATATATATATATATATATATTTTTACAAAATAAAGGATATAGAACTTCTGCTTTACTACAAATTTTTAGTCTTTTATCAGCAGGTTTTAAGAAAAAACAATTTCTTTCTTAAATTTTAGAATTACCTCTACACTTGAAGTAAAAAAAAGTCTTTACTTTCCAAAAACTCTTAAATTTTTAATTTAAGATTTTATTTTAGACTTCGATATAAGTATTACCATTCTAGAAATTGCAAAAGCTATCTATCAATTACATATTATCATATAGTTTGACAATTATATAATTAATAAACTACACTCTTTTATTCAAAAAAAAACAAAAAAAACAACAACAAAATTACAATTCAACTTTTGAGTTTGTGTTTTCATTCAAAGTAATATTCACTTTTATTGCTCTAAACTAGCTTAATGCATTTATTTTATTATTTGAAATATTGCTAACAACGTTAAGTTTAAAAACATACCTGCAACGCGTCGCTGCCAAGCACTTCGATAAGTTTTTAACTCTTTCTTTCGTATTGTCTCCTCTTTCTTTCGCAACTTTTGTAATGCTTTAATTCTTTTTGCTTCTGCTTTTGCATATGCTTCGAGGTCCTCTTTATACTGGCCATACATCTGTAAAAAGTATACATAGCTGCAATGAATTAAAGCTTCTATGGTAACACTTCAATGTTCTATTTTTGTGATTAAAAGAATAAGATTCTAAAAAAGTTTAAGAAGAAATAAAATAATAATAACTAAAAATATTAGGGCACAATACCAAGCACTTTGAAGCTGCCAAGCTCTAAAGATTAGGCAATTTAAAGCTATTTCTCAAACTTTTATGTCATATAGGAACAAGTTTTATTTCTATAAGTGCTGTAAATTTATAAAAAAATTTTAAATAACTTTTAGGTTCAGACTATTTCTAACTAGCCCCTTTAATGCTAATAATGAAAGTAACACAAAATTTCAATATAAAGAAATTCTTAATTATTGTAAAAATTTTGAAATATTTTTTATATATTCACTCTTTCATTACATTGTTTACAAACATAAAAAGTCATAATAAAAATATTAGAATATTAAGAAATATTAATTTATTTGAATTCATTTTTGTCTGGGTGAAAAATATTGATAAATTCACACTTTTATTATAAGTTAAACTTTTTTAAATGATCAGTTTTTTATAGAGTAAAATCTTTTCAGCAAAATAGTTACATTACAATAAAAGCTTTGTATCAAATTTAATGTACTCAAATTTTGCTTTTTTTTTTTCATTTTCTTTGGTGAAAGAGCTTTGACAAAGATCTTTAAATAAAATAAATGAATTAACAACCCTAAGTTTTTTGTTAAAAACTAAAGCATATACTCTTATTTTAAAATGTGCTTCATATTTTTGTAAACGTATAGAGAAAATACAAAATTTTATCATAATGTCTAATCGGTAATTAATCTAAAAAATTTTAATACAGGAAATAGGCATAGTTATGAGGTCTGATTGTAAAATAAGTTTCTAATCTGTCTCTAAAAACATGTATAGGGGAGAGTCGGGTAGCCCCGCCCACTTAAGGAGTATTGCTTATATTTCTGTATAATATTGAGTAATAATCAATATTTTTGTATGTTTCTATTGTTTTATCATCTAATTAAATAATGCAAAAAGAATAAACCAAAAGAAGAATAGTTTAACTTTAAAAAAAATAGAAATTTAAAAAATTTGACTACTGTATTCAACATATTTTCAAAACTATTGTTTACCATGTTACCAGCTGCATAAATACTTGAAACTTTGAAAATAATCTTTTTTTAATATAACAATGAATGTCCGATGGTCCAAAAAAATATTCTATACATATGAAATTGACAGGGGGCTGGGGTACCTGACACTCCCCTACATATATTTTAAAAATTTCTGAATTTAAATTTTGCTGCCTTCAATGTACCAACCTCTGTTAACCTAAAATGAAAACAGAGCAAGAAGTAATCAATGCTTCCAGAGTTTTATTTTTATTTATTATTATTTTTTTTTTCACATTGTATCAATGGAATCAAATTTTTCTTTAAAATCCCCACTTGATTAAGAAAATGAAAATAAAAAGATAATTAGATGGATATGGTGGTTATTCTAAGAGAGCAATGATCTAGGAATGATATGACTAACTATTGCATGAGTTATTGATAAAGAAAATTTAAGTTAATAGGAATTTTTTTAAGGAAATAATCATGAATTCTTTTGATTCAGAATCATAATATTCTGTTTTTATGAATAATTCCCCTGGTTCATTAAATTTTTTATTTTAATTTTTTATTAAGGAAAAAAAAACCTTAAAATCTTTTGAAACTATTCCTATATTCCTGTATAGGTCTTGAAAAGTTTAAAATAAAATGTTAGACTGATTGGTAAAAATAAACTGAAATATAAATGTTAAACTGGGGAATAAAAAATAAATAACCAAGATCCAATAAAGTGATCATATACAATTTTTTAAAAAGTTGAATTGCAAAATTATTGGCTCCATCAATTTATCACTTTCATATGGAAAATAGAAAATAACAAGTAAAACAGTAAACAATTTGCAAACTACAAATTGAAAATAAAGTCAAACAAAAATAAACTGTCCATTTCAACTAAAAGCATTATGAGTATTATTGGATATGTCATTTTTGTAATTTTAAAAATTACATTTTTGTCCAATAACTATTGTTTATTTAAAAAAAATAATGCGATATTTCGATTAAAAAAATAATATGATATTTACATATATATGCCAGTTGCTACTTATAGGAATTTGCATAAAATTTATAAAATAATGTCAGTACATTTTTATAGGTCAAAATAATTATTATTACTTCTGCTAATCAAGACAATTAAAATCAAAATAAATTCAGAGATTGCAAAATTTTCTATCCACTTTAAATAAAAAGTGATGCAAAAGTGTAATTATTAATTCCAAATTTTCAATTTTCAGCTATTCATGAGTTATTTTTAAACAGAAAAGCATAACTATTGTCTTTTTATCTGACACAATATGCTCATGTTTAAAACAAAACCTTTTAAAAAATGCATACACGTAACTTATAAGGTCTACTATAAAAACTGTAGATGAGTTTAAAAGTTTTAAATACTTTTTTTTCTTAAATGTATTATATATTTTACTGCACACTCACGAATATCCCTTAAAACATTTTAACAACTCTAATATTGTCAAAAAGTTAACAGGTTTTGGAATAATACTTTAAAAAGTTGCACTTTATTAAAAAAGGGATTATTTTGATTTCTATGAAACTTGACTGCTAATTTTTTAACATGGAAATTTTCAACAGAATATTATTGAATATAAAATTTATGAGTTCTCATGTTAAATGGTGTAAACAGTTTGATACCCTATAATTCAAAAATATTCTGATTGGTTATTATGTTACTGAATAGTGAGAAGATGTAAACAATAATTGAAAATCACTATTATTGGCAATAAATTATCTTGTCGAAAACACATTTTTTACTTCAACTCACCCTGATCCCAAAAAGATCAGACATTCAGAACACAAAAATGTAAAATGCCCCTGAAAAGAGGCTTTCACCACAGTCCTTGTCAGTGAGGCTACACAAGGCAAACTAGATGTATTTTAAAATTTAAGACTTAAGGAACATGACAGATGTGTTTATTATCAAGAAATCAAAAATCATCAAATGCTGCACATTGTTGGAATCTTGGCCATAAATTTAGTTTCAACATTGTCAAAACTATTTCCACCCTAGTGACATCAGCTTTGATACCCTGGAATCTTGTTTGATTCACAGTAATGTTGATTCCCTAGTTAACAACATTAGTTCCTCACGAACTCTAAATTGTATGTGGAAATGTATTTTACCCTTCTGGACCACTGCAGTTATTTTTTTTTTTGTACTGTTCTTCATCTTTTTTCTCTCGTGGTTACTGCAGTTTTTCCTCTCACCTTTATTTTTCCATTTTTGTTGGCTACTTTACATCTACAGTGACCTCTCACTTATGCACCACCTCTTTTATGCACCTTTTTCATTTATACAACGATTTTTATAGGTCCCGGTGCATTAGGTAGGAAAAAAATGATAAACATCCGTCGTTTATGCGTCGCTCTAAGAATAACATTTTCAATTATGCGCCGAAATTTTAGGCTAAAATTTTAATTTTTTTATCCTTTAAATATTTTTTCTTTTTCTAAAAAAAATTTTTTTTAATTAAAAATGAAGCAATCCTTGTTACAGATAAAAAGAAATATATGTTATTAGATCCCATTGAATTTTCTTCCCCCTGTGACCTTTTCATTTCTGCTGTTTCTGGAAAGGCATTCTTTCTAGAATTTTGAATAGTGTGTCTTATCTGTTGCACCAACAACAATGAAAGCCAATTCATCTTTAAGAAAATGACCATTCCTTTTATCCAGAGGTTAGTTTTACTCACATGCTCTTTCTTAGAAAAAAAAGACACCTGGAATATGAAAGAGACCGTGATCACTTACTTTCTGTCAGATGGACATCATGAGTAAATAAAAGGAGGTGGTCTGTTTAGTGACAGTAGTAATCGAACAACTTAATGTGCAGCATATTATGACGTCAAGTACTTTTCTCAGAAATTTATCATGTGATGTTTCACCCCCTCCCATAGAACCCAAATTTTTTGTGAAAAACTGTTCATTTATATCTAACTGAAACTTGTGGACGATGAGAACGTGGTGGATGATACTGACGAGGATGATAAAATTCCTCCAAATCACACAGCAGTATTACAAGCTTTAGACACTATTCGTGACTATTTACAATTTAATTTTGCTTCTGAAACTCCCCCTTATCCCATTTATATGAACTGGAAAAAACTGTTTTTGAAATACATCTGCAAATACAAATACAAACATGTATTAAAATTATTTTGTAAGAAAATAAATTTACTTATGGTATGTTAAATTTTTTCTTTGTATAATTATAGTAAATATCAAAACAATATAAATATTAATATTTTACCTTTAGAAACATATTTATTCATATTATCACTGCAATTTACGTTGCGTTTTAGAATTTTGAAGTTTTTCACTTATGCGCCTCTTTCACTTATGCGCTTTTTTCTCTCGGTCCCTTACACCAGTGCATAAGTGAGAGATCACTGTATATTTCAAATCACTTTTGTTTTTTTTTTCATTCATGTTCATGAAATCTTGAAAATTTAGTGTCTGTTTTTGAGCACTTGAAATATGTCAACTGTTATCTCCCATTTATATATTTTGGAACCGAATGAAGTTTTTAATCAAGTGGTTAAAGTTGTGGTTTTATTAAAAAAACTAAATGTATAAGTGGAAAATATTTATATTTATAGCTGATGTTAAATGGTGCTTGCTTAAAGAGGTTTAGGAGAGAGCCTAAATTATGTTTAAATGTAGAATCATATCATTTAACCCGTCAGAATATTAGTAAGCAGACTTTTGTTTGCAAACATTGTGACTTAGAGAAAGTTGACAGTCACAGTTAGGTACCAAAGAATAAATTTTTTAAGTAAATATTACTTTGAATTTTACTTTTATTTCAATACAATTTTCTTTTTTGTCCATTTTCAGTCTGATTGAAAAGGGACTGGTAGGACACTAAACTTCATAGTGCTAGAAAAAGGCTTTGTATTGTCATTCAAAATGTTTTCAGGGAATGTGTTCAAAAAATGATTAAAGTGGCACTGTGACTGATGATCATAGTCAAGTATCAATTTGTCTGATTCTTTTTCAGACAAGTGTATGTATTTTTCTGTGCAGCTTGAATTTTTCCATTATGTGGTTAATTCAGAAGTTCTCGCTATAGCCATGTTTTTGAAATAATGCAACAAAAAAAATTTTGGCAAAATTATTTTACTCAAAAACGAGAGTCCTTCTCGAAGAAAATATATATTTTTACTATATCATAAATTCATTACCAAAAATCTAAAACTTATCATTCTTTTGTTGTTAGAGAAATTATGCCATGTTTTTCTCCTAAGTTTTATTAGTTCATTTTAATATGTTTTACTCAATGAAAGGCTTAAAATGTACATTATGATGTGAATGAAAATAAGCTTTTACTTGTAAAAAGGCTGGTTAAAAGGAACATTAATCATGGTGTATTGGAAATTTCAGTTTGTCGAAGAATAATTTTTAAGATAGGAATTTAGTGAAGATTTGTTTAAATAGTTTAAGAATTTTTAGAAGAGCTCTTTTTTAAAGTTTTGATTTTTAGAAAGGATCTTTATAGAGGTTTAGATTTTCATGAAATCTTTAAACAGGCCAAATATCTTACTAGAGAGTCCCATTATTACTTTTTATGCATTTATTTTTTTTAGAAATAAGTATTTTTAACGGCATTATGGCTATTATTCTTAATTATGTTTTTTTTTTTTTTTTTAACTTTTAATTTCACAAACCGGGGATTCATCTATAAAAGCAAAGATGTACAGAACGTTTTATCCTAAATAACTTTTGATCTTAAAATCGAAATATTCTGTACAGAGATGCAATATCCCTAATGTAATGAAAGATATTCTAATTACAGTGTGAAAATGATAAAAGTTTCAAAACCACAAAAAAAAAACAAAAAATGACATGTACAGTGCAAAAAAAAAAAAAAAATTAACCACCCTAAATAACTTTTGATGTAATGATCGGATCTTCACGTTCTAGGACTCAATTTAAATGGTTTAAGGGTTTGACCGCAAATATGCTAATTAATAAGTGCAGCCGATATTTTAAATTACGAAATCAGACACAAAAACGTACTTTCCCTGAATAAACATATCATGTTTTCGACAGATTAGAAATTCTGACCCCCAAAATAAATATGGTCAGGAGAGAGAGCTCCAAAGATTAGACCATTTAATGTTAATTTTACTTTTTGCGTATTTCGTTATATCTCGAGAACTTTTAAAGCGAATTAAAAGAAATTTGCACACAATTATGAAATTCGTTTGTCCAAAGATAATTTCATACAAAAAATAAATTTTAGTAAATATTTATTATTTTCTAATTTCTTATTTAAAAACAATGAAACTTTTTTTGAATTATAAGGTGTAAAATTTTTTACATCATTTTACAGTTTGCAATTTTAAATGGCGAAATACAAAACTTGAGCGAAATCGGTCAAATAGTTCCTGAGAAATCGAAGTTTAAAACAGCCGTATATTGAAAATTCTATTTCTCAGGAACTATAGGACCGATTTTGCTCAAATTTTGCATTTTGCCATTTTAATTTACGTGCTTTATAATGATAATAAAAAATTTATACCATACAATTCAAAAATTTTCGATTATTAAATAAAATAATAAAAAATAATAAACATTTACCAAAATTTTTTTTTTTGCATTGAATTATCTTTAGACAAATGAATTTTATAATTGTGTGCAAAATTTTTCATTTCGCTTGAAAAGTTTCAAAGATATAGCGCAATATGCAAAAAATCAATTAAACATTAAGGGGTCCAAACTTTGGAACGCTCTGACGAACCTATTGCCAGTATATGAAATTTCACCGAAGTGAAAGTTGACCCAATAGATAATTAATGATGAGCACCTGTGGGCGCGGGTGTTCTCCATGGGTCCGCTTGTGAGGGAAGGGTAGAGAGGGATTTTATACAGGGGACAGAATCCTTTTTTGGGGAAAAACAACCTGAAAGGGAAAATAGATTTTCCTCTTACTATCGTTTAACCATATATTTGAACTTCCATAGAGGATATATTTTTGAGCCATTTTCAAAAATGTCGGAAATAACTTCTATTCATAAACATTAAAAGCCTATTTTCAGAACAAGTTTGAGGTATTTATAGATATAAGCAAAAATTTTTTTTTTTTAAACTGATATTTTTAAATATTGTGCTTTTTAAGCAGCAACTCATCAAGTTTCTGCAAATAGCTCAACAACAATCGTTCCAATTCAGCCCACATATTAGATACGCCGAAAGAAAATTGATTTTTAAATAATTCATTACTTAAGCAAATATTCATTGCCAAAATTGGGGCTGTGAAGAAAAAGAAAAAAAGTTATTGAATTTTAAGCAAATTATAAGATATAATTTATAAATTGAATTTATATATTATTACAAAACATAAAATCTGTTATATGTGTATAATATATATGTTATAACCGTCGTTGAATAGCTAACCAAATTTTTGGGTTCACGGCTACTAATGTTCAACACTGTAGCCTTGTAATTTTGAACCCAATAAAGAAGACAAGAAAACTTCTGGATCAAGTATAGGGGTAAATTTGACATCGTGTAGAGCTTTGTTGATGGAACCAACCCGCATTTGCATTCAATGGAGAGGAAGACCACAAGAACCTCCAACGGTTAGCCTGACGGCAAAGGGACTCTAACCCATGATCAGTCTACCACTGAGGACATTTTCCGTCAGCATTGTGGTCTGTGCAAGCCGAATGCGGAATTCGTATCGATCAGCCATAGCCGGGATTCGAACCCGGTTCACCTCATTGTAAGGCTTACGCTCTATCCCCTGAGCCATGACGGCTCATACGCATATTTTAATCATATCTATGGAACTAATTAATAATCAGTTTGTTATGATTGCATTATAATTTAATTAGGTTTTAAAAATGTCTCTTCGAGTGGCACAGTTAAATGCATAAATTTAAATTAATTATTTTTCATAATAAATATTTAAAAAAAAGAGTTTGAAGAACGAAGCCTTGAGGGTAAAATAATCTTTGGGTATCTATAAATAATCTGAGGATATCTACAAATAATTTTTTTTTAAATTTATTTAGCTGTAATAGTTACTTATTTACCTTTCTTAAAAAAAAAAAAAAAAAATTCTAATACTATTATGAGTTTATTTTTACTATTATTCTAAATTAACTTAAAACTAAAAGTGGATTTCTTTTCTTATATAAAAAAATCCGGTATCATTAAACTAACATGTTACTTTTATGAAAAACATATTGAAAACGGGTGTAACTTAATCATTATGCAATTATTAATCAGTAAATAAGTTTTATTTATTTATTTATATAGTAAGCTCAAAATAAAACAAGTAAAATTTGAAATTATTTTGCTATAAAATTTTCAAAATTATTAATATGAATTAACTTAATACAACATTACTATACAATCTGTTTGAAAAAAAAAAAAAAAAAAAACATTTAAATAAATTTTTTGTAAACGAAAGTTGCAACAATTTGAATTGGACTTCTAATTAAATAATTTAACATTTTTATGTAACAATCTGTATGTCGTTAAAAAAATAAACCTAATAGCCTAGATATCTCAAGCTTTCCTCCAGGTTACATTTCACGAAACAAGTGACAAATAGTACTAATCTTTCAACTTTGATGCTAGAAACAAGCTATATAAAAGTCTACCAATCCTAAGAAAACCCGAAATAACCAGGGTTTTTTAATAAAAACTTGATTAATCATTGTTTCAGTTATTATTTGTTAATTAAGATGTTATTCATTTATTAATATATTATTTATTAATTAATATATTATTTATTAAATATTTATAAATTACTCAGCCAGTCGCTAACTCTTGTAATTGCTTCTCATTCGCCATTGTTTTTTTACTCCTTACAGACAGATATTTCCTACAAAAGATCGAACATTTTGTTTTCAAAATATAAAATATTTTTTGTTAACATGTTAATCATAACGATTAACTTGATTTGAAATGCTATCATATGAACTTGATGAAAAAACTCAACCTAATGAACAGAAAATGTGTGATTCAACAAGAATTAAAAGATAGGTAATTTTATTTGTCGATGAAACTTATAACAATTTAAATAGGAAACTGTTCTTATCACTATATATTAAGGTTTTTTTTTTTCAGCATACCTCATAATTTCAAGTTTCTAGGTTTTACTGAATTTGGGCAGAAGAACAAAACGTAATGTAAACTTAAAAGTAATAAGCTTTCAAAGTCTAATAAGTTAAATAATAAGATAAGTCTTATAATCCTTGTCTTCTTATATTTATTTTCCTCTTTATCCTATAATTTTTAAACAACATATAAGGTTAAATTGAACACCCAAAACAGCGTTACGAATTTTTAATATAGAAAGATTGTATATTAATTTTGTTTAAATAATTTTCATTTTCTATAACAGATCAAAAATGGGACGAGATTCTAGATAAATTAGTAATCCTATTCCCTCATTAATTGTGTAATAAATATTTCCAAGTTTTCTTCAAGTTAATTTGAATTTGCATTAAAGCCTAACTAGTTATTTAATTGTTTTGTTATTAGTTGCATCTATCCAATATAAATATTTTCAAATTAGTAAGAAAATTATTTTTTAAACCAAAGTTATAAATTTAAGATCTTCTATTATTATTTTTTTTCTTCTTTTAATACTTTAAGTTATTGCATTTTATGATTTCATTAATAATATGATTTTAATTTTCAAACAGAAAAATTTTGAAAGCAATTCTACTTCAAATTATAATTAATTGAGCTTCAGCATTTTTTAAATTTAATCAAACAAGTTTATTTATATTTGCTTTGTGATACGATCAAATCTGTACAATACTATCTATAGCTAATAAAACTAGCAGACATTAAAAATTTAAATTACCGTATATTCCGGCGCATAACGCGCCCCGGCGTATAACGCGCACCCGTAATTTCTAATACTTTTTTTAAATTTTAAGATATACTCTTCGTATAACGCTCACGAAAATTAGGATTGTACATGTGCAATATTTCGTCTTTCAAGATCGTAAATAAAAAGTTTTTTTCCCTTTCTTTTGCAAAAATAAAAGAACTGAATTTGACATGTATGTGAGGGTAGAGTTGAAAGAGTAATAATGTGATTCTGAGAAAAGAGATGTAGTCGTATTCAGCAGTGCAGGTGTGTGGAAGAATGTTGTTCCCCACATTCTAGAAGTAAGGGGGGGAGGGGTATCTGGAATGCTGTCTATTGTGTATGTCTCAAAAGCATACCACGAATCAGGAGACAAAACGTAATTCCTCTTCGGCCAATCGCACCATTTGATGTCCTGCCTTTGAAAAGTAAACATTGTAAACTTCAAGAATTCAGCGTAGTTTTTAGTAGTAGACATGGCTCCTATCAAACGAAGCAAACACAGCGCTGGATTTAAATGCAAAGTAATTCAGTTTGCGAAAGAAAGTGGAAATCGGGCTGCGGCGAGACATTTTGGTATTGGGGAAAGCTCGGTGCGTGAATGGAAGAAAAATGAACAAAAAATAATGGATATGCCTAAGGATAAGTGTGCATTGCGTACAGGACTAGCAAAATGGCCGAAAATGCAGCATTTCAAATAATCTGGACGGATCAGAAGATGACTGTTTATTTATGGATGAGGGTAACACAGATGATGAAGACGAAACAGATTGTGATGACGTGCCTGAAGAAATAACGGAAGACGAATATAATGAACTATTTATGTAATAACGAAAATGAATAAAGTATATAGGTAAAGGTATGTTATTTCTTTAAAATAAAGTTTTTTTCTATATTAAATTTTTTTTAATCAATAATTTTTTATATTCGGTGTATACCGCGCACCCGTAAATTCCAATATTATTTTTTGTATTAAAAGTGCGCGTTATACGCCGGAATATACGGTACTAGTTGTTTTATTAACATTTATAAAAAAAAATTCTATACCACATTTAGCTTAGACGAAGTGTGGAATGTAATTATAATAATTTTAGAAAAGGTTTTGTAAAATCAATTTTATTAAAATAAATGTTGAAAGTCCTTTTGATTACTTTGATTTTACAGTACTTAAGAAATCAATGGCTAAAGCATGAAATAATTATTGCTGATTCGCATAATTTAAATATTAGATCATATTAAACTTTCAAATTCTATTATTAAAATTTTTGTAATTTTAAGAAAAATTGTATTATTAAAAAAGTTTTAAAAAATCACTACTTTCAAAAAAATAAAAATAAATTTTTTTATTTAGCATACAGTACACCATTTCAACTATTGTGTTATTATAAATTGTTAAAATATAATTTTGTACAGAAAAATAATGTAAAAAGTATGCAGGAAAATTAAAAATAAATTATTTTTGAAATAGTATATGATGTTCGAGCTCATTTCTTGTTTTATTTATTTTTATTTATTTATTTTTTTTATATTTATTTTAATGCACAAAAATTTAATAAATAAAAATTCTGCATATTTTCATACTAAATATCAATGTATTTAGTTATTTTTTAACTATAATTAATTTAGACAAAAACATTTTTATGTTATTATTGTAAAATATATTATTGTTATCAAAGTAATATAAACTTCTTGTATTATCAATGTTCATAAGTGAAGGAAAAAAAGTTAAAATATTGTAAAGATTTATTAAAAGAACGGAAGAAAAAAAATCAGAAATAAAAATTGTGAATGAATTTGCGTAAAATATTTCGCTTTTGTTATGTTGAACATGTTATGAAGCACGTGAAACGGAAAATAAATAAATAAACCGTTTCTTAATTGATACTGCTTTACATCACACTTTTTAGTGTTCCAAAGTGGGTAGAAATCCCTAACATCATCTTCAACACACTCTTTTTCCTTCATGTGTACCTTTTGAATGGAATGCTGAAGAACAAAGTTATTTTCTTATCTTTGACTACCACACCTGCTCGACCCCACCCTTTTTTCCATTTTGACAGTTTGGGAGAAACTGCTGTTGGGTCAAATGACTGTGGAACCAACTATTGAGACCATATTTTCCAGATAGCGGCTACCCCTTATGTTTCGGGGTTAGAAATCCGAATCTGTCGAAAAAACAGGTATGTTTATACAGAGAAAGTATGTTTTTGTGTCTGATCACGTAACTTAAAAAAAAGTCTGCACTAATTAATTAGCATATTTGAGGTCACCCGGTCAAACAAGATCCTGAAAATCCGATCATATTCAGGGCGGGCCGTTTTTTATTTTGCGCACTGTACAATAAATTTAAAACAGTTTTTAACATTTTTAGTACTATTTTTTAACATGTTTTATCTCGCTTTAGAATAAATGAATCAAAAGTTCCCTGTATCCATTAATAAAAATTCATTCATTCGAGGGTGATTCTCGCAAAAAAAAAAAAAAATAAATAAATAAAATAAAATAAAAATTTAAATAATTTTTCCTTATTTAATTTAAATAAAACAAAAAATTATTATTATAAAGCATACATTTTTATGCATACGTTATTTAAACTACATAAAAAAACGATAAAATCTTATGCAGCTGCAGTGGCGTACCAACCGGAGGGGGGGGGGAGGCTGAAGGGGCCGTTACCCCCTCTGAAATGTAAGTGAGGGGGCGAATAATATGTTTCGCCCCTCCTGAAATTTAAACATTCGCGAAAATAAAGTCAAGTAAATTCCTACTAAAATAACAATAAAAGAGTAAAATTTTAGAGAAAAATTTTTTTTTTTTCAACTTTGAAGCTATTTTTCAAATAGAAAACTTTATTTTACTCTTGAAATATTTGAGGTTCCGAATAATGGTGCTTCGAACCTTCTGAAATTTATACATTCGTTAAAATTTAGACAAGTTACTTTGATAATTTTAGAAAATAAAAACTATTTTTCTTTTCAATTTTGAAGCTATTTTTCAAAAAGAAAACTTTATTTTCTCTGAAATTTAATTAAAGGGCAAATTATGTGTTTAGCCTATTCTGAAATTTTGACATAATTAAAAACCTTGTTTTCTTCTGAAATTTAATTGGGGGTGGGCGAATAATGTGCTTCGCCCCTTCTGAAATTTAGACATTCGTGAAAATAAATCAAGTTAAAATGAAGTTATTTTTGAAATTGAAAACCTTATTTTCTTTTGAAATTTAATTGAGGGAGCGAATAACGTGATTCGCCCTTTCTGAAATTTAGGCATTCGTGAAAATAAAGTCAAGTTAAAAAGAAAAAAAAATTTTTTTGAAAAAAATAAAAACAGTATTTTTCTACTTTGAAATTGAAAAGCTTATTTTCTTCTGAAATTTAATTGAGGGGGCAAATAATGTGCTTCGCCCCTTCTGAAATTTAGACATTCACAAAAAAATAAATAAATAAATAAAGTTAAATTAGTAAAATTAGAAATAGAGAAAAAAAATCTTTTTTTCCAACTTTGAATCGATTTTCCAAGTTGAAAACTTTATTTTCCTCTGAAATTAAAGTAAGGGAGAGAATAATGTGCTTCGTCCCTTCTGAAATTGAGACATTCATTAAAATAAAGAAGTTAAATTGGTAATTTTAGAAACAAAAAAAAACTGATTTATTTTTCTACTTTGAAGTTATTTTCAAAATTGAAAACTTGATTTTACTCTTGAATTAATAAAGGGGGGCGAATAATGTGCTTTGCCCGTTCTGAAATGTAGGCATTCGTGAATATAAAGTCAAGTTAAAAAGGAAAGTTATTTTATGAAGAATTTTTATTTTAACTTTGAAGTTATTTTTGAAACTTAAAAGCTTATTTTCTTCTGAAATTTAATTGAGGTGGTGAATAATGAGCTTCGCCAATACTGAAATTTCGACATTCGTGAAAATAAAATAAAGGTAATTTAGAAAATAAAAATTATTATTTATTTATTTGAAATTTAATTGAGAGGGTGAATAATGTGCTTCACCCCTTCTGAAATTTAGGCAATCGTGAACTTAAAGTCAAGTTATAAAGGAAAAGTTATTTTAGAAAGAAAAAATAGTTTTTTAACTTTGAAATTAAAAAACTTATTTTGTTTTTAAATTTCAATGAGGATATGAATTATGTGCTTTGCCCCTTCTGAAATTTAGACATTCGTAAAAATAAAGTCATGTTAAATTAAAATTTTTAGAAGAAAAAAAACTTTTTCGACTTTAAAGCATTATTTTCGCAACACAAGCCCTTTTTTTTAACATATAACTTTTTATATAATTAAATGAAAGAAACATTTTTAAAAACAAAATACATCCATCCCCCCCTCCCAATAAAAAAAAACGCACTGCATAAAAAATAAATTAAGTGTTTAGAAAACTAAAATAATTTCTTCTCTTTTACCCTTTTCTGGAAAAAGTAATAAAATGTACCCTTCACAGATAAAAATTCCAAAGCCTCCCTTAATTTTCAACCCCTTGACCTCCCCAAGTCTATGCTTAGTCCAAGTCTTGCTCCCAAAAACAGCTGCCCCATTTTACACTATGAGAAAAAGTTTTTTTCCTTCTTTAAATTGCCTTTATCGTTTTTATGGCCCTGGGCTCTTTTGAAAATGTCAAATATCCACAAAACTAAATTTTATTTGGATATCTCTTTATAAATTGTCACGAACAAGCAATTATCTAGATTTTCTAAGAAAACAGTTTCACGCAAGGGATCTAATTACTCTGTAGCTGAGATATGAGTTAAATGATTTCAATCGCAGTGTTCGTCCTTTAAAAATAACACATTTTTTTACATTCTAATATGTATGATTTATAATGAAAAATTGCTCAAAAATACTTACATTATTAACTTAGTACATTACTTTATTATTAACTTAGTACAAAAATACTTACATTATTAAAATAGGTGCAAACAGTATTTGATTCCCACTTTGGGGAAATCCACGAAATTGGGAAATAAGATTAAGAGAGGTTCAAATTTTTAATTTGTCTCCTGATTAAACGATTGGAACCATAACTGATGAGCTATTCCCACATAAAAGAGGATCTTTAAAAAAAGAAATCCGTCGAATTCTAGCCCATTTAAACATACTTATTTAACAATTTTTAGAATAATATAAATTTAGCAAAAAAATAAATATTCTAATTTATTTATTATATGTGTTAGAAAAAAAAACTTTAATTCTAAATTATGAAAACAAACTTTTATCAATATCATGCTTATATAAGCAATCGACTAGCCAGATACAATTGTAAAAAGAAGGAAAAAAAATTAAAAGAGACTAAGATAAAACACAAAAAGATTAAACGTTAAAAAATCAATTAAAAATATTTACATAAAAATATCATTTTATTTTTTGATAATTAACCGCTTCCCTGATTATCCCGAGTTAACTCGGGCATGTATATATTGCAAATATTTATTATCCCGAGTAAACTCGGGCATAGCAGAATTCGTCAATTTGTTTTGTTTTATCACGTTTTTATTTGGCCGAAAGCAAAACAAAAAAAAAAAAAAATAATAATAATAATAATAATAAAAATAATCTGCTGTGATTGGAAATTTGCCAATTTTTGTTCATGAGTTTTGCTATTTGTGGGACTGCAGACGTGCTTTGTACAATTGTATGTATATACGATGGTTGATGAATTAACATAGAAGAAAGAGTCAAGAAATGGTGTTCGCGAGCGAAAGTGAAAGTAATGCAGATGATTTTTCTGATAATGAAGATGTGAACATATACAAAGACTAATATTTAACTTTTTTCATTTGCCCGAGATAATTTGGGATAGTAAACTGAGGGTAAATTAAATATTTTTTACAAATGAAGAAATTAAAATTTCAACTTAGAGCTTGTGTATTATGTTTTGTTTTAGTTCCTTGTATTTATTAATGAAATAAAAAAATATGCATTTTTTTGCATTTTATTTAAAAAAAAAAAAAAAAATAGGTAAGGGAAGCGTTTAATATCGTAAGAATCAAAACATGCTCATCAAATAAAAGAAATTTTTAAAAAAATTGAGAAAGAATATTTTTTGGCGAAAAATAGCCAACTTTCTAGCTTTTCACTTATAAAATGGTCCTTTGAAAGATACTTCCTGCTTTTTTCCCCCCACCCATGACGAATTTTGTAAAGGATAAAAGTTCGATCATTTGAGTCGCTAACGATGGGAATGGAATTTTCTGCGCAATTCAGGCCGATCCGAATTTTTTTATTGGCGGAGAAATAATATAGCGCTCGTGACCTGACAAAAGAGGTGAGTTTCTTCAGCGGACAACCCTTTTACTTCGATAGTGACCTAATGTTGAATTAGGGAGTCGGAATTCAACTGCAACATTAAGTCATTATCGAAGTAAAAGTTGTCCGCCGAAAAAACTTACCTCTTTCAGCAGGTCACGAGTGCTATATCCTTTTTCCGCCAATGAAAAAATTCGCACGCATTTTCTCAACTATGCGGTAACTAGTGCTCGACTTCGCGTACAGGTCGCCGGGCTACCGTGCCATCCCCTCTACAGAGGATCAAAATTGTGATGGCATGTCTTCGGATCATCCTCAGGGATGCTTCCCAGACCGTCGCCAATAGCCCATGGATGGTTTTTTCGACACTAGGGAGCGCTGCAGGCTGTATGCCGCTTATACTTCCGGGTTACTTGTTCCGGAGTATTTTAAAGCCATTTGGCTCACTACGTGATCATTGTGCTGAGATTCTTGCAAACGTGGTATTTGAATACTTATTACCAAACTTAATCTTGCTCCTCGAACAATATGCTAACACTAACGTAAGATGGTGCACAGCTTGCGACACAAGCAAACATTAATAAACAAATGGAAAGAGGTCAAATCAAGACTGCCAAAAGAGCGAGTTATTCAAAATCTAGCAACCATGTCACCTTTTTTAACAATATATCTCTAAATAAATAAAACAAATTTTCACTTTAAACTCACCAGAATTACATAATAACATTAATATCTTATGAAATACGGCAGATTTGAGCTCAGAAATTATCTAATTTCTTTCTTTCATTGAAAACAAAATTATCCGTTTGAAAATATCGCCTCGCAGAATAACACGTAGTAAGCAGCTGCAAACTTTTTAACCGGAACTAGAGCAGGCATACAGGTCGAGATTGTTATTGTTTACATTTCTAATGAAAACACCATCCATTGTGAAGCTCTAGTGCGACGTAAATGAACTACAACAACAACTCAACTATGAGTTGTGGGAGAATTTTTAACTGTGACTTTCAAATTAGCGTCTGCTCGCTAAGTTTCGAACTTATCTGTCTGTAAACTTACTGTAATCATACAAAATATTACTTAAACTTTTTAAATGTTTCATAATTTTAGCAACATTTTTTCCAAATGTTTTTTTTCTTCCTTCTTTTTAAATAGAATTAGTTTGATTTAGAATAATTAAAGAATTAAGAATAATTTAATAATTTTGGATACAAAGAGAATGAGTTTTATTTTTTATGATTCTCTTTATTAAACGTTTTGAGCTACTATAAATGCATATTTTAAAATTTTAAACTATGATAAAATTATTCTTTACATTCGTCTTAGATAACAATTTGCAATTTCTAGTCTTTTTACAATTTCAAAATAATTTATACATAAAAAAAAAAAAATAAATAAAATAAAAATAAAAACACACATACACACACACATCTACATCGGAAAACGTAACGCAGATCGGTTTAAACAAAAATAAATTTTGTGATAGTAGCGTTCTCTTAATAATATAACTGATATTAATTTAAGTTCGATCATTATTACTAAGGGCAGCTTTAAAAAGGTAAAGTAAAATAAAAATTGGGAGGGGGTGCAATTGAATTTATATGAAACACAATATTTATTACTTTTTTAAAAAAATTTAAATCTTGCGTAAATTGTTTGGCAAAAATTGTTTTTGTTAGTACATAGTAGCTTTCAATAATTATCGAACTGTTAAAAATTTCTAATCTGCCCAAGTAAAACTATTTTTAAAATATACAAAATTATTGATAATTCTTAAAATATTATATGCATTTCTGGTTTGACCTCCTGAAAAAAATGTCTAAGGGTTTCTTTGGGTTTTTATTAGGTAAAATTTCAGATACTGATAAAATGAAGTTAAGTAAGAATTTCTCTATCTAGTTTCAGTGAAAGGAGAAGTGGAAGAAAATTTATGGAAGTAAGTAATTGGTTATTTTTGAATTATATAATTAAATTAAGTAAAATTATATCATCAAATTATTCTACTACCATCCATATTCTCCCCTTGCTTATTCTAAAAACAGAGGGGAAAAAAACGCAAGATAATAAGAGAAAGTATAAAATCTAACATTATATAGCATCAAAACCAATGCAAAAATATCAGGGCGAATACTAGATAATATTAGTTTGCATTAGAATCTAGCGTTATAGAATGCAGAGAGAAAAGCGACCTTCTGTATTTTTCCAATATTCGAAAGTTATGTAATATAACGTTAAATTTTTCTGGTTTTCTAATGTTATCTAATATTATGTGTTATTTTGGAAGTGATTTCAGAAACTAAATGGAACAATAACATATCTAATGGAAATGTATCGATTGTCTTTAATGTTAAATAATAAAAGACATTTATCAGTAGTAAACTTAAACATGTTAGGACTTAATAAAAGCTAAAATATTAAATTGTTTTTACTAAAATGAAGATAACATTAAAAAGAGTTACAAAATAAAGGCTTAATCGCTTTAAATCAAATGTATAACTATAAAAACATGTGATATTGTAAATTACGCAAAATGTTTATTCCATAATTTCTAAAAAAATTTACCTTACAATTAAAAAGCCGAAAAAACAACAATGGGAACAAACAGCAAATTGTTAAGTAACCTGTAAAACTAGAATAGCTGCCACCCCAATATCGTTTTCCAACGATTCTTAAGTTTTAATTTTTTATACTGTTGATTTAATCAACATATTTTAATGCAATACTTCAAACGACAAAAATTGGCTTGTCTCAAATATTTCAAGTTAATTAACACTAAACATACAACACTTAATATATACCTATTTCTACCAGAGCCGGTCAAATAACCAGACTTTATTTTTCTTGATTGAATGTATGAAATATGGATGTTAGGAAGGAAATAAACTAAAAAAACTTTATTATAATTAAACAAAATTGTATATTGCCAATTTTTATGTATTACAAAAGCAAAGAATAAGAATTTTTAAGTTTCCATAGCACATTTTCCGCAAACATATTTCTTCTAATTATTATTATTTCTATAATTCTTATAATTATTCTTATAATTATAAGAATATATAAGAATTATAATTAATATTATTTCTTCAAAGAACTTGTGTTGTCTTGATTGTTTCGACATTTTTCTGGGTAAAAACTAACAGTTAGTAAGACATGAATTCAAGCTATCAAAATAAAATATAAGCTACTTACCGAAACATTAGTTTTTGTCACTGTTTCTAACACAAAAATGCCTATCTAAAATTTTAGGTACTTTCTTGAAATATGAAATCACAGTTATTCTGATTGAACTAACTACGCAAATCTTTGCAGAAATGTGCAACTAATCGAATGGAATGCGTTGAACACGCATTACATCGTAATTTCTGATCCGATAACCTTATAAAGCAATAAATTGTTCTCCCGGTCAAATTACCGGTTATGGGAGAAATAGGTATACGACAAGTATTATTCGAAACAAACAAAATACAAAAAAATAATAATAATAATAATAGAATATTAACTGTATATAATTGTTAGGAAAAGTCATGAAGTCAAATGTGCAAAAACGATAAGATGATAAGGGCATTTTCGATGTGTAAGTTCCCAAACGGTTATTTGACCGGTTATGATATGTTTAGTGTTAATAATAAAGAGACGAAATGTGGGGACTCTTTTTGGGACCAGAAGGATTCGGTGAAAGATTTCCATTTTCTTTACTCGCATTGATTCTATTTCACGCGACATTATATTGGAAATTTAGCAAAAATAATATTTACTTTCAGAAATGCAGTAAAAATTGATTATTCTATTATTCAAACTATCAAAATTTATTTATTTATTTCTGGAAATTGTCATGCACATGCATTATTGAAGCACTTTCTAAATTTTTAAACACACCGAAAATAGCATGTATTTCAAAATCTTTTCTGGAAAAACGAATAGGAAGAACGTAAAGAAAAACAAGGTTTCATATTTATGTCCACTGAATTTGATAGTTTAAAAATAAACAATTGAAAGTTGGTGCAGGTTACAATTATTTAAATAGTCAAAATTACACTTTCAATCGAAAATTCATTTTTTTAAATCCTTAATTATGTTAACTAATAATAAAGCTTAAGTATAATATAAAAATAGGTATAAAGCGTTAATCAATAATAAATTAATGAAATCATATATTTTTTCCACGTAGTAAAATTTATTTATGCAATTATCCCATTATAGCATAAGAATACTAGTTTTTATCAAAAATTTTATGTTTTACGTGTAATTCCGCTACCATTTTTTAAAAGAAAGATACTAGTATAATTATTTAAATTAAAATGAATAAATAATAATAACAAAAGTTACTGTTTTTTTTTTTTTTTTTTTTTTTTTCAAAAATTATACTTTAACTTTGTAAAATATGTGATTTAGTCAGAAAACAAATTATCGCAAGAAAAATCAAGCCGACATAGAATCTGTATATATCATTACGTATATTTTTCATATATTCAATATTTTTATGAATTTCGTAAAAGCACATTATTTTCTGTATAAATTAAAATTAAGAAATAGTTCAATTACGAGCGCTTTGAAATTTCATTTCATTTTTATGCTGTAATTAATGTGTGAGCATAAATTATATGAAAATGTTAGATTTTATTTATTTATTTGACTTATTTAAAAGAATACGTTTGTAAGAAATGAAAGCTCCTAAAAATTTTGTAACAAAAACTTAGTACGCACGCAGCGCAATTCCTATCAAGCACATTTTGTGTACAAGATTAATAATTTCAATAAAAATTAAGACTTTAGTTTCAAATTCAAGAAAAACAAATACTTAAAATGCAGAATATATTTAGAGAGACTAAATTATATAATGAATCGGATAGTATTATTTCTTTTAAAATTAGCTTCCATAAATTTTTTGTTCATGGATTTTTACTGACTAACAGCTTTGATTAAATTTCGAACCATAGTTCGGCTTTATAGAATCTTATTAGACAATCAACAATTCACGTAAGTGAATATTGAGGTTCAAAGTTAATTTCATTTTATTACATTAAACATGCAATTATAGGGTATCCCAACAACAAGGAATGGATTGAAACACATAAATGTCATGCAACATTAAATCTGCAGGGCTTTTATTAACATTGCATTCGATTAAAAATGTGTCATACTTGAACAGGACTGCCATCAGATTCATTAATCCAATCATGTCCTTTAAGGGCAGGAAGCATTCTTTAAAACAGGACAAATACTTGGGCAAATCTGTAATCCACCCATTGAATGGGATTTCACGGCTTTGGCAACTGCAGAAAAAGAATTCGAATACAGCCTTTCGAAGAATTCGAATACAGGCTTCGAATACAGCCTTTTTTTTAAAAAAATTCTTTTGCCTAAAATTATATTAATGCACAAATATTTATTTTTTTTAAATAGTTGACATAAAAAATAACCCATAGAAAAGCCATGAATCATAATTAGAAATTAATCTCATTTTTTGAGAATTCAGTTTTAACCACAGCAAAAAAAATTGATTAGATCTATTTAATTTTTATAACTTTCTTAATTTATTATAAATAAATTAATTGAAATGCACAAAGTATGTTTTCATTTAAATCAAACTACAATTCTGATTCGATTTCTCAATTAGATTCTTAAAATAAATGCTTTCGAAAGTCAAAATCTTTCAGATTTAACTTACAGTCGAACCTGTTTATCTCGAATCTCACGGGAAAGGCGAAAAATTCGAGATAAAGAGGTTTCGAGATATACAGGTACTATAAAAAAAAATTAAATTAAATTAAGAAATTCTATTAAAAGGGCTTTAATTGTTTTTAGTAGAAAAATATAGACATTTCTTTAAATTAATTATACCACATGCGTCTATTTACATAACAGTTTTTTAACATACATGTAGCACTGAAAGTAATTTTTCCAAGAGTTTTGACTGTTAACCTTATTTGTTTCGATTATTCTTTTGAGGTTAGAAAGATCAAAAATTCCTCATAGCAAACATAAAATTTTCCTGGGATTCAAGAGCAGTTTATAAAAATTCTACAGCTTTTTCTACTTCTTTCGCATTCACTTTTCATTCATCAATAGGATCTTCAGCTTCTTCCTCTTCATCTGATATTCCTTTGACATTATCTATGATTTCCACATCTGTCAATATTCCGCATGTTGCCAGGTAGTTGTCCACTTTTAAAAATCTTCAAAATTAATGTCAACATTAAATTCAGATTTTATTGCATTCGATTCTGGCAAATCGGGCACTGCATTTTCAGCGTTAACAGTTTCTTCTTCTTTACTGATGCCTTCAACCTCTTATTCACCATCTTCACAGCTATTCTTAAAACCAGCTTTTTAAAACCGTTTTGGATAGTTTTTAGAGACACATTTCTCCAAGCAAAGTAGTAACTCCAATAGCATCTAACTTTTTTCATGGATGGCATCTACAAGTTTGCGTACCAACTGCTTTCGATAGTTCCCTTAATTATCCTTTGATCCATTGGTTGCAATTTTGAGGTCAAAATGAATTTCCAATCTTATCTATGTTGAAAAGCTAACCTCTAATGGTCACTACTCATTAACCCCTCACTTACTGCCAGAATCATTGTATTCTTTTCTAGTTAAGAAAGTGCATGGATAGTGATTGAAATTCCAAGACACACCCCCAACCTGTTCATCCTTACTTCCCGTGGATTCATGAAATTCATCTCTGTCTACGAGTTCTACTGATAAAGAAAGTTTTGACATTTGTGCTCTATTATTAGAAATTCGAGAAACTGAGGTTTTGAAAGAAAAATTTCGACATAAACATGGAAAATACATTGATTTTAGACAGTAAATGAAGGGAATTTTAAAAATTTCGAGATATAGAGGTTTTCGAGATAAAGAGGTTCCAGATAAACAGGTTAATAAGTTTTATTAACTGCACATAAGCTACAAGTAATAAAAATACAAATAAAACATAGAAAAAAAGAAAAATAAAAAGCATTTTTTAAAAAAGAAGAAAAACTACCAAAAATAATAAAATAATTTTAAAAATTCTTTCAAAATTTAAAAAAAAAAAAAAAATTAAAAAACCAGTAAACAAAATAACAAAATGATATAATCTTGTCGTCAGCTCACGCGATTATATCCACTAATTAGAGTGCTTTCTAATATTGTATCAATATAGCCAAAGCAAAATATATTAATACAATTGTGTAAGGAGCACAAGAAAGAAAAAAAAAATTAAAATAAAACATATCAAGCAAAAAACACAAAAATTTAAGAACATACAAAATAAAACACAAAAAGTAACATATAAGAATAGTAGCGAGATCACACATTCATTTACTTACTGACATCTTGATTAATAATACTGATAATGATACTAACATCAAAAATGACTTAAAAATATTTTCGTAAGTAGTTTGTCAAATTAAAAATTATGAAATTAAAGAGTAAATACGACGGCATATTTTATGGCGCGTTCTTACTGAAGTACAGAACCGCATTCAAACTGTCTGTTACAAGTTACTGAAATTAGTTATAGTTATTTTTGGTAGTTTTTCTTCTCCTTTAAAAAATGTTTTTTCTTCTTATTTCTGTTCTTTGTGTTTATATATATATAGTTCAAAATGTAGAGAAAACATGGAAAAATTACAGAACAATGAAAAAAGGGAAAAAGAAAAATAATAAAAATCCGGAAAATAAAGGATATAATCTTTTCATCAGCTCACACGATTATATCCCCAAAAAGGAGTGCTTTCTAATATTGTATCAATATAGCCAAAGCAAAATATATCAATACAATAGTGTGAGGAGCACTCAAAAAAATTTTACAAAAAATTTACATCAAATAAAATAGAACACATTAAGTAAAAATATCACGTAAACAGAAAATAATATCACAGAAAATAAAATATAAAGAAAAAACAGAATAAAACGAAAAAAGAAATCTATAAAGCAAGTAGCGAATTCAAATGAACTTACATGAACGGGAAATTTTTCAAGAATGATTTAAAATATCTTCGTAACAAGATTGCCAGATTACAAAATATTAAAACACAAGCGCAAATTGAGGTAAAAGCGTAAATAGAGGGGTTTTGTTTTATATAAAACTATTTAAAACTGTTTTATATAAAACTATATTATTTTTTTTTTTTCTTTTTCGGAATTATATTTTTTTTCCGGATTTTTTTTAAATTATTATTTTTTCTTTTTCCCTTTGTTCATAGTTCTGTAATTTTTCCATGTTTTCTTTACATTCTGAACTTATTTCATGAGTTTTTTTTACTTGCAGCTTATTGCGCAGCAAATTAAACTTATTGTTTTTCTTAATTTTCTTCATTTTTTTTTCTTTTTGTATTTATCTATTATGATTACGAATTTTCTAAAACTAATATGTGTTAAACATATATGTTTGAGCTATTGATTTGTTATGGTAAATTAAGACTTGACTTTTAAAATTAAGTTAAAACATCAATGTTACTATCACTATTCTCAATGACCGTACAACTTCGCACCTATGCTCACCTGAATCAGAGGGGCGGGGGGGGGAATATGCAAATTTGAATACGAATTTTGATCCCCGAAACTTTTTAGGTGCACAGGAAATAGTCATCTTCCCATTACTTTGCCTTTTTTTTATTATTTATTCACATCCTAATAACAATGCGATGGGAATTTTAAAAAGGGTTTACATACAAAAGTTTTTGCTTGAGTCTTACGTTGGAAACCCAAAACAGCTTTGAAAATTAATAAAAAATGCAGATTATTGTTATTATGAAATATTGATTTTTGTATTGACAGATTCTCGAAACTGTTTAAAATCTACTGTTTGATTGTAACGAAATATCAATATTAGAAAGCAAGAAGAAAAAATTTCTGGCATGTTATTTCAAAATATACATAAGACACAAGGGCTGTTCCGAGCTATAAAAATTGGTGGTCCCCAACGGCTAAATAAACTGTTTTTATTTCCTTACGCCGCCGTTGTGATAAAAAGTACCCTATTTTAAGTTTTATATTTAACGTCGATACTTTTTGCCAGTGACTTATTTACAGTTTAATTTTTTTTATACAAAGTATTTTAGTTGTTAAGAATGCATCTTTTAGTCATTAATATTTCACATTTAGATTTTTGTCAACAATTTTTGAAGAATATTTACAGAATTAATTAGTTTTATTTTTGATTCAAGTTTTTTTTTAAATATAGATAATTAATTTTAAAAGAATGTTGATGGCTTCAGAGCCTGCAAGCTCTCGTCAAACACTGCAAGCAGGTATTGAAGTTCTTATGATAATTGTTTCGTGATTTTATTCATATTTCCCTTAATCTTATTCAATACTCTCACATTTAAACTTAATTTTTTTTTTTATCTTTATTTTATTTATTTATGTTTATAACCGTCGTTAAACAGCCAACCCATTTTTTGGGTTTAAGACTACTAATGTTCAACTCCGTAGTTTTGTAATTTTGAACCTAATCCAGAAGACAAGGAAACTCCTGGATATAGTATAGGGAGAAATTTGCCTTCTAACCCGCATTTGTGATATAAGGAGAGGAATCTCCGACACGCTCCACAGTTCACCTAACGGCAAGGGGACTCTAACCCCTTGCCGTTAGGTGAACCACTCGTTTACCACTGAGGAAACTTTATGTCAGCACTGAGGTCGGCGCGTGCCGGGTGCGGATTTTGTATCGACCAGCCATCGCTGGGATTCAAACCCGGTTCACCTCATTTGAAGGCGAACGCTCTATCCACAAAGCCGACACGGCTCATACTTTATTTAAATATATTAGGCTACGCACCCCTGCTCACTATAGCTCGCCAACCCCAGGAACTACTTGCGCAGTATTTTTTTTTAGAACACATCACTCGCTCATTCCAACTAACTGAATCTACTCTAAAACAGATCAATGATATAAAACTAGGATTTTATTGGTGATTGGTGAAGAAATATTTAAAAGGGGCAATGAATATTTAAATGTAGTTAACTTAGGAGGAAATTGCTTACCCACGAGTAGTGTAAAATTTCATTTATATTTTTTTCCTAATAACCGATTGCTAATCCTTTTTTTTTTTATTATTATAAAATACGATACGTCTTTATTATTATAAAATACGATACGATTCGTCTAAAAATTTACTCGTAATTTAGTACAGAAATTTGAAAAACATTTTATTCAACGAATGTCGAGTTTCATAAGAGCATGTTTCTGATAAAATGTGATTATACATCAGATTGTGATTTCATTTAATGTTATTATATTTTATTTTTTAGTTCGTTTTTTCAATAATTTATACAATTTCAATAATATACATATGTATGCATATATTGGGAATAATGTATTTATCAATTTCTTCAATATATATTTTATAATTATTAATACGAATACGTAGTCAACATTTTTAAGCAACTTAAAATTTCTTAACATCTTACATATCGTCTTAATCTTAAAATGAATTTTTTAATTAACTGTTCGCGCTTGTTTCGCAGAACTATTTTACCAACTATTTAATTAAATTTTAACATTTTTCAAAATCTTATTCTTTACGCTACCTACGTATATTATTTTTTCATAAATATATCAATAAATTTTTTAGTACTTAAATTTAGGCTTTCCTTTAAAGCAAAATTCCTTTTTAAATTATTGTCAAGTTTTTATTAAAAGAAAATTATTGCTTGCTAGCTGAGAATTAAATCTTGCTAAGAAATTAAAAACATTCTGCTGTTTAAAACTATTCGATGCAAAACAGCTGACTACTTACTAAGCATACTATTTTTTTATTGTTCCTTGTGTCTTCAACATAGATTATAAAAAACAGTGTTACAGTGTTGATAGTTTTAAGTTTTTGTGCCACCATTTCAGTATCTTAAGATACTGAAATGGTGGCAAAGAAGGTGATCAGGACTCAGGTTGTGAGCAGTTATAATTTTTTTCAAGTTTGGTAAGAAATATAACGGTGATTTTCAAAATTTAATTTAATTTTAAGAACAATTATTTTTTGGCCCTCTCTTGTTTCTTTTTTTCTGATTAACTTTTCTTCTTATCAGCATTTTTATTATGACTAAGTATTTTTTAACGAACGTTATTCTTTTATCTTATTTTTTTTTTCTTTCTAAAACTGCGGCATTTTGAAAAAGTTAAATTGAAATTTTTAACGTCAAATGTTTCGTTAAAAAATAAGAATGATTTTTGTTTTGGTTTATACCTAGCTTTTTGCTTTTTTAAGAAAACGTTTGTTTTTATTGACTTTTTATTATGATGCACCAATTAAGTCTATTTTCATAATCTTTTCTTTAAAATACGATAATGGAAAAACTGAGATGTTCACCTTTAAAAATTTCTTTCAAAACTTAAAATTAATTTTTTTTTTTTTCTGTTTCGCTTTTGTACATATTTTTTTTAATATTTTTTCTGAGCGTTTTTATGCTAGAGCATCATTTTTAAAAAGAGTTTCTGATAGACTATGCCTCTTTTTTTAACATGTCTTCATACTAATAATATAGCTAAGTTTTGATTATTTTTCAATAATGACTTAACTTATTTAAGAACCTCGTAGTAGAATCACGGTGACATTGTCGCAGAACGTTGCAGAAAGGCAAAATAATTTTTACTTTTTTGAAGTAAAAAAAAACAATTTTTTCTGAAGAATTATATTTTAAAGCGCATCGGAAGGGAAAGAAATACTCACGATTTCTCCTTTTGAGAATAATAAAAAAAATGCGGCAATGACTGGCTTCCTTCAGCTAGAATTTCAAATAAATAAAATAAAATTAAAAATCGCAGAAATGTAAAATATATTTCAATCTAGAGGTGTTCTTTCTTTCGTTTTATTTAAAGAACAAACTTTACATTATAATAAACTATTACTGTAAGTGGGGATTTTGTTAGAAATTCAGATTTGTAACAAAGGAATCAATTAATCATTGCGGTACATTTCGCTTTTATATGTCTTTTTTTTTAAGTTGATGGAAATGAAATTGATTCAATATTTTTAATATGACATTGCGCACACGAAGTTCGAATCACACATTCAAGGAATTTGACACGCTCAGCTAGCGCTGATATCTTAGTTATTGCGCTGATATCATTGCTACGAGTTTTCAACTTCAAAGAAAAAAAAAAATCCGATATTTTCTTTATACAATTTTATTACTCGCGAAATTCAAATCGCGCATTAGATTCGTTTACTTTGAATGCGACGATTTCATAGTTTTTTTCTTTTTTTCTTTTTCGACTTTTCGGCAGTTTTTGTCAGTGCTACTGGTTTTTACGTGGGTTTTAAAATTCCGGAATTAGTCAGTATCGAGACGTAAATTTCGAATCGCGCATTTAAATAATCACTTTTGGGTGCGCTCAATAGTTGTGGTATTTTGATTGTATTTTTGGCAATTATTGATATTGATTTTTATGCGGTTTTTAAATATTCCGATATATTTCAGACTATGTGAGAAATACGAATCATGCGTTTGAGTTCTATCGTTTTTCCCTTATCAGTTTTCTTTTTGGTTGTTATTGCTTCCACATAGTTTTAAAAATCTAATATTTTTAATACAATTTTATTTATTATAACAGCCGAATCTTGAAACAACGAATTTTTGTAACCCCTTTAAGAGTTCGATTCGCGTGATTTCGCCGTTGATCTTTTTTTCTATAGTTACTGTCAAAGTTTAACGATTTTTAATTATTTTTGTGATGTAATGATAATTTACAAAATTCGAAAAAGGAAATAATTAGTGCGTTTTTCCGACTACAAAATGCGAAAATACTAGAATAAAAAACATATTAATTACAATTAAAAATAAATTATATACAATTTTATTCTATACGATGTAGAATTCGTTTTCTTTTGCAAAAATGCTTCCATTTCTTTAAATTAGTAATTAATATTAAAAGAATCTTGCTGAAAGATATTCGTTCTGGGGAAGTCTGTAGCAAAAAATGACCCAAAAACATTTTGCCACAGGGTTAAAATATAAATAGTCACATTTATTAATGAATTTTTAAAAAAATAAATAAATAAGTAAATGTTGCTATTCCGCCGAATATTCTGTATTTTAGTTTATTTTATAACCGTCGTTGAACAGCCGACCCAATTTCATGGGTTTACGACTACTAATGTCCAACTCCGTAGCCTTGTAATTTTGAACCAATCCAGAAGACAAGGAAACACCTGGGTCAGTACCCCCAGAGGTATTGATTTGTTATGGGAACATGGAGGACTTTGAGACTCGACAGATTTAACGTGCATCAGTCACCATTTACTACACGGGGAGTCTTCTGTCGGCGAGGATCGAACCCACGACCTCTTGGATATGGGCCCAGCGCCCTACCGACCAGGCTATCCCGGCCTGAATATTCTGTATTCGGAAAAATCACTATTCGTTACATCAATAATATACATCGCACATAATTCTTTTAACAATACATAGGGGAGAGTCGGGTAGGCCCGCTCACTTAAGGACTATTGCTTATATTTCTGTATAATAATCAAGATTTTTGTATGTTTCTACTGTTTTATCATTTAATTAAATAATACAAAAAGAATAAACCAAAAAAAGAATAGTTTAACTTAAAAAAAATAGAAATTTAAAAAAACATGTTTTTCAGCTCTTTTCAAAATGTGTCGGGTAGCCCCGCCCAGTTACAAAAATTATGTTTTTTGATTGTTTTTTTCGGGTGTAAATGAAAATGACCAATGTATTGACAATAGATAAACCTTATGTATCATTTTTATCACAAAATTATTTTTTTATTACATATTTAGATACTTTTAGTGAATTCTATCAGTTATTAACAACAAATGTTATATTTTTTATTATTATTAATGTATATTAATATATATTTTAATATTAATATATATTTATATTAAATATTTAAAGAAAATAATTTAATTTAAGTAAATCTTTGGAACCGTACATTTATCGACGAAATAAAAGTGGGCTGTGATACCTAACATTCATGTGAGCGGGGCTACCCGAAATCCAATTTTTTTTGTAAATTTGTAATTACTCGAACAATTTTTCACAAATAAACTTCGTTCTTTGTGCAAACTAAACTTAAGACTACATACTTTAATGTTGTATGTATATTTTTTTTAATATTAAAATGAAGTTTAATCGAAACATTCAACCAATTTTTCTTAATATCATGACAACTATATAAAACATATTTTCAAAACTATTGTTTACCATGTTACCAGCTGCATAAATACTTGAAACTTTGAAAATAATCTTTTTTAATATAACAATTATTGTCCGATGGCCCATTGACTTGAAAAAATATTCTATACATATGAAATTGACATTGGATGGGGGTACCCGCTGGGCGGGGCTACCCGACTTTCCCCTAATTGTCGATCGTCGTTTATTTTCTTAGTGGAGACGTTTCATTCTATAATAACTCATACTATAATAATTATAACTCATATTTTTTATTTCATGGAAATTATTTTGCCGATTTTGCCACCAAAAATTACATTGTTTAAAAAATTTACAAAAAAAATTTTATACCTTACAATTCAAATGTTTTTCGATTATTACAATTATGTTAGAAGATGTTAATGATTTGAATCAAACGATTAAAAGGGGCGATTTGTATTACTTAATTTGTTTTAAAAATCATCGATTCAAATCAGAGTAAAAAAAAAAAAAAAAAAAAATTAAAGAAAAAAAAAAAAAAAACAATGAGTACTGAGAGCAAAAATATTTTTTTTAAATAATTAAACAAGTTAATCTAAGCATTATTAAATAAACTAATTAATAACTTTCATAAAAATAAAAAATTCCGAAAGAGGAAGAAAAACAATTTTATAGAGACAATGGAGGGAACAAATGGTAAGTGCCTTTCTAATATATTGAGTTTGTATTTGCTGCCATAGAGATTTTTTTCTTTTCTTGGCAATAAAATGTAACATTTTAGAACGTAAAATTTATATTACTAAATAATATCTTATAATGTGTGTAATTATTTTTTTTACCCTTTCATTAAATTTCTGCAGCAAAAGAATAGAAGACAATAATTTTTTTACAGAGAATAAATTTTTCTATTTCAATTATAAGTAATTTATAAATTACACAATTATATACATTTAAATTTAAATACGAATTATGTTTCTTCAAATAATTTTGAGGTTGATTCCAGTGTTAGACAGGGTTGTATACTTTCTCTAAAAATCTTTCTAATTGCTATTGACTGGACTGGAGAAAAGCACCTGTGTCTTTTTCTTTGTTAAAGGTAAAATTTTCCTAAGACCAGATCCAAACAATAATTTTTCAACTTTGCACTTATTTGCAGTTATTTAGATATCCGTGCACTTCTAATGTTTATAGTGTGATTTGTTAATCTAATTGATAATGATATTGTAACAGTTCTTTATGTAATTACATAATTAGGTTTTACTTTTACGTAAATTATTGAAAGAAATTTTATTTGTTTTTATTTCTGAAAAATTAAAAATTTATTTATCTTTCCTTCCTATCTTGTTGCTTTTAAGTCTTCATTCATTTAAAAATGTTGCATTAACACTAGAAGGACGGAAAATTAGTATATACCTATATTGCCCAAAAGCAGTCAAAATGACTGGATTGTGAATGCGTAAACAAATTTGTTTAAAATTAATTTTTAACATTTTTTATATTATTTACAGTTATATAACAAGTTATTAGTAAATATTAACAATAAAAAAAAATACATGTTGTACAAAAAATCACAAAAATCTAAGAAATTGTGTCATTATATACATCATTGTTTTTCTAATTGAAATTAAAAGCAGTCAAAATGACTTCCTTAGGCAATCTAGTGTTAAATAGCTTAGTAATTAATACTATAATTTAAACTAATTGCAATAACAAACTGTTTAAAAATTGTTTGAATATTTAGTTTTCTTTGAAAGCCTCTTTCATTTCTTTCTCGTACTTTGTCAAATATTATTTCTTCAGAGGTGATTTTTCCGCGATTTTTTTCACTGTGGAAAAAACTTTCCATCTCTAATGCAAACTATAAGGAGAAGAAAGAAGTCTCAATTAAAAAATTAGTACATAGACTTAGATTAGTAAACATAATATTGCTTTTGATTATCTTCGACGTTGGGTATCGCAATTACCACGGCCACAGATAATCCGCGTTAACTTAATCAGCATTTGTTTAATAGTGTTTAAACACCTCTCCTTTATTAATAGTCAACGTTTTTAACAACATTTTTGCAAGTGCTAAAAATTGATTAATCACAAATATATAAAAGAAAAAAATATATTAAGCATTTCTGGTCAAATAATCATGGTCTTGGTACAGAATCTCGTGAAAATAAAATTTAGAACCAGTCAACAAAATATCAGAGGATATCATAATTTCATCCGGACAAAATATCGCCAGACAGAATGCTACGAGAGAAAATTTTACCCGAACAAGATATCGAGAGAGAGAAACTCATTTGGACCGAATGCTGTGAAATAGTCGAAAGCGGACCGTGAGACAGACTCTAAGGCAAATGAAAATCGCGGGACAAAATCTCCCCAGGGGAAAAATATTGCTCGATATAAACATTAATATATATATATATATATGTGTATATATATATATATATATATATATATATATATATATAATTTTTATATATAAGAAGAGAGTGGAATGATAACACATAGCCAATCACAGAAGACTTCTGGTTAGTAACGCACAAAGCAGCCAATCAAAATTGAGAACTCATGTGTGTGAAAAGGTAGTAATTTTTAATAATGCTGTCTGCAGAAATGTTGCAACTAAACTTACCAGCTAAATCTTGTTGCAATTTTTATTTTGTATTGAATGTGTGAAATATATTGAACAGAATTTACTTTAAAATACTTATATCTCTTAAAAAAAATGGATCGCCGTTAATATCTTAGGCGATATCAACAGCGGCATACGGCACGAGGAATTAATCGTAGTGCTATCAATATACGACAGCGAAATGCGCGGCGAAGAAACGTTTAAGAATCAAGAAGTTTAAATGAAAACGAATAATATGGAAAAGAAATTTATATAAAATGTTGTATATAAGGAGGTTTTGTAAATAGTTTTTAATTTTATCATTGTTTTACCTTACTTTTAATTGTTTTTTACTTACTTTCAAAAAATCGTTCAGCCAGAAATATTAATTAACAGTTCATATTTCTTTGAGATATTTCATAAATATTGCATAAAAGTGCAAATCATTGGTACACAAAATGATGTGAAAAGAAAAATCAATGAAAGATGTACATAGCTAGGTTTTGTGAATATTCAGAGATCAAATAATTTTTAATTTTGTTTTCACCTTATTTTTTTATAACTATTCAGACAAAAATGTTTATTGATCATTGATAACATAATTATTTCACTTCATATTTGTTTTGTTTTTTATTAGTATTCAATATGCCCAAAAAAATTAAATTGCTTAATTTCATTTGTCGAATTTCAGTTACATATGTTTTTATTATGTAATTTGCTTTTTGTCTGATTGAAACTAAAATATTTTGTCGGTTGACAGTATTGAAGTTAATTGGGCAATTAATTGCAATGGTTTTTGCTTTTGAAATATTACTCAGTATCACTTATTAATAATACAGGTTTTTATTTGTTTGTCATATTTTAAAGTTTTTTTTCATGAGGTTTTAATTGTTTTCAGTATAAAATTTAAATTACTGGGGGAGGGGGAGATGAAGCACCATATAGGAAGCGTCCGGCATCCTATAAGATCAACAATGATTTGAGTTAGGGGTAAATATATACTTGAGGGTGCCCCTTGGCGAAATTGGCGACTTATGTTTGGCGCCGTTTCTGTTTGAGCGGAACACCGTGGTAACAGGAATGGCTGAAAAATATAATGATATTTCAATAAAACATTGGAAAATTTCAACAAAACATCGGCCAAAACTTTATAAAATTGCAATGGACCCGATATGAGCAAAATTAATAAACCCAATAAAATGCATTTTGAATCAAAACAAAAATTAATGGGGTAAGCACAAAAAGAAAAGGAAAAAAACAACTCACTTCTTCGTTAAGCTTGAATATCCTCAGATTTAGGTGCACCGAAATCTCTAATAGCAGTTAGATACTGTCTAAATTTATCATGAATAGAATCTGTGTACCTAAATCACCACATAAATTCAGCGAAATACCAATCGAAAATGGCGTCTGTGGTACCAGACTGGCGATGACATTTTTTTTTCAAGTCCCTTTTATGACTGCCCACATACCTTCGATCTGATTGACCAGAGGCAAAAGTAACCTTACCAGCCGTTATCCAACGTAGAACTAACAGACCTCTGAAATTACATATACCATTGAACATTTAAAAATAACGCTAAAATCTAAACCAATCAGAATCACGATTGGCTTTCAACATCGCCCAGCTTGGCGATCAACCGCAACCACAACTTGGCGAGAATCAAGGGGCACCCTCAAATATAGTGTACCCGAGTTAGGCTCTGCCACGCGTGTTTCGGATACGGAGAATAATCTCCGGCTAATACCCTATAGTAATGCGTTAAATAATATTGCTTCTTCGCTTTATATAAGTTTATAATGCTGGTATTAAGGACCTCTGACATTTTACAATCCTATCATATTCTCTCTATGTGATGTTGCTGCAGAAAAATTGCCAGCTAATCTCCAGGAAAACAACTTTAATTTTGTTCGCAAAGCAAACAAAAATGTAATTGCGTAGCAATTATCGGGGGTTGGCGAGCGGTAGCGAGCAGGGGGCAGAGCCCTCTAATATATATATATATATATATATATATATATATATATATATATATATATCAGAATTTAAAAATAATTACTATCGTAACATTTTGCACACTCAATATCTTCTTAACCAAGCCACATAGATAATCCCCTTTAGATAATCCATAGATAAAATTTGCCATAGAGAAACCTATGGCAATCTATGGTTACCATAGAAATTTGTATGGCGTGATACCATAAGCCTATGGTAACCATAGAAATCTGTATGGTATTTATATGGCAACCATAGAAATTTGTATAGCAGTATACCACAGGCCTATGGTAACCATAGAGATCTGTATGGCACTTATATGGCATTACACCTTTGACCTATGGGAACCATAGAAATTTGTATGGCAGTATAACATAGGCCTATGGTTACCAAAGAGATCTGTATGGCTTTTATATGGCAAGACACCATAGGCTTATGGGAGCCATAGAAATTTGTATTGCAGGATACCATAGGCCTATGGTAACCATAAAGATTTGCATGGCATTTATATGGCAAGATATCATAAACCTATGGTAACCATAGATATCTGTATAGAATTCATATGACAAGACAATCCCTTATGGAAATGTACCATACACATATGGCAAATGTATTGGAACACACCTTACTTTTATGGTGATCTTATGGTAAAATACCAAACAATTATGGGAAAGCAACATATACGCATGGCAAATTTATGGTAACACACCATATATACTTATTTATATGGTAAATGTACTATACATGTATGGTAATCCCATTGTAATGTATCATAAATTAGCATATTTTGCCTGGTTTTTAATAGATACGGTAAACATTTACAATTTTTTCTTTCTGATAAATCAATTTATAAACCATAAGAAAAAGCTCAACTTTAAATAAATAAATTCAAGTGTAAGAAACAAATTATATCTCCTGGTTAATATATTGTTTTTGTAGCCTAGGTTTGGTTTTATTTCAAATAATAAAATTATACAGAATGCATATTGTACTTTTTTCCTTTTTCAAATTGAACGCCGTAACCTTCTATGTTTTGTTCTTTTACACATTTCAATATCTTTAATGATATATCGTTTATATTTTTTCGCAGGTTTTGAAACTTATTTTTACCAACTGATCAGAGAGAAAAGAAAAATAAAGGATGATTTAAAATACACATCAGCTAAATATACAAGAGGGAAAGTTAGAGTGTGTTCACATTTCTGCTTATGCTAACACTTAAATATTGCGGTAATGAAATTTGAAAATATAGCTGTTTTTATAGAAATAAAAGTACTCCTTCACTTTCTGTCTCAACTCTTCTTGTTGTGTTTTGGTATCGGTTTTGTAGCATATCACGTATTCGATACATATTTTAAAAATGTCTATAAGCGTTGAGCCTGGTCTTTCTAATTTTTTCGAAGAAGGAAAATATGGAGTTGGCAAGCTAGTATGGCTTGAAAACTATCAAGAACTTAATATGAATTCATTGAAAAATGCAATGAAAGAGAAGTCGCATTTTATTGTAAATTGGCCAGAGAAGAAAAACTTGTCTCTGTCATCACCAGGGATTTTACTAGAAATAGGAAGTAACTTATTTATATTACAATGCTTAGCTAAAAATACATAGAATTAAATAAGCATACTAATGTATATATTGTATTTTTGTATATATTGTATTTTTGTATTTATAGGCTGGGTAGACACGTGCGACAGACAGAAAATGCTTTTGAAAAATGGCTCGACCTCAACCCTTCCAAAGAAGATCGTCGATATATTTGTAAACAAAATAGGGTCGAGCCTGGAAAGCGAATCAACAAATTTAAGTAAGTAAAAAAAAATATTCTCTTTGGAAAAAACAATTGTCAATAACATAATACTTAAATATTTGTTAGTATCTCAATATTGAAATATTTTAAAATTTGTAGAAAACAACTGCTGTATTGTCATACAATTAATGAAAATACAGTCGCTATAGTGAACCTTCAAGGGACCGAAATTTCGGTTCACTATATCCGTTACGATGGCAATTTAACTAATGGTACCCTAACTCCTCCCTTTTATTACACATTATTCAAATAAATGACTGAAAAATATTATATAGTAGCAAAAAATGTGTTATTTTTCATTACTCTTCGTCTTGCGTACAAAAAACAAATTAGTAATCTATAGCTGATGAACAATCCTCAGCATCAGATATGGAAACACTTCTCGACTCTCAGATAATTTTTCCTGGATTTCTGCTATTCCGCTTTTTAAACCTGTCTAATCTGCCATTCAAGCACATAAAAGTAGTCTCATAAAATCGCTTTTCAAATTCATCGACATTTGTCCAGATACTGGAAGATTGCGGCTTCCTTTCCTCGATTGGTGAACCACTTCAGTAATGCTTCTTCAACATCCTTGTGATCTGCTTTTCTCAATTTGTTTCTGACATCTAAATTTTTTTCATCAGCAGAAATTATTTATTGCCTAGTTTTCCATATGTTACAAACTGCCGATTTGGATAGTTTATATTCCCTACAAATATCAGCTTGATTGCATCCATTTTCAATTTTTCTGATTATGCCCATTTTATCACCAATGGAGAACGTTTTACGTTTACTACTCACCATAGTTAAATTTGAGACATTTGTTTGCAGGATTTTTTTAACTGAACTGAGAGAAAAAAGGAGTTGAAATGAGGGCCTTATCAACACATATTAGACTGCAACCCTTTGATGGAATAGTGAATAATTACTCATTCCCTCTGACAGAAAATGCATATTGATCCCACTGACACCTTACAGGTGCATCATCTGTTTTGGTTTGTTTAGGGATGGGAAAGTGAGATAAAAGAAGCAAACAAGAAAAAATGCTTATCGTTACATTCCCCTCTATAGATGATTTTAAAAATCGGTATATGTTTTTATTTTGAAGTAGAAATTTGAAAATCATTAAAAGAAAAATTTTACAAAAAATCAGTCGAAGACAGAAAAAAGTTCATTATATCAACTTCCTCACTTTTTTGGTTCACTATATCCACAAAAAATAACATTATCCGTTTATAGCAAGGCACGGGACCGAACATTTCGTTCACTATATCCGGGAGTTCACTATAGCGAGGTTTAACTGTATTAATTTTTCCCTTTGCTGTTATTATGTTTATTAGTTATTGTTCTTGTGGATATTTCCGTATCGTGACCTGTCGCGCCAACTACAATCGCCAAGGTGCCAAATAGATTTTAAACAAACTTAGATCTTAAGTAAAAAAAATTTTACTGGGAAGGCAAAAAAACCAGAGAGCTTCAGTGATATTTTTATTTAAAATTATATTATCAACCTGTTTTTTTTGTTTTTTTTGTTTTAATAGAATGCAATTTTTTGGGTTTGACAAAGCTATTTCGATTTTCTTTAAAAAATGAGTGAATTATTATTATTTTTTTAATGTTTATTACTATTTGGTTTATTACCCATTTATCTCAGGAAGGAATTTCTGAGATTGAAAAACCTACCTGATGTAATTTTTTTAATCCTATGCATATTGCCCTCGAAGACCATTTAAAAATGTTTTCGGAAGCATTTTCGCCAAGGAAATTAATTAGCCACAATTAAAGTAACTTATATAACTTGGGGGGAAAATATGCAGTTTTAACTCTGCAATTTTAAATATCTTGACTTTAAAGTGAACAAATAACTGCATTATTTTGTTATTAAACTTTTTAAAAAATCGACTATTATTTACGCTACTGACGTTAACAAAACCAGAAAAAAAAATTTATGTTAAGAATCGCCAATAAGTAATTTCTATTTTATTTATTTATTTATTTTTTTTTTTTAATTTTTAGGAGACCATATAATGTAGTGTTGAAGCAAATTGTTTAATATTAAAAAAATTAGATTACAAACGATTATTATTCTTACAAAACTGACTTTCTTTTTAATTAAATTTTACCCCATTTTCGAAATTTACATAGAAAGCATCTGCTAATGACAGACTTAACTTTCCTAACAGTCATGAATAATTGTTGCAAGCTCACAACAATATTGAAATTAACATGTTCACAAGAAATGTTATTTCATGTGGTGACAAATTCTTTAAAAAAACAGCTTTAATTGAAATTATTATCTGAATTCAGCTCTTGTGTCTTTTATTTTTCAGAGAATTTAATACTTTAAAGGAAATTTCTCCGTATTCATTTGGGAGAAATTGTTATTATTTTGGAATTATAAAACAAAATATAATAGTGTGAACAAAAGTTTCATTTAATATATGCACTGTGATAAAAATAATTGTAAA
The DNA here is from genome assembly GCA_949128135.1 of Parasteatoda lunata. Taxonomy (NCBI): domain Eukaryota; kingdom Metazoa; phylum Arthropoda; class Arachnida; order Araneae; family Theridiidae; genus Parasteatoda; species Parasteatoda lunata. Next base: position 4,519,969 of record OX421980.1, on the reverse strand, counting down.
TCTAAAACTATTTTGTTCTTTGCTATCAAGATTAAATAAAAATTTATCTTTGTATTTCTCTTTGTCTCTGCCTTAAATGTGTCTCAATACCATTAATCTTTTTTAGTGAACATTTTTCATTCTGCTGTTCTGTGATTAAGAAAAAGAAGATTCAAACAGAAACTTAAATAATTTCCTTACTTGTAATCTAGTTTTTCAATTAGATTGGAGAATACTTATTTCATAAGTTTATATTTTTTAGTAGTAATTTTTCATTCATTGTTCTATTTATTCAGACTATGTCCATAGCAAGTTTTCCAATGTAAGTGAAAAGAGTATCAAGAAGAACATAGCATACAAACTAAACTGTGAAAAGGAATGGAAAATCCTATGAAAAAAAAGCAAAATCAGTAGATACTGTTGAATAAAAATTGTACATCTTTTTTTTTTATTTGAGCCTAAATTATTATATTTTCGTTTAGGCTATTTTTATTCTCTAGACAATTAAACAATGTATTTGCTTTAGCATTTTACAAATTTTTTTCAGGATGCATATCTAGTATTAAGTAAAAGGAAATATTTTGAATTTTATGAATGGAAATTTCTTCATCAGATAATGTATGCTTGGGGAAAGGGATCAGTCTAAAGCCGAGAAAATTAACAGTTAAAAATTTATCTGAAGAACAGTATTCAAAGGGCATTATGCAAGTATTCCTATGAAAACAGGGGAAGCTTATCAATACTAAAAAAAACAAAAAAAGGCTTTGCTTGGCAGAAGTTTTCAAGCCAAGCTGGGATATACACCCAAGAGCCAAAACATTATGACCACCTCTTAATAACGAGTTGGCCCTCCTTTAGCCCGCAACACAGCTGCAACCCGCCTTGGCATGGATGCCACATGTCCTTGGTAGATGGCCGGAGACAGATTGTACCAGCTGTTAAAGCGGTGTTAACGGTCACGCAAATCTGAGATATTGCGACTTAGTGATCTTTGAACTCGGAGCTGCCGTTTCATGACATCCCAAATGTGTTCTATCGGATTGAGATCCGGGGAGTTAGGCGGCCAGGAAATTAGCTGGAATTCAGCATCATGTTCCTGGAACCACTCCAACACAATTTGAGCCTTGTGATGTCCTGCTGGAAAATTCCATTTCCAGCTGGAAAAACAGAGGCCATGTAAGGATGCAACTGGTCCGCAATGATGTTCAGATACACTGTAGCATTCATGGTCTGCTCTACCACAACCACGGGTCCCAGAGACGCCCAAGAGAACGTCCCCCAAGCATAATACCGCCACCACCGGCTGTGTATGGCCCACTGTACATTGAGGGAGCAACTGTTCGCCTGGAAGACGGCGTATCCTGACACGGCCATCGGCGTGATGAATGACAAACCGTGATTCATCTGACCAGCAACACTCTCCCACTGATCCATGGACCAGTCACGATCTTCCCGGACCCAGCGCAGGCGTAGTTGGCGATGACGCTTGGTCAGCAAAGGCACAAGAATGGGACGTTTGCTACGTAGCCCCATTTCCAACAGTGTCCGCTGAACAGTGTGCTCTGATACTATTCTGATACCCTGCATTGTATTGGGCTGTCAGTTGAGCCACTGCCTGGCTCCGGTTTTTCTTCACCAAGCGAGACAATCTCCGACGACCTTTTCCTTTGATAGCGTGTGGACGCCCAACACCACGTCGTCTACTGCTGGTTTCACCGTCATTCATCCACTTTGCATAAGTACTAACAACTGTAGATCGCGAACAGCCCACGAGTCGTTCAGTTTCGGAAATACTTGTTCCGAGCCTTCGAGCCATTACAACCTGCCCTCTATCAAAGTCGCTTAGATCCGCAGCCTTTCCCATCACACACAGAAGTAAGTGAAAGAATGATTCTTCAAACTCTCCAGCAACAGTTAAATACCACTTCCACCTGATCACGTGCCTTCCACGTCATCCAGGAGAGTTCATAGCAAAATGTAGGGGTGGTCATAATGTTTCGGCTCTTGGGTGTATATTTATTCTATAATCATCATAAGTTGTCCTTTTTAATATCCATAGAGCTGCAAAAGATTCTTGTAATTAAATGATAATTATTTTTTGACGTATAACTCTATGGTAAAATACCAATTGAGAAATGTTGCCATAGCTGTATGGTAAAGGTGTACCATAGCATATGGAAAAATTTCTTCATAAGCTGTAGCACACCTTAGTTTTACGGCAAAAATTTTCCACATAACAAAATGCCATAAGATATTTCTATGGGGTTTTGCCTATGGTAAAACTTTGCCATACACTTTTGTCATATATGTATGGCAAAAGTTTGTCAGACATGTATGGCAGAATTTTGCCATACGAATATGGTAATTTTTGCCATAAGCGATGGCAAATGTGTGCCATACATGTATGGCAAAATTTTACTATACGTATATAGCAAAAGTGCATGGCAAAATTTTAAAATAAGCAAATCCCCATAGGAATATCCTATGGCATTTTTTTTATGGCAAATTTTCCTAAGAGTCGGATGATTAGGAATTTCATGTGCAGTGAAAATAATAGATTTTAAAATAAAACTTCTTTTAACTGCATATTAAATAAAACATCTCACTTAAACAGTTAATTTTTAAACTTCTTGTCTTGTTGCGATGAAGCAGTCTCCAAGTTATACTTATTTATTTTAACCATTCGAAACAACAAACGATTAAAGATAATGTTATTAATTCCCAGATATATTAAATTTGGAAAACGAATTCTATGAGTATTAAAATATTAAGACGATATATAATTTTGACAAGGGTATTTAGTCAGATATCCATACGTCATCTTCTATCATTCATGCGGATGAGGTATCTGTATTTAGGAATCGGACTTCATATGAAAATTATCACATTCATAACATATCAAACTTAGAGCGTTTACTTATAAAAATATTGTGCACGAACAATATTTACTAAAATATCTCCAGATTATTAAGATGTTTGCAATTATGAAACAGCATAACCCCTCTGCTTCAGCGGGTAACTCCAAGCATGAATATTAATTTTTAATAATATTTCAGTTGAAATTTTTTCCTTTATAATCCATGATAATATTTAAATGACTTTTATACATTATATTAATGCATGCAGTTGTATTTGTAGTTAATTTATCTAAATCTTTCTTAAAATCGGTTTATATATATCACATACGAAGATTACACATTCTACTTCACAATAATACAAGAGATACTTTCAGTTTTTCAAATTATTTCAAATTTCTCATGAAATACTTAAGAGAAATATTTTATAATTTTAGAGGTGTTAAGTTCATGCGATTTTTCCTACTTAGCTATAAGTTTACAGCCTTCAGATGTTTGAGGGACAAACAATAAATTACGAAAGGAAACAAGTATTTTTGAACACCCTATGTTAAAAAATCAAGCAATAAACTCGTATCGATTTTTTTATTATTTGCAACAACTGGGTAAAATTTCGCAAACCTAGCTTAAATATTTATGGAGATATGGATATTTTTATAAAAAGAACTAAAATAATAATGTCCAAATTATCCCAGTAGACCTCGGCATTTATTACTTACCAGAAACAACATGCAAAGAAAATACAACGAAAAATATCCTAATATGTACACCACCGTACTTGACAGTTGTAATTGTACACACAGGTAAAAGATGTTCATCTGGCCATATCATACCTCGCCCATCAGACAGGAGGAGCGTGTAGCGAGACTCATACCTTCATAAAACAGTTATCCTAGTGGCGACGTTGTCTGCACCAAACAAGTCTGGCAGCTTTGCTGGATGGAATGACTTTGGGGCGCGGCAAAGCTTCCACGGATATTGAGGCCTTGCAGTTCTTTTCGCAAAGTATTGAAGCGCAAAGTAATAACACCAATTGCTGTTGAAATTCACTGTTGACAACATCGAGTTGGTTCATGAGTTTCTTACGAACTTCTCGCTTCCGGACATGCCGACCCAGTTCAAAGGACAACCAACGTGCAGATCTCAACTCCTGTAGTTTTCCCCTTTTTCGCGGTTTTACCAACCATCAAACGTAGACAGAATAAATCAGTCGCTATAGCCCCAACAGACTTACCATTAATGTGACAACCAACTATCACACCCCTTTCAAAGTCATTAAGTTCCTTTCACTGCGATACAATGTCACAACTTCAAACAGAACTAACGACTACTTCATAGATGAAGTGCGAACACTGGGTTTGCATAATATTAAAATGCAGACAGTTTTTATGCAAATCCACTTACGTCTCAGCTGTTAATAAATCTTGTTTCATAATACTAAATGAAATTTATGGAATACACCTTATAGTTTCGAGCTTTCTTTTAAAAAAGTACAAAAACTACTTAAAATCTCTTAAAACTTTTAAATATATTCAAATCAATTTTCCCCAAGCATGCGCAGTATAAAAGAAGTACTTTAAATACTCATATCTTGTACAGTTTTTTGCGATTTTTTTTTTAAATTTTAAAACAATAATTTGGTAATTAATTTTAAACTGCTCTAAAAACTTCATTTAATTTTATTGAATATTTGTAAAGTTATAGCAAAAATAACTAAAGACAAAAAAATTAGTTTATAAAAATGTCCATATTTTCATTAATATTTAAGCCAGGCTAACGAAATTTTATGCAGTTATGGCAAATAACAACCAAAATAATCGATACAAGTAACAAGCTTATAGCTAGATTTTCTGGCCTGGCATAGGTTGTTAAAAATACTTGTTTTCTCTTGAGATTTATTGTCGGTTCTTCAATCCTCTGTGAGCCTTAAACCTTATTACGTTGCTAAGTATGAAAAATCACACAAATTAAACACTCTCAAGAAAATTCATATCGAACTACAGATTTCATTGGACAAGTAACTGAAATAATAAATGACATTACATTAGTTGAAATACTTATTAAAAGAATGGGGTAAAAACTTAGATGATTTCCAAGATGTTTGTTACAAGAAATAATTCCTTTTTCTTTTAGTTAAGTAGGGGCAATAGTCAAATATTACGAAAGTAATATTTCTGAATTCCCCTTTAAAAAAATGTTTTTTGAATAAAATATTCATTCTTTTTATAAATAATATAAATATATAAGTGTCTAAAACATAAGGTAATTTCTGCGCACTAGTTACATCAGCTTCTTTCACTCAAAATAATTTAAATAATTTTTTTACTAATTATAAAATCATTATGGTTTATAAGGTCACTTAATAAATAGTAGAAATAATTTTTTCAGTTCTTTCTGATCTATAACTCTTAGTCTGTTACAGTGGATTCGCCCCAAAATGCTCAAGATAAAGATTTGATTCGCTAAAGATAAAGATATGAAAATGATATTAAATTCAGCAGTACAATAAAGGTTGAAACAAACTACTCCAACATTCTTTCCTCTACGCGTAGGTACGTGGAATTTAGTAAATTTCAAAACTCCATTTAAATGATGCAATTAAAACTAAATTCGAAAATTAATAATATAGTATTTGAAAATCAAAAATATTGCACCCGGAAATAAATGCTTAGTAGAATAGGCGTTTTAATATTAATGTTAAGATAAACATTTTTAAATAAAAATACGTAAAAAATCTTTAAAAAATTACATATTTTTGCAATATTCAGTTGATTTTGCTGCAATCCTGGGACAAATAAATATAATCTACAGAAAAAAAAGTATTGATCAATTTTCGTAAGCTAAAAGTGCACGAATACCATATAAGAAGCGATTATTGCAAATTTTCTGCGAGGATTCGAAAATATAGTTCATTGTAAAAAAAATGACCATTTTGTTTGCACACAGAATACAAAATAAAAAACACTAAAAATGTATACTTACACTGTCTTCTAAAAACACATTTTCTTGCATTATTCCACTATCAAATCTGACAATGATTAACAATTTGCGCAAAAATAATACTGGCCAATTCGCACTGACACTATCTACAAAAGCAGGCCAAGTTCCATTGTCTAACTTTAACAGCTTTAAACTGAGCATGAGTTACCTTCACCTTAGAAGCAACGTAGCAAAGCAAGGAACTAGCGTATACTTTTTTATTCTTCAAGGAGAGAATGAATATCCAACACAAAATTCGGTGCCAGAAAATGCCGAGTTAAAGTCGGAGTCCACTAATTATTGGCGGTTGACAATAGGAAAGATTCACCATTTAACTGCAACCCCTAGCAAGTGATTATTGTTCCATACTTCGAAGAATCATTAACGCACAAATATTGTTCTTCAAAATTTTATTAAACTTTCCGATGTTATAGATTTAGTCTTTGCATTAAATTTTTAAAAAAGCTATAAATTAGCCAGTGTTCATATCTACTGCGTATAAGATAAAAATCTGATAAATCAAATAAATATTTCAAATGAATGATGGCTGAGACCAAAATATATAAATATTTTCATAAGAATAATGACAAACAAGCGCACTTTAAGCGACTCCAAGCAATGTTTAGTTTACAATGCTTTTAGCATTCAGTGCTGGGGTTTAAAATTGACATTCATCCAAATGATAAAAATACATCAGAGATCTCGGAAGCCGGCAGAATTAGCTAAGAGTTCGAACATTCGGAAAACACAAGTATTTGTTTATATTTGAAATACATTTCGATAATTATGTCATTAATAGTTGGAATGGCGTTAGTAATAGGAAACTACGATTCTTGGAATAAAAAGAAAAATGAAAAAATAAATAAATAAATAAATTATTCTTTGAACAAAAAGTTGAGAAAATTCGGTGAGTAAGAAGTTTTCATTATTGTTTAAGTCACATTAAATGTTTAACTATCATAAAGATCATATAATCTAGAAAATTATTCAGTATTTTTTTTTTTTTCTTCTTTTTTTAAATATGTGACTTTGAAATTGAATGAAACTGAAATAAAATATTTATTATGTTTAAAGTTGAATAATATTTTAATAAAATATTTCAATTTTTAAGATATTCCTTGTATTCGAATTTCAATGTTTAAAGCGAAATATTTTTAATGCTTAAATTTTTTTTTTTTTTTTCCTTTTAAAAAATCAACCATTTTTGTTTGTTTTTTTTTTATTTACCGAAAAAATAAATATTTTCATTATTTGTCACAGGTATATTAATGTTTACTCTTGAATTGCATGTAAATAGTTTTTACGTTACACGTCGATGCAAACATTATATTTTTAAAATTGTCAAATAAAAATTATTTATTTTCCAAACAAATAATATTTAGGGCGCTTCAATGTTAGTAATTGTTAACAATTCTATAGCATTTAGTTTTAAACTCTCAAAAGAATGCAACATGTGCATTTAATTTAAACTTTATTATTATGTAGATTTGAATTGACAAGGAGACATTTGTTTTTTTAATTAAGTCCATTTCAAAATAATCCAGTCATTTCATTAGAAAAAAAAACTGTTTGCTTTTATGAACTTATCAAATCAAATATATTCATTTATTCTTTTCAAAAATGAAAATCAATTTTATACTTTTTAAATGACGATCGATTCTTAGGGCCCTACAACTTGTTAGTCAAGTCCTCAACATAGAAAAAGAACCATACTTGGTGACTTATTGAAAGTCAAGTTAATCGAAGCAAACCAATCTACAGATCTCCAGAAATTAAATCGCTATATATAAGAACTAATCTTTAATGCCTTTTAGTCAACAAAAGTATGAAAAATAATTCATTAGTCATTTTAATTATTATTCTTGAATGCATTATTCATACAAAATGGTGTAGAAAGTGACTTCTGATTTATTGTTATACATTTCTAGCAAATGTTACTTCCAAAATAATTATACTTTCATTATTGTTATTGATTTATGTTTATAGAGCTTCAACATAATTTTTTCTACTTTGATCATATAAATAATTAGTAAACTACAATATCTTAAAGCCATTATGCAAAGTTGAATATAATATATAATGAATATATATCATTGTGATCCATTGGTTTCCTTCGTTCATTATGAGGAAATTAAAGAATTGAAAACTAGGAAATAACAAAAAAGTAGACAATTTCATTGATGAAAATGTAAGAAAGTAGGTTTAGTAATTCATTTTTAATGAAACTATTAAAAAAATTCAACATTAATTTTTTATTATTATGTTTACTGAAAATAAAAAGATATAAAGTAAATATATATACTTTTTCTTAAAATTCCGAATATTAATACTCATAAAATTAGCACTTTTCCAAATATTATTGCTATTTGAATTAAAGATATTAGTTTATTGCCGTTGTCGGTCTGCCGGTAACAATCAATTGCAAGTGTCATGTGAGCGGTTTTGTGCAATATATTTTGCAAAATAAATTTAGTTATTATTTAATTAATTTTCTAAAAGAAAGTTTTTTTAATTATTTCTGTATTTGAAGATCTATCTAAATTTGAAATGGTTAATAAAAACATAACACAATATTAAAGATTTGTTCAAGTGATTATTACTCAGTAGCAATCTATTTATTTCTCAACAGGGTTATGTAGTTGTAGTTCATTTACGTCGCACTAGAGCTGCACAATGGGCTATTGGCGACGGTCTGGGAAACATCCCTGAGGATGATCCGAAGACATGCCATCACAATTTTGATCCTCTGCAGAGGGGATGGCACCTGTGCTTCGGTAGCCCAACGACTTGCACGCGAAGTCGAGCACTTTACGGTAGCACAGATTAATGAGGACCAATGCCGCACACCCTCGGTCCCTACGCAGACTGATCCAAGTGGTGACCCACCCGCACACTGACCGCAGTCAGTGATGCTTGACTTCGGTGATCAGCTGGGAACCGTGTCTTAACGATCAGTCCACTGCGGGACCTCAACAGGGTTATAAAAAAGTGTTATAAGAACTCAATCTCTTAGTTATTGAATATAATTTAAATTATTGGAATGAAATATACATATTTTGTATAAAAGAATTTAAAATTATAAAAAATGTTCAAATAAATGCGATAATTTAGTAAAACTTTCTATGAAACCCCATAAGAATCCATATCTATCCATAAGAATGCAGGTTTTATTTATCGCCCATTATGTCTTAATAGATTTTGAATAATGTATGTAAAGTACAACCTATGCACAAAATAATAACAGCTTTTTTGAAGTAATATTTATAATTAATTAGATATATTACGCCACTTTGAAAAGTGAAATTATAAACTTAGATCAGCGACCTCGAAAACCCATAGATAGGAAATTGTTAAAAAGTATAATTGAAGTATTCCGCCACTGCGCAATGAAAACAATTTAAATAATTTGGCGGACAGTGAAAATTGTGGCGATCATATAGCGAATTTTGATGCATTAGAGAGAATCTATGACCAAAATTTAATAACAGCTTTTTTTTTTTTTTCTTTGGTGAGACTACGTTGAATAATAAATTAACTATTATATTAATTAATGATTGGAACAGAGAATTAAATAAAGTTAAAAAGCTATGAAATATGTAAGGCTTATAATAGCATGTGTATCGCACTTAATAGAGGGAACGGTCATCGCAAAATTAACTTATGTGAACGATAACAAGTATTAATTAGCACAAAAGAGGCAATAATCCTTAAAAACGGCAAACACAAGGACAAAGATCATTTTTCAATGTAAAAAATTTAAAGTAAATTAAAACAAAATAAGTAAATGATATTTTTACATTAAACCATCTATAGAACAAGATGGTTAGTTTCATTTTGTTATTTATTCCACAAAAATAACTGTAAAATTTGAATGGAGTTTTGAATTTGAATTGTTGAATTTGTTTAAAATTTGAATGGAAAATTTGACATTTGTTATTGCAAATTTTTTAGCCCGTAAATGTTTTAAGCAATTAAAATTATGAAAACATGAATCCTCGTTAATTATAAAATTTTAATGTAGCTTTATAAATAAACTTACATCAATATTATGAAAAGTACAGCTTTCAACACATTTTTGCACTTTGAAATAAGATCATATCTTTCGGTTAAAAAATAAAAGTTTTTGCTAGTCTTTCATGCCCATATGCCTATCAAAATGACTTGCATATGTTTGAGATATATATGAATAAAGAGCATAACTTTGAAAACTTTAGATAAATCACCAAAAAAATTACTTTAATTTTTTGAACGCTTAAAATCTAAAATTTGAATCACATAAGAGAAAATTGGCTGTTAAATTTTGAAGGATTTCCAACTTGCGAGCAAGTACAAATATCAATCCACTACAATATAGTTTAATGCAAATTTATCAATAATCTGCCCCACTGTGTGGCAGTATGACTGTGATGCCACAATTGGCTTTACATATTTATTTCCTATCTTTTTTTACTTATGCTTTTTTTATTAATCGAATTATATGTTTAAAATAAATCAAGGACTTAATCTTTTAAAAACGAACACGAACATAAAATATTTATTTCTTCTCTTCTAGATCAATGTAACGGATACTGTGACATATCTCACTCTATCTCTTCGAGACATGTATGTTTGGTTCGTGTAATTTCAATAACAATTCATAATTAGGACGATAGCTTTTGATGACATTAATATTTTAATTTAAAATTCCTGGTTATTACAAGTACAGATATCATTTCAATATAATACTGGAGCTCTCCGATCATTACATTCCATCCTCTCTGTAATCCAGCTTACTGACACTCTACTCAAAAACTGCACTAAAAATCATCTTTCTCACCAGAGAAAGTCCACCCCCAATGTAGGGGAACGACATTTCCCGTGTCCCTTACCCTCAGGTCAGGGGTCAATAAAATGCGTGGGAGAGGAATCAGGTCCTGACAGATACTTTTTTTTATTTCATTAATATGCAGACTGACTAATTCACTGTCGCCTTTAATCGAAAACAAAAATCTATAACTTTTTATTCTAAATTTCCAACCGCTAAATGTTTCAGTTGCATGGTTGTAATAATTTCATAAATTTGTTGGCGATTTGTGATCGCTAAGGTATTCTTTTCAACCCAATGTTGATATACTGGTTGGCTATGTAATATTTTGATAATTCGTTAATTTTGGATCTCCTACCCATACTTTCTATGTCCGTTAGGAATAAATATATTCACTTTTAACTCAAAATTTGTGGCGACTAGGAGTGCCCTTTGGGCGCTTCTGTCCCAGCCATCCTAACGGTTTTAGAAATGCAATCGTAACGGAATGCTAACAAAAACTTCTTAATGTGGAAGTTATATTTTCTTGATCCCTTTTTAAGGGATTTATTTTTTGATAAATTGGTAATTATTTTGATGATTTGTATTGATGGCCATTCTCTATAATCTTCACGAATTATTTAATAAATTTGATTTTTGCTACGATTCATATTAATTTCCTGGAGATTTTCATTATGTATCATCCATTTACTTTTATTAACTGCCAATATGAACAATAAATGAATTACGATATTTTCTACTATACAAATTTTGACGGCTACTGATGGACCTTCATCATAATGACATTAATCGTGAAAATCAGTATAGGTAATTATAGTTAGAAAGAAAAAAATACAAAAACTTTAAAAATAATAATAAACGTTATAAAAGAATAATATAACTAAGCAAAAGATTCTTTAAATTCTGCAGTATTCTAATTCTGAGAAATAACAATTAGCTCTCCCCACGGGCCACAGATTTAAGGTGAAGCGAATACTGGGTAGTCATTCATAATTAAAGTGCAATTGCTTAAAGCCCAATAGCTAGAAAATTGCCCTGCCTTAATTTTAGTAGACACTGCTTACAACATAGAAAACTAATTTTTTAAGAGAAAACATACAGTTCATGACCAGGACCAAAAATTTGTAATTTTGGGAGTAAAATAGGCATGCAAGTACAGAAATGTAACTTTTTTCGTGTATTTTGATATTGACATTACTATTTACTTGCATTAAGTACAACTATATTTTCCTTTGCTTCTTATATTTACTTATATAATTTATTTTTTATACTGTCATCACCTTAGCGGTTCTATATAAGTTCCAGAAAATGCATTCTCCGCTGCAGATGATTTGCTAAAAGCGTTATTCAGTCCTACCAAGTGCCCTTATGGTAAGTGAAGTCAGAGCATACTCTGACTGAGAAGATCTATGCCAGAGGCCGGGTCTCAACTTGATCAAAATTTTATTTAGGACTCTTTTGTGTCTTTAAGGACCCTTAAATACTACTGTCAAACTTTTAACAAGTTATATAAAACAACCACAATACTTAGATATGAGCAAAATTTCGTAGATCTCGTCGATGGGTTAGACACTCATCCATAAATAGGAGGACTTTACTTTTTCAATTTTCTTCCCAAATGAATCAAGAAAGGGTAAAAAAATATTTCAAGACATCCATGCTGCTCAATTGTTGAAGTACTCACAGAAAAGCAGCTTTGTATTTTTGAAACAAGGTTTTTCCGACTTTTTTCGAAAAAGGGGGTTGTATTTCTGATTCATCTGCATTACAACGTAAGAAAACACTTAATTTTTCTTCACTTTTTTTTCCACCGTGGCAGGGTTCCCCCTTAAATGCCAATGTTGTTTAGGCATCATCATTGCTCTACAGTTTTTGCATCTACACTTGCACTTTCTCCAAATAAGGCAGTGTTTCCCAAAGTGTGGTACGCGTACCCCCAGGGGTACGGGAACAGTTTAGAAGGGGTACGCGTTCTTATGCGAAATATCTTGCTACATAGGAAAATTTCAAAATTTTTTATATAAAATAAAAAGCTATCCATGAAAATTTACGATTACGTATTTTTCTATTAGCAATTTTTTGCAGAGTTAACAGTTAATACTTAGTGGTGTCAACCATAGAGTTGAAATACTGGTGTCTTATCAACTCTATGGTGTCAACAGCCAGTTGTGATTTTAAACTTTATTCTCCATTCTAAATAAACATATTTTAAAAAAAAATACATAAATTTTTTAATTAGGGGTACACAGCGTAACAAAAATATTAGAAAGGGTACACAAAAGTCATAAGTTTGGGAAACACTGAAATAGGGTACGAGTTTCTAAGCCATGTCTCCACTCACCAGTACCGCCGGAAGACGCCGGTAACTTTATATTGAAAAATGAAACTGAATTTTAAAGGGGGAAAAAAATTTCGTTCTTCTGAATTATCTCACTTACGTAGTTTTAACGTAGAAAATTGCTATTGGTATTTTTAATTACAATATTTCTATCAGAAAATTAGAAATACATGAACAAACAAATTAGAACAGAAATTCTCAGTATTTTGCGCGCCCAAGCATTTTTTTTTTTCTTTTTTTTCTTTTTTCATCAAGATCATTTCCCAGCCCTAGTCTAAAATTCAAATGCTATACATTTATTTAGTTAATAGATTATTTTCTAAGAGTTTAAAATTTAAATAAGAAATGTTATTAAAATGTGAATAAAAGTAGTCGTTTTCTTTCATATACTGAAACTAAATACTTAACACCCTAAATAAAAAGAAAATGTAATTCACCTAATAGAAAAAGTTCATTTAGCATATCTGCACTGCAAAAAAAAAGAAAAAAAAAATACCAGTTAAAATAGTTTAGTCTGATACAACAAAAAGAGAAGTTCTTAAAGTGACAATGAGATTTACTGTGATATTTTAAAATACTTATTTTAAAATTTTATAAAGTAAATTTATTAACTTAAAAACAAGCTATACAAAATATTAAGCCTATACAAATAAATATAAACCCTAATATTAATCAGATACGTACGTATTTTAGTCTCAGGAGACAGATTAATTTTTTGCGCCCCCTACCCCACAATATAACTCATATAAATGGAGAAAAAAAATTCCACATATTTTGGCTTGCGTTGCAAAATGTGCTTTTAATAAGCTTTAGCAAATTTTAAGTGGTGTGTTTTTAAACAACGTTTTTGAAACTCGACAATTTAATAAATTTTCATTCGTTGTGGTTAAATTCCATAAAATTTTTATACTCAACATAGTTTCCGGTCGGTACACATGAGATAATTCAAATCGCGTTTATAACTGTACACACTATTTTAAAGGTACTTTGCATTCACCATTTGACCATACCATGTCCCAATTTTAATTATTTTAAAAAATGAAAAATTTTTGTTGTCATAACACAATTTTTTATGCATTTAACAACTTATTCACTGATTTGACTATTCAATAAAATGCCCTTCAATGACTCGCCCATAAACTGCTATTAATACTCTCTGATCCATTGATTGGTTTTCTTTCATTCCTTACTTTATTCACTCGCTATACTCTATCATTTATATTAATCAAATACTTATAACGATTTTTTACATTTTTATTAAAAGAACGGATAGATATGATTATTGCTATAAAATAATTTTTGGTAAAGATTAGATATTCTCTACCCAGAGACTAATATAGGTTTATAAAACTATATACAAAAATAAATAAAAAAAATAATAAAAAAACCACTTACATGCAGAGGATTTTACAAAAACAAAGGTTTAAAAAATCTGAAGGATATATTTAACCCGATTTTAAGCAAATATTTGTAGAGAAAAAAGTCTTACTTTAGTTTCCGAGAAAATCTCTTAATTATTTTAAATATATATCAAATTGCAAAAATTAATAGATATTTTTGTTGTTAACATAAAATTTACTAAGTCTCTTCTATTTATCTTGGAAACTAACCTTTCCATCTTGTTTCCTAATTGTCAAAATTTCTCAAAAGAATCTGCCAAAATTTTTATAAGAAACTAAAATTTGAATTACATTTTGAGAAGAAATAAGAGTATTTTCTACAAAAGTATTAAGATGTATAAAAGCAAATTCACATTATATTAAGGGTACATTTGAGACACAAGTTTACATGTACAGTATCCAAAAAATAAATAAAAATTAAATAAAATAAAAATTAAACAGCTTTATCGGATAGTCAGGCAAAAGAACTCTCAATGATTCGAGGGGGTGACTTAAAATATGCTAATTAGTTAGTGTAGTTTAAATTACGAAATCTTACACAAGAGCGAGAGCGCATTTTCTTTGAATACCATTTTTACAATTCCCCAAAATAACCGCTTATCTGAGATAATTTAGACAGTTTTGCATACTACTTTTTGCATATTTCGCTATATTTTGAAAACATTTTAAGCGAAATTTTTTTGGGTAAAACAAAAAATATTTTTACTATTTATTTTTATTTTATTTAATAATAGTAAAAAGAAAATGAATCGCAAGGAATACACATTTTATAGATGGTAATTCCATATGGCAAAATAGAGAATCTTACTACATCGCCCGAATGGATCTTGAATAATCGAATTTTAAATGTCAGATTTTTGAGAATATTAGAGATTCTTTTTTAGATTATTAGTGTGAAGCTTGAAGTAAGGACTTTTCCTTCCTCAATCCTTGTTTGTTGAATGGTTTTCTGAGCCATACATTTCTAGAGAAAAGATCTTTCCTAGAAAATGCGAAACTCATTCTTTTTATTGTCAAACAAGTGGTGTTTCTGCTGCACACTTTTCTTTCCTTCTTTAGTAATACTTTTACATAGAAAACTTTAACTATAAAGGAAGTTAACCCACAAATATGCAATTTAAAAAAAATCTATAAATATATATTTCAAACAATCAAAGTTTTATTTTAATTTGCGTTGAGCAGCCAACCCAATTCTGAGATTGCGACTATTAATGTTCAACTCTGTAGCCCTCTAATTTTTCAATCCAGAAGTCAAACCAAATTCTAACCCAATAGAATTAGACAAGAGAACCCCTACATCAAGCTTTGGGACAAATTAGCCATCGCGGAGGATTTTTCATGGAACTAACTAGTACTAGCGTTACATGGAGAAAACCACGAAAACCTCCCACTGTTAGTCGAAGCAAGGGGATTCTAACTTATGATACAGCTACCACTGAGGATATTTATGTCAGCACTGTGATCGGTGCGTGTCGGGAGCAGAATTCGGATCATCGACCACCCAATGATGGGAGTCGGGCCTGGGGCACCTCATTGGGAGGCTAGGGAATATCGCCTAGCTCATATATATATGTAGAGTTTCAACGCCATAGTGTAATAACTGCGAACATTGCGTCATCCATCATCACGTAATACTTTAAGATAGTTGCATCATCCTCTTTGTCATTGAGAGGCGCCAGCGAGTCCTGACGGGGAAGTCCCGATGGGAAACTCTCGAATTTATAATTAACTCTGAACTTCATCCATAGAACATTTTAATTTCTTATTCACATGCGATTTGGAGACCACTGCGTGAAGGCAGCCCTCCCGTATCATGTCATTCACCGTTAAACACTTATTTCCTTTTATTTCTATTAAATGTTAAGTTTCATTGTTATATTATCGTCGTTATTTTACCCCTATGCTGCACAAACTCCTACACATATATATTTATATCCCTCTGTTTACTACAACCTTATTTTTACTACAACTGGCTTCAGTGGTACATGTTACTGCCCTCTACCGGCAACTGTTTAAATTGAAACTTGAATACTTTCGGAACAATTTCATATGTTCTTTTTTGCCATATTCATATTCATTTTTTTACTATAACGCTTCGAAACCCAGGAGGGAATTATGAATAACCCTGTATATATAAATATATATATATATATATATATATATATATATATATATATAAAGATATAAAGGAGGTAATGAATAATTTTGAGAGCATTAAATTTAGGTTTCGTTCAGCGCTGGGGGCAATCGCTTGGCCTGTCACCCATCCATGTGACCCTGAAAAAAAATTTCAAAGTCTGTGAGAGATGAACAACAGTTTGTCTGGGTAACTCAATATTAACCGGAATGTTAGAAGCACGAGCTTCTTTAAACTATTGTAACAAAACCCGTTTTAATTCTAGAAACTTTTCTCCTTGAATTTGGCTTCGTTTCGAGGATTTAATTCCTCAGCCTCGCTGAACAGCAACAATTGTTTCCCTTTTTTAAAAAAATTCCTTTTAAAATTTACTCAGGAGTTTTAAAATGATCAGTTAAAGTATTTTTAATGGTTGGTGGATTTTCTTCGAATTTCTTTATGACATTCAATTTCGTCCTTTTTGCCATTTCGTTGAGAGACAAATTTAAAATGCTGCACAAGTTTAAGTTTGCTATAACTAAACCGTGTCAGGGGTGTTTCACTGAATGTCTCTGCTTCCCCCTTTTTGTGGGCGTGGGGATGATCAATCTCCATACTCTCAACCAAGCCTAGGTTTTATTACCTGGTAGATTGGCACTCTTTTTCGCCCCAGTACTTTTGCTTGTCGTCGTCTGCTGTCGAAGTGCCAGTAGAATGTATATGATTCTCGAGAACTCTCATATTCTGAGGAAGAAAAGATTACAAGCTAACGTTTCTGAGACGTTTGCTTTATTAATGCATATGCATTTGCTGATAATTTCAATGGTTAAAACTAAAAACTTTCTTTAAAAGTTTGTATCATGAACCCACTTTTACCTTTTTCATTAATTTATTTTTTTAAATTAATTTATTTTATTATACTTTGTTTTGTTTGTTTATTACTTAAAAAAACAAAATTTTATTTCTAAAATGACATTAAAAAGGTTATATCCTAAAAACAAGATATTACGCTGATCAAGGGTCCTTTACACCCGATTTGATTGATTTTTGTTTCTTGACACGAAAGTTTATTATTTTTATTTTAAGTTAAAATCATTCACTTTATAACTTCTTTGCAGACATCTTTGTTTCTGAAGAACTATAATTATTCTCCTGTTTCATTTTGTGCCGGTAATGAGCTTCCTAACACGAATTAGCACACTTTATAAAATAATTTTTATAAGATTCTAAACAGAAACATTATTTAATGTGCGTAAACATCTTGGCTTAGCTATTAAAAAACAAGCATCAAAAATAGACTTGTTTGAAATTATAACAAGCATTCGAACCTCTCGTGTGTTCAATGTTTCATTTTCAAGGCCGGGATAGCCTGGTCGGTAGGGCGCTGGGCCCATATCCAAGAGGTCGTGGGTTCGATCCTCGCCGGCCGAAGACTCCCCGTGTAGTAAATGGTGACTGATGCACGTTAAATCTGTCGAGTCTCAAAGTCTTCCATGTTCCCATAACAAATCAATACCTCTGGGGGTACTGATCCAGGAGTTTCCTTGTCTTCTGGATTGGTTCAAAATTACAAGGCTACGGAGTTGAACATTAGTAGTTGTAAACCCATGAAATTGGGTCGGCTGTTCAACGACGGTTATAAAATAAAATAAAATGTTTCATTTTGGAATTGTAATTGTTTCATAATAATAAAATTGTTATTTGTTTATAAAAACCAGCGACCTATTAGTTTATGGATAGTACATTTTGGTCCGTCGAGCCGGAGAAATTTCGTTATTTCGTTCGTTGAATCAGCAAAACAATAGTTTGAAATGGCTACATAAGTAGCGTTAAATCGAAAAAGAGGTTTGCTTAAAGCGCAACTGACTCGCCTAGAAACTGCCATAACTGATGATACAGTTGTTTGGACTAAAATAAAATTAGAAACTAAGTTAAAAGCCCTTGAAAAGATATCCAGTACCATAGAAGAACTTAGATCGGATTCTTACACTTCTGTACCGGAAGACGAGGATATGACGGAAATTGAAAATTCGTTAATAGAAATGGATACTCGCATAGAAGAGCTAGAGGTAAGCTTTGATCAATTATTAATTTATGATGCTAAAAATGCTAGTAATTCATCAGAAAACGCTAGTAATTCATTAGAAAACAAAACTAATGTTTGTAAAATTAAGTTACCTGAAATTCCACTTCCGCTATTTAATGGTAAATATGAGGAATGGAATATGTTTAAAGTAGAATTTGATAACATTGTAACAAATAATAAAGAATTGTCTGATGTACAAAAATTGCATTATCTTCATGCCGCGTTGAGAAATGAAGCTAAGTTGTTAGAAACACCAGAAGATACCTTTGAATCGTTGTTTAAAGCATTAGAAAATAGATTTGAAAATAAAAGAATTATGGTAAACATTCACCTTAAATCTATTTTAGAATTCGAAAAAATAAATCGTGAATCATCTATAGATCTCAGACGTTTAATCGATGTCATAAATAAAAACATTAGAGCTTTAAAAAATTTAGGATTAGAAAGAAATGATTTATCGGATATTATGTTAATAACAATAATATTAGACAAACTTAATAGAGAATCGAGAAAGCAGTTTGAACTTTCTATAAATACGGCTGAAATTCCAAGTTTCGATAACTTAATGGCATTTCCTGAAAAAAGAAGTCAGACATTAGAAAGTATAGTTAAAAATGTGTTCTATAAATCAAAACAGCAAAGTGAAGCAAAACCAAAATCATTTCTCCTTAATTCGAATAATAATAATGATAAAAAGTGCGTTGCTTGTAATTTGCCGCACCCACTTTTTAAATGTACCAAATTTATTGATATGAATTTTAGTGAAAGATTTTCTGTTGTTAAACGTAATAGACTATGTTTAAGGTGTTTTTCTGGTAAACATTTCACATCAAATTGTAAGTCGCAATATGTTTGTAATACATGCAAATCGAAATCGCATCATAGCTTGCTTCATCGAGGGGAATTATTTGCTCCAATTAATAATGAATTATCGGCGCCTCTTCCCACGCGCTTGGATGAATAATCGCAAACTGAAACTCTTGAGGGGGTAAGAGGAGAGACCTCTCTTCATATATCTAAACCTCTTTCGAATTGCTTTAGGACCTCTAAAAAATCTGTGATTTTGGCTACTGCTATGATTAAATTAAAGCAAGAAATGGTGAATTAATTGAAGGACGGGCATTACTCGATAGTTGTAGTCAAATTAATGCCGTATCTAATAAATTTTCAAAACAGCTGGCTTTAAAGAAAATAAAAGTTTCTGCTCCTATTTCCGGACTTAATGGAATCACTACTACTCTGGAATATAAAATTAGATCAACAATTACAAATAAGGAAAGGGATTTTATTAGGGAACTTGACTTTTTTATTGTTCCAAAAATAACGGAAATAACTCCAGCTATGCCAATTTGCATCGAGGAAGCTGATTTATCTAAAAATATTTCTTTAGCTGACACTAACTTTAATGTCCCAGGGGAAATTGACTTGTTATTAGGAGCTGAATGTTTCTTTGATTTATTAAAGGAAAACAAAATTCGAAGCGCTTCGCATAATTTACTGTTCCAGGAAACGCAGTTTGGTTACGTGGCTAGTGGTGTTGTTAACTCTTCTTCTGAGTTACAGTACTGTGGTTTAATGACTCAAAACAAACAATTGGAAGAAACTTTGCAAAAATTTTGGGAAATTGAGGGTTTTGGCGAATTTGACATTCATTCGAATAGTGAAGAAAAATTCTGCGAAAATCATTTCTTGGAGACCTATTATCGAGAGGTTGATAGACGCTATGTCGTTAGCATGCCTATGGAAGATCCCGCTTTATTGGGACATTCAAGAAAATTGGCGGAAAAAAGACTCGACGGCATTTGGAAACGGCTTGATCGGGATTCGAACTTGAAATCGCTCTATTCCGCATTTATGGAAGAATACAAAACTCTTAATCATATGGAATTAGTTGAAGATGCAGATAATGATAATGACTGTTATGTTATCCTTCACCATTCTGTATATAAACCAGAAAAAAGTAGCACGAAGTTACGCGTTGTATTTAACGCTTCGATGCCTACGACATCAGGTTTGTCGTTGAATGACATCCTCTTAAAGGGTAAAATACCGCAACAAGACTTATTTTCGATTATGGTTCGCTTTCGGAAACATCGATATGCATTTACTGCAGATGTCCAGAAAATGTATAGAATGATTCAAATAAATCCGTCACAACGAAGATTTCTTCGAATTTTGTGGAAGAACAGTTTCGATTCTTCTGTGGAAACATATCAGTTAAATACGGTTACTTATGGTACAACAAACGCTCCTTATTTGGCTACTCGTACACTGATAAACTAGCTCTTGATGAATGCAACCACTTACCTCTAGCATCTTCAGTCGTTCTAAATTACTTTTATATTGACGACGTTCTTTCGGGTGAATCCACAATTGAAGGGACTAAACTTCTTCAGTCTCAACTTGTAGAATTGATGAAACGAGGAAAAATGAACTTGCACAAATGGGGTGCAAACCATCCAGAACTGCTTGCTTTCGAAAATAAGGGCATTACTGAATATAATTTCAGCGATCAGCCAGAATGCGAGTCAGTTAAAACTTTAGGTGTTCTTTGGAACAGCACTTACAGACTGTTTTTTGTACAAAATAGAACTACATGAGAAGGACTCTTACACAAAACGAGATATCCTTTCTCTCATATCAAGAATATTTGATCCCCTTGGACTGATTGGACCTGTTATAACAAAGGCCAAGATTTTTTTGCAGAAACTTTGGTTACTAAAAATAGACTGGGATCAAATGTTACCAGACTGTATAGAAAAGAACTGGATTGACTTCGTTTCAACGCTCCCAGAATTGAGAAATCTCGCAATTCCGAGGTATGTCTTTCGTGAAGACAGCATTGTGATTCATGGGTTTGCAGATGCATCGCAAATGGCTTATGGAGCAGCGATTTATGTACAATCGATTCCAACTGATGGAATACCCACAGCTAGACTTCTTTGCAGTAAATCTAGAGTTGCTCCTCTAAAATCACTTTCCATCCCACGCCTGGAATTGAGCTCATGTCTTCTGCTGGCTCAGTTGATGCACAAGGTTCTGGCTTCATTGAAAATTCCAATTGAGAAGGTAATTTTATGGACAGACTCTATGATTTGCCTAGCATGGATTGGTAAATCTCCGCATGTTCTGAAAACTTTTGTGAGTAATCGAATAGCTGCAATCCAAGAACTTACAGAATCGTATGAATGGAGACACATTTATTCTGAAGAAAACCCAGCGGATATAATATCTTGTGGATTAGATGCCAAAGACATTTTGACTTGCAAACTTTGGTGGCATGGACCGAGTTTCCTTCGTGAAGAATGCCCGTCAGATAAGAACAATTCAGTTGAACTAGACTCCAACAATGACTATATTAGTGAATTTAAAACTACCATTGACTCTAACTTTGCCACTCTAAACTCTAATTCGTTTGTGAATAATTTTCTAAATCTAAGCAATTATTATTTGAAATTAATTCATGTTCTTGGTTTTATTTTCAGATTCATAGGAAATGCTCGTAAAGATCAAATAAGGGTAGTAGGTCCCATTACCTTGGAGGAATTAAGGAGGGCAGAGCTATTTCTTATTAGTGAGGTGCAAGGAGGTGAGTTTTTCTCGGAAATTACATCCATTAAGAAGGGAGCGCAAATCTCCCCCAGAAGTAAACTAAAGGCATTAAATGTTTTCTTGGATAAACACGGACTTTTACGCGTAGGTAGCAGAATCGCTGATGCTCAGGTAAGTTATAGTTCTAAATATCCTATCATTTTACCTGCTAGACATGAATTAACTCGGATGATTATGCTACATCATCATTTAAAATATTTTCATTTTGGGTCTCAAGCTTTACTGAATACTGTGAGACAAAAATTCTGGCCCGTTAGCGGCAGAAATCTCGCAAGAAAGATCGTACATGATTGCGTTATTTGTTGTAAACAAAATCCTGTACCAGTAACTCAAGTAATAGGTTATTTGCCGATTGAAAGAGTTGTACCTAATTTTACTTTCAATGAAAGTGGTCTCGATTTTTGTGGACCATTTTTTATAAGATCAAAAAAATCGAGAAGGGGTTCGTATCAAAAAAATTTATGTTGCAGTATTCGTATGTTTTGCAACTCGTGCAATACATTCAGAAATAGTATCTGATTTATCTTCCGAAGCATTAATAGCTTGTTTAAAGAGGTTTTTTGTTAGAAGAGGAAAATGCTCGTTGTTTTTTGTCCTTCGAAGCATTCGAACCTCTCGTGTGTTCAATGTTTCATTTTGGAATTGTAATTGTTTCATAATAATAAAATTTTTATTTGTTTATAAAAACCAGCGACCTATTAGTATATGGATAGTACACAGGATTTTTTTTTTTCCTTTTTTTTTTCTTTCATAACAAGGCTAGAGTAAATTTTGAATTTCTATATGATGCACAATACGCAAAATACAAAAACGGTCTTTTGATTTGGAAAATGATAATAATTGCTGAGATTTAGTCTCATTATTGCCTGTTAGCGTTCAATTAGTTTGTTAGTAAAGCGTTTTCCTGGTTTTCATTTGTGTGTAATAGAAATTCCAATTATTTTCATTCAAAAAGTCTTTCAAAATATGATTTTACTCCTCTATTTCAATTGCAAGGTACTTTGATATCTGGGTTGTGTACAAAAATACGAAGAGCATTTCACAACATTCACTAATATGATAGGCTTGTTTATGCTTAAAGTAGTTTTCAAAATGAAATATAGATGGCAGCATAAAGTCACGTGATTAGTAAATGTTTAATTTTTGTTTTATGTATATGTAGTTTAGTTCTCTATTTGTTTTGTTTCAATAAAGTTGTGTTATTAAAACCGGCATGGTAATTTCAAAGTGATTATTTCCCCGAGAAGAAACCTTTTTACAAGGCTATATATCAAGGATGATAAAAAAAAATTATTGACTATTAAAAAATAATTTCATTTCTATAATAAACATTCAGATGAAATCCTATTACCGTTCAGCAATTCAAACGACTTTTTCCTGGTTTTCTTTTGCATGTAACGTGAAATTTCCTTTTTTACAATTTTAATTTAATTTTAAATAATATATAGGTTACCACAAAAGCTTTTATAAACATGATTTTACACTGATATTTAAATTGCAAGTTACTTTGATTTCTGGGTCGTGTAAAAGTTAAAAATATAAGAAGTGTTTCACAACATCCACTAAGATGACAGATTGCCTGTCAAGGATGATAAAAAAATTAATGGTTAAAAAAATAATTCATTGCGATAATGAACATTTAGCTGTAATGCTATTATTGTTCAGCAATCTAAAAGACTTTTTCGTGGTTTTCCTTTGCATTTAACGCAACATTTGATTTGTCTAAATTTTAATTTAATTTCAAATAATATAGAGGTTTACTACAACAGCTTTTATAAATATGATATTACTCTGATACTTAAATTGCAAGTTACTTTGATTTCTTGGTTGTGTTAAAAATTAAAAATATAAGAAGACTGTTTTTCAACATTCCCTAAGATGACAGATTGTCTGTCAAGGATGATTAAAAAAATTATTGATTATAAAAAATAATTTCATTGCGATAATGAACATTTAGCTAGAATCCTATTACCGTTCAGCAATCTAAAATACTTGTTTGTGGTTTTTCTTTGCATGTAACGCAAAATTTTATTATTTTTATTTAGTCTTAACTGAAATAAGTTATTCTTATAACTTTAATGATTATGATTGTACTCCGAGTAACTTATGAGTAATTTTGATTTCTGGGTTGAATTTAAAATAATAAGGACGTTTCCTTATATTCACAAAGATGATAAGCCAAGGATGGGATCAAGGATAGGAAAAAAAATTATTGATTATTTAAAAATAATTTCGATAATGAACATTTAGCTGGAATACCTATTACCGATAAAAGCAATCTGAAAAACATTTTTGTAGTTTTTTTTAGCATGTAAAGCAAAATTTGATATTTTAATTTTATTTAAAAGTTATTTTTATAGCTTACATAAATATATAATTGTATTTCGATACTGAAATTGTGGCTTTTTTTGATTTACAGGTTGAGTTAAAAATAAGAGCTTTTCGTTTATATTCAGCAAGTTGATACCTTATCTATTTCATAATGTTATAACCGTCGTCGAACAGCCGACCTAATTTTGTGTTTACGACTACTGATGTTCAACTCCGTTAATTCAATTTTAAATCCAATCCAGAAGACAAGAAGAGTCCTGGATCAAGTATTGAGAGAAATTTGCCTCCGTGGAGAACTTCTTGATGGAACTAACCCGCATTTGCGTTACATGTAGAGGAAAACCACGAAAACCTCCACGGTTAGTCTGACCTCAAGGAGACTCCTGATCTTCTGAGCCACAACGGCTAGGACTGATTAATAATAAAAAATGGTTGCTTATAAAAATAATTTCATTGAGATAAGGATGAACATTTAGTTGAAATCCTATTACCGCCAAGCAATCTGAAAAACATTTTCGTGGTTTCCCTTTGCGTGTAACGCAAAATTTTATTATTTTAATTTCAACTTAATCTTGGTTAAAATAAATTATTTTTATAACTTTTATAAACATTGTTTTACGCCGATACCTAAATTGCGGGTTACTTTGATTTTTGGGAAGATTTTAAAATTACAAAAAATATGAAGAGCATCTCGTTATATTCACAGAAATAATTGGCTGTCTGTGAAAGACGCTAAAAAAAAGATTTATTATATAAAAAATTCCTTACGATTACTGAGCATTTCGCTGGAACTCTTTAAGCGTCAAGCAGCCTGAGTAATATTTTCGTGGTTTCCATTTACGTGTAACGCAAAATATGATTATTTTCTTTAAAAAAAAAAACATTCATAAAGGCAGCAATGTTTAAATATGTACATAAATTATGAGTTATTTTATCTTTATTCCTAATTAAAACAAAACAAAATGAAGAGCATCATTTGATTGAAGGCAATTCATTAGCAAGGTAGATAGTCTTACGCGGACATTAAGAAATGAATTGGGAGATTTCGATACGGATATATATATATCCGTATCGCTCAATATCACTGTGCTTCATGAAATTCTGTTTTCCTCCATTTTAACAGGGAATACAAATTTTCATAATGTAAATAACCCCTTTAACCATACAGAATCTTAAATTCTGATTTAAGACACTTGTTGTCCAGTTCGTTTCCATAAAAATTTTGTATATTTTTGTGTGAAAAAAAAAAAAAAAATCTTTTTTGAAAATTTTAGTAGATTAGTTATAAAAATATGTTACATTTTTCTTTCTGTTTAGTTGCCTAAACAGATAAATTGTATTATCATGTTTTTAGTGTTATTATTGTATATAGTTGTTTTCTTTACAGATAATTGAAAAAATGTTATTTGTAGTAGTGAAAAGGAACAGTCGTACCAACATAAATTTTAAAAGTTCAGAGAATTCTAAATTTTATTATGATTTCTTTTTGGCTTGCCAAAAATCTTTTTTGGGGGGGGATGTAATACAAAAATTATAATACTTTTGTATTAATAAAAGAATTAAATCTCTTTCGTTTTAATAAAATGTCTTTGTTAAAGAATAAGCGTAGAGAGATTCTATTTTGGGAAGTCAAGGCTGATAAACATACGATTGAGTTATTTATAGAATCTCTCCCCCTTTCACTTCCATATAAGGAAGCATGAAATGATTTTCCTTAATGCGTAAGGATACAAGAATGTCAACGACTGTGCCTGTTTACTCAAATCTGTGTTAGTATAAAAGCGAGAGCAATGCTTTTCGCATGGCTTTTTCATCATGTTCTGTTCCTGATAAATTGTTCCGGAATTGTCCAAAGTTTTGTCCACCCCCTCCCTTGCGGAGTGTGGATGTGAAGTGTTATCGATACCAGCCTACTACCATTAATAAAGATTTTTTGAGTGTAACATGGCTTACGACTGCATTATTAAAGCTAAATACACCACTGATAACAGAGATGAAGCTCTGTTATTACAAGCCGGCAGGATGTTTACTTGCTGAGGAAACCATTGTTATCTATTTTCTGGCTGACTACAACGTTGATAAAACCTCATCCCGGGGGACGAAGGACGAAAGAAAGAAGTGCCTAGTCCGCGGTGAAAAACGAATGAAGGAAGGTCTGTTTTACCACTCCATCTTTAACTACCCGTACCTTCATCGCTGTGAGAATGCTGACGTTGGCTCGAGCTCGTCACATGCCTCTCTGAAACCCATAGTGTTGATCGAGATGACCCTACAGTGTCCAATCTGGAAATGACCGATGACCCTACAATTCCGTAGTGCTCAAATTGTGAAAACAAAAGTGAATGTACGCGTTAAAAACAAAAAAAAAGGATAATATTTTTTGTTTCTCTTCAACATAAAAAGTCATGAAGGTCAAAGAACAGTGTGCAGGAAAGAAAGTACTGTAGATATATTTTTTTTTTTTATCCTCTTATGTTTCTTTCTCACTAGCATGATTGAATAGTTTATCGATATCGGAGATGAGTAGTGTTTTAAAATTTTCATTATGAATAACTGAGTATATTTTATTATGAATAGTTAGATTGCATTTCTTGTATTTATATTACTTTTCTTTAAAATGATGATATAATATTGTTTTTTATCGTGCATTTAAAATGTTTTTGAAAGAAATAAATGTGATTCAAACGTCAATTAAATTAGTGACGGCAAACAAAATTAAGTTATTATTTAAACTTTTGTTTCCTAATGATTTTTCTAGATTAAACCGTAACAAAATTCTAAATTTTTCAGAATTTTCTTTTGAACCTAGCGATGAAGAATTTTCAAACAAATTACAAGAAATTTGTAATACTTTCAATTTTTCGGAATTAGTTAAAATTTCAGACATTTTAAATATTTCCAGTGAAGGAAATAAAGATGAAATTGCAAAGCACATTTTAACTTGTTTATGTGATTTTTATATCTTAAAAAATTCGATAGTAATGGAAAATCTCTCTGAAGATGAGGATGAAACTAATCAGTTTCAATGTAAACAAACTCAAACTGATTTTGAATCACATTTACCAATTAAAACTTGTGTAAGTCAATTTACGCAAGTTAGTTTAAATACTAAAATATATGTTGATAAAGAAATACAAACTCATGTTTATACTGATAAAGATATGGCATCCTATAGTCAAAATTCTAGCAAGGATATAAAGAATAGAGAAACAGAAACTAAATTAATAGTAAATTTTTCGGATATTGAAGCAGTTACTCCTATGTTTAAAGGAGAAAAACACGAAAATATTAATTCTTGGTTTGAAAATTTTGAAACTCATGCCAATTTATTTAAATTATCTGATATGCAAAAATTTTTATTTGCGAAAAGATGTTTAAAGGGTAATGCCTTAACATTAATAAGAAGTGAAAGCTGTTTAAATTCATATGAAAAATTAAAAAATCTTTTGCTTGAAGAGTTTGGATTTGATTGTAATAGTGCAGAAATACATGCAATGTTGCAAAAAAGAAAGCAAAGATATAATGAAACTCTTCAAGAGTATTTCCTTAAAATGAAAGAAATTGCCACTCAAAGTGATATTGATGACTTAGCTCTAATCACTTACATGATTCAAGGAATACCAGACCAAACAAATAATAAATCAATTCTTTATGGAGCCAATAATCTTTTTGAATTTAAACAAAAACTTAAAATCTATGAAAAAATTAAAAGTGACTTAGATAAAAATAAATTTCAAAATAACAAGGGACCATACATGAAGAAAATGGAAAACCCTAAATATGACATTAGGTGCTTTAAATGTAATGCACCAGGACATAAAGCTCCGGCTTGTCCTAAAAATAAAAGTGTAACCCCGAATGTGACAAAACCCAAAATACATCATACAACACAGGAGATCCCAATAAATCAGTGTAAATACTGTTCGAAGAAAGGACTTTTGAATCAGTTTCACATGGGATCCTCGTGTGTAAACAACCCTAATGTTGTTGAAATGAACGTTCAAAATATGACAAATAAACAATAGCAATTAATAATATCCGGATATCAAGTGGAAAATAAATACCTAAATGGATATCAAGTAGAAAATAAATACCTAAATGGATATAAAGTGGAAAATAAATACTTAAATGGACGTCCAAAACCAAAACAAAATGAAAATGTAAAAAAAGAGATATTATTGAATGTTGATACCGGGTCAACATTGAATATAATACCAAAAGACCTTGTGTCAAAACTAAAAATTCCTATTAAAAAATGTGAGGAATTAAATGTTATCCAAACGAAAGGACAATTAACACTTAACAAAATTTGTGAGTTTCCCCTTAAGATAGGCGAAATTATTAAATCAGCTAAGTTTTTTATAATTGATACTGATTTACCATATGCTTTACTAGGGTTGCAGACTTGCAAGGATTTTTGTTTGTCTATTGACTGTGTCGGGCCAGTTGTTACTCAATTTGGTAAGAGATTGATCACCTCTGCTAATTCTAACAGTGACAACTTATCTTTGCACATTAGACAGCAAAATTCTCAAAGTGTTAGGGTTAAAAATGGTGAAAAAAATAAAAGTTTAAGATGTTTCAATAAAAGTAAACATTTTGAAAAAAATAGAAGTTTAAGATGTTTCAATAAAAGTAAACATTTTGAAAAAATAAAAGTTTAAGATGTTTCAGTAAAAGTAAACATTGAAAAAGATAATGTTAAGGATAACAAAAATAAAAAGAAAAGGAAAAATAGGAAAAAGAAAGAAGGTCCAAAAATTTCAAATGATTCGAAGATAGTACTAGGTAATGTGTGCACACATTATCAGGTCAATATCGACGAAAGAATAAAAAATGAGAACAAAATACAAAATGTGGACTTAAAAGAAATTTTAAAAAGTTATGATGATATTTTTGCAAAACATAAACACGACGTGGGAGAAATCAGAATGGAACCACAAAGAGTCAGGTTAACCTCAGATTTACCTATATCTCTAAGGCCGTACAAAACATCCCCAAAACAACAACAGGAAATTGATTCACAAATAGAGGAATTGTTAAAAAATAACATTATAAAAGAAAGTTCATCCCCATGCTGCCCCTGTAACTTTAGTCTTTAAAAAAGATGAAAATAAAAAGAGTCGTTTATGTATTGACTTTAGGAAATTAAACCAAATTACAAAAACAGATTCTGAACCTCTACCTTTAATACAGTCTTTAATTGAAAAATTGTCTAATAGTAGTTATTTTTCTAAAATAGATTTATCACAGGGATATCATCATGTTCGTATTCATCCTGATGACACTGAGAAATTAGCATTCGCTACTCACAACGGTCTATTTGAATACTTAAGATTACCTTTTGGCTGGAAGAATGCACCAAGCATTTTTCAACGTACAATTCGTAGAATTTTAAATAAACATAAAATTAAATTTGCTACGAACTATTTTGATGATATTATTATATTTTCTAATTCTTATGATGAACATTTAACCCACCTTAAAAAGATTTTCGATATTTGTAAACAAGAAAACTTGAAATTAAAACTTTCAAAATGTTCATTTTTGCAAAAACAAATAGAATTTTTAGGATATGAAATAAGCAATGGGATTGTATCACCCGATAACCATAATATTGAGGTGATTAAAAAATTAATGCCCCCTAAAAATGTAAAATCATTGCAAAGATTTCTTGGATCAATAAATGTTTACAATAAATTTATTGATGGTTATGCAAATATTCCACATCCTTTAAACAACTTGTTAACGAAAGATGTAAAATGGGTGTGGTCAGAAACATGTCAACAATCTTTTGAACTGTTAAAAAATGCTATTATTTGTAAACCAATTTTGAAATTTTTTAATCCTATTCATGAATGTCATCTTTTTGTTGATGCATCGTTAATTGGAATTGGAGCTGTGTTAAAACAGACAGATGAATGTGGTGTATTGCATCCTGTAGCTTTTCATTCTCGCTCCTTAAGAGACCATGAAAAAAATTATGCAATTACAGAACTTGAATGTCTTGCTATAGTCGATTCTCTAAATAAATTCCATCATTACCTGTTTGGCCAGAAATTCACCATACATACTGACCATGCTGCTTTGGTTTGGCTAAAAAATGTTAAAAATTTAAAAGGTAGATAGTTTAGATGATCATTATTGTTAAGTATGTATGAATATGATATTAAATACACAAAAGGTTCTACTAATTTTGAAGCAGATTGGCTTTCAAGAGATGCAACACATTCACTTGTCAAATGTAATAGTAAAAATAATGTTCATGTTTCACATTTGTTAAAATTGAATGAAATAATTGAAGCTCAAAGTAAAGATAACTTACAAGGTAATTTTGTTGATATCAATGATGTTTTATGTATACGTAAGAAAAATTTTACTAAAATAGTTGTTCCATTTTCGTTGAGATTAAAACTTCTGCAAATTACTCATGATAAATTTAACCATCCAGGAGTGCAGAAAATGATTAATTTAATAACCCCTGTTTATTATTGGAATAACATAACATCAGATATAACAAAATTTTGTAAACATTGTCATACGTGCCAATTAAATAAAAAACCGCGACAAAAAAGATTTGGATTATTACAATCCTTACCCCCTATGAATCAGTCTTTTGACTTAATAGCAATAGATAGTGTTGGTGGATTGAATTATTATAATTCAACAAAAAAATATTTAACTTTAATTATTGACCACCTAACAAGATACATTTGGGCTTCTGCGTCAAAATCCATTAGTTCAGAAACGTATACTAATTTTTTACATCAAATTTTTCAAAATCAAATACCTAAATCCTTGTTGAGTGATCGAAACGCCGCCTTTACGTCTTCTCATTTTAAAAATTTTTTGAAACATAATAAGATTCAACAATTATTGACAACTGCACATCATCCGCAGTCAAATGGCAAGGTAGAACGCCTTGGTCAAACAATAATTACACGTTTAAAGTGTAAAATCAATGAGAAACCTACTAAAACTCCATGGCCTACTTTGTTAAAAGATATAGTCAATACTTATAACTTAACTCCCCATTCTGTGACAAAATTTCCACCTGCATACCTCATGCATGGTAGACTCCCCTATGAAAATCCTTTAAATTAAGTAATCTATCCACCTGTTGAGGAAGCTAAAAAAATAGCAATTCAAAGAACTAAAGAATATCATGAAAGAAATAAAATTTACTATGATGCTAGATTTTTAGATATAGACTTTAAAACTGACGAATTAGTTATGTTTGAAGAATTTACTTATCCTAATACGAGGAAGTTGTCACCTCCTTTTAGTGGACCGTATAAAATTCTTCAAAAAATTTCAGAAGCTAATTACAAAATAAATAAAAAGAATTGTTTAAGTAAACAAAATTTTGAAATAGAACATGTATCAAATCTTAGGAAATAAAACAACCCACAAATGTTGAAATTAAATCATGAATAGTGTACTAAACAAAACAAAATATGTTACTTTCTTCAATGGAAGAAGTACACCCTATATTTTTTTTGGGAGATCCGAATCGCGTGTGGAGATTAACCTCAACATCAATTGGATGTGAGGGCGATGAAAGTTGAACTTTTTTTTTCTCAACAAGTTGAGAAAAGTATTATAAAATATTTTTGGATTGACCCGTCTGGATCTCTCAATATCACTGTGCTTCATGAAATTCTGTTTTCCTCCATTTTAAAGGGGAATACAGATTTTCATAAAGTAAATAAACCCTTTAACCATACAGAATCTTAAATTCTGAGTAAAGACACTTGTTGTCCAGTTCATTTCCATAAAAATTATGTATATTTTTGTGTGGAAAAAAAAAAAAAAAAAAAAATTTTTTTTTGAAAATTTTAGTAGATTAGTTATAAAAATATGTTACATTTTTCTTTCTGTTTAGTTGCCTAAACAGATAAATTGTATTATCATGTTTTTAGTGTTATTATTGTATATAGTTGTTTTCTTTACAGATAATTGAAAAAATGTTATTTGTAGTAGTGAAAAGGAACAGTCGTACCAACATAAATTTTAAAAGTTCAGAGAATTCTAAATTTTATTATGATTTCTTTTTGGCTTGCCAAAAATCTTTTTTGGGGGGGATGTAATACAAAAATTATAATACTTTTGTATTAATAAAAGAATTAAATCTCTTTCGTTTTAATAAAATGTCTTTGTTAAAGAATAAGCGTAGAGAGATTCTATTTTGGGAAGTCAAGGCTGATAAACATACGATTGAGTTATTTATAGAATCTCTCCCCCTTTCACTTCCATATAAGGAAGCATGAAATGATTTTCCTTAATGCGTAAGGATACAAGAATGTCAACGACTGTGCCTGTTTACTCAAATCTGTGTTAGTATAAAAGCGAGAGCAATGCTTTTCGCATGGCTTTTTCATCATGTTCTGTTCCTGATAAATTGTTCCGGAATTGTCCAAAGTTTTGTCCACCCCCTCCCTTGCGGAGTGTGGATGTGAAGTGTTATCGATACCAGCCTACTACCATTAATAAAGATTTTTTGAGTGTAACATGGCTTACGACTGCATTATTAAAGCTAAATACACCACTGATAACAGAGATGAAGCTCTGTTATTACATATATATATATATATATATATGTAACATAAAAAGCTTCTATTAATCTTTTTATGTTAGTTTCTTCTTTATAAAACAACTCCTAATTTATTACTAATTAATTTCAAATCGAAATGCTTTCTCACACTTTTCAAAAGCCACATCTTGTTTCTAAATCTATTTTTGGCACAAGTAAGCATAAATGTAAATAAAGACATTTCTCCCTTTAAGCTTCGTGGGAATCACGTGGTCTATTTAATTAACCAATTACTATTTCTAAGATTTCCCTCTTTCCCTAAATTGAAACATTTTACGGATTTTACTTTGCAAGATTTTCCCTAACATATAATCGAGAGCACAACTTTTCGTACACACTTTCATGACTACACTGACTAATAATTAATAAATAAATTTTGTACCCTCCTTCCCTGCCTAAGACCTGATTTAATCCTTTCACTCGGCAACGACGTTATATATATATATAAATCGGTGATTCTCACGAAATATGACAATTCACAGTTCGTTGCTCCAAGATCTAATACTATAATACTAAAAGAAATTTTTTTTTAAAAAAATTATGAAATAGCATTGCTGTTAGCATTTTAAAATAACTTTGCACTAGCATTAACTGTTTTGTATAGTTAAAAAAATTAATTAAACTTCAAAATGTCATTTTCCTGGCATGTCCCAAACAATGTTTCCAATAATAACTAGCTTCAAAACTTCCTATAAATTTTTCAATATCAAAATTTTTTTATCTCGACTGTAAGCATTTCTAGAATATACGCAGAGGGTATTATTTACAAAAACTTTGTTTAAATTAATTTTTTCTGTCAATAATTTGTAAGTCCCAAGAAAATCTGTCATTTTCCTGGCTACTTTTATTTAGTGGTTTATAACCAAAATAGATAGCAATCAATTATTAGCAACCAAAGCCAGCAATCAATTCTTATGATAACAGATTGATTAGATAACCTCCTATATAAACATGTCTTGTTGCATGAATAAAGAACCAATTTTCTGGTTCAAAATCTATTTCAAAAAATTTTTCAAGGTTAGTAGGTTTTTGTGTTGCCATTTTCCTGGCTTCTTGAAACCATTAATAACATAAACTACATAGATTTATCTGAGTTATTTTAAGAAATCCTGTTGTTTTCTACAGAATATAAACGTCTTAGGCCAAAATATTTAATTAAAGTAAAGTTATATGCTATAATATGGCGAATTTGTCATTATCCTGGCTGTCATTTTCCAGGCTTATGAATGCCAGGACATTGAAGTGTTACCAGAAATTTTTTTTAACTGCTAATATTGTAAGGAGGGAAAGCAAATATTAACCCAATACCAAGTTGTATGATTGTAATATGCTTAGATGTAATCAAAGTTATTTATTTATTTAATGATTGATTGTTATCCACCATTTTATTCTGTACATATCAGCAACAAAAAATTTTTTGATTCTTTCTACAGAGGATAAAAAGAATTAATTTAAGCAATTTATGGTCCATCTAACATAAAGGCTTAAGTTGAGTTACTTACTATTAACTTAAAATGACTGTTTTTTAAACTTCTAAGCTGACATGTCATTTTCCTGGCATTCAAGATTTGGTGAATTTCTATTTTATTTTTTTTCCCGAGCAAATGTCAATAAACTACACTGCTGTCTGTAAGATATTAATTAGTGTAACTAAAGAAGTATAAAAAAAAAAAAAAAATTTAGATTATTTTGACGACTTTAAATGTGAAGACATTTTTCGATCGATGGATGGAATGATCGATCGATGGATGGATCGATCCATCCATGTATGTATGTATATATATATGTATGTATATATATGCATATATATATATATATATATATATATATATTTTATATATATATATATATAAAATATATATATATATATATATATATATATATATATATATATTTTATATATATATATATATATATAAAATATATATATATATATATATATATATATATATATATATATATATATATATATATATAATATATATATATATATATATATATATATATATATATATATAATATATATATATATGTATATCTATATATATATCTATATATATATAAATATATATATAATATATATTATAATAATTTAAATAATTATTCGTGCAAAGGCATTAATAAAGATCGGAAATTGATAGATGCTCTATACAATCGAATTCATAATAAATGCTACGAATAATTTTTTTGATGAAAAAGATTTTTATTTTAAATTCTCATCGGAAAATTTAACAAATTTACGAATGCATGGGTTATATTTTGTTTAAGAAAATGTGTCATTAATGTGCATTTTTAATTATAACAATTCTAAAACAATAATAGTAAACTAATAAAATTCAAAGGGTTTTAGTTTATAACTCGTTCTGTTAAATCATATAACTAAATATAAAAAAAAATGCTAATATAAGCATCTATACTTCAGTTATAATAGGACCAGACGCTTCAAACTAATAACTATGGTTGAATTATATAGGTTGAACTCCGACCCACCCCAGGGGGGTATACGGAGATAAAAGTAAAATTATTACAATAAAAATTTCTCTAAAAACTAAAATTACAATAAAATTTTGCCAAATGACAGTGGTGGTGATCAGTTAAAAATGGATTAACTATAACACTTGACAATTTAAAAACATGTTTTAAAGACAATGAAATCCAATGGTTGAATAAGCAAATATATTCCTTCGGTTTTAATTAGCCCAAGTTCTGAAAACCGAAACTATAGTATATAATTGCTCGTAATCTGAACGATCTGGTTTTAAAACTTCAATAAACAAACAAATAAATTATGAGTGATGAATAGACATCTTTTAGCAATATACAAAATAATATACTAGTTTACAGAAATAAAAAAAATTTTAGAATTTAAATTAAATTGCTTGTTTAATGATCAACACTGATTACGCGCAATGCTTAGGTACAGCGGGTATGTTAGAAAATTATATATATAAAGATGCGAGCGCCACTTTTTGTGCGTAAAACCGGTATGTTAAAAGCGTGTTGCTTTTCTAGCCCCCCCCCCCCCGGGAAAAGTTAAATGTTCTTATCCCCTATAGTAGTCCCTGACAAATACTTACAGGCATCAATACTAGTCACAACTGATCATTTCGATTTGTCGAGCATGCGCAGCTAATTCGTGTGTAAGAGGGAAGGTGTAGTTTACAAACATATCACTGGCGAGATTTTTGACTTCATATTATTATGCCAAGAATCAATTAGTCCGTGGGCCGAAGTCTCAAAAGTAGCTCTAAACTAATTTTCGTTCCGACATTTGAGGGGCAATTTTATTCTACCAAAATAGAACACAATCTTGGCTGAGAAACATAAATTCATAAAGTTCTCCAAAATCTGACTGGCCATTAATTGATAGTTATCAAAACAATGAGGAACTATTTTGTTTTCACGAATTCAGTATTTTGCCCAAGAATATCCGAAGAGAAGCGTAATTTGACGTCACTTGGAAATGAATGGACCAATCAGAACAAAAGCAGTTGTCTGCATACTACGATATCTTCCCGTTCGTTCACGTTTCTTTTGCGCTAAAACACTTAACAGTTTTTTATAAGTATGTACTTCCACATTTTTACACAATTATAGTTACTTCAAGATCTTAAAATTTTTTTTTTCTTTTCATTTTAAATCATGATGATTTGATAATTCAATATAAAAAGGTAAAACATAGACTATGACAGTTATAGTTGTAATGAAGGGTTATGATACTGCATCTGCGATTATTTGACAGGTTTTTTTTATTATTTTTGTAAAAATACTTAAAACTTGAATTCTATAGAATATATAAATCTTTCCTCCACTCTGTGAAAATTTAAATTTGCATCAACTTTTTAAGAACTGCTACCCTACAGAAAATAATTTGATTTTCTTTAAAAATCTGGAGATATTTCTCCCTTATTTTTTCAGACGATACTTATTTTAGTAAGCTAAAAAACCATTTCATACAAATGAATATTTTGAAATTCAGTTTGACATAAAAATGAAAAATTTCATTTGTGTAAAATTTACAATAAATTTGAATTGATATTTTTTTAAATTTGTTGTTTGGTACACTGTCTTTTACTGAAGCTTTAAAACTTTCTTTACTATATAAAAACTGGATATTTTACACACTGAACTATCTTGTTACATAATTTATTTGAACAATTTAACAAAATTTGGTTTTTCATTATTTAAAATTTTAATGTTTTGGTACAGCATTAATTTTGAAAATAATAATATTGATTTAGAGAAAATATATTTAGTATGTAGAATTTATTGTTTTAATTGAAAAAAAAAATGTTTTCAAGTGTTATTTCAAATAGTTTTTGCAAGTGTAGCAAAAGACAAATAGAAAGTGTTCCAAAAAACCTTAGACAGGTATTGTTGAATGTATTTTTATTTAGCAAGAGAATATAATTTCAGACATTAATATATTTGGAAATTTCATTATGGTTTGATATTCAATAATTTATTTACATTTAAGTGTAGAGACATTCTTTAACTATTTGTCGAAATAGTGCCAGTTGGAAAATTGATTAAACACATTTTTTAAACCAATATCTGAAGTTAAATGTTTAAATCATGTTTTGAATCTACACTATTGTTTTCAAATTTAATTTTAAAAAAAATACTCAATGATTAAATACAAAATTGTCGAATTTTTTGTTACTGACCCTACAGAGAAAACCTACATAAATTCCCTTAAATTTCATGATTTATTTTTAGTTTAGATTAGTTAACAGTTTTTTTTTTTTATAGAAGAGTAGTATTTATTTAAGAGGAGTATTTTTTATAGCTTTTTTGCAAGAGAGAAAAAAAAAATTTAAAAAAAAATTAAAAAAAAGTTTTGTTTTCTTTTTTCCGAGTAAGCACATCTTAATAAAACTTTTTAAATTTATACGCCATTCTGAGTTTAAAAAGAAGTAATAATTAAGTAAAATTAAAATGCAAGCAATATAAGATGTGCGCTTTACTCTACAAAAATGTTTAATATCAAAGATATTAGATAAATAAGCCATCAAAACAACCATGTTTTGAAACAATACTTACCATAGCACCTTTGTTAGTGAAACAAAAATAATATTTTTTTTAAAGAATAATGGATCATTAACGTTAATATATAGCTTTTTTAATCATTTTGGAACTAATATTTTATCTTCATAAAGTAATGAAAATTGTTTAAAAAAATTTTTTTTTAACATTTCATCAACATAACCACAATACTTTCATTTCTTTGGTGGGATCTATACATAAATATCCCCTTTAAATTTGCAACTCAGCAAATATTATTAAAATTAAAATAAGGCAAACAATTCCTTCTTATTTTTAAGCTATATATTTTTGTATCTTAAAATCGGAGACGAATTCTTGATTAGGTCAGAGAGGCATTGCAATGTGACCGCCTGCACAATTCGAATTTCGGAATGAAAATCAAATATTTAACAGTAAAGCGGGAAAATGAAGCGTTATCAATATATAGTTGGCTCTAAAAAGAGACCTTTAGTTAAATTTTTAAAAAAATTCAAAGGATTAAAATGAAATCGAGAAAATTAGCATCAATGCAACCAACGATTTGCTTACAAACATTGCTGTAAGCGACTGTGAGGAGACAATGCGTGATTGGTTAGCTTGGCGGAGGAAAAAATAATTCAACGATTTCACTGGATGAGAGTACGAAAGCATACAGAAAAAGAGTGCGTCATAAAATCGATTGTTATTAAATTATGACCAAATAATATTTGGAGAACTTTATAAAATTAAAAATACTAAAACATTCTGAATTGTTTTGTCAAAAGAAAAAATTGCCCCCAAAGTATCGGAACGAACTTGAACGATAAATGAGTTCGGCCCACGGACTAAATCTTATGTTAACCCCTCTACTTGTTTTCGATGTCAGTATAACTACCTCAAGGGTTCCTTTCATTCTGTTGGGGTGGGGGTAAAGACCTTAGGTGGTACGTTTGGTGAAACAACCCCAGAACCGAAAAATATCAAAGGTTGAACTCAGCGTAAGAAGGGGTTTAAAAATAAAAGACCGCGAACTCAGAATCACTTTACGAAGCTAATGATTACATTGTTCAGTTTTGCTTACGGGAAATTGGGTTTGTGAACCAGTTAACCGTTAAGGCCTATTTACACGGTCCAAGTTCTTGAATCCGAGAAATGGGAGAGATTTCTCTGTCAGAGAAATTGGATGATTCGTTGACACTATCCAAGTTCTTGAATGTCACTGATTCGTCGAAAGAAAAACTTGCGCATGCGCATTGTTCATATTCAACATTATAAAATAATACTTACATAAGTTTAAAATTACTAAATAAATTCAAATAAAATCATAATAACACAAATAAACCGCAACAGATAAATTTTTTTGAACTAAAATATATGAAAACAGACAACAAAATGACATAATTTGCTACCTGCTTGTTGACGTCACAAAACCTAAGACGCTGATTGGTTAAGGGAGAAAAAACTTGGATGGAAAGTAGAACATCCTCTACTATAGCCCTAGAAGTTGGACCAAGTTCTCGGATGACTGTTTACACGATCCAAGCTCAAAGTAAAACAAGTTTCCATCAATATCAATCAATCTCTGTCCAAGAAATTGGATCGTCTAAACAGGCCTTTACACGGTTCCACCGTCATTTGACCCAACAGGACTTTCTCCCAAACTGTCAAAATGGGAAAAAGGGTTGGGGTCGAGCAAGTGTGGTAGTCAAAGATAAGAAAATAATTTTGTTCTTCAGCAAAAAGGGAAAACACATGAAGGAAAAGAGTGTGTTGAAGATGTTAGGGATTTTTAACTGCTTTGGAACACTAAAAAGTGTGATGTAAAGCAGTATCAATTAAGAAACTGTTTATATTCATTTATTTTCCGTTTCACATAATTGATAACATGTTCAACGTAACAAAAGCGAAAGAATTAACATTATTTTACACAAATTCATTCACAATTTTTATTTCTGACGTTTCTTTTTTTTTTTTTTTTTTTTTTTTTTTTTTTTTTACTATCATTAACTATTTCAAAAATAGTTTATTTTTCATTTTTCTGCATACTTTAATACATTATTGTTCTGTACAAAATTATATTTTAACAGTTTATAATAACACAATAGTTGAAATGGTGTACTGTATACTAAATAAAAAATTTTATTTTTATTTTTTTGAAAGTAATGATGTTTTGAAACTTTTATAATAATAAAATTTTTCTTAAAATTACAAAAATTTTAATAATAGAATTTGAAAGTTTAATATGATCTAATATTAAAATTATGCGAATCAGCAATAATTATTTCATGCTTTAGCCATTGATTTCTTAAGTACTGTAAAATCAAAGTAATCAAAAGGATTTTCAACATTTATTTTAATAAAATTGATTTTACAAGACCTTTTCTAAAATTATTATAATTACATTCCACACTTCGTCGGAGCTAAATGTGGTATAGAATTTTTTTTTATAAATGTTAATAAAACATTTAGTAATTTAAATTTTTAATGTCTGCTAGTTTTATTAGCTACAGATTGTACAGATTTGATCGTATCACAAAGCAAATATAAATAACTTGTTTGATTAAATTTAAAAAATGCTGAAGCTCAATTAATTATAATTTGAAGTAGAATTGCTTTCAAAATTTTTCTGTTTGAAAATCAAAATCATATTTATTAATGAAATAATAAAATGCAATAACTTAAAGTATTAAAAGAAAAAAAAATAATAATAGAAGATCTTAAATTTATAACTTTGGTTTAAAAAATAATTTTCTTAATAATTTGAAAATATTCATATTGGATAGATGCAACTAATAACAAAACAATTAAATAACTAGCTAGGCTTTAATGCAAATTCAAATTAACTTGAAGAAAACTTGGAAATATTTATTACACAATTAATGAGGGAATAGGATTACTAATTTATTTAGAATCTCATTTTTGATCTGTTATGGTAAATGAAAATTATTTAAACAAAATTAATATACAATCTTTCTATATTAAAAATTCATAACGCTGTTTTGGGTGTTCAATTTAACCTTACATGTTGTTTAAGAATTATAAAATAAAGAGGAAAATAAATATAAGAAGACAAAAATTATAAGACTTAGCTTATTATTTAGCTTATTAGACTTTGAAAACTTATTTCGCGAATTTTTTATTACTTATAAGTTTGCATTACATTTTGTTTTACTGCCCAAATTCAGTAAAACTTCGAAACTTGAAATTAGGAGGTATGTTGGAAAAAAAAAACTTAATATATAATGATAAGAACAGTTCCCTATTTAAATTGTTATAAGTTTCGTCAACAAATAAAATTACCTTATCTTTTAATTCTTAATGAATCACACATTTTCTGTTCATTAGGTTAAGTTTTTTCATGAAGTTCATATGATTGCATTTCAAATCAAGTTAATCGTTATGATTAACATGTTAGCAAAATGATTGTATATTTTGAAAACAAAATATTCGATCCTTTGTAGGAAATATCGGTCTTTAAGGTGTAAAAAAACAATGACGAATGAGAAGCAATTACAAGAGTTGGCGACTAGCTGAGTATTTTATAAATATGTAATAAATAATATATTAATTAAAAAATAATGTATTAATTAATAAATAACATATTAATTAACAAATAATAACTGAAACAATGATTTATCACGTTTTTATAAAAAACCCGGGTTATTTCGGGTTTTCTTAGGATTGGCAGACTTTTATATAGCTTGTTTCTAACATCAAAGTTGAAAGATTAGTACTATTTGTCACTTGTTTTGTGAAATGTAACCTGGAGGAAAGCTTGAGATTGCAATGCTATTAGGTTTATTTTTTTTAACGACAAACAAATTGTTACATAAAAATTTTAAATTATTTATTTAGAAGTCCAATTCAAATTGTTGCAACTTTCGTTTACAATAAATTTATTTAAATTTTTTTTTTTTTTTTTCCAAACAGATTGTATAGTAATGTTGTATTAAGTTAATTCATATTAACAAATTTGAAAATTTTATAGCGATTTAATTTCAAATTTTAGCTTGAAATTGTTTCATTTTGAGCTCACTATATAAATAAATAAATAAACTTATTTACTGATTAATAGTTGCATAATGATTAAGTTACTACCGTTTTCAATATGTTTTTCATAAAAGTTACATATTAGTGTAATGATACCGGATTTTTTTTATATAAGAAAAGAAATCCACTTTTAGTTTTAAGTTAACTTAGAATAATAGTAAAAATAAACTCATAATAATATTGGAAATAAAATACTTTAAGAAAGGTTGATAATTAACTATTACAGCTAAATAACTTAAAAAATATAATAAAAGAATAATTTGTAGATATCTTCAGATTATTTATAGATACCCAGAGATTATTTTACCCTCAAGACATCGTTCTTCAAACTCTTTTTTTTTTTTTTTTTTTTAAATATTAATATTTTTTTATATATTAATATTTTTTTTTAAATATTTTTTAATATTAATACTTTTTTTAACATGAATAGTTAATATTTATTATGAAAAATAATTAATTTAAATTCATGCATTTAACTGTGACACTCGAAGATAAATTTTTAAAACCTAATTAAATTATAATGCAATCATAAAAAATTGATTTCTAATTAGTTCCATAGATATGATTAAAATATACATATGAGCCGTCTTGGCTCAGGGCATAGAGCGTTCGCCTTCCAATGAGGTGAACCAGGTTCGAATCCCGGCAATGGCTGGTCGATACTAATTCCGCATCCGGTTTACACCGACCACAATGATGACGTGAAATATCCTCAGTGGTAGAATGTTAGAGGGGGGAGAGAGTCCCCTTGCCGTCAGGCTAACCATGGTAGGTTCTCTCTCTCTCTGTGTGAGTGTGTGTGTGTGTGAGTGTGCGTGTGCGTGTGCGTGTGCGTGTGCGTGTGCGTGTGTGTGTGTGTGTGTGTGTGTGTGTGTGTGTGTGTGTGTGTGTGTGTGTGTGTGTGTGTGACATAAAAAGCTTCTATTAATATTTCATGCTAGTTCTTCACTATAAAACTTAATCCTAATTAATTATTCAAATCGAAACACTTTATCATACTTTTAAAAAGCCACATACTGT
This sequence comes from Parasteatoda lunata, assembly GCA_949128135.1. NCBI lineage: Eukaryota > Metazoa > Arthropoda > Arachnida > Araneae > Theridiidae > Parasteatoda > Parasteatoda lunata. The sequence goes on along the minus strand of OX421980.1, from coordinate 4,476,802 downwards.
TCTTAAATCTATTTTTGACTGAAGTATGCATAAATTAAAGTAAAGACATTTTTCCCTTTAATCTTCGTGGGAATCACTCGATCTATTTCATAAACCAATAGTAATTTCCAAGATTTCCCTCTTTTCCCTAAAGAGAGAAATTTTCGGATTTTTTGCAAGATTTTCCCTACCAGAAAGACCGATCATCGATGGAGTGAACTTCACATCTCGCTCTCCACTCAACAAAGAATGACCAAATAAAAGTTACTTTGCTTTCATTAAAATCCTGTGTCTGTTTTCCTACTCGGTCCGACTGCATCATTTTACATATATATGTGTGTGTGTGTGTGTGCGACAATCGAAACCCCCTGCCAACGCCATCTATGAACACTAAAGAGACTCAAATAGAACAGTTTTAAGTTAGTTTAACTCCATCTCTCGAACCGCAAACATGTAGGTTTCGAATTCCCCCCACTTAAGTTTTGTTTTCTCCCTAATTGTATTAATTCTTTATTTTGTGATGTTTTGTGACTTGTAACTTACCATTTTATGTCCTTTGTCCCATTAAAATTCTTAAATCACACCGTTGATTAGAATTCTTCGAGTCGCATGGCACCACAAATTTGCGCCCAACGCGTGTTAACATGTTTTGTTGCTCGAGTTTGGAGATAGACTCAACTTTTCAGATTTTCATGAGTGAAAATGCGTCGCACCCTCTGATTCTACCAACGTACAACCTGTACGGAAGTTTTAAGACTAACAAACGTAGTGGCCGATATTCTCCAAGATTACGATAAGTATATTTTTATTTAGTTTCGTATTTAAAATGAACGAGTTAATCACCCAGATTACCTTTCAAAATGAATAGGTATAAATTACTTTAATATATTTATATTGCACAACAGATGCATTGTCATATTTTGTACTTTCCAAAGAGCTTATCCAAGCTCAATAATATAAGTGTGTTACTTTGAAGAAAAATAAGAATTGCAAACGCTCATCCGAGCTTTATTTTGTTGTTATTGCACAGTTACTTTTTACACGATTAAAATTTGTGCACGTATTTCTGAATTCATTACTTTAATTATAAAAAGTATTTAAGAATTCACCCTGAATTCTATAATTTTAGTTAAGTAAGGTAACAACTTTTTTTTTTTTTTTTTTTTTTTTTTCATAAAAGTGATCAAGGCAAATATTTAGTTTCAAAGAACATTTTTGTTTTTATTGAATGTTTATTAAAGATGGCGACGTTAAGTTAGAAAGTTTCACTTTCGATCGCCAACGCAATAATACTTAAGAAGTGTATAATTCGTTCCAACCAGGAAGTGTTGGATTAAAAATATTTAAGTCATGGATAAATGAGAATAGCTTGTTTATGACTGTTGTTTTGAAAATATGTAGAATGGAACCCAATAGAAGGTTTATGAAGTGAATGTTTTATTTTATTTTCTTGGTTTAAGATGTCATTAATAATGAGCTCTCCTAACATTTATTGAAATAAATTGGATGTTTTGATTCCTCAAAAGTATTAAAAGAGGAAATCAGTTCTTTATTTTTTTTTTATTACATGTAATAATTATAAGAAAAAAGATACATGTTAAAATATTATTCATAACAATAATTTTGCATATTGTTAATAAAATTACTTGTTATGATGTAAACATTTGGTGTCATCTATTAAATTGAACTTTATATTTCTTTTGAACAAAGATATTTTACATATTAACAAAGTGTTTAAATTTTACAAAATAAAAAAATTTTGTTTTAAAAGTTAAAAATTTTATAAAACTGAAGAAGTATTATAATTTGGTTTTCAAACCATGTTCTCTATTGCTTCTTTTAATGATTTATATATATATATATATATATATATATATTATATATATATATATATGTAATACAAAAAGTATAATACTTTTGTATTAATAAAAGAATTAAATCTCTTTCGTTTTAATAAAATGTCTTTGTTAAAGAATAAGCGTAGAGAGATTCTATTTTGGGAAGTCAAGGCTGATAAACATACGATTGAGTTATTTATAGAATCTCTCCCCCTTTCACTTCCATATAAGGAAGCATGAAATTATTTTCCTTAATGCGTAAGGATACAAGTATGCCAACGACTGTGCCTGTTTACTCAAATCTGTGTTAGTATAAAAGCGAGAGCAAGGCTTTTCGCATGGCTTTTTCCATCATGTTGTGATCCTGAAAAGTTGTTCCGGAATTGTCCAAAGTCTTGTCCACCCCCTCCCTTGCGGAGTGTGGATGTGAAGTGTTATCGATACCAGCCTACTACCATTAATAAAGATTTTTTGAGTGTAACATGGCTTACGACTGCATTATTAAAGCTAAATACACCACTGATAACAGGGATGAAGCTCTGTTATTATACAAAAATTAATACTTTTGTATTAATAAAAGAATTAAATCTCTTTCGTTTTAATAAAATGTCTTTGTTAAAGAATAAGCATAGAGAGATTCTATTTTGGGAAGTCAAGGCTGATAAACATATGATTGAGTTATTTTTAGAATCTCTCCCCCTTTCACTTCCATATAAGGAAGCATGAAATGATTTTCCTTAATGCGTAAGGATACAAGTATGCCAACGACTGTGCCTGTTTACTCAAATCTGTGTTAGTATAAAAGCGAGAGCAATGCTTTTCGCATGGCTTTTCCATCATGTTGTGATCCTGTTAAGTTGTCCAAAGTCTTGTCCACCCTCTCCCTTGTGGAGAGCGGATGTGGACTGTTATCGATACCAGCCTACTACCATTAATAAAGATTTTTTGTGTGTAAAAAAAAAAAAAAAAAAAAAAAAAAAGTGAATGTACGCGTTAAAAACAAAAAAAGGATAATATTTTTTGTTTCTCTTCAACATAAAAAGTCATGAAGGTCAAAGAACAGTGTGCAGGAAAGAAAGTACTGTAGATATATTTTTTTTTTATCCTCATATGTTTCTTTCTCACTAGCATGATTAAATAGTTTATTGATATTGGATATGAAAGTGCTCTAAACTTTTTATAATGAAATTTAATCAATAGAATTTTATTAAGAGTTAAAGTGCATTTCTTGTTTTTATATTGCTTTATATTTATAAAGTATGAATAACTGAGTATGTTATATTATAAATAGTTAGATTGCATTTCTTGTGTTTAGATTGCTTTTCTTTAAAATTATTAGATAATATTGTTCTTTTTAGTGCATTTAAAATGTTTTTGAGGGAAATAAATGTGTTTCAAACGTCAATTAAATTTGTGACGGCAAACAAAATTCAAAATTTTTCAGCTTTTCAAACAAAAACAAAACTAAAAGAAATTTGTAATGCTTTTTCTTTTTCGGACTTGGTCAAAACAAAATATTCCTATTAAAATGTGAAAAATTAAATGTTACCCAAACAAAAAGACATTTCACACTTAACAAAATTTGTGAGTTTCCCCTTATTACGATAGGCGAAATTGTTAACTCAGCTAAGTTTTTTATACTTGATACTGAGATACTGTATGCTTTAGTAGGGTTGCAAACTTGCAAAGATTTTTGTTTGTTTATTAATTGTGTCGGGCCAGTTGTTACTCAAGTTGGTAAGAGACTGATCATCTCTGCTAAATCTCACAATGACAACTTATCCTTGCACATTAGACAACAGAATTCTCATAATGTTAAGGTCAAAAATTGTGAAAAAAAAATGAAAGTTTAAGATGTTTCAACAAAAGTAAACATTTTGAAAAAATGGAAGTTTAAGATGTTTCAATAAAAGTAAACATTTTGAAAAAAGTTAAGATGTTTCAGTAAAAGTAAACATTTTGAAAAAAAAAAAATAATGTGAGGGGTAACAAAAATAAAAAGAATAGGAAAAAGAAAGAATGACCAAGAAGTTAATAACAAAAAGTACAGGAAAAAGAAAGAAAGGCCAAACATTTCAAATGATTCGAAAATAGAACTAGGTAATGGGTGCATACATTATCAGGTTAACATCGACGAAAAAAATAGGAAATAAAAAGAATTGTTTAAGTAAACAAAATTTTGAAATAGTACATGTATCAAATCTTAGGAAATATCACAATCCACAAATGTTGAAATTAAATCATGAATAGTGTCCAAAACAAAACAAAATATCTTACTTTCTTCAATGGAAGAAGTACACCCTATATTTTTTTGGGAGATCCGAATCGCGTGTGGAGATTTACCTCAACATCAATTGGATGTGAGGGCGATGAAAGTTGAACTTTTTTTTTCTCAACAAGTTGAGAAAAGTATTATAAAATATTTTTGGATTGACCCGTCTGGATCTCTCAATATCACTGTGCTTCATGAAATTCTGTTTTCCTCCATTTTAAAGGGGAATACAGATTTTCATAAAGTAAATAAACCCTTTAACCATACAGAATCTTAAATTCTGAGTAAAGACACTTGTTGTCCAGTTCATTTCCATAAAAATTATGTATATTTTTGTGTGAAAAAAAAAAAAAAAAAATTTTTTTTTTGAAAATTTTAGTAGATTAGTTATAAAAATATGTTTCATTTTTCTTTCTGTTTAGTTGCCTAAACAGATAAAGTGTATTATCATGTTTTTATTATTGTCATTGTATATAGTTGTTTTTTTTTTTTTTTAACAGATAAATGAAAAAATGTTATTTGTAGTAGTGAAAAGGAACAGTCGTACCAACATAAATTTTAAAAGTTCAGAGAATTCTAAATTTTATTATGATTTCAGAGAATTCTAAATTTTATTATGATTTCTTTTTGGCTTGCCAAAAATCTTTTTTGGGGGGGGGATGTAATACAAAAAGTATAATACTTTTGTATTAATAAAAGAATTAAATCTCTTTCGTTTTAATAAAATGTCTTTGTTAAAGAATAAGCGTAGAGAGATTCTATTTTGGGAATTCAAGGCTGATAAACATACTGTGCCTGTTTACTCAAATCTGTGTTAGTATAAAAGCGAGAGCAAGGCTTTTCGCATGGCTTTTTCCATCATGTTGTGATCCTGAAAAGTTGTTCCCCTCCCTTGCGGAGTGTGGATGTGAAGTGTTATCGATACCAGCCTACTACCATTAATAAAGATTTTTTGAGTGTAACATGGCTTACGACTGCATTATTAAAGCTAAATACACCACTGATAACAGGGATGAAGCTCTGTTATTATATATATATATATATATTTTTTTTTTTTTTTTTTTTTTTTTTTTTGAATGTTCGGAATAGAGATTTATTATTTTGCAATCTTGTTTAGCTTTTGAAGAAGATTATTAGAGCTTTTATTTTGGTTTTATTTTCGTATAGTAGTGTTTTCCTGTGTTTAATAATGAATAATTTTATAAAAAGTTTTCTTGAATCAGTATTCATGCATAAAAGTGAAGGTTGTTTTTCTTACTACTGTTAAAAACAATATTCTATCATTGAACTTAGTATTTTATGTGGTAAATACAATATTTTTTAAACATTTTTGCAATTTTAAAAGTCTTTAGGCAAGAATTTATTACATGTTTTCATATTTAAATATCAAATTGGAAGTGAAGGTAAACTTAATTTGAGGTATTTTAACTGATTTTAAAATAAATAAGTGGTACTTATATTAGGATTTATAGGACACTATAAAAAACACGAACTTTTATAAACTGTTATTTTGAATATCAAACTGTAATAGACATTTCAACTACTACGAAAATTTCGAACTCTTCTACAAAATTAATTTATCATGGCTTACCTTGCGGAAGGTTGAAAGGAAGACTTACGACGATTGGCACAAGAATTGGGCTTGGACGTATGTGACAATCTAAAAGTCATCCAACTGAAGGACTTAATTGTCGAGTCTGAGGGGTATGACGAAGAACTAACGAAAAACTTATTAACCACTTTAATAGAAGAGAGAATTTCCTTTTAAAAGGCGTCGGAACTACAAGATATCGCCACACAAAAGGCAAATGAGGAAGCTCAAATCTCTAAACAAAGGGAAATTGAGCAGGAGCGAATCGCCAAAGAAAAAGAAATTGAAAATGAGAGAATAGAAAAAGCAAGAGCTCATGAACTTGAAACTCTTAAGCTACAACTTGAAGCCCAAAAGTTGTCTTCACTTTCACCGGCATCACCCGTTCTGAACGCCGATTTACCAAAACTTGAATTGAAAAAGTTGATCCCCAACTTTAATGCAAAAGATGATGATATATCGTTGCTTCTCAATCTCTTTGAAAGGCAACTAAAGTTTCTAAAAGTTCCAGAAAATCAGTGGGTTGCATATTTGGTAGAAGTCCTGCCCAGTGACGTTGCAAAGATCATCGCTCGAGAACCAGATGAAAAGGCTGAAGAATATAACTTTATGAAAGATATCTTACTGAAAAGATTCAAGTTAAGTGCCGAGCGTTTTCGACAGTTATTTGCAACTCATAAGAAAAACCCTGATTGCACATGGAATGATTTTTATTTTGAACTTCGAAGCTATTTCGAAAATTGGATTAAGGAGGTTAATGTTAATACGTCTGAAAAGCTAAAAGAACTCATAATAACTGATCAGATAAAAAACAAATGCCCACCAGACTTCAAGAAACATTTTTTGGATGATTGAAGTGAAATCATCTCGCCAACTGAACTTGCTGAAAAATTAGGCGCATACGACAATCTTCGTCATAAAACAAAAAGAGAAGGACCAGTGGTTACCACTAAGAGACCATTCACAAAAGCAAGAGAAGACTATTCCAGATTCAACTCTGCGAAGAAAGAGATCTTGGTCAGAAAATCCGAGAAGCCCAAGCAAGAAGAACACTCCTCTGTTTACTGCTATAATTGTGGCACGCCAGGATTTATCAAATCGAACTGTCCAAATTGTCTAAAAACTGAAAAGAAGATTTCAACTCGTTTCCATAGCATTCAGCTGAACAATCTGTCAACATCCAGCCAGATGGCAATCCTCGAAGTAAACATCAATGGAATGTGGGGTACAGCATATGCAGATACTGCCGCAACTCGTACCATAGCTGGTGAAAGCCTCTATCACCTTCTTAGAGAAGTTTGCCAGAAGCTGAAGACCCTTTCTCTGAAGTTACGAATAACAATACACCAGCAAAAAATTTTCCTCTCCAAGTAGGGGTTACAGAACAATTTTCCGACTCTGTTGAGATCAGTAAGGCAAAGAATTCTACTTTTCTTCAACCACATGAAGGGGAAAATCTTAATTCTAACCAGAGAAGTCGACTCAATGCTTTATTGAATGACTACGAACATATCTTCCGTCCAGGGGGAGATGCGACACCATATAACGAACATCGAATCGAAACAGGGAATGCAACTCCAGTTGCATCAGCACTCTATAGACTCTCTCCTGCCAGGGAAGATATCTTAAGAAAAGAAATTGAAAAACTCCTTGCTACAGAAGTTATCGAGGAATGTGACTCTCCATATGCCTCACCTGCAGTTCTCATTCCAAAACCAGATGGAGAATTCCGTTTGTGCATCGATTACCGCAAGCTTAATGCGGTCACCAACGCCATACCCATTACCTCGTATGGACGATCTTCTCCACAAAGCCAAACATACATCATACTACATGTCAACTATTGATTTGAGTTCCGGTTACTATCAGATAAGCATGCATCAACCAGACAAAGATAAAACTGCCTTTGTATGCCAGTTTGGGGTTTTCCGATTCAAAAGGGTGCCCTTTGGACTAAAGAATGCCCCTGCAACATTTCAGAGGTTTATGGACATTTTTCAAAATGGCTTAAAGGTAAACACCCATACTTATTTAGATGATATCATAGTGATGTCACCCACATTTGAAGATCATCTCGAAGATCTGCGTTTAGTGTTTAAACGTCTTCAACAATTCAACTTGTGTGCTAACCGAGAAAAGTGCAATTTCTCTTGTTCCAAAGTCAAATACCTAGGACATTATATTACCAACTCCGGTATCGAAGTGGACCCTGCCAAAGTTGAAGCTATTGCTAGTATCCCGCCCCATGAATGTGAAACAGATTCAATCCTTTTTACAAACATGCAGCTGGTATCGAAGATTCATTCCTCAATTTGCTGCGATTTCTTGTCCTTTGAGCAATCTTGCCAAAAAGCGGTCCACGTGGAAGTGGGGTAAAGAGGAACAGTCTGCATTTGAATTCCTTAAAAAATGTTTAGTTTCGCCACCAGTTCTCAACAACTTGTAAGTCACAACCTTTTGTCATACGATCCGATGCATCCAATTATGCATTAGGTGCTGTTCTTCTTCAGGGACAAAGTCCAGATGAGCATCCGTTAGAGTATGCAAGCCGTTTGCTGACCCCAGCAGAACGAAACTATTCCACAACTGAAAGAGAAGCACTTGCTGTGGTCTGGGCACTCGAAAAGTTTAGAGGATATATCGAAGGAGCAGAAGTTACTGTGGCATCTGACCACCAACCCTTGAAATGGCTTCTAAGCCTTAAATCCCCTACAGGTCGTCTTGTAAGATGGGCATTACAGCTACAATCCTACAACTTAAAAGTGGAATACCCCTGGTAAAGCGAATGTCATTGCGGATATGCTTTCCCGTCCTAATTGTACGCATGAAAAAGCAGCCTGTGAAATTTGCATAATCATCGTGGACTTACCATCTAAGAGAGCCAGTGATGTTCGAGCAGAACAGTTGAAGGATGAAGATGTGAAGAAAATAATAGACAGCTCTGAAAGTGGTTCAAGAGAGGAAAATTTTGCAAACTGGACTCAAACAGGTTATGTAATGAACCAAGGTGTCTTATACCGTTACGCCCCAGATTCTGATTCCGAAGAAGCGCCGTTAGTCGTCCCCATTAACGAACGAGAAAGAGTGATGAAAGAACGTCATGATGCCCCAACCGCAGGACTCTATGGTGCAGAGGGCACATTCCACAGAATTTCAACCAGATATTACTTTCCTGGAATGCGCAAGTACATCACTGATTATGTGAAACACTGTTTCGATTGCAACAGATTTAAGCCAAACAATCAAAAACCTGCAGGTCTGTTGAGAACCCCAGTACACTCCCAACGTTTTGAAACCTTATCCATTGACCTGTTTGGTCTTCTACCTGAAACATCGGATGGGGAAAAATGGATTTTCATCGTCGAAGACACCTCTACAAAGTGGGTCGAACTCTTTTCCCTCAAAAATACCACTGCGAAGGAGTGTGCTATTGTTTAAGTGGAAGAAGTATTCCTACGATACGGACATCCCAGAAGACTCATAAAGACTTCAGCAAGTATGCTATCTTCTTGATATAACCCAAATTCTTACTCCTGTTTATTGTTCACAGGCAAATCCCGTGGAACGGAAGAACCGAGATTGGCAATCTTGGTTGGTGATAAACATAATGAATGGGCACAAAAACTCCCAATGATTCGATTAGCCCTAAACACAGCAAGGTGTTCCTCCACAGAACACACAGCTGCTTTTCCACAGTTCGGACGAGAGCTTCGGACACCTGATGACATCCAACATGATCTACGAACTATCATCAACAATGACAACTTCGTTGCTGAAATTACCCCGTATTTAAGAAACTTCGCTAATATCTCGAAGAAAATTCAGGACATTGTTGAACAAAAACAAGATCAACGAAAGAAATATGCAGACCAAGAAAGAAGAAAATGTCCCCAATACACACCTGGCGATCGAGTGTGAGTAACCTTACATCCTCATAGCAACAAGGCCAAAAAGATCACCGCCAAATTTGCACCTCGTCGAGATGGACCTTATGTGATACTAGCACAACGTTCTCCAAGAAGCTACGAAATAGCAAACCTTGATACACCACACGTTTCTCTTGGAGCTTTATCACACATCTGCCCTGCGTCCTTGCCATGAAGATTTCCAAGCAAACGTGCCAATCAAGCCTATAAGAAGAAGAGGTTGACCTCCTAAGACTCCTTCAATAAACAAAGAGCCAAATAGTAGTCAATTACCCAACATTTTTCCTGGCTACTCACCGAGACGTGTTCGCAGCCAGAGGGAGAGCCTGTGACAATCGAAACCTCCTGCCAACGCCATCTATGAACACTAAAGAGACTCAAATAGAACAGTTTTAAGTTAGTTTAACTCCATCTCTCGAACCGCAAACATGTAGGTTTCGAATTCCCCCCACTTAAGTTTTGTTTTCTCCCTAATTGTATGAATTCTTTATTTTGTGATGTTTTGTGACTTGTAACTTACCATTTTATGCCCTTTCCCTTTGTCCCATTAAAATTCTTAAATCACACCGTTGATTAGAATTCTTTGAGTCGCATGGCACCACACACACACACACACACACACACATACATATATATATATATATATATATATATATATATATATATATATATATATATATATATCTATATATATACACATATAACAGATTTTATGTTTTGCAATAATATATAAATTTAATTTATAAATTATATCTTATAATTTGCTTAAAATTCAATAACTTCTTATCTTTTTGTTGACAGCACCAATTTTGGCAATGAATATTTACTTAAGTTATGAATTATTTGAAAATCAATTTTCTTTCGGCGTATCTAATATGTTATTTTCACTTATTTACTTGAGATGTATATCTCAGATGTATACATTAACTATCTTAGAAACTAATACTAATGCAAACTTGATTTTAAAAACTGCTTTAATTTTTTTCTTTTAATATTTGCTTGGTAGTTAATCTCTTCTTTAAAGACTTTCTTCCATAGGTATATAATAGGTATATAATTAACTAAGTCCTTATATTTAGGAGAAAAAGTTATTAATTTTTTAATTGAATAAACGAGATAATTGTACGCAAGGCTGGGAATAATAATTCCAATACTTTCTGAATAAATTAATTTTATGTTGAATAAACTCTTGGAAAATTTGTAACTAAATTCCAGAGAGTTTTTTTTTTTTTAATGACTTTCATAAATTAACAAATTCTACTTTTAAAATTACTTATAAAAATTTTTGTTATTAAATTGATTTCAAAAATATTTTACTTTAAATTAGCGATTTTCACCATGTTCCTTTAGTTTAAAAACACTGGCTCTTGTTTATTGCCTTAGTCAAATAAAGGATTTTTTTTAAAAAATCTGTTCAAATGTTTCTATAATCTTGTTAAATCTTGTTTCTATAATTAAATCAAATATAGGTTAAATCAAAATTATGGGAATAGAGAAATTAATACTTGAATAATAATAGTAATAATAATAATATATATATATATATATATATATATATATATATATATATATATATATATATATATATATATATATATATATATATATATATATATATATATATATAACTGACTATCTAGAAATTAAATTCACGATTGAAAATTTAAAATAAAATGATACAATATTTTTAATATTAGCGGATTCAATATAAAATATTATTTTGATTATTAAAATTAATAAAATATAACATCTTCAAAATCAAATAAATAATATAACATTTTTGAATTTTTTAAGAAGTCATTTATAGTTGTAAGTTTGGCGGTGCAGGTCCTGTTCTCGCATTTCCAATTAACGGTTTCATCTTTATATTTGCTATGTACGTTAAACAAATAATTCTTATATAATAGCAAATAGCCACCCCTCGAAGATTTTAGGTAAGTTATTTCCGACCTTTTTGGAAATGGCTCAAAAATATGTCGTCAATGGAAGTTCAAATATATAGTTAAACGATAGTAAGAGGAAAATTTATTTTCGCTTTCAGGTTGTTTTTCCCCAGAAAAGGATTCTGTCCCCTGTATAAAATCCCTCTATACCCTTCCCTCACAAACGGACCCCTGGAGAACACCCCTGCCCACAGGTGCACATCATTAATTATCTATTGGGTCAACTTTCACTTGAGTGAAATTTCAGAACGAACATAAGGTTAATTGCGCTAAAGGGGGAAAGTGTGAGAACTCCTCTAGCAACTGTGGCAAGGCTTATTTTGTTCCCCAGCCCATGGGTGAAGATTGATTGAGGATTATTATGCCTGGAGTTATTACGAGGATTATGCCTCTCGTAGATTTATGTTTTTAGAAAGTTATGTAATGTTTAATTTATTTTATTTCTTGTTTAATAATAGTTTTTTTCAACTATGCAACTATGCTTGCTTGACATTTTCCACCATGCACTAAACTATTCCAGCACATACTGCCCGCTTTCTTTGAACTCATACATTTCGTTGGCATGCACTACGTCTTCCCGAACTGCAGATCTGGCTATTTGCTAAAGGTATACGCGCGGTACTCCGAGAGTACAAGACGTTGCGCCTTTTGCAAAACTCGAAGAACGTCGTGCTGCCAATTCGACTATGAAATCGTCATTGAAGATCACCGTAGCCAAATAATTGGCAATTCGACCATATCTTTACCGTAATAAATGTGTTTAGGATAAAACGTCAAAAAAAGCGAATTTACCGATTAGTTATTTTTTTACTGTTCCCCCCAACCCATTTTTCCAATAAATTGTATTTGACAGGTCTTCGTAGATAGGCCTGATTGCCCACCAGCGCCGTTTGTGAGCCCTCGAAGACGCGGAACAGCCAGTTCGATGATAACGTTTTTTAACTATATGAAATATTTTTCAGATAATACGGTTTCGCCCATATATACCCATAGCTGCCAACATGGATAGGAAAAAATCCAGCAGATTTTACGAAATAATATAAATTTCATGAAATTGTTGCATAATGTACTAAATATTTTACACAGGGTACATAATGTACTAAATATTTAAGGATTTTTATAGTCAACAAAATAGAAAAACTGCAATATTTCTCAGTTATGATTTCACATCAAACATACTTGAAATGTTATGTTTACTCATAATTTCGAATAGTTAAATTATATATATATATATATATATATATATATATATATATATATATATATATATATATATATATATATATATATATATATAAGAATTAATAGGTATTTAATTCATTAAAGAGAGTTCTAGATAAAAAATAATTTGAACATATAACAAAAAAAGTTTTGAACTGATTTCTATAAATGAGGTACGCTTCATTATGTATTAATAATACTTATTTAAATATCCAAGCAAACTAGCAATAATCTGTACAAAAATTCTATTTTAAGAGGGATTTTTTTCAGGAAACTTAGTCAATTTTAGGGAATTTTCTAAAATGTACAAAAACAAGGAGAAACTGGCAAATCTAGTAGATTTGGCAGCTATGTATACCCCATAGTATCAGATATCAAAATATACAATTAAAAAAAATTCCAGACCCAAAAACTCTCAAAAAGGCTTCTGTTCATACCAATAATCTTTGGGTCACAATAAATTAATAAATAAATAATTTCTTTACTTGTAGACAGACAGAAAAAATGAAAACATAATTTGAGAAATATTTTGCTGGTGAAACCATAATTGGCGAAACATTATAATAAACATTCACGCACTTAACGTTCAGGCGTCAGGAGAAATATTTTTTTGAAAGATCATTCCAATAAATCAAACGATTTCTAAGGACAACGATGGTAATAAATATCTGTACTTCCGCCTACAAATAATAAATTAAATTAATGAACGCCGGCTCAAAAGTGTGAGTCTGACACATTAGTCATAAAAAACACAATATAATCATGAAATAAATTTATTGTAAGAATAACGTTCCTTTCTACACTAAATATTAAAATAAATTCAATCCCCAATAGAAAGGAACACTCAGGGATATACAAATTATGACACTTGTGGCCCAGACACATGGCCTGTTTTGAATATGAGAAAGAATGTGATTAATAAAATGCGATTAAATAAATTTGATTAATAAAGATTAATAAAAACATATTATTTTTAACATTTTTCGGTAACAAAAAATTTTCTAATCTAGATCAGCCTTACCCAAAAAATCAGGTAATAACCAATTACAAGCATCACATTAATCTGATGCTGCATAAGTACCAAATTTTGTTTCTGAATAATAGCAAAAGTTAACTTCTTAGGCTAGGTTGGAGGAAAGTTTTCGCCATAGATAGAAAAAATATCGCAGTAATAAAATCCGGTTAAAACCGTAATGGTAAAAGTAGGTCTTTGAGGCAAATGTGGCAAAAACTGTTCGACAGACGGAAATGATAAAATTTAATTTTTTTTTATCTAAAAAAATAACTATAATTTCAATTTTGGTTGACAACTAAATTCTCGTCGTCGTTTTTTTTTTTAATTAATGTTCTTGACATAATGTTAGATCACTCGAAACTTTTGTTCTACCGGAATGTATGTTTTTCCTCTCTTAATTCGAGTTCATTTATATTAATTTTCAGATCATTATAATGAAATGTTAAAAAAAGAGCATTTTCAACACTTCCCTCATTCTGCTTTTAATCAAGGTTCTAAGGTCGCAGAAGCTGCGCGTGATATTTGTGCTGTGTATGGAGAGGGTGCCATAGCTGAAAGAGCCACTTGTGATAAGTATACCGAGCTAAAGAATGAAAATTTTGATCTCGAAGGCGAGTCTAGATCTGATTGTCCAGTTGAGTTCGATGAAGAGCGATAAAAAGAAATTTTGCGAAAAAATTCGCGCCAAAATATAACGGAAAACTGGCAGAGAAATTAAATGTTCCCACTCTTTAAACCTTAAAAAAACAGTGGGTACTTAATGGCCTACTCAAAAATTAAATACTTTGCATAGTGCAAAGTTATAAATTTCAAGATTTTGATTATTAACTGATTTTTTTTCATATTTGAAATCATAAACACACAGCAAAATGTTTCTTGTTAACTATCATTTATTACTCTTTTTAATATTATATTAGTTACATTAATAGATTTTACTATATACAAATCAGTATGTATCGAATAATTTTAATTAATATTTTATATAATTAAGGGAATTTAATTTTTTTTTATTGTACAAATTCAATATTCAAATATATTTTTTGCATCATCGCTTACTTTTAGCTCTATCAACATTGCACTGCAAAAGACATGCTTGAAAGTGTTATTTTTGATAGCCTAATTCGAATTTTAGAGTGGAAAAATAAAAGTTAGAAAATACTCAAGAATGTATTGTAATACATTACTGAATACATAATAATTTGTTGAAATATATTAATTTCATTCTTCATATTTCGATATTAGTTTAAAATAAGTCTCTAGAATAAATTTATATTGGTTGTAATTAATATGTAACAATGTATAATCACTATCAGCAATTTTAAGCGGCAGTTAGAGGTGATTATATTCCATATCAGACATGTTTTTCTCTGACAGTGTGTCATTCACTTGTTGTGGATAAGTGATCAGTTTCCTTATTTAGGCTACAGGTTGTGTTTGTTTTACCATAATTTGGTCTTAAATCGGATGATATTAAGGCCAGGTTTGGTTTTATTAGCTCTGTTAGTTTCTTTATAGCAAAAAAATAAATAAATAAATAAAATTAAAAAAAACAAAAAACATTTGTCTCTTAAATTATTTTCATCACTGTATATCAGGGTTTGTTGATTTAAATCAGTTTGATTTAAATCAACTGATTTTATTAAAATATATATTGATTTTAAAAGTTAAAAAACAGTGTTTTAAATTTATTTTATTTTCTCAGTTTTAAAATTTATTTTAAATGATTTGCTGCATTAATTAATTTTAGCTAGCGAAATTACTTTCTTTCTTGGTGCGTGTTAAATTCCAACACATATAAAATTAAATTTTTAAAAATCTTTTGATTCTTGAGATTGAAAGTACAGATTAAAGTAAACATTAAATGCTGTCTTAATATAGACTTGCATAGCTGTAGAAAGTAATTAATAAAAATAAATTTTTTTTTAGAAAAAAAGATGCAAATAATGTTAATTAAAATTCTACCTTTTGACTGAAAAAGCATGGAATTAAAATCTACATTATATTTTATTGGTGGAAAATGTATCTTTCTAAAGTTTGAGGTTATATTAAAAAGAAATTACCCTAATATGTCAAAAATAGAAACAAAAGGCTGATGAATTCAGATATTTTTTTCCTGATATAGTGTCATTCTTTCCTTTCAATCTCTTTCAAAGTCTATTTGAAGCAGCAGGGTTATTAACTGGTATTTTTTTCTCATAATGTATGTTTACAGTCTTAAAATTTTATTTTTGTGTCTCGTAAGAAACGATAAATCCATATTTTTAACATATTTTTGTAATTTTTTAATTTTCACAAATTATGTCTAAATTTTCACGAAGTAGGTACCTCTCAGAAAAACCTAGACAGACCCCTGAAGTATTCTTTAAATTCTCTATTTCATGTAGTCTTTAAATTTCAATCATGCATTTGTCTCAAAATGGTTGCTATGCATTCAAAGCTATGTATTATAATGAAAAATTATTTTAGAAAGTTAGAGCTTCTAAAATAGTGTTATAATATAGTTTTAATATTAATTTAATTTTGATTAAACATTTATAAAGTTTTGTTAATCATAAATAAAAATTCTTCCAGTGCATTTGAATAAAAATCAAAAAAATCTGATTTAAATAAAAAAAAAATCCGATTTAAATAAATAAAAAATAAAAATAATAAAAAAAAAATCGATATTTTTTTTTTTTTTTTTTTTTTTTTTAAATCACAAACCCTGTTTTATAGAGAGTTTACTTTGAGAGAATGTATGGAAAAATCCTTCGAAAATCAGTTTCTTTCATATGTAATGGGATTAGAGCTATCAATAGATTTTTTAACGAATTGACTAATTTATAAATGCATTCAAAAACGTTTCTTTTGATATTTAATTGTTGAAGACAAGAATGAACTTTTTTCTAAATAAAAGAGAAAAAGTCTTAGTTTTTTTAAAATGTCATCAATGCGCAGCCAGAATTAAGCTGGTAAAAATTGCAATCTAATTTTAACCTAAAAAATTTATACAGAAAAATAAAAAACAACAAGCTTAACAGAAAAATAAAAAAGTTTACATTTAATACTACTACGAATTCAGGATAATATAGTGTTCCGTGAAATTATAACTCTACCCCAATTTTCTGTGATTTTAAATAAATAACATACTCTATCCTTGTTTATAGAAATTTAAATTAAGCTGTTAGTACTATATTAAGCAATATTTGTTTCTCAGTTACGTATATTTTATAACAAAAATAATAAAGTGTAAAAAAAGTAGGAAATCAGCAACAAGATTATAACTTCATAGTAGATATTTTAGTTTTATAAAACGTAAAAAATTTCTAATATTTCTCAAATCATATTAGCCAAAGATTGACAGATCACAAAAATGTACAGTGACACACAAATTACAGAATTAATTAATAACTCATTTGAAATTAATAATAATAAACAAAATTACTAATTATTTCTGTAAGGAGTCTGAAGTTTTTAGAATATATTTGTTGTGAGAATTTTTCTAACTATATTGCCAAAAACATTTTATTTTCTAAAGTCTAAAGATAAGGCTACGGAGTAGAAGGGTCCGTCTCGATAGTTTAATGGGCATTTAATCATTTTTTAAGTACTGTTAATTGATATTTTCATTCATGAATATCAAAGGATTTTTCAACGAACTCTATTAAGAAAATGTCTGAGAACTCTAAATTATTCAAAATATCCTAGAAAAGATCGACTCCTTCATCTCTAAAAATATCCCAAACACAACTTTCATGAACGAAATCTTTGTTTAATCATGTATCGAGGATCCTCTTGTATTTCATACTAATATGGGTCATCTAATATGGGCATTATAATCAACACTAAACTTCTTACTTTCACTGCTCCACATAGCACAAATGGCAAAATAAATAATATATATAAAATTTCAAAACTCTCGATACACTACAGTTATTCAATTTCTCAATCCATTTTTCTTAAACTAAATTAACATTCTGGTGTTGAAATTTCGTTTTTTTTTTTTTTTTTTTGTACTTTTAAAAACACATCAGAAAATAATTTTAGTAAAAAGTAAGAAGGATGCGATAATTTTTGAGTAGATAATTAGCTCAATCCACAAACTTTCTTGAGAGGAAGAAAAATTCTTATCAACAGGTCAAATATTATCTAAAGGAAACCATGTTTATTTATTTTCAATCTTACTACAGGGTAATCTTTTAGATCAAGCTGATATCCTACGAATAACATTAGAATCAGAAACTAAAAAACACGAAAAATGAACTCCCAACATAAAGCTTTTTCATTACAAAACGAAGGGAAAAAATGAATACATAGCTGCTAACATGAAAAAGAAAATCCTGTGTCGACAATTAATACTGCGTACAACTCTTCTGCGTAGAAAATGCTGCGTAGAACTCACCTGTGTTAATACTTTTTCCAAAATTGCAGGTTGAAACCAATGCAATATGATGAAATCAAAATATTTCCCTCATAAGACTAAAATTTTTAATTATCAAGCTAAGCGTCACATACAGGTATAATTTTGAAATTAGAAATGATGTAAAATATTTAACTTCAAAACTTAAAATTAAAATAACTAAATTATTTTTAGACTCTTTGTATTATTTTTGTATTATTTATACTCTTAATATAGACATTAGTAAACAATTCACTTGTAACGCAATTTAGATATCAAACTAAAATATTTAAAATAAAATTAGAACTTAAATAAATACTATAATTTAAATTCACATAAAATAAATACAAAGAAATATAATTATTTACATACATACAACAATATCCAAAGACTGAAGCTAACTAGATCTCTTTTATCATAAGACTTATTAACAATACTTTTAAAAATAAAGAAATTATTTAACAATTTTTAAACTTCATATAATTAGATCGAAACCTAATCTTATCTTAATTATATTTATATCTATATATAACTTACATAACATAACTTAGGAACACGGGTATTCTTCTCTGCAATAAAATGTGTTTAACACAACTCAACTCTAAGAACACTTTGTTATTATTTGTAAGAATTGCATAAAATTTCGTAAGCTTAGCTTACATATTATGAAATTATGGACATTTTTATAAAATAAATAAATAAATAAAAACTTTTATTTGTCCTGTGATTTTTTTCCTAAAACACCAAAAATATTCAATAAAATAAAAGTTTTAAGAGGAGCAATTTTTCATTAATAACAAGCTTGTAAAATTGAGGAATACATACGTTTTTAAAGTAGTTCTTTCCCACCTGCGCAGAAAAACAAAATATTTTTTCCTAATTTTGCAGTATAATTTTTTGAAGATATTCAAAACGATTTTTCTTTCACGAGTTGCTAACTACAATTCCCGACAAAATTTTGAAAAAAAAAGTTTTTTTTTTTTTTTCGAGCATGTGCAATATGAAAAAAATACTTAATACGCTCATATCTTGCCCAATTTTTAACGACTTTTTTTTTGTTCAATTTTAAAATCATTATCTTGTATTTAATTAAAAATCGCTTCAAAACTTTTGTTCTATTTCATTCAATATTTTTAAGCTATCGCAAAAAGCAGTTACAAAATAATTCTTAAATTTGGGCAGTGTACATTTATATAACTGTAAGAGTACTCGAAATAAATTCTTTTCATTAATGTATTACCTATGATATGATAAAAAACAACCACCACACATGAACAAAGCAAAAATAAATATCCGTAACGGGTTAGTATAAACTTAGCAACAATAAACTGAAATACCGGTCTAAACCTTAAATACAAACAAAAACTATTCTCAACAAAAATATAACTCTCCAAGCTAATCAACTAAATCCAAAAATTGTCATATTCTTTTCTTTTTTTTTTCTTTTTCTCGTTGTTGATCTCATTATATTAGGTGAACCGGAAAGTAATGTCGTTTCTGCGCATTAAATATTCGTTAGTCTTAAAAACGAAATTTTTTTCGATCCATTTCGATTCATTTTCAGTTTCGATCCGGCATTGAAAGGTTGTTGCTAACGAGGATGAATACATGATTAATTAAAAATAAAATCTTGATAAATATCAAATACACCGAAACGACTTTCCGATCCACCTAATATATTTTTTATTCATGCTTGTATTTTATTTTTAATAGTTCTATATATATATTTTTATATTTTTATGACTGTATATAACTAAAAAAATATTGTCCAAAATGTAAAAAGTGGAAGAAAATATTCCTACGGCTATCATCACAGTATGTTTTTCTTTCGTATTAAAAACATCACAAACGAAAGTTACATAAATTATTTTACTGAATAAAGAGAAACAAGTTTAAAGAAAAGTTAAAACTATCAAATAAACTTAAAGCATAAACTTAAAATCACAAAATAGTTACTAGATGAACTGATAGTTCGCGAACTCTGAAAACACGCTTTATATTTTAAACTCAACAATAGACATTTTCACTATTCTTCATTATGTAAACATGTTGACTTATTTAAGATTTTTTTAATATTCTAGAATATTCAGAACTTTTTAATATTCAGAAAAACAAGGGGAACTTCAGTTTTTAAAAAAACAATTTGTCGTTAAATTTGTAATTGATACGTGAGTCTACTTTTAACGATTGTCAAGTCTCGACATCAATAATTCATACTACATAATGAAAACTACTGATACAATATTGTAAGTCTCAGTATGATATCTTGAAACATTTTATCATACTCAGAGCTCGTGAAATACGGTCGCCATTGGTGACCAATAAATTTTGAGTTGCGACTATATGCTCAGCTTTTCAAGTATGACCTGACACTTTTTTATATTTTAATACTTATAATAAAATAAAAAAAAACTGACAGAGAATTTAGCTAGCATGATATTTTCCCCCCTTTTTCACCCGTGTTTTCAACAATCATCGGTGACAAAATCCTATTTTTCCTTATCTTCGCACTATTGCATTATTCCTTAATTTCTGATTCAGCTTTTGTAATAATATCGTGTTAAAAAAATTGGAATTTAAAAAATCATGTAGAAATCCATAGAAACAAAGTGCGAAACAGCAATCGAAAACCATGGATTTACTATGAAATCGGTGCAAAATAGAACTAACGTGGACGAAATTCGAAAGGCGATTACTCATAAGGGCCATTTTATCCATGAGTCGTTTGAATCGAGTATACATTAGTCATAATAGAGTTAAACCTTTAAAAATTATAAACGCAGTCTGTCAAAAGGTGATTCGAAATAAATAATAATACGCAATTCGAAATTTCTGGGACGCATTCATTTCGTATCGTATAAAAAAAAAAATAAAAAAAAAAATGAAAAACTCGTTAGGTTTTCAATTTTATTGCAGCATAATATGTAATAAGAAGAAACATTTGTTTTTATCCACAGCAATAGCGTAATTTTTTTGCACTGTTCGCGATTTTGGAATTTTCCTTCGAAATATTTCGGGTTCCGCGGAATGTGAAAGTTTACCGAAATTGCGTTTCAATTTATAAATTTGCGCTAAGAAAAGAGAGAAGAAAAAAGAAAGAAAAGAAGAAAACTGTTATAGAAACCACTATAAACCTTATTACGTGCAATCGCAAATTCTCAGATAATATACATATTTTATTGTAAAAACATAATACTTTGAAATTAAACATAGATGTTAATTATATACATTTTATAGATTTTATTATTTTGGTATTCCTTTTAAAAAATCTTATTACATTTTATGTTGTCATTAATTTTGTAATAAGCATTCCAAGTATTTGGTTTTATGCATAGATGCATTCCAGAAAATTTAAGAGATGGAAAAAAATAAAAAACTAGAAACGGGGAAGGTACTAAAACTTTTACTGACTGCCAGAAATTTCTGCTAACTACCAACATTTTTTAAATTCTTGGAGCCCTAATCATACTAATTTTACGACAAATATTAATTTTATTATTCAAATAAAACAGAAAAAAATATCCCATTTTTAGTGCTAAATGGATATAAGATATATTTTTAAAAATTAAAATGCAAACGTAATTTCCGCAACTATACGAAATATTATTAATTATTTTAAAATTAATATGAAAAAGAATAAGTTTTCAGCGTGTCACTAATGTGAGCAAAAAAAAAAAAAAAAAAAAAAAAAAATTGTCTTTCTCTGTCTAATGGATAAGAAACATTTTATAAATTAAAATACATACGTTTTTTTACGTAATTTCCAAAAATATTCTGGAAAAACAAAGACAATATGTCTCTTATGTGTTTATAGTGTTCTAAATGTTACAAAAACTATAACAATCTTATTACCACTGGTACTACATTGTAGGCCTCAGAATAATATTTAAAATATATTATTATATTTGAAAAATAAACTTAACGATAAATATTAATTTCAAAACAAACTTTATTTCCAGATGCATAAAAGATAAGTCAAACTCATACAAAATTTCTAAAAATACTGTGGAAAAACAAAGGCACTTACAGTGTGTTATCATAATTAAAGTTCAAATAAACTTAAAAATTCAAAAGAAAGTGACTAATTCCATCACTCGAATATATTTTAACCATTTTTGTTGTTTAACATATCTTTATCCAATTACTTATAAACAAATAATTAAAAACTAAATTATATTTTTTTAATGAAGAAAACACTGAAAAGCTTTTATGTAAAAAACATATTTTTAGGTTTAACTTAACTGCTGATTATTGTATTGAATTTTGAAAAAATTTAAAGTATTTATTTCAGTTGGCGTGATTTAAATCACTTGACTTTTTTTAAAAAATAAAGTATAGATTTAAATAGCAAATTTTAAAAAAAAATCGTTAATATAAGTAAAAAAAAAATCTAGCGTAATTTATAAACATACTCTGAAGGGTTAAGGTTTTATCCAGAGAAATAAAGAAGGTAATGTATGAAAATTATTATTATCTTTTAAAATAATTTTCAAATAATAACCATCTAAAAATAACTCAAATTTTATTATTATTCATTGACTTCTTATTATCAAATGTATATAAAATACACAAGTAGTAAAATTATTGGACCAAGATTTAAGAAGTTTTTTAAATTATCATTGTTGGTTAAGCAATTTGTTTAGAAAAATTCAAATAGTTCCTTTCGCTTTTTACTCCCTTTCAAGAGGTTTATCATTGCCATATAAGTAAATTCATATACTTAGAGGTAAACATTGCTTATTGTTAAAAATTATCATAATAATAAAATTTACAAAATTCTAATCAGCGCATTTATAGAAACTTGTGAAATAATTTATAACCTTAAGAAAACTTTTATTAAAAAAAAAAATTATAGTAAAAATACTTCTCAGCCAAGTTTCACTTACAATTAAAGAAATTATCTGAATTGTGTTAACCAGTGTTTATAACGTGATAATTTAAAACTGACACAATTTATAAATTCCAACACATAAGATTGTATTAAGTCTTGACTTATTACAATAAATATTTACTTTTCAAAAATATATAATTATGAGAATAAAATTATTTAAGGTTTTAAATATATATTGAGACAAACTTTTAAAGCTGCGAATAAATTTCGGACTTGGAAGTTATAACAAAAGATTCGTTTCAGTGGTAAAACTGCTTCATTTTTAGTGTACGCAAGTAGTCACAGAATGCTGAAGTTAGGGAGACAAAAGAAAGATGTTTCTAAAATGGGACACAGGAAGTATTTAAAGATTAGAAGAGTTGTTATTTTATTTCTCTCAGAAATGTCAACCTCGGTCAGTGTATTATACAGGATGCCAACAATTTGAATCAAATGATTAAAATCAGCGATTTTAATCTTTCATCGATCATTTAAATCTTCTTAAAAGTGTAAAAAAAAAATAAAAATCTTTGATTTAAAAAAAAAATGTGCCATGCTTTTTAAGAGTAGTGAGAAAAAAAATCGAACCTTTTTTAAATTAAAAAAATAATTCAAAACTTTTTAATAGGCTTATATATAAAATTCTTATACATACTACCATAAGAATAAATAAATACAAAATTACGAACTTTTTTAAAGCAATAAAAATTTACAAACTACAGATATTAGATGTAGGGTTAAGGTTTTGGACGTCCTAAACTCGTTTCAGATAGGACACAAGGATTTTACTGTCTAAACTGACTAAAACTGTCTTAAAGTGTCCAAAACCTTGAACATTGGTAAAAGGTAAAAATTCTATATGCGTAACAATTGCACACATAATAATTACATAGATTAATAAATATTTTATACTTTTTATACAATTTGTTTTAACTTATTAAAGGAAAATAACATAATAAAATATAATAAGAACATATTTATAACTTTCGAAGCTCCCCAATTCACTGAAAAACAAAAGTGAATACATTATCATTAAAATATTAATGAATATGCTTTTAATACTGATAAATTATGGTTTTGCATAAGGATAAATAATGCAATATTAAAAATAATACTAAACTGTTTTATTGTTTAAAAGTTAATCTTTTATTTTTCACAATATTTTAATATATAATCAACAATTGAGACATAATTTGAATAAAAGGTTTTTGGATAGTTTAAGACAAAGGGGTTTTGGACAGGACGGTTTAAACCATTTTGTCCTAAACCTTGCCAACTTAGACTAGATGTCATTTATATATGTTGTATTTACTATTAGAATATATAAAATAGGCTTTTTTTTTTCAGTTCAGGGTACAAGATGTTTCATAAAGTTTCTTCTTAATAGAAGCAGTAAATAAGATGGAGAATTCGGTATATTTTTAATTCAGTCATGATTAGCAGCATTTGTACATTCAACTCTCAAGACTCTAGTATCAGGTACGATGATGAAAAAAGTATATAGTATAATTGTATTTTTTTAATCTTCTGTTAGAAATATCTGGACTTCATTTTCAATTTTACCTAACCTTTGTTTACACATTAAATGGTCTATAAACTCTGAAAATAAAACTTTTTTATGTTTTTTAGTTCTTGACTCTTTACATGCATAGTATTTTTAGTCACAATTAACTATCTAAGCTAAAAATAAATCATGAAATTTAAGGGATATTATGTAGTTTTGATCTAAAGAGTATGCAACAATTAATTCAACAACTTTGTATTTAAATATTGAATATATGTGGAATGCAGATCCATCCCAGGAAGCAAGCTTCTCAATCACGTGTCATTGTAGCCAAGGACAATCATTACACTTACTTTCCGCATTACTTTTACCTTTACACGATGCAGATGTCATTCAGTCGTTCGTAACGCCTGGCTCGAGCTGGATGCCAGCGTGATGTGTATCATATTTTTTGTATTTTAGTTGTTAATATAATTTTCGTTATGTTTAACGTATCGCCTTTTATTCAAAGCCCTTTCTGCATCCCCTTTATTCTACAGATGGGGGCCCATCCACGGGAATGTGGACCGCGTTTTGGACAATAACTTCTCAATTGTTTCATCAACGTATAGCCAACGAGTAGGTTGAGCTATTATAATTTTTTGCGCCGCGCAGGGCTGGAATCTACAAAAACTACGCTGAGCTGAATTGAATGAGAAATGCCATCGAAATTCCTGGAAACTACAAATTTCACCGTCGAAGTTGCTTGAAACTGCTGAAACTACGATATCGTCAACGGATAGAGTTCGTGCCTGAATTGTGTGTTGAACCAGCGTTACTGGATACCAAAAATTTTATCTGCAAAGAAACCTTTGAAGTAGGTGACTCTTTCTTTTTTTTCTTCTTTTTGTGAACATCATCATGTACAAATCTACGAAAACAGATTTAATAACCTTATCGCAAGAATTAAATATTCCCACTACTCCTAACGCTACAGTAAGCGAAGAACTTAAAACTTTAATTGAAAATTCTGAGGAATATAAAAATGACCCGAACACAGTAAAGAAACTATTAGACGAAATTATAAACGCAAGGAAATTAATAGCTGACGAACAATTAAAAATGCAACAACTTAATTTAGAACTTAAAAAAGTAAAATTAGCTAGGATAGAAAAAGAAATTCAGCTTAAATCACTTAGTCAAAATGAGCGAGATATGAGCGTAAACATCAGTTCTGATTTAACTAACCCGCATCAAGATTTAGAATCACTTATTAAAAGTATACGAACCTTTACAGTAACTGTTCCGAGAAATCCTGAAAATCTTAGCTTATTCTTTAATTCTTTGGAGCGAGCATTTAAAACAAAAAACGTAAAAGATGAACTTAAGTCCGAAATTCTCATAGCAATTTTGCAAGAGAAAGCAAACAAAGCGCTTTTATACGTAGAAGAGGAATTAAAAAATTACGAAAAACTGAAATCATTAATCTTAAGAGAATACCAATTAACCCCTCAACAGTGTCTATTTAATTTTCGCCGCGAAATAAAACATTTTGATGAATCACACATTCAATTTGCAACATTAATTCGTTCAACTTTTGAGTATTATTTACGTCTGAGAGAAGTAAATGACTTTAAAACATTATGTGATTTAATGATTTCCGATAAAATATATGAAACACTAGACAGAGATACATCCGCCCATATTGGCGTAAGACAGGCTAATGGTTGGTTCAAACCTCTGGAATTAGCACAAGAATGCGATATTTATTTTACGGCAAAAAGGAAATCGCAACATGAGCCGCAGTTAACATTCAACCATACAGAAAATCAACATCGATATAGGAGCACTTTTCATTCTCCTAAAAACACTCATCAAGAAAAATATAGGGCAAACACTTTTAAACGAACAGATAAATTGCCAGACACTAAAAACTGTTATATTTGCGGTGCGAATTCTCATTTCGCAAAAAAATTGCAACATGAAGTTTAAAGAAACTCAAAACCACACTAATCCTTCACAAATTAATGCAAATCAGATTAATCAAATTGAAAGTAAAAACCCTATCAATGAACAATGCGTAAATAATTTGGAATTTATTGAATAAAAAATTAATGAACGAAAAATTAACTGTTTAGTAGATTCGGGGTCACGCATTTGTGTTATAAATAGCAAATATGTAAATTTGATAGATCGTATCCCAGAAAGTTCAATTGAATTAAAAAGTTGTTTCCCAGAGATAATTAAAGTGGAAACTTATTCTCTTAAAATATCACTCCCAAGTCAAAACATCATTAAACGTGAATTACTCATTCCATTTGCTGTAACCAATAAACTAGCTATGACTTGCATCATTATTCCTCAAGTAAAATCTCTTCTTTTCGAGAGTCAAATTTCAGATTCGCCAGATGTTAAATTCAAAACAACTGCGAACACTTCGAATAAAAAAATAAATGAACAAAATGCTTACGCAGGAGATTTATTGCAAAAAGAAAACTCTCAATCTCAATGTTTACTTTTAAACAAGAAAAACGATCTGTGTTTAAATGATTCCCTGTCTTTTGATAGTTCTTTATTATGTGATACTTTGCATGATGATAAAAACCTTTTATTTGATTTTCATGATGATATTTTTAATTGTTTTCAATTGAATATAAATGATATAAATACTTTGCACTTAAATCCTATCAAAAATGAGCATGTTAAACAAGGTGTATTTAATCTAATTCAAAACTATAAGCCTCACAAAGTGAAATCAAGTAATTTAGAAATGAAAATAATCTTAACAGATGACACTCCTATTTATTATAAACCTCGTCGATTACCATATGTTGAAAAACAAATAGTTGATTCTCAAATTAAGGAATGGTTATCAAAGGGTATAATTAAACCTAGTAATTCAGATTTTGCTTCCCCTATTGTTTTGTGTAAAAAGAAAAATGGTACTATGCGTCTTTGCGTGGATTATCGTAAGTTAAACAAAAAGACAATTAAGGATAGATTTCCCCTTCCTGTCTTAGATGATATTTTAGATAGTATAAGCGAGGCAAAAATTCATTCCTTACTGGATCTTAAGAACGCATTTTTTCACTTACAAAAAAATAAAGATAGTCAAAAATACACATCATTTGTCACCACCAATGGTCAGTATGAATTTACCAAAGTGCCCTTCGGTTTAGCCAATAGCCCAGCCGAATTCCAACGATTCATTAATCACATATTCAGAGATCTTATTAATGAAGGTATTATGGTAATATACATGGACGATATAGACGTAATGGCGAAGGATGAAATCGAAGGTTTAGAGCGTTTAACTAAAATCTTTAAGATCGCGTCAGAATATGGCTTAGAGATAAATTTCGAAAAATGTCAATTTCTAAAAACTAAAGTTAATTTTTTGGGACACATTATCGAAAACGGAACTATTACACCTTTAACGGAAAAAACGAAAGCAGTTACAAATTTTCCTGAACCTAAGAATATCAAACAAATTCATAGTTTCTTAGGCCTTACAAGTTATTTCCGCAAATTTATTCAAGGATATGCATATATTGCAAAACCATTAAGTGACTTATTGCGTAAAGAAACTAATTTTATTTTTGGACCAGAACAAAAACTTGCTTTTCAAAAATTGAAAGAAAAATTATCAACAAACCCGGTTCTCAATTTGTTTAGACAGGGTGCTAGAACTGAATTGCATACAGATGCATCTAAACTTGGTTACGGAGCAATCCTATTGCAAGAGGGAGATGATGAAAAACTCCACCCAGTTCATTACATGAGTCGGAAAACCTCAGTACAGGAGGAAAAATATTCCAGTTATGAGTTCGAGGTCTTAGCTATCATAACAGCTTTACAAAAATTTCGCATTTATTTATTAGGACAAAAATTCAAAATTGTTACCGATTGTTCGGCATTCCAAAAAACTATGGAGAAAAAAGAAATTACCCCTAAAATAGCTCGATGGGCATTATTTCTTGAAGAATTTGAATACGAAATAATTCATCGTTCAGGGACACACATGCGCCACGTTGATGCCTTAAGTCGTTACCCAATAATGATTATTGAAACCCCTGAAATAACACCTAAAATTTCAACAGCCCAAAAAGATGACGAATTTATACAAACAATTAAGGAATTAATTAACTGTGGAAAAACTGAAAATTACTTTGTGAAAAATGATATCCTTTACAAAATTGTTAACGATAGAAATTTATTAGTGGTCCCTAAGACCATACAAATAGAAATTGTAAAAAATGCTCATGAATTAGGACATTATGGTGTAAACAAAACAGAAAATCTTGTTAAAGACAAATATTTTTTCCCAAACGTCAGACAGTGCGTAGAAAATGTAATTAAAAGTTGTGTTAAGTGTATTTTAGCAAACAGAAAAAAGGGAAAAGCAGAGGGTTTATTAAATCCAATTCCAAAAGGTAATACTCCATTAGACACATATCACATTGACTTTATCGGCCCAATGCCTTCCACCAATAAAAACTACAACCATATTTTTTCTGTGGTAGATGCATTTAGTAAATTTGTATGGCTCTATCCTGTAAAATCTACATCATCATCCGATGCCATTCAGAAATTAAACCAACAACAAACAAATTTTGGAAATCCTAACAGACTGATTAGTGATAAAGGTGCCGCGTTTACATCAAAAGAATTTAGTGACTATTGTGCAAATGAAGACATTACTCATCTTACCATCACAACTGGAATCCAACGAGGAAACGGAATGATTGAAAGGATTCACAAGATACTCATTCCAATTTTAGCAAAACTATCCATAAATGAGCCAGAGAAATGATATAATTACGTACCATTAGTACAGAGAACATTAAATTCCACTACATCTAGAAGTACCAAATATACACCGTTTGAGTTACTCACCGGCATTAAAATGAAACAAAAACAAGATGACAAGCTTTTGGAAATATTGAAGGAAGAACATGAAAACACCATTATGTGTAACAGACAAGAAATTCGTGACAACGCTAAAGTCAACATTTATAAGATTCAAGAGGAAAACAAGCGAACATATGACAAAAAGAGGAAGAAACCTCACAAGTATGAGAAAGGTGATGTCGTTGCCATTCAACGAACGCAGTTCGGTACAGGACTCAAGTTGAGACCAAAATTCCACGGTCCTTACGAAGTTACTAAGGTGAACAACAACGATAGATACAACGTCAGAAAACTTGGAACTCACGATGGTCCTAATAGAACTTCTACTGCTGCAGACCATATGAAGATCTGGGGAAATTGAAAAACCATAAGGACTGAAAAAAAAACAAAAAAAACTAATTCTTTTTTGTTTCTTATAGCTAATTGTTTCGAAATATTTGCTTTTGTACAGTTCTTTTTTTTTTCTCCTGTAATTTCAGAAAATGTCCTTCGGAGCAGGCATGTCAACTGGTGGAAAATGGTCACCGCGGTCGGTGAAGAGCAGGATGACCGTGTGGAATGCAGATCCATCCCAGGAAGCAAGCTTCTCAATCACGTGTTATTGTAGCCAAGGACAATCATTACATTTACTTTCCGCATTACTTTTACCTTTACACGATGTAGATGTCATTCAGTTGTTCGTAACGCCTGGCTCGAGCTGGATGCCAGCGTGATGTGTATCATATTTTTTGTATTTAAGTTGTTAATATAATTTTCGTTATGTTTAACGTATCGCCTTTTATTCAAAGCCCTTTCTGCACCCCCTTTATTCTACATATATATCTGTCAATTATATCGTAATGCAAATTCAAAACAACCATGAATTAAATATTTAACTTCAGATATTGGTTTTAAAAATATAATCGATAAATTTTGTAACGATCACTGTTTGGACAAATATTGAGGAAAATATTTATAAATGTAAATAAATTATTAAATTTCAAAGCATAATTACATTTTAAAATACATTGAAGCGTAATCGCCAGGAATTAATTTCTCTTAAATAAATAAAGCAGTACTTGTTCAAGGTTTTTTGGGTCTGTATTTGCTTTTTTCTACATTTTGTGATAAAACAACTGGAAATATTAAAGGAAAAACATTACGATAAAAACATTAAACAATCAATAAAATAATATTCTACAAGCTAAATATATTTTCTCCACTTTTGCTCACATTGGCCTATTCATTTCCAAGTGACGTTACAGTAACGCTTCTCTTTGGATATTCTCATGCTAAATACCGAATTCGTGAAAACTGAACAGTTCCTCGTTGTTTTGATCAATTAATGGACAGGCAGATTTTGGAGAAATTTATGAATTTGTTTCTCAGTCAAGATTGTGCTCTTCTTTGGTAGAATAAAATAGTCCCTTAAGTGTCGAAACGAAATACGTTTAGAGCTGCTTTTGAGACTTCGGCCCATGGACTTCTCCCAACCAGAGTCAACACCGATGGAGATCCCGTCAACTGAAGCAGGGCCTGTCCGAAAGGTCTAGGGCCTACACATGTCTGGGGGTCCCGTAAATATTAAACAGTTTATGTGTGTTTTTCCCTAAAGAATTGCCTATAAATTTGAGCTAACAAAAATTGAAACGAAGAAAAGCTTAAATTTATTAGTTTATCATAATTTACTTATGTTAAAGTTAAAAAGCATTTTGTACACGAAAATTTTAGGTCCAATAGGAGCCCCAACAGTACTGTGCCACTGAATTTCTAAATTAAGCCATGAGCTGAAACCGCTGTCGAACAGTCTTATTTCAAGCCCGCGAGAAAGAACTTGAAAGTCATTATCAAGGGACTACCTACCGATTTCAAAACTGATGCCCTGGAGACCTTCTACAGAAACACCTCAGCTGCTTTTAAAATCGTACAATTCGGGGAGTACATACCTATAGTTTGTCTAAAATAAGAACTCCCCCAGATCTGGACCCTTGGCGGTGACTATGGTAACGCGAGGTATGACTATTTCAAGTAGGGGTGCGGGGTCACTGTTTTGGAGTGGTTTCAGCTGGAGACTGCGAGAGAAAAGGAATCTCTTTCTTCGGTCTATTGTGGTAGTCCTAAAGTGAAGCTACCCTCCCTAAACTGCGCCATTCTTGTTTCCATAGCACCAGACTGCTTCAGATTTTGCGGCGGGAGAAGTTCTTAGCTTAGACAAACTATATTTCACTTTTTATTTGGAAATTACGGAACAACATCGCAAGATCTACAGCTTCAACAAGATGGAGAACTTTATAAATATACTTTTTAATCTTTTCGTGTCGTAATCACCAAATCTCAACAAATTACAACAGGATCTTAATCGAACCCAATAATTCAATAGTAAGCAACCACCAAAGTAGGTTTATTTCAATATCCAATTAAGTTTCTGTTTTTTTTTTTTTTTTTTTTTTTAATGTAATTGTATTTCTATGTGTTAACCCCTTCCCTTGCAGGAGCCTGGACAAACGGGCTTCGTGGGTCTGTAGGGTTGTAGGATTGGGCATTAGGTGCGTAGGACTGTACACGACGCTTCTGGGTGACGGCTGTGTGCTTTCCGCGTCCGAGGGGCCTCGGTCCTGGCGACCTCCGGAGTGCGAGGGTGAAGTTTTAGGCTGGCCACCTGCGGTGTCCAAGATGGAGAACTTCAAAATCATCGTGGAGGGATAAAAGGGTGGCCGGTAGATCCAGTGCTACGGATGCCAGTTGTACGACCATGTTCAAAAGGAACTGCAACCGTCAATAAGTGCGTCGAGCTACACCCTCATGACTCAACAACAAGGACCAATCGCATTCAGAATTCCCCCTGGATAAGAGACTCGCAAGGACTCTCAAGAGACTTTTTTCTGATCATAAAGGATTTAGAGATCGTAAGATCGCTTCTGCCTTAATTTTATTTTTCTGCCAATCAACACTGAACTCCTTAAGCTGTTTATCTCCGGATATTCAGCTTCTGGAATCTACATCATCAGTATTCTTCATCACATCAGTGCAAGCAACGCTTTCACACACAGACACCATCAACATGTAAGAGAATACACCTTTCTGGGTAGATACCTCATCGCACCACCATAATATTTCGACTATTTGTTTCCGGAAACTCTTGGATACAATTGAAAAACACGATCTGGCGAAAACGAAAACCCAATCTGGCCTACATACGAAAACCTGTTAAATGATAATTTACAATTGCTATTATGCTATCTCCGGCAAAGAAGTCAAATATGGGGCTCGAAAGGAAGCAGTGCACGCCAACGAAAAAAAAAAAAAAAAGAGTTCGAAGAAGGCGTGCAGAATGAGCCAGATCACCGATTGATCGATTTGGGTGTCGTTTAAAGAAAATTGTAGAGAATTTATGTGGGTATGGTTGAAACCAACAAAATACGAACATTTTTCAAAATTTCGATTGTTTATTTATTTATATTTTTTTCATGTACGTTTAAATATTAAAAAAATAGGACTTTCGTAATGTTATTTTAAAATATATATAGACGCTACTTTGTGGCGGGGGGGGGGGGATGACATTGCTTCAGATATATTTGGATCTAACATTAGCTACATTGGTCTAGTCCAGGGATGGGCAAACTTTTTAGGTCGAGGGCCGGAAATCGAAAAAGAAACGTTTGATGGGCAATGTAAAAATTTCTAAAATAAACAATATACAAGTTTTAATTTAAATATTTAATGAAATGAATAAAATTGCGATTTCATTTTTAAAAGTTCCTGGTATTGAGGTTCGAAGTGAGATGCACTTATTTTCAGGAACGAGGCTAAATGTTTGTCTGTTAGTCTACTTCTGAAATTATTTTTTCAAAGGTTCATAGTTGAAAACAATTGCTCACATATATAAGATGAATAAAATATAGCACTCATTTTCTGCCATGAGTTATTAAATTTGGGAAACTAGCTTCTGGTAATGATTTGTAAAACTCAAACTTCGTCAC
Source organism: Parasteatoda lunata (assembly GCA_949128135.1). Lineage (NCBI taxonomy): Eukaryota > Metazoa > Arthropoda > Arachnida > Araneae > Theridiidae > Parasteatoda > Parasteatoda lunata. The sequence goes on along the minus strand of OX421980.1, from coordinate 4,443,416 downwards.
ATTTAGAAACAGCTGCTGGAGATGATTGTTAGATTTCAAATTAATTAATTCAAGCTGCAAATCCGCCCGCTCTGTTTCACAATTTACGTTAAAAGGCATGATAAATATATCTAATTCTGTTTGAATGGCACTGCAATATTGATACCTGAAACTAAAAATGTAGTTTTTTCAAAACATCTTCATAGTTCTTAAGCTTTTCCTTATTTACTGAGGGTATTGAATTTAACCTCGAGAAATGAGACAAGTCGTTCTTTGCTAGCTGCCCGGCAAACAAGCTTCAGTTTAAAATCTTTGAGATGCGAACAGACATATTCAATGAATTGATTTTTTCTTTGCATCTTAACATTCAAGTTGTTTATATGATAAAAAAGATCTGTGAAAAATGCCATTCTGTATCTTCGAATATAAAATTGATATATAGTGTATATTGTTTATATTCGTAACGCATCGGCAAGTTAAGATTGTATCCGCGGGCCGGATAAAACCTTCCAGCGGGCCACAGTTGGCCCGCGGGCCGTAGCTTCCCCATCCCTGGTCTAGTCTATTTGAGATTATACACTATTCGTGTCCATCAGTGATTCGTCATTTTATATCTTAACTTATAATTATTTCGAACTAGAAAAAATTTAAAATTTAGCTGAAAGGTGAGGATGTTATGTAACTCATCCTCTTATTTCACTGATTTTTTTTTATAATGATGCTTAAATCGGACCTCTAGACCAGAAAACCAGCTTAACGGGTCGAAGGTCTAACCTTAAAAATACTTATTTACTAGTGCAAACGATATTTTAAAATATGAAATCAGACACAAAACTGGGATTTTAAGACGAAGAGAAAACCGGGATAAGAAAATTAAAATTATTGTAAAAAAAAATATATCTATATTTCGCAATAATAGTTATTTATGAAGTTCAAGTAAAGATGCTACTAGTCCTTTAAATTTAAAATTTTCTTGCTACGTAATATTAAAAAAAGACCTAAATATTAAAAGACTCGATTAAAAAATTCTTTGATACCAAATAATAATAAAATAAAAAAATTATTAAAAATGAAACATTTTTCAAAAAAGATATTCGTAGAACTTGAGTCTCAATTAATCAAATTTTTTATAAATTAATACTTTTATTGCTATTTGTTCATTGACCGTCGTCGTAAAGTGTAAGGGAAAAGTTACAAAAATGGCATTTAAACCTTTAGACGCATTTTTATAAATATATTATTTTCTGTCGCTCTAATTACAAGCAAAAATTTGTTTCGGCATTTTTTAAAATAAAACAGTCTTGTAGTTACTAAAAAAATCTGTTAGATTATCGGGAATTCATTTGTTCAAAAATTTAAAAAAAAAAAAAAAACAAAAAAAAAAAAACTAGTTTTGAAAGAATTTTTTTTTTTTATTCTTAATCAAAAATATATCAATAATTCATTTTGAAAATTTAAGAAATTTCAAGGATGAATAATTGCTTTTCTTAGTTTGGTTCTAAATAACTGCAAATTTGAAAATTGTATGAAAAAGTTTGCCATCAACGCAGAAAAAAGACTCTTGTGTACATGTTGCATTTTACAACTATAAATTATTAAAATGCTAAGTAAAATATTTTTTTACTTATTTTGACCTAAATTTATTCAAAATAATGAAAAATGCATAAAAATTCCGTGTGTTAACTATTTAAAATATAAGATAAGTGAAATATAAAAGTAAAGTAGAGTACCTGTAAATCAGGTATGGGTTGAATTTCGGGTATTGTGTGTGAGAGATAACGCCACTATCTTTATCACTTTTTATGGTAGGCTGGCACACTTTGTACATAGAGTGGATACGAGGTGGTAAATTAATTTTATTTAAAGAGTATCTGCATCGAAAAAAGTGAAACGTTATACAAAAATGTATAAGTGTGTCTTAGATGACTGCAAAGGATCGTTAGTAGTAGGAAACGATGTCATAATACATCATAAAGCTGTTCGCGTCCTCAAGGGTAAAAAATTATTTTTATGAGATGAAAAACAGTAGTCGGACAAAATTTTATACCCGTAAAGCAAATAATTGTAGTCCGTGAAAGCTGTAGAGCACCCGTAAGATATAGATATTTAATAAAAGTTGTCACACTGGTTAACTGTTTCATAAAGATCATACTTTAAAATCAAATTTAACAAAAAATCTCAACTTAAAGGGAGAAAAAAAATTATTAATCCTCGCGCAATAGCTACCAGTTGTTACTTACTTATTCTTCAGATTATTTATTTCACAATTAAATTAGATAAAATTCAAAAAAAAAAAAAAAAAAAAAAAATTTCAGTCTGCATCATGTATTCAAAACTATATTTAAAATCTACGAACGCTTATTTCGTGCATTAGAATTTCATCGATGAAATTCCAATAGAATTTCATCGTTGAAATTCCAATATACACATAAATGTTACACATTTATATATATTCAAGATTACTTTTATAATATGTTTCTCATTTATATTAATTTTTGCTTAAACTTTTAAGACAATGTTCTTACATATATAACGAGCATAGTATAAATTATAACCTTAAAAAACTTTTGCTTTAATGATCGGATTTTCATGATTTAAGGCCAATCATAAAGGTTCAAAGAGGCAACAACCGTTAAACATGCTAACGACTAATTTCGTTACACAGCCTTACAAAAAGAAAAAAAAAAAAAAACGTTCTTTCTTTAAATAAATATACATTTCTTTCGACGAATTTGGTTTTCACACGTTTTATATGAATTAGATATTAATTTTTAGAATTGTTCACTAATTTATCATTAATAGCTTGTAAATATCACAATTAATATTCTACTAAGTAATGTTGATGGGCTCAAACACCCTGAAACACTTTTGATGAAATGATTGGATTTTCACGTGCTTAAAGTTTGAGAAGGGAACTTGAAATATCGAAATCTAACATAAAATTTCTCTGTATAAACATAGCTTTTAATTTGATTTTGTTGACGGTTTATGACCCCTAAAATATAGGAAGTAACAGCGGGAAATATGGTCAGAACAGTGGTCAAAAGTTGCAACCACGTAAGTAATATTTATTATAATTATTATTTTGCGTCATATCTCGACAACTTTTCAGGCGAATCGAAAAAATTTTGCACACAATTTTAAAATTTGTTTATCTAAAGTTAATTCCAAGCAAAAAAAAAAATTTCAATAAGTATTTATTACTTTATTTATAACGGGCAAAAAAAAAAAGAAAAAAAAAAAAAAAAAATTTATTGAAGGCCACACATTTTTACATCGTTTTGGCGAATGTAATTTTATATGGGAAAATACAAAAATAGAACGAAAACGGTCGAATAATTCCTGAAAAATCGAATTTGAAATATCTGACTTTTAAGAAATTCGATTTTTTAGAAGCTATGTTTCGTGCGAATTTTGTATTTTGCTAAATAAAAATACATTCTGAAATATGATTTGAAAATTTTTATACTTTGCAAAGCAGAAATTTTTTTAACTATTATCAAATAAAATAAAAAATAATTATTAACAAAAATTTTTTGCATGGAATTATGCTTGGATAAACGAATTTTAAATTTGTGAGCAAAGGTTTTTCAATTTGCCTAAAAAATTAGACATATGGCAAAATGAGCAAAAAGTAAAATTAATATTAAGGAATCCAACTTTTCAACGGTTGTCCTGACCAAACTATTGAGACCATATTTCCCGAATAGCGGCTCTTACGCCGGGATAGTCTGGTTGGTAGGGCACTGAGCCCATGTCCAAGTGTTCGTGGGTTCGATCCCAGCCGGCCAAAGACTCCTGGTGTAGTTAAATGGTGACTGATGCACGTTAAATCTGTCGAGTTGCTAAGTCCTCCATGTTCCCATAACAAATCAATACCTCTGGGGGGGGGGGGTACTGATCCAGGAGTTTCCCTGTCTTTTGGATTGATTCAAAATTACAAGGCTATAGAGTTGAACATAAGTAGTCGTGAACCCAAAATTGGGTCGGCTGTTCAACGACGAATATAAAAAAAAAAAAAATTAAAAATTGCCTATTTGAAGTCAATCCCTAGAAACCATTAACACCGAGTCTTAGAACGTAAAATTCTGATCATTAGATCAAAAGTAATTGAGGTTGTTTATGTTATTGAGCCTCGTACAATATATTATTGGCAATCGAAATAGGCTGCAGGTGGCGTAGAGCAGAACTCTTTACCTATGGCAACACTACACATGCTTTCCCCATTAGCGTGCGGAGAGTCATAGATGAAAGAAGTACGTTAGTTTCTCTCTTGATTTTCACATAGATTAAAACCTTTTAAGTTGGAAAACTATATGGAACTGAAAACTACATTAAACATAGTTCTAAAGAAAAGCATCACGGAAATTTAAAAAAATATTTTTATTAAATATAAAGGAAAAATACTAGGAAAAGGGAAAATATCGTAGTACATTCCTATACAACTGAAGAGAGGAGGAGAGGGAAGGGAGAAGGGCCAAAGGCATGAAACCGGTCTCTCCCCAGATGGCGTATTTGAGCGTTGCGATCGCCAATTGTCCAAAATGTTTAAAACTAGAAAATGAATATGAATAAAAAAATTTTTTGAAGTGAATGAAAAAAGTAATATTATACAGGGTGGTTAATTAAACGCAGAGTACTCAGAGGCTCATAGCTCCGGTTCTACTGGACGGATCCGAATGAAATTTAAAATATACGTTATGTAGAACATGCGCTCGAGGTTTTTGCAATAAAAAAAGTTGAAATTTTCGACAATAGATGGCGCTGTACTGCGAAAACCATATGCATATGAGTAGCGACTGTACTCTGTGTATAAAAGAGAGATACATGGTTGAAAGGAATCAAACATTAAAAAACTGATTCCGAACCCGAAAGTGATCCACTCCCCCCGGAGAAAAAGATAGCTCCCGTACCAGCGACGGAAGAAATTACGCAAGACCCTACCATCCCTGAAGTCCCGGCTACAGACGAGACACCAGTGGAAAATATTGAACAGATGGAGACTCTGCAAACCACCAGCAGAAAGTTAAAAGTTCTCATCCGAGGACTAAAGGCTGATATCGAGACTCGCCGTATCGATAAAGACCTAACAGATATTGGTCTTCGGCAATTCAAAACGGAGCAGATGAAAAAGAGACGGGGCCAGGAAATTAAGCTCCTCCCCCTCTACTTAGTGATCCTAACAGACGTCCCAGAACACCGGGAAATCCTGGAAGTCGACCGTCTACTAGATACACCTGTTCGAGTAGAAAGATTTCGTGGCGGTCACACAGTGGGACAAAATCAGAAAAATGCGGCCAAAATTAGAAAATTAACTTCAATGTTCTAAAAATTGATCACCTATAGGTTTTTTGGGTCGCTGATTTCAAATATGAATATGAAGTCAAAATTTCAAAAAAACAAAATGGCGGATGATTATTGAAATATTTTTAAATAAATAAATAAAAATTATTTACTAGTAGTTTTTGAGATCTTTGATTACAAATTTGTGGTTAATAATTTTAATAAATAAAGTAATGGATGTAAAATCGCAAATATTTATCAAAACAAATTTAAACTAAATAAATTGAATCAAAATATTTAAGATTGTTAATTACAAATTCGATTATCGAATTTAAAAAAAATAATGAATCTATTTTGATAGATATAAAAAATTTTGAAAATGTTATAACAAAAATAATAATCTCAAGTTTATTTTTATAATTTTTTTTCATTACACGAAGTATTATTTTTATTAAACAACGTTTTTTATTTATATTTAAAATCGATATATCAGCCAAATTCGCAAATATTCGCAGTTAATTTTTTTTTTAGTTCTTGAGTATATAGGACCAAATAAATGTACACATTTTTTTTTACCTCCGCAACGTAAGGCTTTTTTTATAGAGCACCCTAAAGTAACAACAATGAAGATAAACAAATTTGTGAAGGGTCCCATTAAAGGATAAATTATTTTGTGAAGGGTCAGATTAAATGATAAATTATTTTGTGAAGGGTCCATTCTTATGAAAAGATATTTTGTGAAGGGTCAGATTTCATGAAAAGATATTTTGAGAAGGGTCCTTTAACAGACCCAAATTTTAACTAAACAGACCCCTGAGGATAAGTATTTATTGTTTCTTATTGTCTCCCCAATTTGCAAAAAATAATAAACCAACATGCAAAGCAAACTACCATAATAATACACATCCTATTCCATTTTTAGGTAAACAGAATAGAAATTTAAAAATTTGAAGTAGTTATTAGGCCCAATGAAACTGGAGCAAATGAAACATTTAAAAGAGAAACAAAATTCTACTGAAATTCATTTTGAATTATTTTTCATAAATTTGATGCATCTCTAAATCTACAACCAGGGTCATATACTCTTTCTTGTCACGCCAGCTATGCCACTAAACACAAGTAAAAGATATTAATTTTTTTTAGTGACAGTTATTAATTTACTTTTTTTATTCCAAGTTTTTTAAAATTATTAGAATCAAGGAAATATTTCTGAAACAAAAAAAAAGTTTATAGTATTAACTTAGAAGTTAAAGTAATTTTCAGTATTTATAATTGTTATCTTTAATTTATATCCAACCTGAAGAATTTACATCTGACACTAAAGTAAAAAAAACTACAAACTAATTATACATCATATTTAACAAGTCAAGAACTGCATAGAATTCTTCATTAAAATGTCAGTTTCAAAATTCAGTTAAGTTTACATTTAAATTACAAATTCAAAGAGTTTAGAGAATTTGTAACCTAGTAATCATTATTTGATTTCGTGTGATTTATGCCCGACACAAGCAATTTAGTCCATTTAATTTGAACTTATTATAATCAGTTTTTAATTTTTACAAAACAAATTCTTTTTTTGAAAGGTTATGATGTACTACATATTTGATATAAAAATTTTATGAATTTAAACTTAACATACATTTTATGAGAGAGTTTTCTAAGAAATTTACGGTCATATTTTATGAGCAACACCCTAGAATTGCAATATGTAAGAATAAGTTAAAATCTTATAACTGGCAAGACAACTTAGGAATGTTTGCATGGTTTTCCTAGCTATGTATCGCATAAACTGGCTAGTGATTGTTATTTTCACTCAAAAATACTTTCCAAAGGGTTGATGGATTAAACTCGTAAACTCCTGCATATCATTTTCTATCTTTCCTCATATATTTTTCATGTTACCGATGATCTCGAAATATACCGAGCTTAACTACTCCCTCATCTTATTTTTAATGTGTCATTCATCTCCATTGTATTTTACAATTTTCACAGAAATGTACATGCAAATAAATGTAATAAAATGTTGCTGTAAGCCAGAAAAGCACAAAATTTGTCACTTTTTAAAACCCAAATCTTTTGTGGATGAGAGTTCATTATGATATTGGAGATGGGAATTTCCTTATTTTCAGAGTCAGGTCCACAATTACGTGGTTTGGATTTAAACACTAAGAAACAGCTCATCTGTTATATGGATCAAGTGTCAAGGAAAGCAATAGAATGAAATATTTGTCAAAATTAAAACTCAAGCATAGAGTAAAAAATAATGAAATGCAGAGACAAACCTACAATATATAAATTTAATTTTTTTTTATTAAATAAAATCAACAAAAAAAAAATGTTTTTACGATGATATGCACTCACTCAAGAGCTATTAGTTTATCAATCTTTTTAAGATTTCAGTTAATATAGATATTAAGAGAATTCTAAACAAACATTAGTCAATGCAATAGGTAGAATGTGAATTGATAAATTTATTAGCTTTTTTATATTATTTAACAAGACAAAATAAAATTATGATATAAAGTTGTGGTCAAAAACAAGGAAACTTCATAGAATTTAGTAAGCATATAGAATTTATCACAGCAATTATGTTTTAATGCAAACTTAGAATATTTTTGACTAAACATCATGAAAATTTAGTAAATGTTCAATTATTTTCACCTATGTCGCAATAACCTTAGCTATTCAACACATTAGAAAAAATTTATAAAACATATCAAATATAAATATTAATAATTTTAAAGCACATTATATTCTATAAAATAATATGCTCCTTTGGCTAAACAAAAATCTGTCACTTATTGTGGGGATAAGAATGAAAGATTTTATTGTTTAAAGCAAAAATCATGCCTTACCCTGAACAAAGTACACTTACACTAGATATAAATAATCAAATGATTAGAGTAATTCTAAAAATATGATAAGTGACAATTTCATAAAATATGTGTATGTACTTTTACTTCTTCAAAATTTGAGTTTTCTCCTCAAGTTAAATAAAATTAAAACTGTCCTTGCCTTCTCATTATTGTCAACATTTAGAAATGGTTCAAAGTATAAAAAAAAATTTTAGCCCTTCAGATATTTCATGTTTATTGTTTTGCTGTAAAGTTTATTCAATTTTTACAGAAGTAGAGTTTGATTTTCCCTCGGCACTGATGTACAAATACTTAATAAACAAAGGCTTCTGGGGAGAGAGCTTTTGCATATGTATGAAGAAAGATAAAGGATTTAAATATAAAATTTAATAAAATATTTAAAATTGGTTTGATAAATTTTCTAACGAAGTTTTTTTTTTTATAACTTAGTTTTAAGAGATCAAACTTAAAAGAATAATATTGAAAGAGAGCATTAATTTTATAAAAGAATTTATCTACCAAAGAAGCTTTACTGTAGTCAAAATTATGCTAAATGTAATTAATATTACCAGAATAAGCGAATAAGAATAATGAAATGAGTTACATCCTAGATCAGTGGTTTCCAAGCGCGCGAAGCCTTTTTTTTGTGGCCCCCGAACTAAAATATATTAGATGCCATTTTTTTGCGGACAATTTCTGTAAAAAATTTATTTGGGTTTAAAATACTTTTCTCGTTAATAAAAACCTAATTTCTTTGTTTCTGTGAAATTTAACATACCAACGGTGTAAAAAAAATTATTTCTCAGGTTTTGCATACAAGAAAATATTTATTCAAATACAAAAATAATCGTGTATGTTGCTCTTTTTTGTTTAATTTTTTTTTTGTATTTTGTGAATATAATTTAGCATGTGTGTATCAGAAATTTTCCCGAATAAATTCTCCAATTTAACTTTTTGAAACGACTCATTTTGGACGAAAATATTTACACACACATTTGTAAATTTTAAATTTAAATATCTATTCTCTGGTGATTTTATTTTATAACCTTCGTTGAACAGCTGACCCAATTTCATGGGTTTACGACTACTAATGTTCAACTCCGTAGCCTTGTAATTTTGAACCAATCCAGAAGACAAGGAAACTCCTGGATCAGTACCCCCAGAGGTTTTGATTTGTTTTGGGAACATTGAGGACTTTGAGACTAGACAGATTTAACGTGCATCAGTCTCCATTTACTACACGGGAAGTCTTCGGCCGGCGAGGATCGAACCCACAACCTCTTGGACATGGGCCCTGCGCCCTACCGACCGGGCTATCCTGACCTTATTCTCTGGTGATTGTAGCAGACAAAGCTCAATTCTTCTCATTAAACATGTTGTGTGCTACTATGTAAGTTTTAAATCTTAACAATTAGATATGTGTTGCACATTAAAGTTATTGTAGCCCGCATTTTTTAATATGCAATTAAATATTTTTAAAAATCTACTCCTTATTTAAATTTTTATTCGATACTTTTGTTTTGTACAACTTGGTAAAGATCTGACAGTAATATTTAATGTTCCTTCAAACATAAAAAAGAGTCCTACATAAAATTTTGATAAAGTTGCGGCCCGCCATTTGATTTTTGTTTTTAATTGTGGCCCCTGGCCTCATGTAAGTTGTAAACCCCTGTTCTAGAATATGCTTTACAACCTAAAGATTAAATATTTATAATTTATAAAAATAATGTAAATATAACTAATATTAAAAAGACATAAAAATTATAATTTTTAAATTAAACAACATTAAATAGAAAACACAATACACTCGTTTTTGTTTGTGCTAAAAAAAAAAAATAATAATTCAATAATTTATTAACTGTTTAACCATTTATAAGTATTTTATCAGTTTAAAACCATTAGTGTGTTATTAGTCTAACATCAAGCTATTTTTAAACAGTTGAAATTGTTTTGAAAAAATAAAATTAACATTTTCATTGTGCTTTATTTATAAATAAAGTGCTATTTATAAATTTTTTATTTATAAATAATACTTTATTTACCAAAAACCACAATGAAAACTCTTATTTTTCAGCATAAGGCAATTCCCAATCAATGATTTATAAATGTTTTATTAATAAATCATTTGCATAATTAATGTTTGAAGCATACATATAATTCATATCAGACATTTATTGAAAAAATTTCTAAAATAAAATGTTACATTACCCTTGTTATGCAACTTCATCAAGAAATAGATTAAGTTAATTGTTTGCTGAAAAAGTAATGTTATTTCATAACCATTAACTGTAAGATTTCTTCCCTATCTAAATAAAAAAAAATTATTTTTGACATTATAGGGCTACAATTTAAATTGCTGAGTAAGGCATTCTTGTTCATATATACAGCCTCCTATTCTTTAGCTTAAATAAAGCTATCATTTAAATCTTTCTAGCTATCATTCAATATAACATTTTACAAGACAATCAAAAATTTAATTTTCATTTCAGAATTTAAAACCTTTCAACAGTGATATATTTTTATGTTTGAAGTTTTGAACCACAAATCATGGTACACCTTTTTTTACCCCACTTATATCCGCAACAAAACTTTTTCTATATATTTTTAGAGAATCTAAACAAAAACAATGCACAGAAATAATTGTAACCTATAAGAACACAAAACTATTCAAAATTAAATGTTTGCTTGACTTGATATAGTTTTTCATTCTCTTTACCACCCCACAAATGAAAAACAAACAATATCATATTCATGATAATTTATTTAAATGTATCAAGATTTAAAAATCCTTTTATTTAACTAACTATGAAACATTGATTTAACATTTTCCATTTCAAAGTAAAGATTTTTGATTGTAGAAAAAGAAAAATTAAATATATATTTTTTCAAAGAGTAAGAAAAATATAAAATGTATGATGTTTCTGCTAAAATTGCTAAATAATTCATATAATTTAGGACAGTAATAAAACAGGCAGAGCATATAAATAATCAAATAATTTAAAAATGAATTATAACCAGCAATTATGAAACTGCTTATAAAATTATGTCATTTCGGAAAAACATAACTGTAGATGTTAGTAAAACAAAAAATCAGTTTATCAGGAACTTTTTTTTGAAAGATGTAAACAATTTATGAATCAATTCAAGAAAAAAAATATTATAAAAAACTTAACTAACCAACAAATGTGTGACAACTATTGCAATCAACGATTTGTCTGCAAAAATTTATATAATTAATAAAAAATTAAACAAATATTAAATTTCTGTATAAAGTTTATAACACAATATTGATATAAATATAGGTATTATTGAGAAGGGAATTATTAATACAGAAACAAAAAGTTTAGCACAGTATAATTAGTTTTAGTCTACTAATTTAAATTTTAAAACTTAAGTAGAAAAACTTACAAGAGTATGCTCATATCCGAGCGCGCTGACATTGTTTTCTCTTGTGTTTTGCGACATTACGATCGTAGACACCTGTTGCTAAAGGAATCTTGCCAGGAAACTCAAAATGCAGCTGATAGGAACTAACTCTTTCAGCGGAAACAAACTCTGAGTATAAGAGGATTGTCGCTCACATACTTATTGAATGCCATTAGACATTAATTCCAAACAATTGGCAATCGGGTTGCGACATAAAACTTTCATTCCTTTCTTGTAATGCAAATTCAGAAAACAAAACTTGCCGAATAAATTATCACCAAATTTTATTAGCCAAAATCGTATCGTTTCTTAAATTATTTTCCGTATCTTTTTTTTTGATATTTGGTCAATTTAGGAATCGGTAACTGGGCGGAGTGAGCTTGGCGCTAGCTTTTATCCATCAATCTTCTTATAACCCTATAGGGCACGGGCACGTGACGTCACGATCTTTGTTTACAATCAATTGGGTGGCGAGCATTCTAGTGTAGGTAGTGCCTAGCAATAGGATGGGTGTGCTTCCTTAGGAAACAGGATGACCCTTCAAGGCATGTTTTCAAGCATTCGCAGTTTACTAATCACAAGGAGTAAAGCCTCCTCCCTGTCCCTCATGCAGACGACTACGCTATAGAAAATAATGCGCTCATTTCAAGAATGGCGCACATTAATTCACATTTATCAAAAACTAATAAAAGATTACTTTGTATGTAACTATACTTCATTCAAAATATTTATTATCTGCCTTTTCACTAGAAATTTTTATATCCTAAAGAATTTAATGATAATTTCTTTAAATTATTTGGTGAACGAAAATCTTTATTTGATGTGGTGATTACCAGAGGAAACTCGAATAGAGAATGGTTTTTAAATTCTAATATGTTTGTGCAATAGTAATAGTATTTGATGAGCATTTAATAAAATAGAAAAGGCAGCAATAAATATATCGAATAAAATATATTTACTACTCATAATATTGTGTTCCCTTTTGTTTACTCCTCAATAGTTTTTTTTTAATTTTTTTTTTTTTTTTATTAATTTTACTTCATAAAACTTTAAAATATGCAAAAATGATTCAAGTTGATGTTTTTTAAAATTTTTGCTTTAAACTTCATAAATGAAACTTGCATTTACAACATTAATTTCATGTAAAAGTAACATATTTTATTAATTAATACGAGTGATTTATATCTATATATGTATATGTCAAAATTTCTATTCGTTGATTTTTATTACTATTATAATTAACGCGACGTTCCTATTCCTTATTACTAAAAACATTCCAAAAAATTCAAATAAAATATAAATATTGAAAAAAAATACCTTTAAATTTTACCTTAATCTTAAAATATAGCTTCTTAAGAAAAATTTGAAACTTTAATTCAAGTACTTAAAAATGGCTCAATCTTCATAATGCATTTGTTTTTTACTCGAATTTATCAATTTCATTATATATATATATATTTTTTTTTTACTCTTTCATTCAGGTAATAAAAAAATATGTTACAATATAAAGATTATTTGAGTTAAACCGTATAAAACAGAGTATGTGCTAGTGTGTATTATATTTTTTTATTCTGTTAATAGATGGCTGCACCAGTTATTAAAAATAAATAATAATAGTTTCTTTTTAGTTAGTGGAGACGTATATCGTCAAAAGATGGCACTGAGATACATTGAAATTATACGTTTTGTCTAGTCTAGGACTGTCACATCTAGTAAGAGGGGAGGGAATGTTTCCCCCCATTTCTTACTCCTTTCTGAAGACTCAGCAAGGATAAGAATGATTTCTCCTACTATTTGTATCTAAATTTTTAGGATGTCTCTTTTCACATGCTCCTGTCCTTAGATTTTTTTTATTATTTTTCATTAATAAAAGCACTTGCATATTATCTTTTGGTTATAAAACTAATAGATAATGTAAAGGATCATTAACTGGAAAATGAGCCCTATATTAATTTAATTATTCTTTGTTTGTTATACATTTTTAATTAACATACATCAGAATTAGTCCACCCACAGCAAATGTTTGTTTTACATCAGTATATCCTAAATATTCATCGTAGAGATAAAATCTTTGGTTTTTTTTATTTAAGAAAATATTTCACAATTTTCTCCAATTGAAAGCATTTGATATTGCACGTAATACTTTCATTTATTATTTATTCATTTTTATTATTATTATTACATTCTTTCTTCTACTGAAATTCGATGAGTCGCGAAAAAATTTCTTAAAATAGTCTGTAGTGATTTTATTTCTATAATTTTATTTTTGCTTTTTATATTATAATACAATATAATATATTATAATAATGCAAACTAAAAAAAAAAAATATCAGATTCAGGAACTTCATAAATTTTTTGAAACTAGAGAACTCTTTGTAACTTTGACAGCAGAATGTATTTCAAGCTGTTAAAAATAAAAATATTGATATTATAACGTTTTATTTATTCATTTTTTATTTATTTTTTGATAAAAATCAACTGCACATGTAATATTGAAATTTACTTTGATCTTGCTTGAAATATGGATAGTTTAAAGATACTTTCTGTTTCCCTAATCCCCCATCGAGAGAGAATCCTTAACCCTTTGGCGCATATGAAACAGTGATATATGTCAGCCGACGCCACTTTCCGTCATTATTAACAAATCAATGACGACAGTCGAAGAGCGACGCTGCCTCACTGATCCAGAGAGTATATGAAGACTTTACTTATAGATGTTTACAGCTAATCTTTTGTTACTTAATTGCTAGCCTGTTATCTTGTTATAAATATGTTTTGTTAGTTTATTAAATATACTTTTTAAGTTATCATGATTCTCCATTGGTCGTGAAAGATGCACACTGTTTAACAGGGACATCCTTTTATATATATTTTTTCTGACAGTCTAATTACTAATAGAAACATAGTTTTGTATTTTTTTTAAATATAAGAAACAGTCTAATAGTTACTAAAAAAATCTGTTAGATTATCGGAATTATATTTGTATTAAAATCCAAAAGAAAAGAAGTTTGAATTTTTTTTTCTTTATTTATATTCAAAAATGTATATATAATTAATTTGATCAATAATTAATTTTGGAAATTAAAGAAGTTTCAATGCTGAATTACTTATGTTTCCTTATGTTTAAATAATTACAAATAAGTGCACATTTGGAAAAATATTGTTTGGAAGTGCGCCGTCAGTCTATACTTGGCAAGGAACACTTGTGTCCTTTTCCACATTTATTTTCATAACCATAAATTATTATAATTCTAAATAGCATTAAGTTTTTTACTTATTTTAACTTAAATTGTTACAAAGTGATGAAAAATGTCTTGAATGAAAATTCTGCGTCAAAGGGTTCTACGATTCACCTGATTGTTATCTGCCGTGGAATATTATTTCTTTTGTATTTCTTTTGTTCTCTATTTTGTATTGTTTACAAAATTAAATAATATCTAAAATTTAATGATATCTTTGGAAAGTTCCAAAAAATATTTTTTCAATTTCATTATTATTCTTTAATAACTGGTTTGCTCAAATGTTTGTTCAATTACTATTATAAATGAAATCTGCAAATTTAAATATAAAACAGCAATGTTTATATAATAGAAAAACGTTTATTGAAACTGTATTTAAAAAGCTATTTATTTAGCCTTTTTAATGTAGGTGAATAAGCACAATAAATAAGTGCACTAAGCAAAATATTTATTACATAACAAGATATTGTTTTTCTTCAGTATTGTCAACAGAGGCTCGCGGGAGAGTAGTTCCACGGCATTTTCAGTTAATGGTTATCCAATTTTAAATTTATGCAATGAGGAAATCATTACTCTCATGATTATTATCTCCAGTATTTTCATTTTTATTTTCTTTATTTCAATCTGGTAAAAAATAATATTGCTCCCTGTTTTTTTTTATTTATTTTTTTTTTTTTGTTGTTATCCACATTATATGTTATATATTGTACTTATAAAATGAATATCGAACTTTTCTTCATCTCAGAAAGCAATAAACTGCGTTATAGTATAATAGGAAAATTTGCACATTTTAGTGAAATATTTCAGGAATATTCTGAAAGTGTTATTGAAGTGGAAATAAGTTTTATAAAAGTTATTTTAACTCAAAATTTATTTTTTTATTTACTTTAAAACGTGAAAATATTAGCTGCAAAATCATGAATATTTACAGCCACGAATTCAAGTTATTGAAGATATGTATTATATCTAACTTTGCTTAAATCAGTCAATTTTCAAATCTATTATTATTTTTTAATGGTTTATTTCCTCTTATGTCATTTTTTTTTTTCAATTTTTTTGACTTATGAAATAAGCTAATCTTGTTAAAACCATAATTTTTGCAATCACAACCTTCTCTTATGTCTAAAGAATAAGAAAATTATGTATTGAATAAGACTAATAATAACTGCGAGAGCAATTAAAAGGGTTTTACGAGCAATAGCAAGCGCCTTATATTTTTGAAAGAAAAATTTCTGTTTTATATTCAATAAATTGAAATTGATTTTAAAAAAAACTCAGTTCATTAAAATTTGTTCACAAATTGTTGGAAAAAATCTCTAAATTAAATACACTAAAGACTAAAATGCACAATGAGCCCAGTAAAATTAGACATTTTCCTCAAAAATAAATTAATATCCAGGATTACAGATGTAGTGAAAGTGACTTTTAGGGATGAATTGAATTTCTTCTAGACAAGCTACGTGCAATTTTTCTCTTTTTTGACCAATTTATTACCATTTCCCTGACGATTTGCCAATCAGTTTAGTTGATAGTGTTTCATGCCCGAAAAGAACAATTTTGTATTCATACCTATTTACGCACCTGACATTCCCATTGATATTCTTTATGCTGAATAGAATGAGATAAAACAGGAATCCAATAGAGAAGTTATAAGGGTTTTGTGCACTTATTTTTATTCATGAATCTTACATTGCTTAATCTTAATCGTATTTAATGACAAGTATTTTTCTCTATGTATTTTTTCTCGGTTGTTTGAATGAGCTCAAAAAAGAATCAAAGGGGTTAGTATTTTAAAAGTTGCGATGTGTTTTTTTTTTCTTTTTGTATAAAATGTACTATTTTTTAATCGTATTTATAATGAAAAGAAACCTTTAAAACTTAATATGCCATTGACTCAAAATTCTATATCATTCAATTTAGGATGAGATATTACATAAGAAAATGTATCTTATATTTTCAGATGGGCCCCTACATAGCGCAACAAAAAGGGCATATAAGTACACATAAAAAGTAATACTTTTTATCCGTGAAAATACTTGCAACTTTTGAACTGTTCTTTCTATTGCCTGAATAGTTTCATTCGATTAAACATAAAAAGATAGATAGGAAACAAAACCTCACTTGTTTAGACAGTTATGCCAACTGCTTAAATCGCTACAAGTACAGAATTGTACTTTTTGTGCATGAAACCCTTTTGAGTTTAAGAGTATTAGTTCGATCATATTGAAGATTGGTCTCATTCAATTTAGCGTGAAAAAAATGCATCGGAAGCAAATGCCTTACTAGCCTATCAAGAAGAAATTTTATTCTCCCCTCTAATCATCCGGTTTTCCTCAGAAAAAGAGGGGAAAGCAGAGAGTAGAAAAAGGGATTTTTCAGGCATAATTTGTAATGACAAAACAAAATTGAAATACAAAATTTTAACCATTTATTTTATCATAACAACAACTATGACGAAACCACTCTTTGCTCCTAGGAATGGACTTAAAACCAGCACAGAAAATGTGATACCATCCTAAACACGAATCACATTGTGAATTAATGTCCATCTGGCAAAAGCCACAGCTCCACGAACAGGAAAGTGTTTTGGCTTTAACAAGGTTCTCAACAATAAGCCTTCTCAAAATTTTTTTTAACTTTGTCCAAATCGACATTTTTGTCTAGTATGGCATTATTTACTCTTTCTGGGAAACATTCCAACTTTTCTTCCGGAATTATTTATTTTTCTGTTGTAACTTTTTCTGCCACCTCTTTGTCGACCAACCATGATAAAATTATATTTTTTTGTACTGCTTTAGGTTTTTTAAAGAAGGCGATCTTATGTTTTTTCCTGTTTTTACTTAATCCTATAACTGTTTTTGTGAAACCTTTCGGTTTTCCTTTGACCGGGATTTTTTTAGGCAATCTTATCTTAACTTGTTTATCCTTACCTGTAAGAAAACATACAGACTTTAAATAATCAAATAATCTATTTTCAAATGCATGTGTAAGAATTATATCATAGTGGTGGGAAGAAAAAAAACAATAATTCGATTTAACTTATTTGTTTACACTAACAATTATGATTCTCACACAAAAAGAATTGTATTGAAATTGAGAATAGTTTTTGATGGTGCTATCGTTAAATTGCATCGTTTAATACATTATACAGGGTATCCCGTAAATGTTGAGACAAATTTCTAATGGCACTTCATAAATATTACGAATTGCATAGAAACTCTTGCCCGGAAGTATCAAAGCACGCCGCTAGGGTTGCTTTCCTATTCTGAGCTTATCTAAGAAATTTTAATTTCTTTTACACTCTTTTAATAATTATTGTCAAAAATTTAAATGGACTTAAAAATGGTTGCTTTATCGTAATTAAATAATTTGCTGAGCTTTGGCGCTAAATCATTAAATTACTAAACTATTAAAATAAAATAAAATAATTTAAGAAAAAAATTAATTAAAAAGCCGGAAAACAAAAAAAAAAGGAAAATATCTGATCTCTTAATCAGCTCACATGATTACACGCCATGAAGGAATCACATGATCACATGGCCAAATATACGACTGTTTAACGGTACTTCATAAATTCAACTTTAGGAAAAACGGATATATAACTGCACAAAAATTATAAATTATATCGCAAAAACTATTTAAAATTTGAAAAAGTGACGATTGTTTTTAAAATTACAAGGCTACGGAGTTGAACAATAGTAGTCGTAAACCCATGAAATTGGGTCGGCTGTTCAACGACGGTTATATAAAAAAAAAATATAAAAAAAATAAAAAGTCTCGTCGGGAAAATAGTCTGGTCACATTTTTTTCTAAATTATGTCAAAAATTCATTTGCAAATGCTTAATAAAATTTTTTGTAGTTGACTTTTTAGTTTTTATTTATTTATTCTTAAGAATTACAAAAATTAGTAAAATATATTGTAAATTCTATGTAATTGTAGTTTCACTGCACTACTCATAACTTTGCCCATACATTGTTAAACTAGAGACCGGATGCGATTAGACATGGTTGAAATTGACGACTTTTCGTAGTCCCTTAATCCTTTCCCACAGACACATCTTCATTTTCTTGGAAACTTATCTTTCAAACTGCTTTTCTTCCTTCTGGAGAACTGAGAAAAGGACAATCACACCTCTTTTCTGGGGGAAAAACTGGCAAAAGCCTGAGGGATAGAAAGTGACGCAGGTCCTCTTCTTTACGAATTCTTTTTTCTGTAATGTGTTCATCAATGGTTTATGGGATCACATAATTACTTTTTGAAATTTTCAAGCAAAATGAAAGCATAAGAATAAAAAAATAAAAAATTTAATTTTTACATCTTTTTTTTTTTTTTTTTTTTTCTTAATTTTTTTAAATGAGGAAAATCATTTACTTATTCGGATTCAAGGTTTATAATATTTTAATCAACGCAATAAATATGTAGTCGGAAAAAAAGAAATACAGTGACCAAATAATTTTATTTTTAATCATTTTCTTAGTAATGAAAGATTGTTGATTGATTCAGAAAAACAATTAAATTGTTCGTATTCAATATCTTAAAATATATATTAATCAACATAACAGATTCTCATTGACTTATTTTATGCACAGTGTATGAAATGAAAAAAGGGAACACCTTGATTAACTTTTGATTTAATCATATTTTCACCTTCAAAGAGTCAATACCATATTTTAAGTTACGAAAATAAACAGAAAAGCGCATTCTGCTCTGGATAAACATCCAAGTTTGTCTAAAGTTTTAGGTTTTTAATTTTCAAAATGCGGAAATAGTCGCAATCTGGAAGATATGGTGGAAGATATGGCAAGAAGAGGGTTGGAAAGTTTGGGTCCTTTAATTTTAACTTAACTCCTCGATTATAGCCCATTATCTCGAGAACTTTTTTAGTGTATTGAAAAATGTTTGCATAAAATTACAAAAAACATTTTATATACAAATTTTTAAGCAAAAATAATTTTAAATAATTATTTTTTATTAGTTTATTAAATAATTTAAAAATATATTGAATTGTATGTTCTACATATTTTGACATCCTTTTAATTTCAAAATACAAACTTTCAGAGCAATCGATCTATTAGTTTGTGAGTTATCAAATTTTAAAAAAGTCAGTCAGCTTAAAATTACCTTCCATAAAATTATACAAAAATTTGTATATCTTGCTATTTTATTTTATCCGTCGTTGAACAACCGACCCAATATTCGGGTTTACGACTACTAATGTTCAACTCCGTAGCCTTGTAATTTTGAACCAATCCAGAAGACAAGGGAACTCCTGGATAAGTACCCCCAGAGGTATTGATTTGTTATGGGAACATGGAGGACTTAACAGATTTAACGTGCATCAGTCACCATTTACTACATAGGGACTTCAAAAATCGGGATTCAGAATTTTTCCAACGCATATTATAAATATAAAAAAATATTAAATATTTTATAACTATTTAAAACCATATTTTTTGCATGGCATTCCCTTTGGAAAAACTAATTTTTGCAATTGTATGAAAATTTTTTCGATTCAATCAAAACGCAAAACATTCTTGAGATATGACGAGGTTGAGATATTATCCTCATTAACAATGAGCTATTATTTCGAAGATATTACTATGCAATTACTATGAAATTAACAAAAGAGGCCAAAATGAAAGACATTTTTATTTATTTATATCTGATATTAATATTGAAAGGGAACATCATTTCACCTTATTTTCCTCTTTCAATCATAATTGTTAAAATTATCAAAGCATATATACATGGATAACCACCAGCTAAATTACCTTTCTTTATAAAAAAGAAAAATTATTTTGCTATTACCAGCAATATTGACATATACTTCAAATGAATGTAAAATTGACCCACCGGAATAAATTTTAATCTTAAGTTCAGCTCCTCATGTTCTAGGACTCATTCTTAATGGTTCGAGAGGGTGACATCAAATATATTAATTAATTAGTCCAAACGATATTTTAAGTTAGGAAATAAGACGCAATAACGTTATCCGATTAAACATACTTTTTTTTCGAAGGATTCGGATTTCTGACCTCCAAAATATAGTTCAATCTAGAAATATTGTTTTAATAGTTTTTTTCAGGAACGCGCTTGAAAGTTAGGACCCTTTAACGTTAACTTTAGTTTTTGCGTATTTCACTATATCCCAATTTTTTTTAAGCGAATTGAAAAATTTTTGCATACAATTCCAATCAGATCAATCAATTCCTATTCGTTTTTCTAAAGATAATTTCATGCAAAATAAAACTTTTAGTAAACATTTATTATTACTTTATTTAAGGGAAGTCGAGAAACTTAAGAAATGTAAGTTGTACAATTTTTTCATTATTTGCAATTTTAAATGTCAAAATACAAAATTTAAGCAAAATCGGTCAAATAAGTCCTGAGAAATAAAAAAGAAACTCTTATTTTTCGAAATTTGGTCCCCTAACTTCTTAATTTTTAGTGTTCATTTTTTGTGACTTAAAATTCGTAACTATGAAATCAAAAGCAAATTTAAATCGTAGAGGAAAGAATGTTTCACGTTGTTATATGGTAAACAATAATTAATTAACTGTGTGAAAGGTTATTCGTTGCAGGTGTATGTCAATATGTAAAAAGCTTCTGCAGGGCGAAACAGAAATCTTGGTAGAAAGTGCGCTTTCAGCTTTGCAGAGAAACGAAAACATAGGCAGACATAGCCATGCAAAAGCATGCAGCCATGCACAGCAAAATTGCACAGGCAATTTTTTTTTAAAAATGTAAGTTAGCTAATATTCGTTTCTCGGACGCAAATTTAAAATTTGTAAATTGAAAAATAATTACAAATTTATGCTATAATTTTTTAATCTTATATTTTAAGCCGATGGACTTACTCTTTTTTTCAAATCGAGAAATTAGCATTTTGCCGGGCATAGATGTTCACTTTAAAAGCATCTTTGAAAAGAAAAAGGAATCGCAAGGAGAAATTTTTAAAGTCTCATTGTATTTATTTACAATATATATTAACATCGAGTCCCCTGATTAAAATACCCCTTTTTTTGTCCGTAAAATTATACTACGTAACAATTAAAAAAAAATTCGAATTTTACAATTTTATGGGCATAACCATTTCGAAGTTCGTTCAAAACGGGGCATGATATCTTTAGATAGAATACGTGGATGCGAAAAATGTACTTAAAACTTTATTTACAAAACATTTAAATGATTCAAAAGCCAATCGATGCATATAAAAATAACATTTTATATCAAAATGTTCTTAAAATGTTTTGTTAAATGTGCACGAAATTTCAAATTATTATTAAGGAATAACTTTTGCGTTATGAGAGTAAGAAACGTAGAAATTTTTTGAAATAGCGGTTACTGCTACAACTATTTTTCTTTAGTACAGAAGTAATTTTTACGCTTACAATGTATGGTAAATTGCACCTTACAGTACAAAATACATCGATAACAGAAGAAAAAAAAATTAGATTTAAATTTACACACATTAAAAGGAATCTGCACATTATGGTATCAATATTAGTGATTTTAGATTCTTAGAAACACACTTGAAAAAATGATGAGAGAAAAAAATATAAAGTATAAAATTCGTTTTAATTTAAATATTTTGAATTAATTTGTTTTAACCCCCCCCCCCCTGTCGGGGGAGACTTGACCCCTCGTCGGGCCGAGTCAGGCGACATCCTTGATTTTATCGAAAATCTAAGAGATTTTTATCGTTCTTTCAACAGTTATTGCTAGGCTTCTCCACGGGGTTTCAAAAATCCTGATATTTTTATTCTGGCATTAAAACGACTTGGAACTTTTGATCGAATGAGGCATTTTAATCATTAATTTTAACGTGCTTACTGCCAATTCTGTCGTCCATCCATGTTGTTTTACAATCTTTTTTTTCCTTTAAAATTGCCATTATTTCTCTTTTTCTTCTTCTTTTATACCTTGATTTTGATTTTTTTTAATATAATATTATTACAAAACGTGAAATTCGACTATAAGGTTTAATCCGTTTTTGATTTTTGTTGAGCTTAATTTCTAATTTTTGGTAGTTTTAAAAAATAATAAGAAATAGCTTTTAAGATTTAACTTTCATGAAATCTCTTATAATTCACTAATTAGCAATGTCCTAAGGTTAAGAATATATAGAACTTAATCTCAAATAAATATTGAATCTTATTTTGAGCTATAATGCGTTTTTTTTTTTTTTTTTTTAAAAATCAATTTAGACCTCATACGATTTCTTTAATTAAAATATTTAATTTGCAGTTATGTTCTCAAATAATATTTATCTCTTTATTTTTATCTCTTTATTTTTTTCTTTCATTCAAGACATTACAGTTAATTGATTTTAAATTATACTTTTATGTTACTTGATGTGATTAAAAACCGTCACTTTTTTCCGATCTTTATATTTTTCGATAAATCTATCTATTTATGTATTTATTTTTGATAAAGAAAAAATGTCTTTACTTTGAAAAGTATTATTTTGGTTTACGTTAACGTTAATGTTTAAAGAATTTAATTTTATACAAATATATTACAAACGTAACTGATAAAAAAGAAAGAATTAGTTGAAGGAATTAAGATTATAAAAAAGAATTATAATTCTTTAAAAGAATTTAATTTAATGGAAATTTATCACTAAGTTGACTGATAAAAAAAGCTATGAGCAAAACACTTATGTTTACATTAAAATTATAATAATTACCGTCATAATATCTAAATACTCTAAATATATATATATTCTTTCATTCAGAAATGTAGTGCACTCTACTAAATGAATTCAATACTGTTACTCAGTAACAATGCACTTTTCTAAATTCCGCCTTTTCATCGCGATTACTAATTCTTTGCTAATTCATATTAAAATAATTTATATTAAAATCTATAAATTTATATAAATTAGAATGAAATGAATGATTATAAATTCCCGATTGTCTCTTCACAGTGTTCTTGTCTTATGCAATATTTTTCAAAAAACTTTGTTTAGTCTAAAATAGAGCGCATTTATAATTCTTGTGGGATGACGTGAGTCTATGCGTACCACTGCAAACGAAAAACATAATCAAATAATATTAATCCTTAGTCTTTATACCTGGATATAAATATATATGAAAAAAATACCTGTTAGAAAAGTAGATAAATTTTAAATTTTTTTCACATCAAAACTTTGAAATAATGATCAAAAAATATAACTGAAAACAAGAAAATATGGATAAAAGGGATTTTTTTTATCTGAAAATTAAAACTTAATGGAAAATTTATTTTTGATATAAATGTGGCATTAGTACAGGATGGATGTGAATGGAATTTCTGAAGTTGAAAACAAATTGTAAAATTTGTATTGGAAAAAAAAATATTTTAAAGATTACGTTGCAACTGAATTTTTAACTGTGTATGAATTAATCAATAATGTGTGAATAAAATGTGGAAAAAATTGCAAACAACTATTAAATACAATCTTGTTTAAAGAATAAATGTGTAAGCCGAACAAGATTATTAACACAAGAAACTTAATATTGATATTTCAACGGTAACTCTGTACCCATTTTCGAACTTATTTTTACTGTTCATGTATTTCATTTCAATTTTCAAACTCAGCTGTTTACTTGAACAATAGCGCAAAAATCTTAAAAACTTTTTATCACAAAGCATATTTATAATGAAACTACATAAATTATTTATGCTATGCCTTGTGATTGCTTTTTTTAGGTGCACCACAATACTTTCATTTCTAAATGCTTATAAGTTTAATTTTTTTAAAACTCTTATCTGAAATATTTAGGATCCTCTCAATCATCTTATATAATTTACTGCTACACAAAAAAGAGCCTAATTGTTAAGTTTTTTGTTCATTCATATCCTTTCTCAAAAGTTGGGAAAGGAAGCATCAGTTAAAAGAAAAGTTTAGATAGTGGTGGTGCCATCTACAGAAGCGTTATTGAAATATAAGAATTTTTTAAAATGATATGTACTTTCTTTGTGTAAATTTGTAATTAAATACATTGAGTTAGGGATAAGAATGCAAAAATGATAGGTTTAAATTGATTCGAATTATGTAAGTGAATTTAATGCAAAAATTTTCTCATTTTGTCGATGATTTCAATCAAGATCTCTTTCGCATTGAAGTTAAAAATATTGGCCTGAAATTTTTTTAAGCTTTTGAATTCATCACTTTGTCATGAACTCATACCTCCCTCAAATATGGCTAAAAATTTACCTACACTCAATAAATAAGTACTTCAAATCTAACATTATTGCTTAGACTAATTGGGTAACATGCTTTATATTAGTCACACCAAATGCATCACATGTATGCTTGGGTCACATTTTATTGTGTATGTGAAATATTTCTTATGTATTTTTTATTAAGTAATCATGTGAAGACTTTATTGAATCAATGAAAAACGAGTGAAAAAACTATATTTACAAGATGACAGCGACCTTCTTGTAAATATATTTTATTCAATACATGAAATGCTGCCTTTTCTCAACATTGAATGATCGTTAAATAATGATTGTTTATATATATGCCTTTACCAACTATAAATAATTTATTCTGATTTCTGTTCACAATTGTTCCATCTAAACGTCTTAGTCACCAGTCACAGTATATTTAACATCAAATAAAGATAATAGGAAAGAAACTGAACATTGATTCTCGCAAAGCTTTTTATTTATTCAACGTTCATCAATTAATTAAAAAAGATGATTATTCAACTATTACGAAAATACAAATTTCAAATGAAAAGGCAGAAAATTTATACTTTGAATAAAATATAATTAAATACCCTTTTAATAATCTTTTATTATTTCTTGATAAGTTTTAATTTGTCGCATTCTTGAAATCAGCGCGCTATTTTCTGTTATGTAGTCGTCTGCAAGAAGAGCAAGGAGGAGGCATTACTCATTATGATTAGTAAACTGCGCATGCTTGAAAACATGCCTCGAAGGGTCATCCTGTTTCCTAAGGAAGCACACCCATCCTAATGCTAGACACTACCTCTAGGGTAAGTCTATGGGATTTTGATGCCATTTTGTAATAAATTAGCAAATTTTATATTTTCCTTAAATTATTGAAGTATTAACGGTCAATTTTCGTGTAGAATAGAGTTCTAATAAACTTTATAGTTAGTTTTGGCTAAGTTGTGACAGTCTTTATATGAAAAAAATTCAGATTTTTATGGGTGGTGAGTAAGTTCTATTTCATTTTGCAGATGTTGTTTATTATGATACATACTATATATAATTGTTGATTTTTTTTTTTTTTTAGATCTTAATAAATTAGATTAACTGTGATATCTGCTTCATAAATAGGTCGGAATAATTGTCAATTTTTTACAATATGATGAAATAGCTTCGTTTTATGATTATTAACTTCTGGGTGGCAGAATTGAAACTTTAATATCTTACTGACATTTTTAGGAATACACGTTATTATTTTATTCTTATATCTACTAAAAGTAGAATTAATTTATTTTTATGTATGTCCCAATAATAATAATATATTTTAGTAAGATTTTGATAATTGTGTAAAAAAAATCGTACATTCTGTGGGTGAGTGCTGTCTCCTTAAAAATAGTATTTGTTTTGAATCAAATTAGAAATAGTTGTTGTTTTTTACCTAAAATTTTAATTAAGTATAATACCTGTATTATAGATAGGTTTAAATAATGATAAAAAAATGTTTCAGTGTGTTTAAATTGCTTCTGGGTGGCAGAGCTTTGAATGAATAGATATTTCTGATATTTATGCTAATACACATTATTATTTAATTCTTCTGTTTATTAACAGTAGAATTTATTTATTTTTTGAAATGTCTTAAATCTATTAAAATAATTTAGTTAGGTTTTGATAATTGTTTAAAAAAGTTTTTTGTTCTGCGGTTGAGAGTGTGCTCTCGTCTTAAAAATGTTTGTTTCGATTCATATAAGAAACAGTTCTGGTTTTCTGCATTAGATATTAATAAAGTATAATGCCTGTATAATTAATAAGACGAAATAGGGATAAAAAAAATTTGCTACAGTGTTTAAATTGCTTCTTTTTTGTAAATAAACTTCCGGGTGGCAGTTTTAAGTGAATGGATTTTTCTGATATTTTTACTAACACACATTATTCTTTTGTTTTTTAATTGTAGACTTAATTATTTTCTTTAAATGTACTAAACTTCTTAAAATGTTTAAATCCTGTTTTGCTAAAATATGTGAAAGAAGTCTTGTATTGTGTGGTTGAGCTTTTGGGTGGCAGAGCTTCGGATATAAGGATTTAGATGTTATTTTCACAAATACTCATTATTATCTTATTCATTAAGAAGTCTTTTATTATGTGACTGAGCGTGCTCTCTCTAACGATAATATGTTATGATTCATTTTAAAAATAGTTTCGGATTTTTTACTTTAGATATTAATTAAGTAGATAAAATATAATGCTTGTTTCATAAACAGAGCAGAATAGTAAACAAAAAAATTTTAATGTGAATTAAAATTGATTTGTTTTTTTTTTAATAAACTTCTGGGTGGCAGAGCTTCCAATAAGGATTTTGCTGATATTTTCACAAATACACATTATTATTTAATTATTTTGTCTATTAAGAGTAGAATTAATTTATTTTATGTATGTATCAAAATTTTTTAAACATTTTAGTTAGATTTTCATAATATTTTTAACAAAAATTCTTATTTTTAGGTTAGTAGGCTCTCCCCTTAAAGATAATGTTTGTTCTGATTCATATAAGAAATGGTTGTTCATTTTTACTTTAGACATTATTTAGTAGATTACGTATAGTGCCTGTTTCATAATTCTTCCTCACACTTGTTTCCTTTCAATTTAGGAGGCAACTTTGTATGGAGAAAACAATTCAAAAGAAATTGGGAAGAAGCAGATGGAATTATTTAAAGTAAGATATGATGAAATGAAAAATATTATTCAATTGGATCTTTAAAGGATGCAGAATGGCTCAGTGGAGCTTTAGTGAGGAAACTTGTTTCTTATTTTATATCAAGTATCTTTCCGCCTATTGTCCCTTCTAAGCCGCATCAATCCTTAAGGTCACTCATGAAGACTTCTTTCAAAATTTAGTCTGACTTTAAGGTGCTCTACAACACGGTGATAGCATAGTATGAAGGTTCGTATGTTTGTATTGATTTTTTTCCCCTTTAAAATTTACTAGTCATTGTGCATGTTTGTTCTAAACTGTCTATTAAACAACATTAAATTTAGGGTAGGATTTGTATGCTTTCCAGCCAGTATAACACATCAATTGTAACTAAAAGGGAAAAAAATGTAAAGAAATTTAATTAATAATTAAAGGTTTATTGTAAAATAATTTCTATCCTTGCTTTCAGAATTTTAGCTATAAAATATTTTATAACCCTATTATGTTGAAATAATAATTTTTCTTCGAAAACTATTATTTAAATAATTAGTTGAATATCCATGAAGTAAATTAAGAAGAGGTTTGAGAAAAATATATAATAAATATCCTGCGTAAATGCTTTAATTTTTTTTCTTGTTTTTAAATAATGTGTTAGATTTTTTTTTTTTTAATTCATTGCCACTTATCTTATTTCAATGCATATAATTTCAGATTTAAAACTTATCTCAGATTTGACATAAGCATGTGAAAATCTAATATTCCTTGCACTTATAGTTTGTATTGGGTGATAAATATTTCTTTAAAAACTATCATTTATGTATCCGCTACTCTATCATTAACCAACTTTATATTTAAATGTTTTATACGTACGAGTGACTGTTTAAAAACTACGTGTAAGAGGCACGCCTCGTGTATGTGCAAATCACGTGCTAAATGTATACCTGTTATTTGTTCTTCTAAGAATATAGTGTCTGTTTTACTTACAAATTTTAGTCCCCATTTGTAGAGCACCCTGTTGATATTAGTGAAATAATGTAAAACTTATTTTATTATATATTCTATATAGTAATGAACTCTTCTTTACCTGAATTTTTTTCCTAGTTAGCTAACTCTATCAGTGATGACTTATATATTGTTTTTTTAGAATTGAACCTTTATCAATTATGATTATTTCTAATGCAATATGCCCGTGCATTAAATGAAATAAATATAAATACATCGATTATCACTAAATGTCACGTTTACTATGTTTAAAAAGTTATTCAAATTCTTTTATTTTTGCTAATTTATACATTTTCAATCAAAGACGTTCAACGAAAAGGTTCACACATTAAAGTGTTAGCATAGGTTATAACACTACTGAGCTAGCATGCATAATCATACAGGTGTAAAAGCATCATAAAATACCATTTTGATAAAATATTTGGAAAAGCAACACTGTTTCCCTTTTTAAATATCAAAATTTTTGTATTTTTTAATTAAAAAACATCAAAATTATTGTATCAGAATATGTGATGATAAAGCTGTCTATATTTAATAATAATTACTCCAATTAAATAATAGCTTCTCTCTCTTTCTTTCTTTTAAAAAAAAATAGTTTCATTGAAATAGATAAACAATGAAAATATAAACAAATTTAATCAAATTGCCGCTTAAAGGCTTTCTAAGAATGGAAAATTAAAAAAAAGAAATTTCTATGTACAAAGCTTAATAGTCATCATAGTGAATATTAATCGCTGCTGTCTTATTCAAACACCTTTGAATTGCTCATTGTTGTCAGGCTAACAATCGACTTCCATTTTAATTTTGCTATTATACATAAAGCAAAATATATTTAGTTTAATTCATATGTCTATTAAGTATGTTAATTCCAATCGTATTTTTCTGAGTTTCAACTGTTTTGAATTAAAAAACATAAGAGAATTTTACTTATATTCTTCTTAAATAATTCAAATGCTGTTTAGTTTTACTTACAAAGAAATATCCTTCATGTTTCAAGAAAAGTTTAATAAAAATTGTTTATTTTGCTTAATGAGAAGGAAAAAGAATAACAAATTTTAAATAACTTATAATGCAAATGATTGATCACACAAAAAAAAATAATAAAATAAACGATTTGTCCCTCTGCTTTTTAGTATCACTTGGAAACAATCTTACAAAGGGTATTTCAATGGATAATGAGATGATCATCCATGTCAAACTGACCATGGAGTTAGAACACATGCCAGTAGTAATAGATCTTTTAGAAATAGAAATATGTTAGAAGTGTACACGGCGAGGAGGTAGATCACTCCTCAGTATTATATTTGCGATAAAATTAGCTAAATAAATATATGTGATTATATAACTTTTAGTATTAAATGTGTGACAGAACATTGCATATACTTTTTATATTTGATTTACATTTTAATGTGAATAAAAACTTATTCTCATACAATTAGCCATTATTTAACTAAGAAAAGCTTTAAGCACTAATGTAAATACTCTTAACATGTTTTTTTTTTAAATTTAAAATGTGATTTTGTGAGACACTCATGTACAAAAAATATTTTTTGTCTTAACTCTGCTTTAATGACTTAAAAAACACAAACAAAATACAAGATCTTTAATAATAATATTAATTTTAATATATGAACAGTATTTTTATACATGTATAGTAAGTGTATTAGAGTAGCAAAAACAACATAAATAACATGTAAGAAGTAAAAACATGGTGATTCTAGCGGAATCTACAATTTACTAAATAAAAATGGAATAATTTAATCATAAATCTATCCCAATTCAAAGTTTAGAAGTCAAATTTTCTAAAAAAATAAAAGAAGTACCATTCAAAATAAAAATACTTGTAAGAAAAGTAACATGAATTAATAAAATTGATTGACTATGATATACTCGAAACTGTGTTTATTATATATCAGTTTTAAAATAAATAAAACATACACACATAAATAAAACACTAAATCTTAAATAATAATATTCATTTTAATGCAGGTATTCCATACATTTATTTCTAATCAAGTTGTACCATAAGATTAAAAATCACAGGAATACGTACAAAATAAAAATAGATGTGTTAAATTATTCATACAATTTGTTTTTGTAAATTAAATCATGATACAAAATATTGGTCAGAACATCCATTTTTTCCAACATTTCTTTCATGGATTAAAAATTACAGCCTAATCCAAATATAGCAAGTAACATTTCATTCTATGTGAAAAAAAGTGAATAATTATTGTAATATTAAAAAAAAATAATAAAAAAGGCATTGCATCATCTTGAAACTCAATCATAAGAAATAATTGCTCATCCATTTTACCAGCAGCAAGTTTTCAAACTGATGGGTATCTAGAATAAATATATAAACAATTTTAGATCTTGTTTATTCTTTTTAATGGATTTAAATTCCAGGCGCCAGTCAGACACAAGGACAGTAGGAATCAGACAACTCAAAAGAAAAATATATATGCATTTATATATACATGCACACACATATATACTTTCAATGTAAGGTGATAAAAATTTATGGCTTCCACAAGAATTGAATATAAAAAAATGTTGGAAGTTTTAAAAGTATAAGGTTTATTTTAAGGATAAAATTAATCTTTACAATGCTACCACCCTTGCATAACATGCAAACAAGCAGGTTAAAAATTAATACAAGCTTCTTTTTTTTTGAGATCATGTCAGGAACTTAAATTAAGATTTCATGCAATGAAAAAAAATACTATTGAAAACTTATAAAATTAAAAGTAACATGCATGTACAGAAATAAAAGAAGTTAATAATTATTGTAATATAATATTAATTGAAAATTTAAGTATGCTCGTAAAACCTTTTAGGCAGGCGAAGGTGTCTATTCATATACTTTTTTTAAACTATAATTACAAGTAAGAGTATATTTTAGTATTTTTTAAATGCCAAAAAAACACTAATTGTTACATGCTGTATTTTATAACTTTAAATTATTAAAATGTTAAATATAATAATTTTTACCTATTTTGATCAAAATTCATACAAAATTATGAAAAATATTTTTAATAAAAATTCTACATCAAAGGATTCAAAGCAAATGCAAGCTGTTAGTTTTTTATTAGCTTTTAATATTGTTCATTCTAAACTCATGCTACATGTTACTCAAATCCAGCAATTAAAAAAAATTAAATTAAACGTGCAATTTATATATATATACATATACAGCAAAATTAATAAATACACAAAAACACGAAAAAAATTAAGAAAAACAATAAGTTTTATTTATTGCGCATAAGCTGCAAGTAAATAGAACTCATAAGATAAGTTCAAAATACCTTTGTTTTATCTTCATTTAAATTTTTAAAATTTTTTGTATTATTTACAGTTATATAACAAGTTATTAGTAAATATTAACAATAAAAAAATTATATGTTGTACAAAAAGTCACAAAATTCTAAGAAATTGTGTCATAATATACATCATTGTTTTTCTAATTGGAATTAAAAGCAGTCAAAATGATTTTCTTAGGTAATCTAGTGTTAATTGTTGCGGAAATGGGATAATGATGCCTTATATTTCAAATGCAGATCAATTTATGATAAACAGATCCTCAAAAAGTTTTCATATTCAACTTGTGTTGAGCTATGATATTTCTAAAGCACAGTATAATTATTTAGTAAATTTCAAACACACATTTAAATTTTTAAAAAATACAAAAATTAAATCAATACCCTATTGTAACAATATAACTACCTCATAAGGTTTCAAATATACTAAAATGAAACAGCCATTGGATTGTCTGTGTACCATTTTATACTTGACGGCCAGATAGTAGTTTGCATTAATTTCATTGTGTACAATAATATTCAAAATACTTCTTACACCACAGAAGAATTTAAAAATAGCTAGAAAATGTTAATGGATGATGCACACACCTGCTAACAGATGAAAAATTGAAAAAGAAAAAAATGACTAATTAATAACATGACTTATCTTTTTTTTGCTCATACTTATGACATTGCAATGAAGATTTATAAGACAAACCTATCCTTTGATAAAGATAAGTAACATTCGAAATAAAATCAAAATATAATTTATAAGTATTTCATAATTAAAGCCTGTTATTTTAAGTCTGCAAGAACATATTTTGATTTAAAATACAGCTGAAGTAAAAGCAAGTTTGGAACTTACCTGAAGTTACATATTCATATGCAGACAAAGATTTATAATTCTTCAAACAGTCAGAATTATAGCCTCCTGGGTTTGATGTGAGATAGTTGAAGATATCTGGATATGTAATTTGAGAGCAGTACTTAAAATTCTTATAGCATTCAGTTTCGTTGACAATATTGAGTATAGAAATATTTACATTATTATTTTTTATTGTTAATTTGTCAAATTATCTTACCTTTGCTTCAACACTTAAATCCGAAACATATTTGGAACACGATACAACTTTACTACAATAATTTTGGTGTGAAAAAGCCATCTTTACCTGAAATTAGAGTTTACATTAAATAATCAGTACAATTTAACATAACACATCCAAATATTTCTAAAAATAACTGCATACATATAAAAACATTAAATTAAAAATGTAGCACAAAATAGAACGCCAGTTATAATATTTAAGTGCACATGGGTAAGCCACAAGCAATTAAATTAAATACTTAAATAAACATCTAAAAGGAAATTAATGTATGCCAGTCATAGATAAAAAGTTAAACATATTTAATGAAATAGGAAATGAGTAAGTTTTACATTCTGAATAAATAAACGCGTACCTTAGCACAAACGTGAAGATGATGACACTACACTGGTCGAAGCTGTAACCCGAATGGGAGAAAACGAAGGGAGGAAAACAGACAAGAGGAGTTTTGGAGGAAAAATCATCTATGTTAAAATCCTGAAATGCTCCGGAGAATTACTTGCAGTTAGGTAGTCGATAAGTAACCACGCGTGAGAGGGGGGAAGTAAGGAGAAAGCGAATGATGCTCACAGGCTCCGCCATTACAACGACTGAACTGATTTGCATTGCTAGAATTGTTTTTATCATAGTTTATTATTTTAATTTCTAATTTTCCTAAAAATTGAGCGTTTCATGTAGTTGTTTTTGAGAAATAAGTAAGTATATATATTTTTAATTATTATTTGTTATTATTTTCTCATTACTATCCACTTACTTTGGTTTAATATGTAAACCTTAATTATTTTTTTATAATGCTAATTATTTGTTAAATATATACTTAACGGCGATTTTCTGTTTATATTAAGAATCTTAAAATTTATTTAATAGTGCTGTGGAGTTTACTATTCTAAGGGAAACGTTTAATTTCAGTGGTTGTTAATATAATTATCCACTTCAAAATTAATACTCAAAAACAATATTAATTTGTAAATCACGCAAAAAATTTTTTTTCTATATTCAGGGAATTAAATGCTGGATAATATAATTAGTGAATGTATTTTAAATTATTAATAATACAAGAAATTTCCTAAAGTTCAATTAAACAATATTATGTTAGGTGCTTGTCCACTTTGGCAAAGCAAGTGGATGTAGTTATTTCATTTTTTCTAATGAAAAGATTTTTTTTTTATAAAAAAAGAAAATGGATTATCTTTTTTTTTTTTTTTTTTGGTTGTAAGCTCTATCCCCTGTATGGGCCAAGTTAATAGGTGCCTTAATTTTGTGTTTTTTAAGATTTTGTTTTAATATTGT
This sequence comes from Parasteatoda lunata, assembly GCA_949128135.1. Lineage (NCBI taxonomy): Eukaryota > Metazoa > Arthropoda > Arachnida > Araneae > Theridiidae > Parasteatoda > Parasteatoda lunata. The sequence continues at coordinate 4,409,082 of OX421980.1, read as the reverse complement.
ACATATATTGGATGTTTTATTTTCAGTTAGTCTATCAAATAAGATATTTGTGTCATACTGTGTCCTGTTTCTCAAAGTTATTTGAAAAAGACTTGGAAAGATTTAGGCTAAATATATTAATATGTAGTGTGGTTCGTTTTGAAAATTCAATCACAATATATGTTAAGGGATTTTGGCTGTCATGTTCTACTCTCACTGTTCTTCTGAAAGGTTATATGAGTCTTCTATTCTTCCTTGAAGATGTTGGATATTTGTATTTAGTATTGTCTGATCAGATTTTTCTCAGTAAGTTCGTATTGTCCTTTAAACTACTCATTATTTTTTTTTTCTAATTTTTTTCTTTCAATGAAATTTAAATTTATTTTAAAATGTTTTAATAAGAAAAAGTAGTTTAATTTTAATTACATTGTCATACAGTCGAACCCCGCTATAGTGAACCTGGGATATAGTGAACACTCGGATGTAGTGAACTTTTTTAGCGGTCCCGCCCGTACTCCTATTTAAATAATGTTATTTTTAACGCTTATAATGAACAGCTTAGAACTTAGAAACTCGGTTATAGTGGACTCAAATTTCATTTCTTTAAATATCTTTTTCAGTCCTCCATCTTTAAACTTGTAGGTGTTGGGACTGAAAATGAATGCATTCCTATAAAATGTGACATATTTCACTCCTTTATGCTTATCACTTTTAACTATACTGTAATAAATGTCAAACAGATCATTTATGTTATACTCCCACCTCCCTGACAAGCCTCACTTTGTCTCTTTTCCCCAAGCTTGCTCTACAACTAGTTAACTTGGCCACCTGCTGAATTTTTGGAATTTTCTTATCTGTTCAAACCATCATATTCTTTACAAATCACCCCTCAGCAATCAAGAAGGGGAACAATTTAACTCATTCTACAGCTTCTTTCTTCATATTTTTACATTATCTTTTTGAGACAAGATTTTTATTTCAAAAGCAGTGAAAATGGCAAATTCTCTAAAGAGAAAAGCGTTTTCGATAGAGGACCAAGTTAAAATTGCAAAGCATATTGAAGATGGACAGACTATTTATATTATATAGATATTTTTTTCTACAAAAAATGTAGATCAAAAAATCTTGCATTCTTTGCACATTGTAGATAAGAAAATTGATGAACTCTATTTAAAATCAAATTGTGTTCAATCAAAAATCACAATTTTTTTTCATAAAAAGTAAAATTAAAACTAATATTTAGCAACATAAGTATTTTTTTCATCAATTTTTGCTTTATAATCTGTTAATTAGTTAATAATTTTTTTAATAACTTATGTAAAATTGCAAACCCAATTTTCAATCATTCAACTGTCTTATGCAAAAAATATTCTTCAAAAAATTTGGATATAGTGAACCATCGGTTATAGTGGACACATTACTGAGTCCGCAGACGGTTCACTATAGCGGGGTTTGACTGTAGTTTTATTGAGTATAGTAATAGCACTTAAGTATTCCAAGTTTAGTTTAGTTAGTAATTCTCAACTTTTTATAACCATAAATTTCATTTGAGTATTCATATTTACTTTTTGTGTACTTCTGTGTTAGCAGGTCCCAAGTAGTAATCTGTTGAACACAAATTAAAATTTCCAAAAAGACAATTGGTGAATTTTCTGACTGAGATAAGGAAAAGTACAAGTTTTAGAGAATGCACTTTCCTGAAAGAATCCTACGCTTTTTTCAAAAATCATAAGTGATTAGTGAAGTTAAATTATTTTAATTTTATGCAATAAACAAAAATCATAGAAATTTTTTTTATATTAGCAATTAAATAGTGTATATTATATTTATTCTCAATGTGATTCCTAGTAGTTCTATTAAGGTTGGCACGATTAAAAATTGTGCTTTTGTTTTTTTTAAAATTTTCTTAATAACTGCATAAAATTTTTTCAAAAGAAATAAGTGACAATGAAGGCTTTTCACAAATAAATAATGAAAATGGGATGTATGTAAATAATAAATCGAGATAGACTAAGAGTTAAGAAGCTTAAAATTTACCATTGGCTGTATGTAAAATATGTCTACATTAAAGATTTCAAAATATTGCATTTATTTTTTGTTACTTTTGCTTTTAAAACTTATGTAAAATAGGTAGAAAAACTTGCTCAGCTCAAAGTAACTTAATTTTTTTTTGCAGTTTTTAGAGAATTTAGTTGATATATTCCATCCTAGATAAAAGTTGTGAATTTAACTATTTTGGTTGTATTGTTTTTAAATACTATTAAATAAATTATTTGATCAGATGACTTCACATGCAAGTGTAAAAATAAAAGTGTATTTAAATAAATAAAAAAGATTCTTCCTAACCTTGCTTTCCTTTTATTACTTATTTTAATTTTCTTTTCGATATAGACACTGTATTTAAAAATAGTTTCAGGCCTCTTTTATTATTGTTTTATATCTTGTTTTGCTTAGTGTAATCTATTCATATCCCAAAGCTTTGTAGTTCCAAACATGCATGAAAATTAAATAGCAATCAGTTTCCATTTCCTGTCGATTTTGTATATATATTGTATATGTATTGTATTGATATTTGTTTTAATATTCTGATTAATAAATAAAACATAGGCCATTGTTTGTAAAAACACTAAATACAATTGTACTTTTAAAGACCAAAAAATATTTAGTATATCCTATGCATTAAAGGTATTGATAATTATTTTTCTTAGTGTATTTGCGATTAATTACTACGAATACTATTTGTGACTAATAATGATACCAAAAATGTGTGTTTGCAACAAGTTGAAGATTACTACCTTTCTTCTAGGATATAAATTTTTAGGGTACTTTGTTTTCCTGTTTAAGTGATCAATATTAAAGGGAAAAGATTTAAAATTTAAAAAAAGATACTTTATCAATGCAGAAAAGTGAAAGTTTTCTTCTTAAAATTTTAACTTATAAATTTAAGAAAAAAGTTGAGCAACTAGTAACTTTGTACTAATTAAACGTAGGAAATTTTGTTTGATAAGTTGTATGAAATTGTGCAGATAAGTCTTAATTTATTTTCTTTTCTTTTACTAGTTGGGGGTCTGTTTAGAAGTAATTTGGGTCTGTTAACGGACCCTTCACAAAATATTTTACTTATAAACGGACCCTTCACAAAATTATTTTTCTTTTAATCGGACTCTTCACGAAAACTGGACCTTTCACAAAATGTCTAGACAGACCCCTGCTAGTAACCTAACCTAGTAAAGAGTATCATATTTTACTAGTGCTTATATTTTATTTAATGGTCAATTTACTTGCCAACTTGCATTGGTTGAAAAAATATTCTATTGGTTACATGCAAATTTTTATTATTATTATGACTACTGTTGAAATGCAGGAGACAAACTTAGCTTCATAACTTAATATTCACACATATTTAAAATGGCTTTGAAAAGAAGAGAGACCTATTTAAATATGATGTGAATCTAGTGAGTCAGTTTGTTATTCTAAACAAATATTTGTGTTAATTTCTTTAACCTTTCACTTTCTCGACATTTTTAATTAAAGAAATTTATGAAATTATCAAATATTTAAATAAAATAAATTTAAAAAATTTGTCAAGTGTTTTATACTTTTTAGTTCTACAAAATAAAGTACATCTGAGTAAAGTGAATTGATACAGCCTTTTATTAAATGAATATACTTTTGTATTTGAAGAGGTGGATTAAGTGATAATTAGTTTTTCCGATCCGCCACAGGGGTAGTCTCATTGCGTCTACTGACGGGTCTACAAAGATTTGTACTAATCAGATCAAACAATTTAGTTGCGTTTGAACCTTGTTTCTTTTCTAAATTAACATTATATGTAGCTACCAGGAAACATTTCAATTGCAAGGTTTTTTTTCCATACTTTGGTGAGAGAAATTAATACCAAATGCTCATTAGATATTCAAACCAACACATTTTGATGTTATTCGTATAAATTCATAGCAATTTTTTTACAGATGTCTCAGATTTATATTTTATAATGCAAAGGTTGATGTAAATATTCCTATTTAATATGAGATTACTAATTTGAATTTAAAAAAATCAAGTGTTTTGCTAGTATTTTCTAATTGGATTGTGTATACTTCTATATTTCTAGTATAAATGAGAGGTTCAATTTCTCGTTGCATTTAGAAAATTTACCTGTTACTTGCAAAAATAGAATATATAATTCTAGGAAACTCAACACACTATTGCATTTTTCACAAATTTGCTCATTAGACCAGAATTGAAAGTTATATGGCTCAGAAATGTTTTGTACATACACTTATAAAGGGAGCATTACAGAGTTCATTTATGATTTACTGATGAAACGGCTTCTTTAAAAAAAAAAAAATAAAAAAAAAAAAACAGTTCAAACTCATATCTTATATAATCGAAAAACTTCCTTATTGTGATCTGTGGCAGAATAATAGCTTGGACTTCACAATGTCCATGCAGTGTACCACGAGAAACTAAAAACTTACTAGAAAAACTTCTATATATTTTTTTTTAAACTAAGTTTAAAATCTGTTTGTTGCCTTGGCAATTGCAGTTTGTGTGACAGATCATAATGGTATAATCCTTATAATTACCTTCAGACAGTTTTCCAAGACATCTCTTTAAAGATGACATAATATGATGATTGACATGACATCATTATGATGCAGGTTAATTAAATGACAGAATTCTCAGAAATAGCAAAATTATAAATTCATATATAGTTTAGTTCACTTCTTTAAAAATTATATTGCTAAATAAATTTAGCTTAGATTTTTTTGTTAAGTTGCGTACAGTCTAATGCAAAGTAATAAGACTCCAAAAAGTTGGAAAGAAAGATTTATTTAAGGTGTTATTCGAAAGTAAGCATCATGACCGGCACTCTGAATTAATGAATTTAAAGATAGTTGATGTTAATAAAGTGTATTTTCTCTTTTTACCAGTCGATGGTAAGGAAAGCACCAAAGGAAATTGAAACCTAATACAATGACTAACTTTTACAAAAAAAGTATTTTTTTAATAAATGGAATGCTAATGAAGATATCAGTTATGCACAAACAAACCAGAGGAAATAATTCATTTATGAATATGGAAAAATTCATACTTTATTGTAAGTAACAAGAAATAAACTGTACAAGATTACCTTGCTTAAACCTTGGCTATAGTAAGAATGACAAAAAGAAATTAATAAATAATTTCGCTAGGCAATATTTAAAATTAATTACGATTTATCTAATTAAAATAAGTATTTAATTCCAAAAAAACTACGAATTGACACATGATGTTTGTTTACATTTTAGCTCAGCTTGTTGCCATTCGGTGAAAAGTAAATTAAGCTGGTTGCTGGCAAATTAAGCAAAGAAATTATGTCGTAACGTCTATTTAATAAAAAAAAAAGAATACATAACTATTAAAATTACGGCGGTGCACAGTAATTACAAATGGGTCTTTTTTCTAGTATTAAATATTTTAAAACTAGAGCCAACTTATTAGAAACCGCAACTAAAGTTAACTGCAACCGCCACGCTTTAAAACCAAAACAAATGCTACAAGTAAACAAAACAGAATTTACACATTCAGAAATAATTCTAAGGAAGTTCCTATAAAAACTCTGAACAAAAAAGAATAACTGCATTGAAAAAATTGGGATTATTAAATAAAGCTATAATAAATTGTCATTAAACAAAAAATTTCTTTAAATAAAGTAGCCATCCAAATTATTATTCTTTTATTGGCAGTAATCATGATAAAAACTACACATCAACATATGTGGCCTCTAATAGAAGGATATTAGAAATTTTATTAAGCATGTTCATTACATTATCACTATTTTATAACATAAATACCTTGTGAGAAGCCCCCACTGTCGAGTGTTTAACATTGCATTATAAATTCTGAGTGTCAAGCTGATCTTCAGGCATAATCGAAGCATATTATCTTACAAATCCATTTCCAGGCTTGACTTAGGGAGACTATTACCAGAAAGCTGGGTATAAAATATAACAACAGCTTGCTAGTCAATGTCCCTCCGAGTCTTTATCTCAGCAATTGCCACCTTGCTAAAGACATTGTTATGTTACTTAAACCTACTGTAAATATATAATAGCAAAAGACATAAAACAAATTTTTAAAAAAAATCAAAAAGCATGGTTTTTATAATCATGCTATTAATACATGGTACTTAAATCATACTTTTAAGGATTAAAGAAGACTAAAAGCTATAAATAACGTTGACAATATACAAACTTGTACAATGAAAAAAGATTCCACTTACTTCGAGGGAAATTAAATCTTGCTTATAAAACTAGTTAAACAGTATTTTTTCTCTCTCTTCTTTTAACAAAGAATTAGTTTAAAGCTCCATAAAAGCAGAATAAGAAATATCTACACCCTCAAACAACTTATTTAATTTTCTACAATCATCCTCAGAATTACAAGAATCAACATAAGTTGTAAATTTAGCTACATATCACATAAGATGCTCTTTCATTGCATTGATATTTTAACAATTTGTAGAAGAGGACACTTGGCTTAAATGAGCATTAATTTCCGTACCTTTTATACTAACTCAAATCAATCACAAGGTCAGAGAAACTACTATCAACAGTAGGTTTAGAAAAATCATTGAAATGTTTACATTACAAACCAAATGAATATGTGAAAAAAATTACCAATGAAAGAAATGTGAAAAAAGTTACCTAAATTCCTGAGTAAGAATAATAAACAATTTATCATGAATAAATTAATAGGGAACATAAGGTAAGACTGAATATTTAGGGAGTAGATGTTTTTTGCGCCATGCACTACTGTAATGCTATTAAATATTTTTGTTAGTTTTATACCCATTAATAAAATTTACTACAAATCCTACAAAGGAATCTTGGCACAGTTGTGATGCGCTTTCAACAAATTATAATTTAGATTAGCTAAGAAATTTCTTGAATTCTGTTAATTTACCTTCTGAAAATTTATTTGAATACAATCAGATTAATAAATTAAAATCATTTCGCAAGGTTAAAATGTAAATTTAATAAAATCTTAAAGATGCACGTAAGTAGAAAAAAAGGTTTGAACATAAAAATAATCCAGAAAACATAATTATGAGCATTATTCTAGTTATGTTATATTGTTAATACTCATTCATACAGTTATACTTTAATAATAATTACTTTACACTCTATAAGCAAGTCTTTTAATACAGGTCTAAAATGAAGAGTAAAAAAAATTTCTGAAAATAAAACAATAAGAAATATTCGTTACAGTAATGTTCCAAATATGCACTTTTATTTACAAAAATTAAATTTAACTAGCTTTACTCACATTAAATAAAATTTACCAATGATATAGTTCACCTTTTTTGTAAAACCGTAATAAAGTTCTAAAAATGAATGGAAACATTTTTTATTAGAAAGAATATATTTTCCTGTCACTCTTAAAAATCACAAATCTGCTATGTATTTCAAATATGAAAAATAAATATTATTCCTTATCAAGAAATTATGACTAACAACAAAATTTTTACGGGCTTGAGACTTTCAAATTGTCCCAGTATGTTTTTAATGACTCGATGTTCTATCATGAGTTAAACTTCAGTGATGAAATCACAATGAAAGTGTTATTTGTATCCAACAAATATCGATATAATAATCCTTATTTAGGGTAGATCAGGATTTTCATTTGCATAGCTATTGTTTGATACGTCTTTGGTCTTTGAACATATGTCTTTGAACATAAAAATAATCCAGAAAACATAATTATGAGCATTATTCTAGTTATGTTATATTGTTAATACTCATTCATACAGTTATACTTTAATAATAATTACTTTACACTCTATAAGCAAGTCTTTTAATAACAGGTTTAAAATGAAGAGTAAAAAAATTTTCTGAAAATAAAACATTAAGAAATATTTGTTACAGTAATGTTCCAAATATGCACTTTTATTTACAAAAATTAAATTTAACTAGCTTTACTCACATTAAATAAAATTTACCAATGATATAGTTCACCTTTTTTGTAAAACCGTAATAAAGTTCTAAAAATGAATGGAAACATTTTTTATTAGAAAGAATATATTTTCCTGTCACTCTTAAAAATCACAAATCTGCTATGTATTTCAAATATGAAAAATAAACATTATTCCTTATCAAGAAATTATGACTAACAACAAAATTTTTACGGGCTTGAGACTTTCAAATTGTCCCAGTATGTTTTTAATGACTCGATGTTCTATCATGAGTTAAACTTCAGTGATGAAATCACAATGAAAGTGTTATTTGTATCCAACAAATATCGATATAATAATCCTTATTTAGGGTAGATCAGGATTTTCATTTGCATAGCTATTGTTTGATACGTCTTTGGTCTTTGAACATATGTCTTTGAACATAAAAATAATCCAGAAAACATAATTATGAGCATTATTCTAGTTATGTTATATTGTTAATACTCATTCATACAGTTATACTTTAATAATAATTACTTTACACTCTATAAGCAAGTCTTTTAATAACAGGTTTAAAATGAAGAGTAAAAAAATTTTCTGAAAATAAAACATTAAGAAATATTTGTTACAGTAATATTCCAAATATGCACTTTTATTTACAAAAATTAAATTTAACTAGCTTTACTCACATTAAATAAAATTTACCAATGATATAGTTCACCTTTTTTGTAAAACCGTAATAAAGTTCTAAAAATGAATGGAAACATTTTTTATTAGAAAGAATATATTTTCCTGTCACTCTTAAAAATCACAAATCTGCTATGTATTTCAAATATGAAAAATAAACATTATTCCTTATCAAGAAATTATGACTAACAACAAAATTTTTACGGGCTTGAGACTTTCAAATTGTCCCAGTATGTTTTTAATGACTCGATGTTCTATCAAGAGTTAAACTTCAGTGATGAAATCACAATGAAAGTGTTATTTGTATCCAACAAATATCGATATAATAATCCTTATTTAGGATGGATCAGGATTTTCATTTGCATAGCTATTGTTTGATATGTCTTTGGGTAATTTTAATGCGATATAAATTATTTTAAGCTATTATGCTGTATAGCTTAAAATATGCAAAATAAATTAGTTAAAAAAAAAAAAAAGAAAGACTAAAAACACAGAATTCATTAAATCTGAGGCGTAAAAACAATTATCTTGCTAAGTTTTCTTAATCTCATTATTATTAAAAAAGACCTTTAATATTGTTACTGAATAGTATTGCTATAAGGATCAATGTAATCCATGTGGTCGGCCAAGGCACCCCAGCCTTGGGATATGTTGGTTAATAAAACAAATAAGCAATATGAAATAAAAATTGAGAAGATGAATTCTAATGGAAAACTATTATATATTAAACTTTCTCAATAATTGCTATTAGAATTCACATTTTCTAAAATGTGAAATAATGCTTATTGACTTACTTTTATTAACATTAAATTAGCTAGAAACTAATATATTATTTAATAATTAAAATAATTAGGAAAATCTGATCTAAAAACTTTATATTAATACTGAGTAAAAAAAAATTAAGAAAATATAGCTTCTCTAAAAATCTTACTAATTACACATTTATTGTTTTGTATTAATTTTATTTAAAGAATTTAAGCTTTAGCTAATCTTATACACATTAAATGAATTTAGTAAGACATATTGTTATTCACCTTTTTCGATATAATTCTAAAAAAAAATAGATGGACAAATGTAAACTTGAAACTTATGTTAAAAAAAGCAATAAAATATTGAAATAAATAGCACAATATTAAAAAAAAAAAAAAACACACACACACACACAAAATTTTAAACTATGCTCATTCTAAAATCCTAGGAAATACTCACTCATGAATTTAACTAACATTGAAAACATCAAAAGCTAAATATAATATATAAGAGAAAAACTTAAAATATGGATTTTAATAACTTTTATTTAATTATTTATCGAACTCCGAATCACTGATCAATATGAACAAAATAAAAACTATTTAATTAACAAACAAGAAGGCTGTTGCTTGGCTGCCCACCTTTTTAATAAATAGAGGCATTTGATTGGCCGATCGTATTATCGTTTTCATCTTTATCACTTAATCATTTCGTCAGGTTTACTAGAATGGCATTTTTAGCATTTTTGTTTGGCGCAATTTTACTAATGCGCATGCTCGTTTGATAATTTATTCAAACCAATCGAAGTACTTCGTAGACAATGAATATAGATGCTTGTATCCCCTCCTTTGCTTGTGTATACTCAGACAAAGATATAAAGATAGAAAGATCAATCACTATACCAAACGGATGTCAAGGTGAATTTTGACATCACTGGTCTCTACTCTATTTTTTATTTATTTGATTTTTATAAATTGTCATGATAAATAATAACATTCTGTCTCTGTGCCAGAAAAATCTGAACACATTTTTGTTCAAATTTTTTAAAGATTTATGATTTGTATATTTTAAAATTTAAAATGAAAAAATTAATATATTCTTGAAAATTGATTTTTATATTGTTCTGAAATTCATATACTTGAAATTAATAAAAAAGAAAAAAACACTTTAAGTGCTTATTAAAAACATATAAAAAATTATAAAAATAACTAAAAAATAAATCATTAAAATAAAATAAAGAACAGTTTTATAAGCAATCTAAGCTGCCCAAAACATTTAATTTCATGAAGAACAATAAATTGGAAAATGTTAATAATTGCTGAGATAGAGTCTCATAATTGTCTGCTAGCATTCAATTAGTTTGTTATTAAAACTTTTTCATGGTTTTCATTTGTGCGTAATGTAAAGTCTAATTATTTTCATTCAAAAAGTCTTTCAAAATATAATTTCATTCCTGTATTTAAATTACAAGTAACTTTTTTATATCTTGGTTGTGTACAAAAATACAAAAAAGTACCAAAAATTTTTTTACAGCATTTCACAACATTTACTTAGTTAGGCTATAATCAAAGATGGTAATAAAAAAATTATTGATTGTTAAAAATGATTTCATTGCTATAATGAACATTTCGATGGAATCCTATTACAAAAAATCTGACAAACGTTTTCGTGGTTTTGGTTTTCCTTATTTCTTTCTTGCAGAATTTGGTTACTAAAATAGCTTTTATAAGTATGCTTTTATTCCGATACTTAAATCGCAAGTTACTTTGATTCCTGGGCTGTGGAAAAAAAATATTAATATGAGAAAAGTGTTTCAGAATATTCACTAAGATGACAGATTGTTTTTCAAGGATGATAAAAAAATTATTGATTATAAAAAATAATGTCATTGCGATAATCAACATTTAGCTGGAAACCTATTACCATTCAGCAATTTAAAAGAATTTTTCGTGGTTTTCCTTTGATTATTGATTATTTTAATTTAATGTTCATTAAAATAAACTATTCTTATAACTTTCATGAATATGATTGTATTAAGATACTTAAATTGTTAATTACTTTGATTTCTGAATTGAATTAAAAAAAATAAGGGCGTTTCGTTACATTCACAAAGATGATAAGCTTCACAAGGATTAAAAAAAAAATTATTGGTTATTAAAAAATAATTTATTTTAGATAATAAACATTTAGCTAGAATCATATTACCGATAAAAACGATTAAAAAAAAGCCTTTTCGTGGTTTTCCTTAGCGTGTAACGCAAAATTTGATAATTTTAAATAAAATAGGTTATTTTTATAGCAATTGTACTTCGATACTTAAAATTCGACTTACTTTAATTTCTGGGTTGAGATAATAAGAAGAGCTTTTTGTTCTGTTCAGAAAGATGGTACCCTATCTATTAAGGATAATAATAATAAAAAAAAGACTGTTTATAAAAAATATTTTCATTGAGATGATGATGACCATTTAGCTTGAATCCTATTATCACCAAGCAATTTTTAAAAAATCATTTTCGTGGTTTTCCTTTGCGTGTAACGCAAAATGTGATTATTTTGATTTAATCTTATTTAAAATAAACTAATCTTTTAATTTTCATAAATATAATTTTACTCCGAAGCTTAAATTGCAAGTTATTTTATTTTATATACCAATAAAAGCAATCTGAAAGACATTATCGTTTGTTTTTCTTAGCGTGTAACGCGAAATTTGATAATTTTAATTTCAATTTAATCTTGATTATAATGAATTATTTTTATAACTTTCATAAATAAGGTTTTATTCCGATACCTAAATAGCGAGTTACTTTGATTTTCGGGTTGAGTTAAAAACTATACAAATATGAAGAACATCTCGTATATTCACAAAGAAGTCTCTCAAAGATAATAAAAAAATTATTCATTATAAAAAATATCCATTGCGATTACTGAGCTTTTAAATGGAATTAAGCAATCTGAGAGATATTTTCGTGGTTCCCCTTTACGTGTAATGCAAAATATGATTGTTTTCTTAAACTTTTATTCAAGCAAGAAAAAAAAAAAAAAAAACATTTATACCACTACTAACCACTCCAAAAACCAGAGTAAACGCCTTATTATAACACTGATACGCCAAGAATTTGGAATTATGAAGAACTTGCCTGTATATTTTGATTCAATAAACTGGTTTATTTTCTGCTTTCCTTCTTACAAATTTTTTTAAGTGAAAAATGAGAACTTGTTACATTTTTTGACTCTTCCACATTACCGTTAAAAAATTTGACGGGTCATCAGGTTGTCTTTTGTCAACATCTGAATGAAATTAGAGCAAATAGTATAGTATTTGTAATGGCGAAAATATCAAAATGATGGAATAAACATGACCTTTTTATACAGTGTTAAAATTCAAAAACTTAAATACTCGGGTTCCTATGATTTGTTATTTTACTAATAACTTATTCTAGTATGTTATATTAAAATATCTGGAGAAAAAAAAATTTCTAACCAAATATTCCTTGAGTACTATTCAGCTATACTATTTCAGCTTAAAAATTGGGTTTTAACTTCTAAAATAAATTGATATGTAAATTAACACATTAAGTTATATTTTTTAATCAAACCATTTTATGTAAAATAATATGTTTCTTAAAAATCTAGCAAATCTTTTTCGTGTATTACATGACCAAGTTTAATCATAACGAACAACTGAAAATGTGTTTCGCTCATTATAATTATGTAAAGTCACACTTTAGGGCCATATTAAATACTAAATAAAACATTTTAAATAATTTTTTCTTTTTCAGTTGTGTTGTGTGCATATTCCACAGTGTATTTAAGCACTGATTTATTCATTGTTTACTTTTTTCACTGCATACGAAAAACAGGTATTCTGCTGATATGCTATAGACAAAAAGTGGATTTTGCAATCGTTCTTGAGGCACAGGTCAGGATTTTAAAAGAAGACCAATTAACTCCTTAAATTTTCTATGCACTACAAAGAACAATGAAAAATACATACTCATAATGGATATTCCTATACCGGTAATTTAAGAGTTTATGGTTTTCAGTAACATGGCTAAAAGGGAGGCATAAAAGTCTTTTTGTAAAGCTAAAATATCTCAAAAATTTTACTAGATTTTTAATTAAGTAAAATTTGTATATGTATCTTACACGGTATAAAAAGTACCTTTTCATACATGATGAAGATGAAATAAAGTTATCTCCTAAGTTTGAGTGCTACTTATAATGTTTAGAGATAGGAAACATTTATCGGATTAAATATTAATAGCGGGGGTAAATTTAAGAATGTGATGTTATAAACTGGTTAAAATTAAAGTGCTTAAATTAACTTTGTATATAAATAGTGGACAGTCCTCAAGTTTAACTTATTAGATTTTGCTATTTTTACTAGCACTATTTTGTAAAATAAAAAGATGTGAAGATCAAAATTCTAAATCTTTCGATTCTTCAAATCGATTATTACAAAATTTTTGCTTGTATTGATACAGAAAATGATGTTCTGTAGAGATGACTGAAAACTAAATATCAGGACAAATGAGGATAATTTTATATGCAACCTATTTGTTTTTTTCTTAAATTTCTCCCTAAATCATCTTAGAGACTAAATAAGAAAAGATTGGCTGACTTGCAGACAAAACATTAATATATAATTTATTCAAAATAATACATAAAGTAATCAAGAAGGATAAAATAAAATTATCAAGATATCTGCAGAAGTTTATTTTTTATTACAACATTGATTGTTTTTCATTTATTAGTTCAATAACGTATCAGTAAATACTTATTGCAACATTTCACATATTTCAATAGCAGTTTTGCCAACTGTAGAGATTTCTTTTCTTAACTATGTTAAATATAAGTTTAATCTGCGTAATTTAATCTACACAAATAATCAAATAGAAGCTATTAAATCAATTAACCAGTATGTCTTGAAAAGCAAATTATACTGTTTTAAATTCTGGTGTTAATTATAAAATAAAAATGTGAGAGATATAACTTGCAACATTTTAATATTTTAACAGATTTTTTCTGACTAAATTGTTATAAGACGGAACAAATTAGATTTGACAGTAAAATTCAGTATAATTTTCTTACATATCATATTTTACTGGCATTTCACAATTTCTTTTTCTCTTTAAAATATAGAACAAGTTTATGTTACATAGGAAATAAGATAATTTTCAATTTTCTATAGGTTCAAAGTATATTAAAAACAAAAAATAGGTAATGGTTGTAAATAAGTATTTGCTAATTTGGTTGGCTATAGTAATGGAGATAAACTATTCTGTTCAGCTCTTGCTAAATGCTAAATAGCCATCTATATCCATTCAGTACACCCAATAGCTAAAATAAAAATATATTCTATTATTCTACTTTTAAAAAGTTAGTCAACAATATCAGTAAATTTATTAACATCAAGAGTGTCTATGTATAAAGAGAGAAAAAGGTTCAAAAATTTTCTATTTGGAATTTGAAAATTTATTTTTGAAAATTATTCACATTAAAGCTAAACCTATTGTTTTTCCTGCACACAAATAATACTTAATTCTTTCTATCTTTCATAATTAGTTATGATGTGATGCTGTGTTTCAAAATGATACTCAAGTGTAAAAACAATTTAAATTATCTTATTTTCTACTTATGAGTTTATTTTCAGTTTTTCTAATTTAATTACTAATGGATAAAAAAATAGAACTTAATGATTTTCAAGAGTGTAAAAAATATATGTCAGCTTTAAACCTTCAACATTTTAGCATTTTTAGTTAAAATAATGGCTAATTTCTACCATTGTCGAGAAAACTGCCCTTGAAAAAATTAACTAAGCTACCATTTTTTAAATTTAAAACTGCGTGTGTTTATTTTTATTTGTGATCATTTCTTTTTTTTATAAATCTAACCAAAGATTTACATTTTGATTAAGATTATTACAGGTCGTATCCTCTATATTCTATACTTTATTTAATATTAATATTTATTAATTTGTACAAAAATGTTGCATTGAAATTTTCTGCAAGTAATATGGTAATGGTATATGGCAAGTAATATGGTATGGTATGGAGGGTGATAATGATGTAAATGCAGTCAATAAAATATGACTAAAAAATAAACTTTGACTCCCTTAATTTTTTATACATATAAACATTAATGAATAATATTTTATTTAATAATAATGTAAATATAGCTCAAGTACATTACATAATAACATAAATATAGCACAATAAAAACAAAAATGATAAGAAGAAAAGAGAGGAAACGTGTTAAATAATATAATAAAGATTAACGAAATGAGAAAAAGAAAAATTATTAAAATAAAATATTTTTAAAAATATTAAAAAGCCGGAAAACAAAATAATAAAAACTTGATGATTATATTTTCTCATTATTTTGTTTTCTAGCTCTAATTTTGTTTTAATATTTAAAAAAAACTTTATTTTAATTTTTTTTTTCCTTCTCTTTTCATTAGTTTTTTTTATATTATTTCCCATGTTTTTTCTATATTGTTATCTGATATATATGTTACGGCCAAAGCCCGAATTCGGCCAGATCGCGAATTGGCCAAGACCGCTGTAAATTGGCTGGCCAATGTCCGATCTTTTCTTGATTTCGGGAATTGGCCAGCCAGATCGCGAAGTGGCATAGGATAGCTGGCCAATGTCCGATTTTTTCTTGATTTCGGGAATTGGCCGGATATAATTATACATTTATTCGATGATATAATTACATTTATTCGATATTTTATTACTTACTGACGATATAGATTACATTTATTCGATATTTTAATACTTACTGACGATAGATTACATTTATTCGATATTTTAATACTTACTGACGATAGATTAGAAGATAAATACCGGGAAAATGCATACCGGGCAGTGGCACTGAACCTTAAAAAAACATTAGTGTAGGATATACCGGGCAAATGTATACCGGGCAGTGACACTGAACATTAAAAAAATATCAGTGTAGGGTATACCGGGCAAATGTATACCGGAAAGGGGCACTTGACTTTAAAAAAACATCAGCGTTGCGCATACCGGGCAGTGACACTTGACCTTAAAAAAACATCAGTGTAGGTTATACCGGGCAGTGGCACTTAACTAGACCTAGTATATATTTCGGACATTTACCAAAGGTCTAGTCATACTAGGTCTAGTTAAGTGCCACTGCCCGGTATACATTTGCCCGGGCATTCTTGAATGAGCACATTGCGTTTTTGACCGGAACATCGTGGCCACTTCGCGAAATGGCCGGCCAAAGTGCGAAATAATTGATCGTTTCAATTATTTTGCACCAATTCGCGAAGTGGCCGGACTTCGGGTTTTGGCCGTGACATATATATACGCTGCAACAAAGAAAGTTTTCATTTTTTTCCCCATTGGTTACAACAAATTGAAGTTCCTAGCGTGTAAGTTAAGCATGAAAGAATAAATTTACATGTCAGCAAATTTCTGAATGAAAATTCTATGCTCGTGTGGGTCACGAGAAGTTGAAACAAACTGAGCCATTAGTTGGGAAAATTTAGTTCATATTAATGAACAAAAGTGTTCCATATTATGTTTTAGTTATTCTTATGCAGGTTCAATTATATTTTAGAGCTACATGATGCATTAATTACTATGGAAGAGAGATGCATCGCATTAATAAAGATTAGCCACCTATATATATTTTTAAAAAAATTTTTTTGCAGTGATAAGTTAAAATTTTTGAAATTGATAATTGTGGTTTTAAGAAAGTTGTGAATCTTCAATTGCAATTGTTTTTTAAAAGCAAAATTATTTTTTTGTTTCTTTAAGTTTTTCTATTCCATGTTATATATTCTATTTTAAAATTTTATACTTCAATGACTTATTGACTAAAAATTTAATAAGTGATTTTAATTTTTAAGATTTTATGCTGGATGTAACTTAGTAGCAATTGAGTACGAATTAGCATGTTCCTTATAAGATTGCATCGGAATCTTCGGGAGTTGGGGTGGAGTATTAGTAATTAATTGCTATGGAACATATCAGCAGTTGCATCTTATTATACTCAAATTAGCAATTTTATTGAATGCAAAAATGTCTGAAAACTCGGTGAACTTTTTATGTTGCCCATTATATTTACTTCATCAAAAATATTTTAATTTAAATACATTTAATTAACATTAAAATTTGTTATTTTAATAAAGTAAAGTTAATAATCTGAATACGATTGGAATAATCAATAGTTCATTTAGGGTAGAAAACAGAACAGGAATAAATTTAAGTCCATTGTAGGTTATATTCTCTAAATAATAACCTCTTTTATTCTACAAAATTATTACTGAATTTTAAAAATAAAATTATTGTTTTTAAGACAATAAGATCGTTGCAGTAAAGATTATATAAACAACATATAATTGCTTTTATTTTGAACTAATATTTAATTGACAGACAAATTAAATTTAGATATTTAAAAAAAAGTTATAAGGATAGAAAATCTCTTTCTAAAATTAGATATTTAAGTAAATAAACTATTTCAGCTTAAAAATTGGGTTTTAACTTTTAAATTAAATTAATATAAATTAACTCATTTAGTTATATTTTTTAATCAAATCTCTTTTGGGCCTGTGTGTCCTGCTATTTCACTATTACCTGCAAATTTATAAATTTTTTCATTAACATTTTATTACAGAATTAAGGGAGAAAATATGTTAATTTATTACATCCATTTGATTTCGAGCAAATATAATTGTTTGCTTCGATCTGCAAATTTTTACGTGGTCATAAAAAAGTTTTTTGTTATGAAAAAATCAACGTAGTTGGAATATTTATTTTCTTTAATATTTTTAAATTTTTATGTTTTTACACGTTATAACTAATTATTATTGACAGACAACTCTTAACACTTTTGTTGCTAATCATGCGATGTCATGTTAGGAAATTCTCGCCTGCAGTTTATTTCAATAAAACAGATCTGTCAGGTGATAGCAAAATACATATTATCATTCAACTATTTTTGTAGAAAGAATGGTGATGTTTTCTCATGACAATAACATTTGGTTTTTTAGAATAAACTTATTATAAAATTTAAAAACAATCTTCAGTCTAAAAAATTATTGGCAAACACTTGTGGTATTTACAAAAAATTATATATATATATGTATGTCATGCAATGACACAAAAATTATTTTATATAATGCTCACATATGTAAAACAAATAAATAAGAACTGTAAAATATTTCAATAGGTATGGGCAAAAAATTTTTTAATAAGAGATTTTCCTATATTCCTCTCACTCATCGAATGTTTTTAGAGGCCATCAAATTAAGAGTAATTGTTTCTAAACAGGAAGTAGATTAATATTGTACTTGAGCACTATGAAGACTTTGTAATTTATTTTGTTATTTACATTGTTTCATGAAATTTCTTCAATTCTTTTCTAGATAAATAATAATTTTTCTTCCAGTTAATTTCAACTTAATTTTGAAAAATCACAAAAATTTCAGGACATCTATTGAAATGTTTAGTAATCAGAAACTTTTTTTTTTAAAGGGAAATTAAGGATTACTTTGAGCCCTGATTATGTATTACTATAAAGCAGTTACATGTTTCGGTGCATGAAATGTTCTGTTATAATTTAATTTTCATAGTGTATTTCAATTATGATTACTTTCATAAAATTTAATTTAATCAATTATGAAGTTAAGCTTTTAAGTATTTTTAAAAAAATTCAATTTAAGTTAAAAAATAGTATTCCTCTTCATTTTATGCATTTTTTTTTTTTTTCAGAAAACACAAAGGGAAAAAAAAAAAGAGACTAAGTCAGTAGAAAAATCATTTATTTATTATAAAATGAAAACAATTTAGACAAACATTTGGATCAAAAATACCACAGCTACCTACATTATAAGAAAAATCCAGTACATTTTACAAATTAAAGTTAAAATTTTTAGTCTATGAACAAATTGTAAAATACTCCTTTTATAGGAGCTTTTTAAAAGCAGTTAAGATAAATGAAATACCAAAAGTAATACTTTTTGATGTGTGACAGTCATACATTTAATTCATTCATCCATTCCATTCATAATTCTAAATATTTACTAGACACCTATTTGACTTTTGAAAGTTTTAGATTACAAGATATAAATATGATAGGCATGCTGCAAAAATTTGAAAACAAAATGATAAAATTTTAAAAACAGTTTAGAACAATGATGTTTGAAATTACAATAAAATAAACAATATTCATTCAAACTCAAATACTCATTAAAAAAAAAGGCATTTATCTTATTAAATTTATCACAAAATTTTAATACAGATTTGCGAGGAAAAAAAAATGAATGCTGCAGACAATATTTATAAATAAATACATTGCTATGAAACTGTGCATAAAAGTCCTTGCATGCTACTTTGTTGCATGTATTACTGAAATCTTAACCGTATTTTGCACCTTTAAACCATCAAAAGTGCTTGTATTTTTTTAAAATGTTACGACACTTTAGGTAATAAAAGGAAACAAAACATTCTAAAATACTATTTATATCAGGGGCCCCCATCAGGGGGTAAGGTGGGCGCATGATGCGCCCACTTAAAGCTTGGGGGGGAATTTTTACACTAAATAAAACGAATAGTTTGGGGGGGGGGGGAATTTAGACAACAGAATTATTATTATTTTTTTTGCGCCCAAGAGCTTGGGGGGATGGGGGCCACTGATTTATATTGTAATAAAAGAGCCATCATTAAGGTTAGAGGAAAACAGAGCCATTTGACAAGATCTCCATGATTTTACATAGAGATCAGGGTTGTTCAATAATTATCAGGGTAAACCCGAAAAAAAAAAAAAAAGAAAACCCAATTGTTTTTTTTTCATTGCTTTTCATAACAAATTAACTCTAGTTATTAAGTTTATAATAGAATAATATTTATATTTCCATTACTTCTATATTCTGCACTTTAAAATTTTTAATTAACTTTTTAAAAACATTTAATATTAGAAAAGTGAGATAATATACTAAGGTGTTCTCATAAAAATTTGAGACACTCATTCACAATGTAAAAATAGGGTTAATATAAAAAAAAACTACTGTATACTTTATTAATTCTAATTTACCCAAGTACTATTAATTATATCATTAAAACAAATCAAATGTTCAAGACATTATTTTAATCAACATTACTTTCAAGTAGTTAAAATGTATACTAATCCAATCAGCATTCTTCATAATATTCATTTGGGTCACCTAGAATTTCTATTTCTGTACTGAAGGATCAAAACTGGATTTTCAATAAGAACTGACCTGGCAGATACAATACTCAGGTCAGAGCTGTAAAAAATTCAGTCAATGCAGGAGCCTTATTTCCACAAGTAACTGATGATGATAACAACCTAGAACAAAACTTAAAACATTGCAACTGGATATACAAAACACAAAGCACAATTTGTGTTACAATACAATTTGTGCTTTTCAATAATATTCTAAATTTTAATTTTAAAAATATCATTTATAGTAGTAATGTTATCACAGCAACATCAAACAAATCATAAAATATGTAAGAAAACTTTAATACATGAAAGCTAATTTTTAAAACCAATAATATAATAAAATGTAAATCTATATTTTTATTTTAATACCATTTAAGCATATTCATACAAGGTAAGTTGATAACTTTAATGGTTACTTTAAAATTACTGTGCAAAATTTTATTAATTTAACCTTTTACTCATAAGAGACAAAAAAGTGGCTTCCTTCCAACCTTGTATTATTAAAGTTATAACTTACTTGTCATTCATATTTCCTTTCAAATAATATTCAAGAGAATTCAATATACACAAGTAATTAATTCGAAGGTTTCCATACTATTATAACTATATCCAATATCATAATTAGGAGCACAAAAAAAAATTTGCTTTTAATAAAAACCATTCAACAAATTCCACATAACTCCCACTTAAGACATACAGGTACATTGAGGCTGTTGATGGAGCTTTAAAAGGATGCAATTTATTTGTTGATGACAAGAAAGTCAACCGATAACAAAACAACACATCATTACAATTCTTACACATTTGTGCTCCCTATCAACTATTCAAATTTTATTCTAGTCCTTTCATATTATTCCAAACTATAATATCAGTTTTCAAAATGTCACTTATAGTAATTTTTAATAAGCAGAATCTCACAAATAAAAAGAAATGTAAACTATATAATATATTAACTCTAATTTACCCAAGTACTATTAACTACATCATTAAAACAAACTAAAATGTTAAAAACATTAATTTAATCAACATTACTTTCACGTAGTTAAAATGTATACTAATCCAATCAGCATTCTTCATAATATTCATTTGGGTCACATAGAATTTCTATTTCCGTACAGAAGGATCAAAACTGGATTTTCAACAAGAACTGACCTGGCAGATACAATACTCAGGTCAGAGCTGTAAAAAATTCAGTCAATGCAGGAGCCTTATTTACACAAGTAACTGATGATGATAACAACCTAGAACAAAACTTAAAACATTGCAACTGGATATATACAAAACACGAAGCACAATTTGTGTTACAATACAACTTGTGCTTTTCAATATTATTCTAAATTCTAATTTTAAAAATATGATTTATAGTAGTAATGTTATCACAGCAACATCAAACAAATCATAAAATATGTAAACAGAAAACATACATGTAAGCTAATTTTTAAAACCAATAATTTAATAAAATGTAAATCAATATTTTTATTTTAATACCATTTAAGCATATTCATACAAGGAAAGTTGATAACTTTAATGGTTACTTTAAAATTACGGTGCAAAATATTATTAATTTATCCTTTTACTCATAAGAAACAAAAAAAATGGTTTCCTTCCAACCTTGTATTATTAAAGTTATAACTCATTTGTCATTCATATTTCCTTACAAACAATATTCAATAGACACACACTAAAAATAATTTTTATAATTAACAACAAAAAAATTTTTGCTTTAAATAAAAACACAGATCCGACAATATTGCTACGAAAATTGATGAAAATGATAAACCTGCAAAATTACTGATTTCAGTAGTGAGGTAGCTGTAATATATGGCTAGCAAGTAAAAATCTTGACACCAAGAGCTATTTTATATTAATTCATCAAGCGGTGCAATACTAAAGTCAAGTATCCTTTGAATCTTTTTGCATGAAAAAAATGTATTTCGTAGCGTATACGTAACATCACTCCCGCTCAAACGTTTTCGCCATTTTCGCTCACGCTCAAAAATCGGGCATCCAAGCTCTTGGCGATAGAATTCATTTGGCAATCACCCATTTCAGCTGATCGCCAAAGTTTAGGGTTATAAAACGGCTGGCATTCAAGACAGTGCGGAACAAGAAACAGTAAGCTAAGGAAACTCTACATAATTTTATCTGCAATTAAATTAACTAAAATACATAGCTAAAAAAAATAACATTAAATAGTAAATATTACTTACTGTACACGATTTAAAAATAAAAAAAATGGCACGTGGATACCTACGTGCCGGGAGTGTGACGTCACGTGGGAAGAGCCCATGCGCTGGAGAAAACTGGTTCTCACTATCTCCTACTTGAAGCCGGAGCATTTCACCCATGATTTTTCCTCCCAAACTCCTTTTGTGGAAAACAGTCTCTGTGGCAGGGTTGCCAACTTTGAATGTTCACGACAAACCGGCGTTTCAGGATAGTTCGTTATCGCCGTAATGGTGAGACGATCCGCTGCACACTCCCTCCGCAGTGTTGTTGAAAATGGACGTACCTTCGGGGAAGCTGAACTTTTCTACCAACACGTGTAGTTTTGTTGGCAAAACCAGCTGGCTGAGTAGACGCATCCGTCATCGGAACAGTTGGAGTCCTTACTGCTTGAGCACTAGCAGGAACAGGTGGAGGATCATCACTTGCTAAGGCTGGTTTCAACCTGTCGATTGAGACGGTGCGCTGTGCACCCTTCATTAATACATCGAAAGTTTTGTCATTTCAGGAAATAACTTTATACGGTCCGTCGTACGGAGGTTGTAGTGGCTTGCGTACTCCATCATGTCTCAGGAACACATGGGAGCAGTCTTTCAAATGGGGAAGGACAAAAACAGTTCTATGTCTATAGCAAGATGTTGGGACTGAGTTCGAAATGCGATTTCAACTCATCGATGAGAGCCTTTGGATCAGCATCAGTTGGTGATGAATGAAAAATCTCGCCTGGTAGACGCAGGGTTGTTCCATATGCTAATTCGGCTGTGGTGGTCCCAAGATCTACTTTGTAAACTGCTCTGAATCCCAACAGCAGCGTTGGTAGGACAGCAGACCACTGATCTGTATTGTGTGCTTTCAGTGCTGCCTTCAAAGGACGATGGAACTCTTCCACCAACCCGTTTGCTTGTGGATGATAGGGAGAAGTTCTGATTCTTGCAATACCCAGTAATTGCGAGAGAGCTTTAAATAGAGAACTTTCGAACTGCCTCCCCTGGTCAGTTGTGATCCAAGTAAGGACAACCAAATCTTGACACCCAATGGGTGTAAAAAATTTTAGCAACGGTTTGTGCCGTTTTATCTGGAATGGGTATAGCTTCAGGCCGGCGTGTGTACCTGTCTATCATAGTCAAACAGTAAGAATTACCGTTGGATGGTGGTAACGGACCTGCGAGATCGAGGTGTATATGATCGAATATCTGTGATTGGTCTTGAAATTTACCTACAGGAGATTTTGAATGTCTAATGATTTTGGACTTTTGACAAGGTATGCACTGCCTTGTCCATGTAGTACAATCTTTTCTAATTAAAGGCCAAATAAACCGAGAGCAAAATAATTTAGAAGTGGCTTTTATACAAGGGTGGGAATTGCTGTGTAACCCAAGTAGCACCTGATATTAGATATTATCAGAAAATCGGTAAAATCCAACGTTATCTTGCACAACTTCTAAGATTAGAAAGATACAAGAGGTCGCAGTTTGCTCAGCATTATATTAGATTCAATGCAAACTAATATTATCTAGCGTTCGCTGTAATATTATATAATATCAGATTCTAGGCAAAATAAGATTATTTTGCATTAGTTTTAACGCTTTATAATATTAGATTTTGTATTTTCTGATACTATCTTGCTTTGCTCTTTATTTTTGGAGTAGGCAAGAGGAGGATTTGGATGGTAGTAGAATAATTCGGCTATATAATTTTACTTAATTTTCTGTATTGCTGTGAAGCAGTAAAACATAGAACAATAGTTTTATAATGTCATTCCATGCATTATTACATAGCAATGCAGAAATACTAAATAAAATTATTTTAGCGAACTCTGCTACCATCCATTTTCCTCCCTCTTACTCCAAAGTATATCTTATGTTCTGCTGATTTTTTTGAATATTTCAAATTTATTTAAGAAATAATACTATATCAAAACTTTTATTGATATTTTTTTCCTTTCTTCATGCAATGTGTTTTCTGACAAATTTTATATCATTAATAATTTTCAAGTTTTTAATTTTAAAATGTACTCTTAATTTTTTTTTAAAAAAATGAGCTTATTTTATCAAAATCTCAATTGAATTTGTTAGCTTGTAATATATATACATTTTTTTTTTAAATGTGTAACTTAAGCCATTTGCAATTTCACAATTATGATTCATTATTTATATTCTGAAATTGTAAATTAAGAAAACAACACCACATAATTGCTAAGTTAAATTGACATTTGAATTGAGTCGAAAATTTAGCTTAACTTTTTATTTCTACTATATAACTAAGTCATTCATTTCCAAAAATATTACAATAAAATTATATCTCGAAATTTTAAACTGTGATTTTTTGTAATAACTGAAACAATAAAGAAAATGAAAAAATATTCAAATTACTTACTTGCATAAATTATTTCACCTCTATCACTGAAATTAAAGAGAGAACTACTTACGTAACTTTATCCTTTTAGAATCTGAAATTTTACTTACAAAACACTTGAAACAAAACCTAAAGGCACCTGTAGAAATATTTTCAGGGAGTGGAAACAAAAAAAGCCTTTATGAATTTCTATTAAAAAAATTTGCAATTATTTTTTGTAATGTAAAAATAATTTTACATAGGGACATCAGAAATTTTTAGCGATTCAATAATTAGTTAAAGTACTATGTACTTTTATTTACTTAAAGTTTAGATAACATTTAAATGTCAAAACCAAAAAAAAAATTAGTAAATATTGTATTTTATCAGAATTAAATTTGCACAAACATTTAATTGCATACAAGAATGAGACGAAAAAACATAATAATTTTTTACTATAAGTTGCTTTTATATTGATCCAAATTTGACTACCATCAGTTACTTTTGAAAAACCTTGCTATCACAAAATATTCTTTAATAATATTCTTTATAATATAAGCAATATTCTTTTCTAAATTGATTAGGAATTTTTATCATAATATAAATGTTATTCAGTGAAAAGAACTTTTTACGACTATAATTATTTTACAATTATATCATTTTAAACATGATAAAAATAAAAAAGCAGAAATTTTTGTCTCAAATTTTAAATGAATAATTATGTGAAAATTTCCAAAATTAAAATAATAAACACAATGTTGATAATGAAAATCCTCAAGAGTTTGAGTTATACTTTAAAATCAGCATTAAAAAAAAAACAAATTGCTTCCGATATCATCACAGAAATTAAATGGAGAAATACTTACGTAGCTTTATTCTTTAAGTATCTGAAATTTTATTGAACAAAACACCTAAAACAAAACCCAAACACAACGTGGAAATTTTTCCAGGGAGTGAAACCAGGAAAGCAACAAATATTATGAAAATTGCTATTATTTTTTGTAATGTAAAAACTACTTTTAGGGGCACATCAGAAATTATCATCAATTCGATAATTATTTAAAGGTGTTATGTACTAAACCAACAATCTTTGCAAACAATTTACATAATATTTTAATTTCAAAACTGTCAGTAAATATTATGTTTAATCTAAATTAAATTTGTACAAACATATAATAGCAATCAAGAACGAGAGGAAAAAATAAAAAAAATTTTAACAGCATCTTTTAAAAGTTGCCTTTGGTATGAATGATCAAAATTTGACTACAATTTATTACTCTTTTGAAAACGTTGCTATAAAAATAACGAATTTGTTTAAAACAATTCCATTGCTTTCATTTCGCTGATTATAGATTTTGCGTTATGACATAAATAGGTTTAGAAAAAAGCAGGTGTAATATGTAAACATTTTAAACAGAGCTTTTCAGAAAATAAATTTTAAAAAATTAAGCAGGCGCTAGAGTCAATTTTCTGGTATTGATCAATTAGCCATAAAAAAAGTAAAAAAAAAAAAAAAAAAAAATGTATTTAAACACCTGCTTTGCTAAGAACCTTACTGATGAAAACTTAAACAAGATTCTACTCTACGTTGGTTTAAATTATTTGCTTTAACAATAATGTAAATAAATGTTCAGCTAAATTTTTAATATTAAGCCAGAGAAATGTTTACTATTATCATTATTTTAAACATCATATATACACCTCTTATCTCAAATTTGAACTAAACAATTCAAAATTAAAGTAAAAATACAATGCTAGTAGTATAAATGCCCATAAGCTAGAGTTACTGTTTAACAATGATGTTAAAATAAAAAATTTTCCGATATTTTGAAAATTTAAAAGAAACCGAATTTTATCTACATCTAATTTCAAAATGCTTAAACATTACTATCATGACTATAAAAAAATTTCCAACATTACATCTTATTAAGTTTTATTAATGAACACATATCTGCCTATCCCATTTTCTAAAATTTCGAAGATTTATTACCAAGATGCAGTATAAATTACACAATGCAGTAATTAAGAATAAAAAAATTAATCAAACCAAATCATGACAAACATTATTACACAATTTAATTATATATTATTTTAAAACAAAACACAATATAAACTTCACTCAACTATAAAAGCAATATATTATTACCGTCATTGTTTAATATAAACATAATCCTTAAGAACACATATTGGTCATTAAATAAAATAAATTTTATTTTTAATGCAAAAAGCAACAGTTCGACTATGTGTTATCATTTTAATTATAATTTTTAAATAGAAAGAATTCCAAAACTTTACAGTCATTTATTCCATGCAGTTTAAAGTTCTTTTCCCTTCACTTGCAACTTTTTGCTTATGTGCAACTATATTTCAGAGCAATAAACTGATGAATGTTATATATTGAAAGATTTTATAAAATTGTCAGCAACAGTAAACAACGTGTAAAAGACACAGCAGGGATGAATCACACAGAGATACCACTTTCGTCAAACTTCAACACAACAACAAGAGGAATTTCAGCTCCGGCAGATATAAAGAGAATCGAACAGCATATACACAGCAGTTGTTTTGTTTTCTGTCAGGATCGAGGTTACGGGCCCTCGTCTTCTACCAGTATGTCATTCTCCATTAGCATTATCCAGCAGCCTCAGACGAAGCTAAAATTATAAGAGAAGAAGAGTTAAACTTTACATAGAAAACACTAAATTTAAAACTCTACATTACTTTACATTGAAAACATTAAATTAGTAAATTTAAAACTATTAAGCATTGAATATTTCTTTAAAACTTAAATCATTTAAATTAAATTTTAATAGGTCTAAAATTTAATAGGTAGATTTCAGTAACAATACCTGCACCAAAAAATCTTAGTGTCACTGCGCAAGAAGCGAAAAACATTTCATTTATAACCGCTCTCAAGTAATAATTTTATTCATTTTTAATTATTTTTTATTTTGAAAAAAGAAGAAATTGTAGTTCAAAACCCTTAAGCCCTTTTAATTGAAGTGAATATTCAAGTATATATACAGATACAAAAATATATCAAATTCAATGCTTTTTAATTTTTTTTTAAAGATAAAGTACAATGATACTTAACCATCAAAATATTTTTGTACATTGTATAAGCTGATCGAGCCAATAGGAAATATTCACACTTTCATTAAGAACTTCCTAAATAAAAATTTTTAACACCTTTTCAGCACTGTTCTTTATTTATTAAAATATTGTTGCTAATTTAAATATTGTTGCTAATTTTTTAACCATTTGCTATCATTTATAAATTAATATAATTAATCATGTATCAAAAACATGCAAATCTGTCTATACTCAAGAAATGAAAATCAAAATGTTTAACTCATTATTTTACAATATATTAAACAGGAATCTTTAATTAATGTAACAATAGTGTTCTTCTTGTGAATAAAATTTCAAACATTCTAAAATGTACCTAATGGTTTTAACTAAAAAGTAGCCGATTAATTAATAATTATTTTAACATGGCAAACTTCTTCACTAAATATAATTTTTTATCTCTATCATTGTTGCAGTGAAATTCTGTCAGATGCGAATTACCATGTAAACATTGTTTTTACGAGCCTATTCTAAACTAACTACAATACTTGTAATTTATAGTCGGACTATACGTTTTAACAGAGTAGTCAACTACTACAGGCAAACATTATTAAAAATGAGCACAATCATAATATTTATTGAGAGATTTATTAAATCATTAAATTAATTCTTGAATGTTTTGAAGAACCGGTCAAGATTCTTAAGTACACTGAATGTTTCTACAGGAAAAACACTACCTACGATACTACTTTAAAATTTCATGTATCTATCATTGAAATTTATAAAGTTTACGAAAAAATTACTAAATTATAAATACCTTTGAAGTTAAAAATGTCATTCTAGCTGATTACCACGATCAATGGCGGCGGCGATGTAAACATTCCTATTCCAAAGGAAGTTACAACTCAACAATTGCACTGGCGGAAACAGCTTATTTCTGCTAATAATATCTTTATGTTTTCTGGAATAAGTTTGGGGTCTCTATCTTTACAGGAATTGGTAACTAATTTTAAACCATAGTTTCTACTACAGAATGGCAACAAGGAGATGATAACATCAGATCAATGGGCTATTCTCATTGTGATTGGCTATTGAATATCACTCTTGATTGCAAGAATTTGGAAAGTTATCGCGTTTATTGTGAATTAAAATAAAAATTCAAATAATTTTGTGCATGCTCGTCTGTGTTTGCTCACTTATCTCGTATTTTGTGTGTTGCCAAAATTGATTCATTGATGGATTGTGTCTACATTTATTTTGTAAACAACCACTAGAAAAGAGGAGATTATTATTTAATAAATGAAATTAGACGAAAATGTTTTCGAATTTTTAGATATTTATAAATGTAACAATAAAAATGTACGTTTTCTTTTTTTAGGTTTATTTGTTTTTAAATAAAATTATATCGTTTTGATATTAAGAGTATGTTAATAGGTGCTCTTAATTACTTTTAAATTAAGTATTCACTTATAAAAGCTTAGCTGCACTATTTATGTAATTTTCTTACGTTCTGTTGTAAGGAAATGAAAATTCAGATTTTAATTAAAATAATAATTATGCCATGTAAAGTCTAATAATCTTATGCATATTTCCTATCATTTGTACTTTTAAGTAATAATTAAAATTATTAAGCATTGTAATTGTAACATAGAAAATAATTGTGCAGTAGAATTTAAATTGATGTTTAAGTGTTTATATATTATGTTTATTCAACATTGAAAGTGTTTCTAGTTATAACATTTTTTAAATGAATTTGTAACGTGCAGTTTTAATAACATGCGTTGAAAGATTAATTAAACTATTACAAGAGATTGCTGTTAAAAAAAAATTATCAATAAAATTTTTATGTGGTTATTAATTATTATTTATTTATTTGGAAATAATGAAAAGTAATAATATATTTGTGAATTTAAGCACATTATGATAAACAATAATACTGAAATGATAAAAATTCTGTGGAAATAACAATAACATTGAAAATGAAAAAAATTCATGATACATAAAATTTATTTTCGAACTATGGAATACTTGCTCTTATGAGGATAGATTAGATTCTCGATAACAGATTATTTACTGCTGAGTATTAATAGTTACGTCAAATGTGCGTCAAGTGTCAAGTATAAAAATGTTTTTGTTTTTTTTAACTTGCCACTGCTTTATTAGAAAAATAATTTTGTAACAATCAAATAATAAATATATAAAAATCTATATTTGAAACATATAAGGGTAAAATTCTTTATTTTTTGATTTAGAAATTATCAATCATAAAAATCCTTTAAAATTTGAATTATATTTATATAATAAGTAGAAGGAAATATTAGCAATAGCAAAGGAAAAATTTAATGAGTCATTCCACGTCAGATCAATCACTTG
The DNA here is from genome assembly GCA_949128135.1 of Parasteatoda lunata. Classification (NCBI taxonomy): domain Eukaryota; kingdom Metazoa; phylum Arthropoda; class Arachnida; order Araneae; family Theridiidae; genus Parasteatoda; species Parasteatoda lunata. Next base: position 4,378,508 of record OX421980.1, on the reverse strand, counting down.
TGAACTGACCCCCCCCCCCTATTTTAATGAAATTTGGTGGAACATGCACACATGATACAGTAAGCATTTCGACCAATTTTAAGTTGAAATTTGTCCAAGTTATAGACACTTGAAAAAATAAAATTTAGAAAAAACCACAAACTTGCATACATATGTAACTTTTTTTTTTAATTGTATCAGAAAAAAAAAATTGAAACACCATTGCAATAGACCTTTCATTTGATACCTTAGATGACTTTCTGAGGCTAGGTCAACTTACAAATTTTTTTTTTTTTTCAGCAACATTCTTCTACACATTTCAAATTTGTATCATAGAAATAGAAATTTTTTTTAAAAAAAACATTAATAACTGCAAACCAAAATTTTTATTAATTGAAAGCGGTCTGCTGTACAACTTTTTTTCCCTTTAAGACATTTAATATGAATAACATTTATTTCATAGAAAATACTTTACTTCATAAAACTTAAAATAAAAATTATGATTATTAACTCTGCAACAATATGTTATGAACAGAATTAGTAATTGTATAAACATCTAAGCATTATAAAATTTTATGAAGTAGTTAGGAATGATGTAGTGCTATTTTTGTGTTTATTATTTTTATCTCATTAGGTGGTATGAAAAAATCTTGACCTTTTGTTGTTTGTACATCAACATTCTAAATGATCTGTATTTTATTTACTTTCAATATCAAAGGCTTCTGTGGGTACGAGTATGACAGTGAGGGTCCATGAGGCTGTAGAAAACTTATCTTAACTTCTTTGTAGTTTATATTTACATCTAAAATACATCGTATCCACCATTGGCTGTCCTGCAAAATAACAACATACCCTCAAATATCTTCTAAGAGCAGTTCTAAAGAATTTAACACCACTGTCTGGATTTTGCTTTCAGATGAATTTGAATACATTTTTGTTTTAATTGATGTGTGGGTTTTGTGTCTGTTTTAATTGATTTTTTGTGTATCAATGATTTTGTGGCTTTTCAAAAAAATGTCTCGATTTCTCACAATCTTAATATGATTTTCTAGTACACAAAATTTGTTTATTGATGACAATATTAAAAAGTGTAAATAATTTACTCTAATTTTTATTTCATTAAAGTTTTTATTTTGTATGGTTGTTTTGTGTTGAATGAATATCTAATTTAATTTGGTCAAAATGTTGCTAGCATAAATTTTTTTAATTTTTTTTAGATGAAGTTATGTATGAGTGCTGAAACATGAAGGAGAAATTTTTTGCGGTATAACTGTATTGTTTTTATGTTAAAAGGGCATTTAATTTTTTATTTCTTTATGCTTTGTTTAGAAACATAAAGAGACCAAAGAACATCTTAAGGGATTGTGGACCTCATTTGAAATCAGCTTAAATAAATAGAATTAAATTGTTTATTCGTTATTATTTGAATTAACAGTATTTGTTAATGCTTACATGGTTACTGCTACTTTATAGCCTAAAATAATAATTTTTTGTTTTGTAATCAAATGGAGAAGTGTATTATTTCTTCTTAGTCTAAATCAACTACAGTTTAATTGGTAATAAAAAGTATATTAAATTTTTAATTTATTAACCATTTGTATCAATATAATGTACTCAAGTGTCTCAAAGTTTGGTATGAAATAAAACCTAATATATAAAAGAAGCTATTTTTGTACGTTGTCTTAAAAAAGCTACAAGTAAAGTTTCATTTCATTTTTTCAAACTATAGCTGGTTACACACATTTTTTTTCTTTCATTTTTTTATCATGGCTAAAATAAATTTTAACAAATTTAATACAGGAAATTGGATGTGTTAAATATTTAGTTACTTGTTTAAGAATGAAAAAAAAAATTATAATTTTTTTTTTTTATTTACATGTATAGAATTGGCATTTTATGTATAATCTGCACTAAGGCTCTTTCTCACACTGTTTAGCTTTTCTTTGATGCCTCATGCCCTCTTGTTTGTATTTATATAAAAGTAATTCTTTTAAAAAATATATATATTTTCTGAGTTTTGGAATTTTAGCTTTTTTTTTTTTCGAAATGTTATTGAATACAGCTTTTTTTATTTTATTTATTTTTGTCTTTTTCTTAGATGACCCCTTGACTATCCTTGGACTGCAACCCGCAAATACTAAGCTATACTTTTCCCCGTGATTCATGCATAGAATGAAAAGGCATTGCCCCATTAATTTAACATTACTTTTCTTTTTTATTATTGATGTTTAATTGTAAAAGCTCTGTTTGAACTCTAATGCACCATTTAAAAAGATTATCCTTAGAGCATGAGTGGTGAGTTTTCATTGCTTATTACTAATGAAAATAGTGAAGTAACAGAGAATTATAATTTAGGATTAAAATCATAGATCTAATAAATAATAGCATTAACATTGTGCACATTGAATTTCAATAGTTAAATGGTAAGCAATAAATAATGTTTGAATTTCAGGGTTCCCATGGTCTTTAAAAGTCCTTAAAAACTGCTTAACTTTTATTTTGGATGCAGTCATCGAATTCCATCCAAACTCAGACATGTTATGCAGTTTAGGTAATGATATCTAAGAGCGTTAAATCTGACGCGCAAAAAAAGATAAAAATAGGGATATTACTGAAACAATTTGATTTGGAGCGCGCGGTTTTTATTTTATTTCATAATCGTCGTTGAACAGCCGACCCAATTTCGGGGTTACTGTTACCAATGCTCAACACCGTCGCCTTGTAATTTTGAACCCAATCCAGAAGACAAGGGAACTTATGGATCAAGTATTTCCTTGGAACTAACCCGCATTTGCGTTACATGAAGAAAAAAAACACGAAAACTTTCCTGTTTAGTCAGACCGCAAGGGGACTCTTTCCCATAATCCGTCTGCCGTATAGGATAGTTTATGTCAGCAGTCGGTGCGAGCCGGGTGTGGAATTCGTGTCGATCAGCCATCACTGGGATTCGAATCAGAGGTTCAGCTCATTGAGAGGCAGGCGCTCTATTCGTCACCGCGGCTCTGGAGAGCGATGTTTAAGGCATCCAAGCCATGTAAGGGGCTGCGGTGCTTGTGAAGAAGCAGATTGCTGGTCGATGAACCCTTAAACAAATTTCCAATCGCCTGTACTCACAGCTGATGATTTTCATATCCTCGAACCTTTTTAGATTATACGTCTTCATTTAAAAAAGTTTAAGCTATTACATTTACGCTAGTTTCGAGTACAAAATGAATAAATAAGGAAAGTGTGACCAAATTACACTTAATCGTTCTCATTTATCTGCGAACTCATTTTTCTGCTATATAGCAAAAAATTTTCTGGAGAGCGTGCATTGCGCCAACGAAGGATGGAGCACCAAAACTAGTACAGTAGTACGTTGTAATTCAGAGATTTTAATGTTCTAATAGTTTTGTCAGGAGAACAGTACTAAGTTTAGACCCCTTAATGTTAATTTTACTTTTTGCGTATTTTGCCATGTCTCGAAAACTTTTAAAGCAATTTGAAATATTTTTGCGTTCAGTTACAAAATTCGTTTATCTAAAGCGAATTCTATATAAAATATAACTATAATATATAAATATTTATTATTTTATTTAATAATAGTCGAAACAAATTGAATTGTATGGTAGAAATTTTTTTAAAAATGCAACTTTTCGCTAATAGACCAATTTTGTATTTTGCTTTTTAAAATTGCATTCTTTAAGATGCATTCCATACAATTCAAAATTTCCGACTATTATTAAATAAAAAACTAATGAACATTTGCTGAAACATATATTTTGCGTGGAATTAACTGCAGATAAACGAATTTTATAATTGTAAATAAAAAAAATTCAATTCGCTTAAAAAGTACTCGAGACAGTAAAATACGCAAAAAGTAAAATTAATATTAAGAGGACCAAATTTTGGAACTCTCTCCTGACCAAACCATATTTCCATGGTTCCGGCTACTCCCAATGAAAAAAGAAAAGGTAAATTTATTTAGAGAAAGTGCATTTTTGTATCTGATTTTGTAAAAAATTGTTACTGTAAGACTGTTTTTTTTTTTTTTTTTGTTAAAGGGGCATAAATTTTCTATTTCGTTACGTTAGATTATGAGCATTTAAAGGCCAGATAATGTCTTTGGGCCGTTTATGCTTGTACGGTTACTGCTACTTTATAACCTGAATTAATTGTGTTTTGTTTTTTAATTAAGTGGCAGAGCCATTTTAATGTTTTTAGGGTCTTTGGGGACCTTTTATGAGTAGTTTTAAGGAAAAAAAATTTACTTATTGACTTTATTATTTCTTTGTAAATTTGAATTTTTTTTCTTCTTTTAAACAATAATATAAAAACAATAATAGATTATTATAAAAACTTTAATACATTATTTACAAAGAAAGCTTAAGGCAGCAATAATGTTCACACTTTTTGAGAGGCGATACCTTTTATCACAACATTAAAATCAATTTCTTGCAAAACATCATGTTCAAGGTTCATGATTGAAAATGTACAGTTTCTAGAAGTTCTTTGTTCTTTTCAAAAATTTGAAGAGCAGTCGTGATGTTTCCGTAACTTTTTTGCAGCCGTTGTTGCGTCTAAATGGGCGAACCACCTACCATCCGATATACTGTTTACGACTAGTGCAGATTCTAAGAATTCTGTTAATAGGTATTCCACCGATGGGTAGAACTCAAGAAAGAAAAAAAAAGAGTTAAGTTTCTGTAAAAATTGGAAATCCCGTGGCTCGCGCACGCATTAATTTTAGGCTATGTGCTAGGCATGGTAATAAAAAAATTGCAATACTGCCTGTTATGTTGCCATGTAGTGGACGCTAAAAATATATATATATATTAGGCAGATAAAAGGTCACAATATTTATTTAATAGTTATGAGAGATTGAATAATTATCCAAATGACACAAAATCGAAGTGCTCCTCAATAAAAGTTAGGGGAAATCTTGCACAATAAACCCGTAAAATGTTTCGTTTTAGGGAAATCTCAATAATTACAATCGATCTTAAAAATTGGTTGAGGAAAAAAAACTTTCCCACCGTTAAGAGAAAAATCAAAAATGTTAATGCATGACTTAAAGCCAAAACAGATTAAAAGACAGGATGTGAATATTAAAGTGTGCGAAAGAGGCAAGAGCGTTTTGTTTAGAATATTCAATTAAGAAATGGACTTAGATAAAGGAATAACATAAAAATTTGAGTTGAAGCTTTTATGTTACACACACACACATATGTAAGAATAGACCAAATTGCATCATCCGACATTATGTAATATTTGGGAGAATTTCATCATCTACTTCCTCATTGAACGGTGCCAGCGAGTTCAGGCGGGATAAGTCCCGAATTTATAATTAACTCTCTTTTCCATAGAAAAATTAAAGAGAAGACAGCTCTCACCAATCATATCACTGTTAAACTTATTTCCTTTTTTTCTATTAAATGTTAAGTTTGATTATTAAATTATTTCCTCTTTTGCTCCACAAACTCCTACACACACAGGCACATATATACAGTGAAACCTCCTGTTATGGACACTCCTGCAAAATGGACGCCCTCTCAATACGGACATATTTTTTATTCCCCGGGAATCTTCTATGAATAAACCATTATGCACATTCTCCGCAAAGCGGACACTCCAGTAACCGGGCGCGGACAGTCATTTTAGCCCTGAAACGTTATTTTCTATCTCTTCAAAACGGACACTACTTTTTCTAAATTTGAAAAAAGAACTGTTTTTGCTTTAAATAGCAAGCTAAAAAAATGTGACTTTTCACCATTTTTAAAGCATGTAATTTTTTTTGCCTTATCCATAACTACAAATATTGTTAAGCTATTTCACTACAGAAGAATCAATCTTTCTCCTCTCACCTTGCCTTATTTTTGTATATCTTTTCATCTGGACCACACAGGTTATGAGATCCCTCAAGTTGAAATGACATCTTAAATGCTTCTTCCCCATTGAAAATTTCTTTATTGTTTCTTATCAATTAGAAGACTGTATTTAACACAACTGGTATAAAAAAAAAAGAGAACAGAAGAATCTTTGAGGTGTTCATGCAAACTAAATATTTATGCAGACACTTGATAGCTGATCAATTGTGAATAATCAACTCCATAGGTCCTCATGACTTACAGGTATGCATTGCTTTTTTTTCTTTCTGTGAATCATGGGAGGTTTACTTTCAAGAAGGTATTAACCGTGTTCCCTATCAAATGATAAGTAGGTGTAAGGGGATGTAAACTTAATAATTGAAACCGACTGAGGACTGAGCTCCTATTCGGTATCATATGTCTAACTTAAGTATCTATCTATGCTAATAGGAAAATTATATTCATTTATCTGTAACTACATCTAAAATTATGTATTTATATCAAACTTCTTTATATATTCTTTTTCATCTTTCTTGAAGTTTAAATAAATATCCTTGTAGATTATTTAATTATTTCTACATCTTTGAAAATATTCTAAAAATAATTTAAGGTGTTGAACTTCGTTATTAGGGTACCCTTCCCGTAAACGGAAAATTTTTTCGGTCCCAAGAATGTCCGCTTAACTGAGGTTTTAGTGTATATATATATATATATATATATATATACAGGGAGGAGGGGAGAGTCCCCCCACTCTTGCGGTACTACTAGTTTAATATAAAAAGATGTTGGATTACAGTTAAGTGAAGTGCTAGGATTAATATACTTTAAAATAGTCGCTTCCTTTGATATGTATATTCAGGGCTGGATTTAAGCTTGGCGGGCCCTTATAAGTTCAATTCTATTTCTATACATCTAAAGTAAATAGTGATTATTTTTTATTGATGAGTATTAATATTATATTATTAAAAAATTTGATAATATTACTTGATTGTTAAATATATTGATTATGATGAGGCTATAATGTAAAACCTCTTTTATTGCATATATTTTTTGAACATTTTTGGCTTTATTAAAGAGTCTATTAAATCAGAAAGAATAAATGTAACCGCATATCCAGCTAAAACGCGCATTCAGTATATCAATGGAACACACTAAAACTTTATATCAATTAGTTTTCGATAATGACAATTATTGATTATTTTTATTATAGAATAAAATTTTTTAAAAGATAAAGACCTGTTAATGTCTAATATTTAATGAATGAAAAAACATAACCCATATTGAAATCTAACAAATTGCCCCTGATAAATTTTGTGACAGAAAAAAAATTAAAACATCATAGATTTCCGCATTTTAGAAACCCCTCCTAGATTTACTTTTCAATCAAATTGGTTTCGATGTCTTTCATTCCACCTGTCTCATTAGTGATTCAACATATTTCGATATCATTTCTGTTTCGTTCTTACTTAATATTAAATTGCTTGCGATACTTAATTTGTATACCTTTTTTTAGGAGTTTATTAACAATTAGATTTGATGTTTCTTTAAACAGAATTATCGTATTTTTTAGACACTTATTGCTGTATTGGTTCTTTACATACTCACCCTTCAAAACAAAGAGGGTCAAATAACCCTTTAGTGAGAAGGTTTGACCTAGTTCTTTAGCTCTTAAATTATTTATAAAACATATTTTTTAAACTTGACAAAGTTTCTAATTTAAGTAAAAAATATTGATGTAAACAGGGGACAAATATTATAAGTTATTAGATAATTACTAATTTCAACTTTGAATTATAATTGATTCAAACGAAGCGAATTGAACGAGGACCATTTTAACGACTATGTGACACAATGGAAATCTCAAAACAGAGTGACCCCAAAAAATACTAAGAAGACTATAGCTTATACGTATATTCAGACTTGTGTATATTCAAGAAACGATAAATAAGTTATACACATTTTCTTTTGATCTGTATTTTTTAATTTTTAGTGGTACATAAGAGTACAACGTAAGTGAAAAGTACGAAATAAAAAATACATATATATATCAAGTTGGATCTGACAATTTGAAGTATTTCTATTCTTTTTGTTCCTATACAATGGACAAACAGTATTGGTAGCCAGCCTGACCCTCTGAAGTTGCTGCAGGTGCAATCATATAAGGTCTATGACTACTATTAGTGGCAACATCCTGAGAAAACAAGTAGCTTAAAGTCTTCTTTATAACTATTGTCTGTTTAGTCAGCTAGAAAATAGAAGCATCTTTCTTGATAAAAAAATAAAAATTTTGAAATTTTGCAGTGGGTCAGAATACAATAATAATAATATCTGGCAACCATGTCGGAAAATAAAGAGCTCAATTAGTTTTATGAATTAAAAGAAAAAAAAAAAAAAAAAAAATTTCATTGAAAGACGAATTGCAAATTCAATGACCGAAATGTTATCTTGTTGCTGTACAGAGATATTCTTCAAAGTAAATGAGAATCTGCATACACCATTGTAGAAATATTAAGTCCTGGTAAACATATCTCACAGAAAAGCTTTAAATAGACAATGCTGTGAAACTATTCCCCGGGACAAATATGAATCATCACTAGAAAAAAAAACTGCAATGTGAATATTAATTAAACTTTTAAATTTAAGACAGACTATATAAAATTATAGAACAATTCCAAATATAATCCAGGCAAAAGCCAGAAGAGAACAAGTTGCTTCAAATTAATATTTCAATCAAGATACCTTGTTAAGATTTCAAACAATGGTATAAAGTTGAAAGCACAACTTTTCAAATTTTAAATATAATAAAAGATTGCATACATTAGTTGGAATCAATTTGAATTATAGAGAGAAAGAGGGGCATTCCACACAGAAAAGAATAACTAACAGAATAACTTTAACTTTATAATAATAACTTTAACTAAAAGAATAACTTTAATAAACAGAAAAGTGTTATAAGCATGCGCTAGAAAATATCATGAAACATTATTAGGAAGCATGCATACATACATACAATTATTATATATATATATAATAACCATGAACAATTAACTTAGGCATATCCATCCTTTTCCAGACGTACTTGCGACATCTTCAGAAAAGTCTCACTACTCCTTATCATAATTACAAAGCACATATACAATTAATGTTAAATCATATAATATATCGTATATATACATATTATATACTGGTTAATCTTATTCAATACTTCTATTGCAGCATCCATCAGGGTTTAGACAAATAGACTAATGACATTAAGAACAAGACTATCACAGGACATTACACCACAACATCTAATAGTTAGTCACAGCACAGTTTTCTTCCCTTTATTTTATTCTTTTCATAATTATTTTTTTAAAATATGATATAAATGACATCACGGCCAACTGCTTGGTTGGCGTAAACATAGCAACACACAAAAACACCACAATTCATATTATCTTTTTGAATAGCATGGGATAGAAGAGAAACCGATCAATTAAGAGTTACAATTTTTAATCCTATTTAACTCCTGAATCCATTTAATTATTTCTTTCATATAGACTTTTGGTTTGGCAAGACCATATGGATCATAAAATTCTATTTCATTTTTTGCAAAATTAGCTTCCAGCAATGTCCAATGATTTTCTTTATTTATAGGAATAAAAATTTTCTTTGCCTTCGATAATTTATCACTGCTCCAATAATTCAGAGGAGATCTATTAGACATAATATAGGGGGTATGAGAGCAAAGTGCAGCTAAATTAGTAGAACTTGGAAGATAGTTTTGAAATAAATGCATTAATGATACTGCCATATAGTCAGCCTTTCATAAAATTTTTATCAACTGCTTTTAAGTATTTATCTTCTCTTTCATGAATAAAAATGTCTAATGACTTCAATTCTAAAAGTGATATGTTAATTTTATTGATTGTTAGATTTATATTTTTTATGTTATTTAGATTTGGAGTGAAAGACATACAGTTAACTTCTGAATGATTAGATTCATCAAGTTCTTCTAAATTATACTTAGCTTTCTTAATGGTAGTTTTTAAGTTATTCGAAGAACCTCTCTTTATTATATTTACCTTTTTCTTAATGATATCCTGTTTTTCTAATTTAGCATTAAGAAGAACTGGAGATGGAATTGCAAATTTAGTAGATGGTACATCAACTACTTTTGATATGCAACGACAACAAGATATTAAATGTTTTAAATAATATTTGGCAACAAGATGTTTTGCACTTTCTCATCTTCAATAAATCAGTCAACTGAGATATATATTGTTTACATTCAAAAATATCTGTACCTGATTTACAATTTAAATTAAATGGAATGGAAGGAGTGATATAATTTTCAGGCATTAATAGGCTCCTTTGTTTCATTAAAATATCTGCTTTTAAGCGACCTGAAATATATACACAAATTATAAGAGGACTCAAAATAAATACATACTGCTTCATAGGTAACTTTTTTTTGTAAGACCTATAACATGCAAGCAAACAGTTAAGAGAATGCCATGTAATATAATAGCCACTGAGTGTGCTTTTTTACAGGGACAGAAATAATTTACTTACGGTTTAGATTTAGACAATTTTGTTTTATCCAAATATCCACTTTCGGAAGATCTAAAATATGGAAGCAAGCAATAAAACATGCGTTTCATAATCAGAGTTTACTTTGTAATATACATCAAAATAACACGTAAACAAACATTTAACAATGGACTCTGCAATATAACAATATGGAACTACTTTGTAGTGTTTTAGTTGAATTTGTATTCTCAGATAATAAGCACCATTTAAGTAGTGAAGTTTTTGACATAATTATCCAACAGACTTTTTTATTTTACTATTTAAATACCTCACATATAAGTTTTTTTCTCTATGCTGATGTATCAGGTCAAGGAAATAGCCAGAAGTTTTCTTATAAAATCTATTTACAGAGGCCAGATAAATAAGGAATGCTTAGATTAACTAAATGATATGCAGAATCTGAATATGCCAGGTTCTATTTGGTATAGTGCAGGAAAATATGTTGCCTGCAAACTGAAAGGAAAAAAATATTTTTGGCATGTGAAAGGGATAAAAATAGCGGAGGAATTAGTTTCATAATTTAATGTATATACTATTGCTGTGCACCTATTAAACCATTGATAAATTTAATAACAAAGTGGCATAAATATCAGATCTATTTTGTAGAAAAGAAATAAGAAAAACATTTAAACAATTACAGTTAAGACATTTATATATAAATATCTCTTTTGTGGTAAAATTTGACACTAGAATCTAAAATTAAATAAATACATACTTGTCTGTCGCAGACAACTTGACTTGATCAAAATATCCATCTTTGTTGAATTTAAATCAGGTAAGCAAACATTTAAAAGCATGCTTGGCAATAAAACAAAATGAATATAGCTTAGTAAATACCTGAGTGCTTTACATGGAAAGCATTAAATTCAAATATGAAAACATTAAATTTAAGAACTTATTGAAAGGCAAATAAAATAAAATATAACAATAACTTATCAATTCATATTTAATAGTAATAAATTAAAATTTAATTTAAATAAGCGGCAGCAAGTTTTAGCAAATGCCAATAAAGAACATATAACAATTTTTACTTAACACATGCCTAAGGATTGTATTTATGGGGCTAATCTCCTCCTGAACCCATGAGGCTTTTCTGAGAAGCACCACGAGAAACATAAATTTATTGAAGTTTATTTGATTCATTAGCTTTATGAAGAAATGAAACTTAAAAATAAAAAAATAGTGAATCAGGGATAATACTTTCATGCCAAAGTCACTTTTACCAATAAATTGACAGGGAAGAACACGTGTAGGTTAAGCATCTTTTAACCTTAACTAAATAATAAAGTTTCTATTTTACATTAATAATGAAAACAAATAGGATATTTTCAAATCATGTTTTATAAATTCGAACATTAGGTTTAGGCTTTCATTTAAGCTAAAAAAGAATAAAATTAGATGAATCTCTGAGCAACAGAGAAATTTTTATCAACAATTTTGTCGCAGTAATTTCGCTCTTTAGTGTTGCACAATATACAAATTGTTATTTTGAAATAGTTCATTAATCTTAATGTCTGGTTCAATATTTTAACAAATTGCAGCTTTTTTAAAAATTAATTTTAGTCTTATTATTTTGTATTAGGATTTGCAACTCACTGAATTGTGCCTCTTCTTGATAAAGTGATAAGAACGAAAAAAAAAAAAAAAAAAAAAAAAAAAACCCAGCTAAACCTTTGTAAACTAGAAGGGCATTATGCTGTTTAACAAACGAAATAGTTGCAAAATGTATATCAAAATCTATTAAGGCTAGTACCATTACTATTACTAAATCTATTAAGGCTAGTACATCTGTGAAAGAACATGGAATCACCTAATAAAAAGAGTAACAGAGTTAAATATATGTAAGCATTTTGTGAAAGGACAGAATAAGTATGCAAGGTTTGTTTTACATTATCCTTTATGACTAAAACATTAACTCTAAAAAATCTTGGGGTGCTGAGATTAAAAAATAAATATACATATATATAGATCAATATAAAAAATACAAGTAGTTTTATTAATAATTAGAAAAACTTCAAATTAAAATCCAATCAAATTTGTTAATATGAATCATATTCTAATGAATTATTATAGTAATCTTATTATGTATTTTAAATAGAAAAACATTAATGTATGTGTACAAATTGTTTTGCACATAGATGTGATACATATAGAATAAAAATGTTAAGGAAAGTATGCATGCTCATAATCAATTCAATAGTTAAGACAACCTAAAACAATAATGAAAGCAGTACTTGCGAATAAAAGCAGGGGTCTGTCCAGATATTTTGTGAAAGGTCCGTTTTTGTAAAATTGTGAGAAAATTACTCGTAATTTGTGAATATAAAATAAAAGTCAAGTCACATTCTTTCAACCAGGGTTCGCCTTTGTGAATTTAAGCAAATAGGGTCCGTTATTGCAAAAAAACTTTTTCAATGAGTTTTTAAATTGTAAAGACATACAAGATTATACTCTACACTGTATAATTATAATTAAAAAAATTTTATTTTAAAAAATAAATAGCAATTGCAACTACTAAATTAGCGATGCAACATACAAATATTTGGTATTTAGCCTATACTGCTGAACGCAGAATATTCATTTCTGACGAATAAAGGAAGAAGCGTCTGCCGAAGACAAAATTTAGTTCCTTTACATCTGTCTTTCTCCCCCCTCCCTTTCCTGGGAAGGGGTTATTCGATTAACAAAACAATAATGAAGATAAACAAATTTGTGAAGGGTCCGATTAAAAGATAAATTATTTTGTGAAGGGTCCGTTTTTAAGTTAAAATATTTTGTGAATGGTACGTTTTTATGAAAAGGTATTTTTGTGAAGGGTCCGTTAACGGACCCAAATTTCTTCAAAACAGAGCCCTGAAAAGTGATAAATATTAGATGAAATCCAAAATAAGGATCTTTCCATATTTATTCCTAGATTATTATTTTTTTTAATTTTACAACGAAAAAATGAAACACTATTATAAACATGATCAAAAAACTCTTCACTGTTAACAATAAAATTCAATATAAAAGCTCTCAATAAAACTTTAGAAAAAAAAAAAAAAAAACCTTCGTATTACGTCACTGAAATAAACATTAATCACCTAAATTAAATATAAGAAATTTCATTATTAAACTGCTTCACACATTTTTGACAGTACAAACAAAGGATTTCTAAGAAAGCAGAGAAAAACATTGATGAATGAAATTTTTTTTTATTACGATTTTTTTAAAATACATAAATTTTACATATAAAGAGAGACAAACTATGCAATTTGAATTCTAAAGCTTTGTATTTTCAGAAATTTAATATAATTCATTAATCTTTTTTAAATTTCATGTAAATATTTTTATATAATGCTTTGAAACATACACTAATGTTATAAATCTATAATTAATAAGAATTACCTGTAATTAAAACTTTCATGATGATACAATATCATATCCCGCGCAAACAAATCTAGAAAATGGCTTCCAAAAATGCTTTTGCATAAACAACGCCAAATACTTTGGCGAATAAGTTTGGCACAGTACGGATTATACAATCAGTATAGGGTTATAAGAAGATTGATGGATAAAAGCTAGCGCCAAGCTCACTCCGCCCAGTTACCAATTCCTAAATTGACCAAATATCATAAGTTTGAAGTGGCTAAAAATAATATTTTAAGTAATATTTAATTTATTGTTTTGTTTCATAAATAAATGTTTATTTATTAATAATACGGGATAACCTTTCGTAAAAATGTGGCGCTGTACCAAAAGTAATGAAATAGATGATTATTTTGAAATTTCGGATGTTAGATCGAATACTATACTATCTTATATCAAATTAGTTCTAACACTAGAAGATAGGATTCAAGAGTATCGCGTTTTCTAGCACGGCAGTATTATATTGCATATTGCCAGTATTAGATCATATCTTTTTGCTACCTGGGTAATGTTGGTTAAGGAACTCACCGCTAAATATCATAGTCCTGAGATAGAGTAGCGGATACATAAATTATAGTTTTTAAAGAAATATTTATCACCCAATACAAACTATATGAAAAACTGCATGAAATATTAAATTTTCCAAAGTTACTGTTCCGGCTCACGTTGTGAGCCGGAACAGTAACCCGGAAGTATAAGCGGCATACAGCCTGCAGCGCTCCCTAGTGTCGAAAACACCATCCATTTGAATCAAAGTAGAAATTAAAGTTGAACATCCATCTAAGTAAATTACGTCGCATCAAAGTTAGAGACAATTACAAATACAAGGAACTTTTTACATATTTATTTAATTTTAAAAACAATAATTTTCCTCTTTTCATTAATATAATCACAGTATTGGTTAAACTGCTTGTATCAATGTCTAAACAAATATGATTTTATTTTTTAAACTTCATTAAATAATTTTAAAATTCGAATGAATTTTAAAAACACAGAGGCCGAGATTATTCATTTGATATATCATATTCTCAACAACAGTGCGTGACTTTTTTTCCCCTTCGCATATTCCCTTTTCCCTAAAATTTCGCGGCTCCTATTTTGTTTTATTTACTTTCATGGTAAACTTTGAATGCGCGCACTTACTTTGATCAAAGTACTTCGATCGTGTCATGGGGCATGGGTGCGTGACGTCACGATCTTTGTTTACAATCAATTGGGTGGCGAGTAAGTCTATGGGATTTTGATATCATTTTGTAATAAATTAGCAAATTTTATATTTTCCTTACATTTTTGAAGTATTAACGGTCGATTTTCGTGTAGAATAGAGTTCTTATAAACTTTATAGTAAGTTGTGGCTAAATTGTAACAGTCTTTATATTAAAAAAATTCAGTTTTTTATGGGTGGTGAGTAAGTTCTGTTTCATTTTGCAGATGTTGTTTATATACTTTATATAATTGTTGATTTTTTTGTTTATATCTTAATAAATTAGACTGTGATATCTGCTTCATAAATAGTTCAGAATAATTGTCAAATTTTTTTTTTGCAGTGTGATGAAATAGCTTTGTTTTATGATTATTAACCACTGGGTGGCAGAATTTAAACTTAAATATTTTGCTTTACACGTTATTACTGACATTTTTAGGAATGCGCGTTATTATTTTATTCTTATATCTACTAAAAGTAGAATTAATTTATTTTTATGTGTGTTCCAATAATAATAATATATTTTAGTTAGGTTTTGATAATTGTGTAAAAAAATCGTATGTTCTGTGGGTGAGTATGCTTTCTCCTTAAAAATAGTGTTTGTTTTGAATCAAATTAGAAATAGTTGTTGTTATTTGCGTAAGATATTAATTAAGTATAATGCCTGTATATATAAATAAGGTAAAATAGGAATAAAAAATTTGCTACGGTGCTTAAATTGCTTTGTTTTTTGTAAATAAACTTCCGGGTGGCAGCTTTGAGTGAATGGATCTTTCTGGTATTTTTACTAACACACATTATTATTTAATTCTTTTGTTTTTTAACTGCAGACTTAATTATTTCTTTAAATGTACTAATCTTCTTAAAATGTTTTAATCAGGTTCTGATAAAATTTGTGAAAGAAGTCTTGTATTTTGTGGTTGAGCTTCTGGGTGGCAGAGCTTCGAATATAAGGATTTCGATGTTATTTTCACAAATACACATTATTATTTAATTATTTTGTCTGTTAAGAGTAGAATTAATTTACTCTAAACATATATACCAAATATTTTCAAATGTTTTAATTAGGTTTTGTGAAAGAAGTCTTTAATTATGTGGTTGAGCGTGCTCTCTCTAACGATAATATGTTATGATTCATATTAAAGATAGTTTTTGATTTTTTACTTAAGATATTAATTAAGTAGATAAAATATAATGCTTGTTTCATAAACAGAGCAGAATAATAAACTAAAATTTGTTAATGTACATTAAAATTGATGTGTTTTTATTAATAAACATCTGGGTGGCAAAGCTTCCAATAAGGATTTTGCTGTTATTTTCTCAAATACACATTATTATTGAATCATTTTATCTATTAAGAGTAGAATTAATTTATTTCGTGTATGTATCAAATTTTTTCAAATGTTTTAGTTAGATTTTGATAATATTTATAGTACAAATTCTTATTTTTAGGTGATTAGGCTCTCCCCTTAAAGATAATGTTTGTTATGATTCATATAATAGTTATTCATTTTTTACTTTAGACATTATTTAGTAGATTACGTATGATGCCTGTTTCATAATTCTCCCTCACAATTATTTTTTTTCAATTAAGGGATGCAACTTTAGATGGAGAAAACAATTCAAAAGAAATTGTAAAGAAACAGATGGGATTATTTGAAGCAAGCCATGAGGAAATGAAAAATATTATTCAATTGGATCTTTAAAGGATGCAGAATGGCTCAGTGGGGCTTTAGTGAGGAAACTTGTTTATTTTTTAGTATCAAAAATCTTTCCGCCTATTGCCCCTTCTAAGCCGCATCAATCCTTAAGGTCACTCATGAAGACTTCTTTCAAAATTAGGTAAGTCTGACTTTAAGGTACTCCACAACACGGTGATAGCATAGTATGAAGGTGCGTACATTGTGTTGAGATTCTTGCAAACGTGGTATTTGAATACTTATTACTAAACTTAATCTTGCTCCTCGAACAATATGCTAACACTAACGTAAGATGGTGCACAGCTTGCAACGCGAGCAAACAGTAATAAACAAATGGAAAGAGGCCAAATCAAGACTGCCAAAAAAGCGAGTTATTCAAAATCTAGCAACCATGTCACCTTTTTTAACAATATATCTCTAAATAACTAAAATAAATTTTCACTTCCAACTCACCAGAATTACATAATAGCATTAATATCTTATGAAATTTGGCAGATTTGAGCTCAGAAATTATCTAATTTATTTCTTTTATTGAAAACAAAATTATCCGCTTGAAAATATCGCCTCGCAGAATAGCATGTAGTAAGCAGCTGCAAACTTTCTAACCGGAACTAGAGCAGGCATACAGCTCCAGATTGTTATTGTTTACATTTCTACTGAAAACACCATCCATAGCGATAATTGTGCCAATTGTGGGTAACTGTAATTGATTGTTATCCATGACGTATTTCCCTAAGAGGATTCTAAAAATGCTTTTCCAGTTTCGTGGGCAGGGATCACACCTTTATTTTAGGTGTCACGGCATTTTTTTTTTTTTTTCGTTAGTTACTTGCCTTTATTAGAACTTATCATAGCTTTTAATTTCAAAGGCTTTCTGCTGCATGTTGTTAACAATTCTTATTTAGGGAACATAAATTGTCACGAGTGTTTGTCTTACTCTGCTGATAAAAGCGATAGTAATTTATTGACTTTTAGCTTTTTATATTGTAATAAAACAACAACTGTCATTATGCATACTTTTTTATGCCAATATAAAAAACAAAATGGTGAAAAACAATTGTTTAATTTATAATCAAATATCATCCAATGAATCTTCTTACAATACAGTAGACTTTTTTTAATTTCATTTTAATCAATTATAAACGCAATCACTTAAAGTAGAAGCATATAAAAAAAGATTTTTGAATTGAGTGTTTAAATTTTTTTAAGCATTATGAGATATATGAAATTAAGTACAAATTTTTATTCTAAAATAAAACATAATGCAACTCAATAAATAAGCTATTTAAGTTTTGAAAATAATGCGTATATATTTAAAACCTACAACTAGCTTTTATTGATAGAAACTTACACACAAAAGTCTATTTATCCTATAATTTTGTGTCCCTTTATCAAGTCATTAATTTTATTAAATATTAGATAAACAATATATATCATAAATAGTTTTTTCAAAAAAAAAAAAAAAATTGTACCAGTAAATAACACAATAATTTTAAATATATAAAAGCAGGAATTTTAACAACAATAAAAGGCATAAAGCTTAAACTAAACCATGAAAGAGTTTTATTTCCTTGTAACAAATCAATACATCAGAATGTACACTATTTATATATGGACAAATATTGTTTCTTTATCCCATTCCAGAAGCTTTACTTTTCAATGAGCCTAGTTTTCCTGCAAAAAATAAAGCAATTTATTTTACTATATATATATTAAATGATGTTCACAGAAAAAAAATATCATTGATTTAAATCAACTGATTTTAGATTAGCTGATTATTTTTACAAAAAATTATTAATTTAATTATAAAAATATGATATTGAATTTAATTAATAAATGCATTCTTTAGGTTGCATTTAAAAAAAAATTAAGATCTGATTTCAGACATAATGATGGTATTTCAGTAAGAAATAAAAAAGAGATATGTATGTAAATTATTATAGTCATACATCCCTTTAATAATTATCCTTAAGAAAAGTATTGATTTAAAGAAATAGATTTGGAAAAAATCAATTACTTAAATAAACTGATCATTTAACTATTATAAGTATAAATACTTTTTATACTATATAACTAATAAAAACATTATTTTGAGTATGTTTAGTTCAAGTAATTTTTTTTCTTCATTAATTAGGCTATTTACTAAAAAAGGGTGAAAGGGATATGCAAGCAAATTATTATTTTTTAAAATAGATCAACTGCCATAGAAACATATTAAAATTATTCACATTTAATTTTTTAATTATTTAAATGCAGTTCAAATATATAGCTCATAGATATCAAGACTTATTCTACCCAAAGTAGCTTAAAACATTTTTTTCAACAATGTAGTCTGATCTAAACTAATTTAATCTGCTTTAGATATATAATTGAAAAATAGTATCACAAACTTTAACATTCATTAATGTTAAAGTTTGTGCAGCAAGTTGAGAATGAAAAACATAATTATGATTCTATTTATTCAATTAGTTTTGTAATAATTAAATAATTTTAACCATCTTAGTTAGAAATGTGAACTATTGTAGCTATAATAATATTTTAAAGTAATGTTAAGTATTATAAAAACAATTCATTCGATGTTTTGAATGGTAAATGTAGAAATTTTTTTTTTTAAAATGATTTTCTTAAACCCTACAATCTATAAACAATATTCACATTGTATTTCATTTTATTTAATGAAGACATTATATTAATAACCAAATTGCTGGTACATTATACATTTATCAGTTAACTGTAAAAAAAAATTAACAAAAAAGTATAATTTGCTCTTAATAAAAAAAATTTTAATTCCAGAAACAAAGCTTGAATAATTTTTTTCATTCTATTAATGAGCAATTCATAACAGTTTGAGATCGATAACTAGGAAATGTTAATAGTACTTCTGTATTAAAAATAACCAGTATCAATTATTTAATACCAATATTTATTTAAAATCTGCAATTAAATTCGTGACATCTTTAATAAATTACTTTTAAGTGGGGTTTCAATAATTTTGAAAGGAAGACAATGTAAATATATGTGTCTTAGCATTTATATTCAAAAATAATTTTCTGCATCAACTATTCATTAAAATATTATATATATATATATATATATATATATATATATATATATATATATATATATATATATATATATATATATATATATATATATATTACATCGGAAATACAAATCTTTTGATTATTCAAACCGATAGTTTTAGGAACTGCATTCGTATTTGTAGAATATGTGATGTTCTGAGCACAGACATATCAGAAATCAGAGCAGAAAGCTAAAAAAAATATAAGAATAAAGTTGTTTTTTTTTAATCAGGAATTCAGAAACTTCAGGACTATGAACTCGGATATTATTTAACTTATTAAAAAAACTATTATGCTATTATAAATGAGGAAAAATTTTTTACTTTATTATTAAACCATTAGTATAAAAACTTTTTTTCTCTATCGTTTTATCAAATAATTATAATGTACCATATAAGAAAACACTTTTTAATTATCATTCATATAAAATATATATGATATATTGCCTTAAATATATAAAAATCTGTATTATGTTAGTGGATTAAAAAATAATTATGTTCCATAAAATTTAATTACATACTAATATCATAAATTATACACAGCTAAATAATAATATTAATTAAACAATATTGAAATACAGCATTTCTATATTACAGGCAAGTAAGAGAATCATTCTTTATGGTATCACTAAAATCAAATTTAAATACTGAATGTTTATTTTGCTGGCTAAATTAATCTGTATAGTTAAAATAT
The DNA here is from genome assembly GCA_949128135.1 of Parasteatoda lunata. Taxonomy (NCBI): domain Eukaryota; kingdom Metazoa; phylum Arthropoda; class Arachnida; order Araneae; family Theridiidae; genus Parasteatoda; species Parasteatoda lunata. The sequence goes on along the minus strand of OX421980.1, from coordinate 4,358,023 downwards.
TCAGTTCTTTCCTTTTTTATTAGATATTTTGTTAACATATTTAAAGAAAAGAGTGGATATTTTTTAGTTGTTTATTGAAAATATTAATTAATAGTTAAAGGAATAGTTAAATGCTATGAAAGACTTTGAATTGGTTCGGTTAATTTCAATTCATTTAAAATATTGTCCCACATATTGTTTTTAAAAAACACAAAAACCCCAGTTTAAACAACAACAAAAAAACTGGTTTCTTTCCAACCATGTGGAAACCTAAGGAAAAATATAAATTTATTTCTTACCATCCTTTTTGCTGATTTTTAAATTTTGAGTTTTATTTTCATTGTTGATCTCCTGATTCTGACTCTCGCTATGAAAGAAAGAAAAAATTATAATTAGAATATAATAGTTGTAAAATCAGTTAAAACAAAAACAACAAAATCAAAACATTAAAAAAAAAACTGTTTCTAAAATCAAATATTAAGATTAATGTAAATATTTTTATATCAGTTATGGTATATGAGAATAAGTTTATTGTTTATCATTTATCTTGTTTATACTCTAAGCACGTGGTGTGTTAGAGGAACTAAATGTGAATTGGTAAATTCAATAAAACTTAGCACAAGTTTGTAGGGGAATACTTTTAGCCTTTCAGCCCAAATTTAATGTGGGCATCACAGTTTTTAGTTTTTTTCATGTATAATATTAAGTAAAAAATCTTTGCTAAAATAATTGCCTTAATACGAATTTTATATGCTGGTGAAACTTATGGAAAAATGAAATTTTATATAATATTATCATTTTAAATAAAATAACGAAAAATATTTCGTTATTCATTTATAACCTTATGTAGTTATTTTAACAGTAAAAATAATTTCGTTTAAAATTTTGTTTTCTAAGTAGTTAAAAAAATTGAATGATAAAAAAAATGTTATAACAGGCATGTAATGAAAACAGAGAAAACAAATGCTAAAATATCATAATGATGTAAAATTGTCAGCACATCTCTTCACCTAATTTATACATTCATAAAGTGTATTTTCCATTTAATACAAAACCTTATTAAGAAATAAGAATATTGCAAAAATATCAATATAAAAGCTTATATGAGTAATAAAAACACTTGTTATTAATAAAGACTGTCTTAGAGAAATACATAAAGTCAACTTAATTTTGATAAGCACAATTATTATTTCAAAAAATCGAAATTCTTTTGCAAATCAAAAATATGTTTCTTTAAAATTATAAGCCATTAAATATTAATTACTTTAAATTATAGAAATTATTAAAAATGTATTCTGTACAAATGCAATATAAAGGAATAAGATTTTTTAATTTTATAATGAATTTATTAAATATATTTCCCAAAATATGGGATATAAAATTCATGTCACTGAGACAAAATAATGTTTGTTCTTACCTTATTTTCTGTTGATGGCTGTTGATTGCTGGATTAGCATTTCTTGAATCTTTCCTCCTGTCTTTCCATAAAAGAGAAGGAATTAATTAGAATATGATCGTCATAAAAACAGTTAAAAATCAACAAAATCAAAACTGCTTCTAACTAATTATATATTATAATTTTTGTTAAAAACTATTTTTCGATTTAAATTAAATTAATTTTGATTTAAATGAAAGAGAAGGATCATATATTAAAATTACGACAAATATTTTTATTTTTGGTAACTGACAATAAGTTGAATGTTTACCACCTGTCTTTTTTATGCTCAATGCATATTGTATTTTAGCATAAACTACTGATCTTGCTTAAAAATAATTATCATTGGAAAAGACTATAAAATTTAGTTCAGAATTGTAGGGGAACATTTAGAGGACAGGTCTAAATCTAAAGTAAATAATTAGGCTAGAAGTAACTTATTATGCAGTTGGATAAAATATGTGAACTATTAAATGTTTAATAATATTCATAATAAAATTACAAAATATTAATAATAATATGTTAAATATTTTTCTAACATAAGGAAGTAGTTTTTAAAGTTAAAAATTTTCTCTTAAAATTTTTTTGATTCTAATTTAGAAAAAGCATATGTATGTACGGGACCATGGGTGGTGTGGAAGACATCGGATCCAATTAGAATTAAATTAAATAGATAAATTAGAATTAAAATAAATAGATAAATTCTAAATAAAGCTTTTGTTAGTCAGGGCTCCCTCTTAATTTTAGAAATAAAATTTCCTGAATTTTTGAGGAAAGTTTCCAACAATTTCTGGATTATATATTTCCACTACTAAGTTATCATCATAAATTAAATTTTAATTAAACAATTAATTAAAGTTACTTTTTTGTAGAAAATGAGTTAAGTATACACTTTCTGAAATGCAAAATTGTTAAAGGTGAAGGCTGAACAGTTATATTTTAGAATTAAAAACCATATAAAAACTCAAAATAGCAAATTAAGAAAAAGATAAATTAGATTAGATAAATTATAGATTTTGCGCAACTGGAAAAAAAGAATTAGTAATCGTCATTATAGATTTTATTTTTCGTTGAGAACCAACAATATTTAATACAAAAAGCTTTATTTCATGAAAAAAAAAATATTATACTGAAAATATTATTATACTTATAAATAAATTTTAAAAATAATAACCATGAAATAATATTCTAATTTCAATTCAAAAAAATTTAACCTAATTTTAAATTAAATTAGTTTTATAACAAATTTAATTTTACAACATTTTTAACAAATTAATTCATTTTAAAACAAATTTAATCGTAAAATTAAACTTAATATAAAGATTTGAAATGTTCTTATACCTTTACAGCAATTCATTAAATGCAAAAGAAGGATAAAAACAAAATAAAAATTAGAAATACTGTCCTTCTATTTAGTATGTCCTTTTGTTATTTATTTATTTAGAACAAAAAATATATTATATTGAGTATCAAAACAAATAAATTGCTCACATAATTCACATTTTTATATAATTCACATTTATAATTCACATTTTTTTTAAATCACATTTTTAAAAAAAAAATTATATTGAATAATTTTTTTGCCAAACAATCCAAATCTTTTTACCCTTATTAAGAAAACGCATTACTTGAAGACATTATTCTGAAAATGCTCGAAAAAAGTTTAAAAGTGGAAGGGTTTAGTGGAACAATTTTTAGTATGTTTACCAACGTTATTATTTTTTAATTTAAAAAAGTCAAATCAGAAAAATATCAATATTAAAGTATAATTAAAATAAAAATTAACTAATTAGAGATAAGAAAATTTAAACTCTACTATTTATTTATTTATTTTATGGTGGTTCAAAAAATATTTCAAATTACTTCTTACATCTAATCAAAAGTATTATTTGAAACAATAAGTGACACCCACGGTTTAGATAATTCAAATAAATGTTTTTTTATAGTCCTTCAAAGAAAAAAAATGGCTACCGAAATGAAGTAAATTATTAAATTAATCAATGCTTCTGAAAATTTAAAGAAGCATTTGTTATTAATGACTAAGAAATTATAAATTCTTCTTTTATTAGATAGAGTTAATTGAACTTTTATTTATTAAAAAAATCGTCTAATTCATTTTAAAACTAAACTAGCAGCTTACAGAAGAGCATATAAGATGAAATAGCCAACTAAAATATTATAGTTATAAAAAATAATTTCTAAAAACTTAGCAAATAAAATCAAAACGAATTAAACTAATTATAAAAAGCTATTTAATTAATAAGTAAAAAAAAAATTTAAAAATACATGAGCTGAAGAGAAAAAACTTGTTACTTGTTCATTTGAAGTTGAACCATTTCTATTTTTCCAAGAAACATAGGAGACCCCTTTAGAGACTAGGGGCTCCTTTTATCTCCTTTTTTTTACACCTTTTTCGCCAAATGAATCTTTTGGCTTGTAATATACATACAAGTAATCAACGACCACCTACTGAGCAGCTTTTCCGTACTTGAAACGAATGTTTCTTAGAATTGGGGGTAGGGGACATAATGAGCTCCTTTCCTTTTCTCCCCCCATTCTTCTTTTTTTAACAACGCGAAGAAAAAGTTTTGCTTAAATTACCGCATTCTATGATAATAAAATTTTTTCAAAACAAAACCATAACTCTGTTAATAAAACCAAGTATTTAAACCATTTATTCGGTAATTTTTTTGTTAAAATGATATATCAGTTTATCGGATACTCAAGCTTTCAAAATTATAGCTCTTATAACCTCACATTTAGTAAAAAATATAAAACGGAATAGTAAATTTTTCTGAACAAATGGTTTTTATACAGTTCTCTGAACTATCATGGTAAAATTACGAAATTTTAAGACGTGTATCGCACGCATTTCAACTCATATTATAAAGTCTAAATTTTTTTTTTCTTCCGAAAACATTACTAAACCACCTCGTTAAAAAATACTGAGCTTTTTGGTGTTCCCCTACAGCCAGAAATAAAGTAAGTTTTACAATATTTTGGTAGTTTTGATTAAATTTTCTTTTCTAGCAAACATATCAACCAATCGTAGTATTTTTTATTAACAATTAATAACTTTCAAGTTAACAATAGAAATCTAAATTTTCTCTACAACTCATCATAATTTCAAACAATAAATCTTATCGTTTTAGCACAGTAAAACAAAATGAATATAACGTGAAAAGAAAGAGAAGAAAGAAAAAGTACGTGAAAGGCAATAATAAAATTGCAATTAATTTTCGAACATATTTGAATAATGGTATTAAGTTCATGAACAAAATTAGCCCTCACAGAGCGTAAAATTTCAAATTAATATTTGTATTTCTGTGTTCTGCAGAGCAGCCAGTACAGTATTTTTTTACACCAGATTTTTCAGATAGCAATTTCCAAACTAATAATAGAATAGTCATTTTTCTATTTCATCGCACTCCCTGTCCATTTTTCTGTAATCCTTCGTAATTTTATTTTATAACTGTCGTTAAACAGCCGACCCGAATTTGAGCTTACGACTATCAATATTCAACTTTGTATCCTTGTAATTTTGAATCTAATCCAAAAAAAAATAAGAGAACTCCTGTACAAAAGTATAGGGAGCGAATTGCCTTCGTGGAGAACTTTTTCTTGGTGAGGAAAACCTCCCACAGTTAGCAAGACGAAGATGGGACTCTAATAATCTACGATGCGTCTATCACTTTGAATATGTTATGTCAGCCGGGTACGAAATTCGTATCAACCAGCAATTCTTAGGATTCAAATCCTCAAAACTCATTAGTAGGCTAGCGTTCTTTCCCCTGAGCCACCACCGCTTATCCTTCGTAATTTGAAGCTTCTATATCTTATAATTTTTGTACAGCAAAGCAAAATGTAAAGTTAAAATAAACACCCAAAAAGCAGAGGGGACTTCGCTCCTTAGGGCTTTTTTATTTAGAGGGAAACGTATTATAGTAAATATTTCTTTCAGGATTCGGCTCAATAATTTGGTAGTTTTCCTCCCGCTGCTTATGAATTTTTTCATATAAAAAATTAAATAAAAATACAATACATTAATAATTTTTTTCAGAATATTTTTCTAATTAAAAAGATGAAATCCAGTTTAGAAGTATCTGAGTTAACTCCTTAAAGTAAATAGACATTTAAATGTATGAATTATAAAAGATCCAACATTTATGTGTCTAGATAGAATATTTAAATTATACTAATTTTTGAAGTTGCGAAATAAAAAGACTTAACAATTTTGTTACCATTAATTTTCTTCCTTTTTTTTTTAATAATTTATTAACAGTGTCTAACTTCTGCCTGAAAAAAAAAAATTATTAAACATTTCTTTACTTAGTAAAAAAAATTCTGACGAGAAATTTTAAAATAATCCCACTTAAAAGTTATTACTACAATAAGAAAAAAATACTATGATGCTTTTTCAGAGTTTTATAATAGTTAAACATCTGTTTACGTATTTATTTAAGAAATATAATGTGCTTACGTTGTAAAAAATCAAGATCAAGGTTCAAGAAATATCGCAGTGATGCATGAACACGAAGCTTATTACAAATTTATTAGATAAATTACTCAAATTGCTGAGGTTTCAAAGAATCTAATTTCTTGTTTTTTAATTTTCTTTTTTTACTTGCACACAAATATATCTGTTTATATTTGAAGCATTTGAAGAAACTTGATTAATTTGTATCATGGCATACTAAACGTACTATTATCTCAATAGTTGTGAAAGACTCAAATAATCGTTCACCGATTTAAATAATTTACAAACTTTCGACTGTTAAGATAAAGAGCTGAAAGATAAGGAAAAGAGCGGAAAATGATGTTGTGTGGCCTCGATCATTATGTCCTTTTATTAACCGCAAAAAATAATAAGCTAGAGTGGTACTAATTTGAACAGTACATACCTATAAATGGTTTACATAAAGCATAAAAGTGAAGCTCTTTCCATTTTGAAGTCCTCCTCATCAAGTAAAGTTGTCTTACTAATCAAAAATAACTTAATAGTAAATTCAAAATTATTTTTTTAAAATTTAGAGTTTATTAATGTACTTATTTTTTTATTTACTTTTGTAATTTTCCATATCCGGTAGAAACACTTCTGTTTGATATTTTTTAAGTTGCATTTTGAGCTGTAAAAGATTTTTACGCTGTATTACTTACGTTGAAACTGTTTAATGAGTAAACTACAAAATATGAGAATTTTGTGTTGTTAGAGTTTTTATTTTTTCATTTATTTACTCTTTTTAAGGAAAATAAATAGTTAAATGGAAATCTAATCACAAACGATTTTGAAAAAAAGTAATTTCATTAAAATGTTAAATAATAATAATGATCAGCATCATTAGCAATGAAGTAAAAAATGAAATGGATATTTAGGGGAGCTTCATTCAAAGTAAAGTATAAGAAAATGAAACAAAGTGCCAAAAAAGCCCAAGGCTTCTCAAGAACTACCACCAACAGGGAGAGATAAAAAACGCATAACCGGACATCATTACTTTTCCTTTTTACCCTACAGAAAGGGAGGGGATCTACAGCTGCTCCCCATCAACAGCTCCTCCCTATTTAAAAAAAAAACCAAAAAAAAAAAAAAATCTGCAATTTCTTATTCTAAAACGAACGTAGGGGAGAGTCGGGTAGCCCCGCCCAGCGGGTATGTCAATTCATATGTCAATTTCAATGTCAATTTCATATGTATAGAATATTTTTTCAAGTCAATGGGCCATCGGACAATAATTGTTATATTAAAAAAAGATTATTTTCAAAGTTTCAAGTATTTATGCAGCTGGTAACATGGTAAACAATAGTTTTGAAAATGTGTTGAATACAGTTGTCATGATATTAAGAAAAATTGGTTGAATGTTTCGATTAAACTTCATTTTAATATTAAAAAAAATATACATACAGCATTAAAGTATGTAGTCTTAAGTTTAGTTTGCACAAAGAACGAAGTTTATTTGTGAAAAATTGTTAGAGTAATTACAAATTTACAAAAAAATTGGATTTCGGGTAGCCCCGCTCACATGAATGTTAGGTATCACAGCCCACTTTTATTTCGTCGATAAATGTACGGTTCCAAAGATTTACTTAAATTAAATTATTTTCTTTAAATATTTAATATAAATATATATTAATATTATAATATATTAATATACATTAATAATAATAAAAAATATAACATTTGTTGTTAATAACTGATAGAATTCACTAAAAGTATCTAAATATGTAATAAAAAAATAATTTTGTGATAAAAATGATAAATAAGGTTTATCTATTGTCAATACATTGGTCATTTTCATTTACACCCGAAAAAAACAATCAAAAAACATAATTTTTGTAACTGGGCGGGGCTACCCGACACATTTTGAAAAGAGCTGAAAAACATGTTTTTTTAAATTTCTATTTTTTTAAGTCAAACTATTTTTTTTTTGGTTTATTCTTTTTGTATTATTTAATTAAATGATAAAACAATAGAAACATACAAAAATCTTGATTATTACTCAATATTATACTGAAATATAAGCAATAGTCCTTAAGTGGGCGGGGCTACCCGACTCTCCCCTATGTACTTTTTCTAGTAATCAATATTTAAATATCATGAAGGACACACTAATATACATACAAATTTTTTTTATTCCTAAAATTTCATTGCGTAAAATTTATCCTTATGATTTTCATTTTGACATTACATTATAATCATACACACTGATTAATTCATATTGATACATAAAAAACTTAACATTTTTAGATGTGCAGAAAAAGAGTTCTAGTTCTTACCACATACAAAAATGTTTGAACTACAAATTACTAATTTTAGAGCATACATTCTTAAAAAATATTTAAATTATTATAATTTTATCGTTGACCAGTCTGGGTAACGAGGAGGCAGTGGGTAAAATTTGTATCTGTTTTTATATAAATAATTCGAAATAATATTTTCATTCAAGTTTTTTGAACAATCTATGATTTTCCAGACTTGTCAATGAAAACACCAATAAAATTGCATCATTAAAGTTTGCAAACATTCTCATCAATAACAATGTTATTTGTTTTACAGCAATTATTTAAGAGTTAACCTAAATATGTTTCCTAGGAAGTCACTAAATTCTTTTCCTTCTTCAGTATTCATATTTATGTAAGAAATGATGCTAAGACAAAGGACAGTAATTATGTATGAATTAACCATACAGGAATATAAAAACACTTTAAGGTAATTTCATGTAAAAATATTAAAATCACTCCCTGGCGAAAAGAAAAAAATTCAGCTTGGGAAACAATCAACTACAAGTATAAGAAGATAAAAAATTATAGCCTGATTTGATCTTTTTGTGTTACTTTTTTATTAATGCTTATGTTAACCTGATTTTTTTTTCTTTATTAATTAATTAATTTATTTTTTTGGATCCTTACAGATTTATACTTGAGACTATAGTGCTGAAGTTGATCTAATCGGTTTAGTTGCTTTAGTCGAAAAGTGTGCAAACCTGGAACAACACCATTTTCGTAAAGAATAATAACATTTCCTCTGCTGACCAATCCTAAGAATTTCCTTTTATATGAACTTGGAAAAAAAAAAAAAAAAAAAAAAAAGGCTGCTTCATATGAATTTGGAAGAAAAAAAAAAAAAAAAAAGGCTGCAGTGCTCACCGAACTCGATACTTGCTTTTTCTCAATATCAAATAAATTTTTTTCTATATCAGAAAATTGAAAGAGACACCGCTTGTTTTGGGAGTTTAACTTAACGTTTGCTATTCATTTTGCATTTCTGCTCACTTAGAACTTTAAATTACTATGGTGTGTAGAAAACTATACCGGGATTACAATAGAAGAAAAAAATTAACATTCGATAGTTAATTTGAGAGTTTGTAACTGTTAAACTTGATGGGAAAATAGACCAAAGTTATTCTACAGGCTGCAGGAATGCAACTAAGTTGAAATTTGGCATGTTGAAAGGACCAAATTTAATACAGATGTTTTTTGTTTTTTTTCGCTGAAAGATTTCCCCCCTATATAATTAGTATTTTTATATTGGAAATTCATCCATTGGAATGTAGAAAAATTTATCTTTACGCGATTTTCATAACTTCAAACTTCCCTTGATAATTTTTGATAATTAAAATTCCCTTGATAATTTAAAATATAAAATTTACAAAAAAAAGAAAAAAAAATTAATAAATGTTGCCAAATATAAATCTTAACATTTATATAGACGTTTTGAAAAATATTAAGAAAAAAGAGAGATAAAAACTGTTTCGAATATGATCCGGTATATCATATAAGATCATCATTATATATTATTAACAAGAAAAATTATTTCTTATTTTAATTGCTATTGTCTCGTACATTTTGTTCTTAATTTAATTATTTATTCAAGTACATTTGATTATTTTCCAATCAGCTATCATCTAATTTTTGATAGTATTCTTATAATAAAATATGCTTACGCGAAAATTATAATAGTTATATATTTTACAAACAAAATGATTTTTAATCAACTTTTAAGAGCAAAACAACTTTTTAGAACAAGGGGAAAGAACGGTTTATGTCTACTGCAGCTGGTTCTGAGAAGAAGAAAAATTTGTGCACGGACAGAAACTGCGTCTTTATTGTGTAATAACTCGATGTGAGAATCGATTTTTTCCTTGTTTTTATTTGCTAAACTAAGTAATCTTCAAAATACAACTAATAGCAATACAATAGTAATTTTATAAAAGAAAGGGGGACATAAACAGTTCTCTTTTGATCTACAATCATGAATGACAAACAACTACTGGGGCTGATGAGCGAAGTGAACAGGTAATGGAGCCTCCAAGTAGAAAAACAAAAGGATACTTAAAAATAATCTATGACGAAAAACTAATATTTGTGAGTTTTTGATGCACATTTAGAATCATTCCAAAATTCGGACTGAGGAGGCTGGTGAACTGTAGGCAAATCATTTGCTGCAGTCAAGGTATAAATCATGTCACAATCTAAAAATCATTTTGTTAGTGAAATATGTGCATAATGTGTAATTTATTTACTAAGACGTTTTTGAAAAAGCTATTATTAGCATTAATTATTTTTATCCGAATTCTACTTAACTAATTTTAAAAGAGTTCCACTAATTAAAAAGGAGGTATGAAAATGATTTTTGTAGCATGCAAATTGCCATTTATAGGCAGCAGGAAATACCGCCTATTCATGAACCCACCTGTTCATGATTTAAAGATCTCCCCTAATAAGTCCTAATTACAAAATAATTTAATTTCATCTAAACAATTATGCCTTTTCTGAAATATTGAGATTCCGTGTCTTCAACTATAAATTGGAAACTATACTAATATTTCAACTGGATAAAGGTCAAAATTTCGGTACTCTTAACGTTCTTTTTATATTTCAAGCAGGGTTCTCCCACTAACTCCAAAGATTTAAAACATTTTACACGTACTTATAGTTGTTAACTCCCCCAAAAAATTAGTTGCAAGAAATTTTTTTAATGCATGCATTGGAAACATTTTTTCCAAATCAGCTTTGAAAATGATTAAATGTGTGTTTATTATTTTTTGTTGCCACTGCAAGTTATGTTTCTTTCATTTCAATAGTTACTGGGAAAGGAGTAATTTTTCTATATGTCTTTTGATTTGAATATTAAATTGATTTAGTAGCAGAAAAAATTGATAACTTTTTTTGAACTATGCTATGACTCTTGTACTATTTTCCGCTTTAATTCAAGTGCTATGTAAGCCTTGAATTAAATTCTATTTATAAATTTAACTCTAAAGCAAAATTGAAAGGGAGAAAATTTTAATGTTTATTTTAGTCTAATTTGCTATTAAAACAATTTAATTTAAAATAAAACTTTTTAAAATGAAATAATTCTAGTCTAAAAAAACTATTCTGCTCTCTAATTGGTTAATGTAAAATGAAGTTGCTTGTTGTATTAAAGATTATCCGAATGACACATTTTATGCTATAATACGATCCCAACACATGAGTTATAAATTTCTTCTCAGCTTGATTTGGATAGCGAAAACTTAAGGTTTGAAGGTCAAGCCCGGGGGTGGGAGATCAGGACGACGTCAAATCGGGGGGGGGGGGGTCCCTACGGCGATCTCCTCTCATTATCAGTTTACTTACAGACACCATGTAGTAAATGTTTTTTGGCGAGATTCTAGAGAATCAAAAGCAAAGCAACCCTACAAAACCCCACACCTTATGTCTTTAAAAAGAGAAGCATGCTGTTTGGATTTTTTTCCCTTGAAACTTGTGTTTTATTACAAAAAATATATAATTTAAAAAATTTTCAACAGCAAGATAAAAAGTATCGGATCTTTCGTCAATAATTTTGTGCTTTTATCATTCGTTCATACATTTTAAAATATTATGTATCAAGCCGTAGACAGGATTTTTTTTCGGAAGGGATTTAAATTTGTAATACAATATAATATCGCATTTCTTAACAATTACAAATTCCTAATTAACTTATCTTGCATTTATCTTCCATTTATAACGTTATACTCACAAATTTTTTTTTTTTTTTCCATTTGCAAATCATTACACGCAAAATATATGCTTTGCATCTTCTGCCACACCTTTTTTATTATTCAATAAAAGAAAAATATTGTAAGACAACGTTCTCACATAAGTATTTAAGATTATTTTTATAGCCATGATTGAAATGTTTATTAAAAACTCATAGGGAAGAATTTACTATTTCAAGAATAGGGAAAATTTCTTATTTTACAAGGAAAATTATTTTTTGTCAATTATTTTCTTTTCGGGAGGTGTTTAAGCCCCCCTCCATATTCTATTCCTTGCTTACAGCCCTGTAATAAATGATATGATATTGAGTTTTAAAAGTGTATTAATATATTTTAGTTAAGTTAGTTTGTTCTATAACATTTTAATTTGTTAATGTAAGATTTGTCGTAGTGGATAGCATGGATGAGCTGTCCCCATAAATCATAACGTTCCTTACACAATTCTATAATTTCAATTAAAAAAAGAAAGAATTTTTGATTTTAGAGCTCTATTAGTATTTTTCCTCTTCATAGGAAAAAATTAAGAAAACTTTCCACTCGCAAAGAATAAGAATACTTAAAAGAAATGATGGCATGAATAATTGTTTTTTTTTTTTTTTTTTTTTTTTTTTTGCAAATTTTATTTTATAAAAATGACATTAAATTTTAAAAAATAACATATTAAATATAAAATAGGTTTTATTTAGAGTATTATTAACAGTATTAAGTCATCTTTGTCTGAAAAAAGACATGAAAAGAGCTTTAGTTAGCCGAAATTAATTTCATTAACCATCACTAAGCCATGCTATTTTATGGAAAGGGATTTCTATTTTCTTTTATATTGTTGTTTTGCCATAATATTTTAAAAGAGAATAATCTTTGATACTGTTGTTCTTATCTTGATTTTTAGCGATATGAAACTGACTGTTCTAATCTTTTCAAATTCTGAAGAAAAAAAGCCCTCTTTCTCCCTTTTTGCTGGGAAGGTAGTTTTCGTTGTTGTTCATTTCTGGCTCGTAATGATGTGAAAGCTAGAAAAATAGTCTCCCTGCCATCTATCGGAAGGTTTTGAAAACACGTCAAAAATAATAAACAGCACCCTCTTTATATGGCATTTGAAAGATTTTTTTTTTTTTTTTAATTATTTCAAATATAAATATGATGCTACATGAAAAAATATTTTTGCTATGTAAATGAAAAAGAAATATGTTGAGCTTGAGCTTTTTGAAAGTATAATTTTGATTAATATAATAAATTAATAAACAGCGCCCTCTCTATATGACATTTAAAAGATTTTATTTACTTTTTTTTTAAAATTATTTTAAATATGAATATGATACTACATGAAAAAATATTTTTGCTTTGTAAATGAAGAATAAATATGTTGAGCATTTTTAAAGTATAATTTTGATTTTCATTTATATTCTCTACTAAAATTTAAAATAAAATCATTTTATCAGTAATCATTTTAACAGTAAATCATTTTATTGTAAATTGTCTAATATTTTGAAATTCAATTAATAAAGATTCCAAAAAAATTTTTATCATTTAAAAACGAATTTTTAAAAGCAGAATCTCTTTAGAAATTACTATTTTCAAATATGGCCCCAAAATTTTTTGAAAAAAATATTATTGAGTTTATTATACTAGAGTTTTGTTCTAACCATTCAAAAAATTTAAACACATTTTATTTATGCAAAATTCTTAAAACCCTTTCTGAATCCTGTTTTTATAAATTAAGTATTTAAACTGAGATTTTAAGTTAACATAAACATTTAAGGCCCTTTCTACGCTGACGGACAAGTCAAATTGAAGGAGCTATGGGTGGGAGAAAGGGAGGAATAGGCGTGGACATTAGTGGACATAGGGGGAGGAGATATACTGAGCGACCATGGAAGTCCGGGTTACATTTTTTGGCAAAACTCAATATTTAAAGGGTGCGCCAAAAATAGATCACGCGACTATACTTATTACTTTTTTACTATTTTTGGTGTATTGGTCGGAGGTAGTGTGATTCCTTGTTACTCCTCTTATTTATTTAATTATTTTTACACCATTCATATTTCGTCATCATTCCAAATATTGGTAATATCAAATAAAATTTAAAATAATGTATGACACTGTTTTTTATTCCTTCATATTAGGAATCCTTTAAAACATTTACTCTACTCCAGAAAAAGACTTATTAACCAGACTATTAATATTTATAAAATAATAATTTTGTATAAATTATTTTGGGGCCTTCAATCTTCTTTCCGCGAATCCCCAACAGTAAATAAATATTACAGCCTCGATATCATTTTGAATTTTCTTTCACTCACGTAACTATGTAATATAGCGTGTATATAGTCATTAAATCTCCGAATATTTCAGACCATATTTTACATTAGAATTAAAGTGCGCAAGGGTTTTACTTAACGGGGGACAATTAACTTGCATTTAATGGTGATCCTAAAGGTATATTTAAAGGGTTATTTTATATTTCTGATGTTATTGAAAAATGTGAAAACTGTAGTTTCCATGATTCACGACAAATAAATCTTAATGTCTTTCCCTACATTATCTTGGAGTTTCAAATAGATTTTTTTTTCAAATAATTAATTTTTTTCTTATTTAATATATTGTTCGTGTTTTGATAAAGTAGAAAGCATAATTAGTGTAGTGCAGACGGACAGTAAGTTCGGATCTTTGAGTTGTTGAGATTTTAATTAAATGCACGAGATAATTATCATTTTTCTTTTTGTTCCTTTACATTGACTCACATTTTTCAGACACTTTTCCACATTATCTACGTGTCAGTCGCTTTTTCTTTTTTTCTCCTAGCTTATAAAAAGATATTTTTTACAAGGTCATCTATTGATATGACCAAGCCATTTCATCGGTCAGATTTTAATAAACTTCATTCTTTAACTCCAATTATGAAAACTTTTTATGTAGTTATAATAAATTTTATAAAAAAAACATTCTTAGCAATAAGTTTTATAATCCAAGAAAATAACAAATGTAAAGTTAAAGGATAAACTTTCAAAAATTCAATGCGTTTTAATATGTACAAAAATTTTTATTTAAAAAAAAAAGATTTAAGCAACATTAAAATATACACAGTATTCATTCTTTAAAGATTAAATGAAGAAACAACATGATGTGAAATTAATATTTTCAACAAAACAAAACGTCTAAACAAAATAATAAATCATAAAATCCAAATTTAAATAAAGCATAAAAGAGAAATAGCGTAATTTCTTAAATGTGTGTATACTTCAAAAAATAATAAATTATAACAATATTACTTTTTTTGCATGTTATTAGTTATAAACCGCTGTAGTAAAACAGCTATTATAACAGCATAAATCAGTTAAAACATGAAAGCTAAATTAGTGCTGCAATTACAAGTGGCAAAAATCAAATAACAATCATTTTATGAAAGACATTCTGCAATTTTTAACAATCACAGCTGGTACTTTATTAAATAAATAAAAGGTCGCACATGCTTTCAAATGCAAACATCAATAGTTGACTAGCAAAAAAAAAAATAAATAAATAAATAAATAAATTATAAAAAAAATAAAATTAAAGAAAAGGAAATATATATTATATACAATTGGTTCGAGAGGCCATAACTAACAAAACTTTCTCTGACTTTTGATATGGATTGATGTTTTGGCACGAGAGTTATCTAAATTGTATTATCTGCCAGGTCTTAAAAAATAGTAGCGAAAAATATACTTTAATATATTATTTCAAAATTCAGTACAATTTTAATTTCCCTTAATTTTAAATTAATAATTTTATAATTTTTTCTACATTCAGGTATAAATCCTTTTATTCTGGAGATGAAAATAAAGGGGAAAAATTGTTACAAACGATGCGAGTTCATTGCATTTGAAAGAAAAAACATTATTTAAATTTCCACGATTTAAAATATCGTAATAATAAATTACTGGTAAATCAAAGACTTGCAGGAAAAACCATCACAGATTAAAATCACTATCTATTTGTAATGTTGACACTTGAGTACGATGAGTTGTTAAATTAAAAGCGAATCACGTGAACCGTCAGCGCGAAAGAAGCTTTCGGAAGCGAAACTCCATAGATTAATAACAGATACTTAAAAATTTTTTTTATGTAAAATAAGGTTATGGAAAGCCGGTGTTTTATACTTTACCCCGGTAATAAATGTATTATTTATTGAAGGGGTAAATCATGTGTTATTTTCTGAATATATAGTCGTGTATCTAGTTTCAAAAGTTAAATTTAGAATTATTAAATAATGTAATATCTCATTCCATCGAAATTGGATTATTCCATTAAATAATCAGCACAATTTCCCATTAGAAAATGTATATTTTTTCTGAATTTTTTTGTGAGATTGCCGTTTTGCTATAAAAACTGCGAATAATAAAAAAATTAATAACAGTACATATTTTTACCTTTCTGAAGAAAATAATGTTTACTATTTGTTAAAATAAAAAAAAAAAATTGTATTTTGCTTATAACCTGAAAGTTGTAAAAATCGGAGAATCAATTTATTGCAAATAAAGCTTCATATAGCTTTTCCTCTGAATTCCTGTTTTTAATGTATGGGCAACTGTATATTTTGTAAACTCTATTTAAATAAAATTTATTGAGAGTAAATCAGAAAATTTCAAAGTTAATGTTTTTAAATTTGAAAATTTTTTTTCCGATAACTCAAAAATAATTTATTAAACTTTTGCAAATTTTCCGATTTGTAGATTTCTATATTTTAATGAACGAAATACAGAATCATTCATTCAGGGGAAAGGGGTTGATTATGAGACGGACCCGCTGCCTAGTTTGCTATCGAGGCTCGGTGAGGGGTTACTAACTGCTGACTAAATAATAATAATAATAATAAAGTATAGTGTCTTTCTATTTGCATAATACCAGATTTCATTGCATACCCGTAATATTAATTCTTATCTTTCATTCCTGAATTTTAAGAATCGAAGGAAAGATCAAAGACGTAAAGTGTTTTCCAAAATAAAATTCGCAAAACATTTAGAAATTTCTACAAGTAAGGAAAATTACTTATTCCACCAGTAAGAAGAGGCTAAACTTTGGCTACTTTCTTTCGAATGAACCGCCATTCCTTAAACCAATCAATTACCAGTTCTTTCCGAGAGGTTGCTTTTTTTTCACTTCGCATAATTAGGTAAATAAACGCCTTCGTTGTAGGTGGCAGCACAATAACTCAGATAGCTTAGATTTAAAGTTCAAATTTCGCGATGTTTCGGCGCAATTTTTCTTCCTCCAATTTCAAAATATTTCTGTTTTTTTTTTTTAAATGAAAGATAAGAATATAATCTTAATTTCCATGGGTTAAAAAATTCGATGAGAGAAAAACTACTATGGATAAAAATTGTTTGAAGTTGGATTGAGTTTTTTGAATTTAAAAAATAGTAGAAATTTTTTTTTTACTTAATTTCCTCCGCATTAATTAAGATATTTTTATTTTCTTTCGTTTCCAAAAAACAGAATGTTATTATCTTGAAAATTGACGATTTTATGTAAGGCTGAACTGTCCATAGAATAACATGGGGGTTGCTTTTCTCCCGATCGAGCGAGCGAACGGCCTTAAATAGATGAAAACAATTTATATAAATTAAAAATGTCCTATTTTAACATTTATTATAACATAATACTTAAATTGTAATTAAAGTTTGCAAATTAATAAAATAAAAAGGCATATTTCATAAAAAATCGTTACTTTGAACTGAAAAAATGTATGATTGAAAGGAGGATTTCAGCAATTTACAGTAATTTTTCTTTTTATCTATAAATATATTCATTATTTCTGAATATCTTCATCATTTCTGAATTGCGTATTAATATTAATTTTAAAGAAGGCTTAAAAAAAGGTAATTAGTATATATATATGTATGTGGTGCCAGTTCCTGAAGCTGTAAACTGCAAGCTGATCTCAGACTATGTAAGCTGAAAGTTGACCCGCCAGACTATGTAAGCTGTAAGTTGATCCCTGTGAGCACTACTTGGAAGGAATGGGGATTTCCCAAAAACGAGAGAGAGAGAGAGCGCGGTTGAGAACGAAGGGATAAGACGTATATGGACTCCAAAGAGGAGTAGCAATTCTCAAAAGCAACCAAAGACGAACTCATTTACTTTTTGTGTTATTTATGTTTTTATCGTCCGTCTTTATGTAGATTTAGTTTTCAATATATGTTTTGTCGTATAACAGTGCCTCTTTTTATTTTCAAAGACGACCACTCATGCCGTCCCCACAAAATCAGAAGTGGGATACTGAATAAATTGATCGTGAATAAATTGATGATTTCAAATGTTTTGCTGAAATATGTGTTGTAGAAAATGATATGATGCCTTATGACGTTATTATAGGTCTTAATGTTTTAATGCAGGGAGAAACAATTATCAATGAAAAGGGTATCATAATTAAAAATAAAATTCAGTGTTTTGATGAAGTAAACTATTTGTCTATTTTACCAATCGATCTTACTATATCTGATGAGGTTGAAATTAACAAAGATCCTTGTGTTCCTAATGTTTTAAAAAATAAGTTACAACACTTAGTTTTAGATTATACGCCAGATAAACTGAAGTCAACTAATGTGGAAATGAACATTTTGGTTAAAAATCAGGAACCCATATTTCATCAGCCACGTAGATTGCCGTTTTCTGAAAAAAAGACTGTTGAAGCTCAAGTCGTTGAATGGTTAAAACAAGGAATAGTGGAGCCTAGTTCTTCCGAATATTGTAGTCCCGTTGTAATAGTTAAGAAAAAAGACGGATCTCCTCGTGTTTGCATAGATTATAGAAAACTAAATAAGGTAATTGTCAAAGATAGATTTCCCCTCCCATTAATTGAAGACATTTTAGATAGACTACAAGGCTCGAAAATTTTCAGTACGATTGATCTTAAGAACGGATTCCTACATGTCGATGTAAATAAAGATAGTAGAAAATACACTTCATTTGTGACACATGAAGGACAATATCAATTTCTTAAAGTTCCCTTTGGACTATGTAACTCTCCCGCTGTATTTCAAAGATTCATAAACACCATTTTCC
This sequence comes from Parasteatoda lunata, assembly GCA_949128135.1. Taxonomy (NCBI): domain Eukaryota; kingdom Metazoa; phylum Arthropoda; class Arachnida; order Araneae; family Theridiidae; genus Parasteatoda; species Parasteatoda lunata. Next base: position 4,339,048 of record OX421980.1, on the reverse strand, counting down.
GAACTTTGATTAATGAAGGTATAGTTTTACCATATTTAGATGACATAATTATTTTGTCTTCCTCCCTTGAAGAAGGTATTGAACGGCTTAATCTGGTATTGAATATTGCTAGTGAATATGGACTTGATATTAATTTTAAAAAGTCCCATTTCTTAAAGAAGCGCATTGAATTTTTAGGTCATGTGATAGAGGATGGAAAAATATTCCCATCTACCTTAAAAACCAAAGCAGTTCTTAACTTTCCGGAGCCAACAAATTTGAAAAAAATTCAAAGTTTTTTGGGATTAACCGGATATTTCAGAAAACTCATTCCCAACTATGCTATAATAGCTAGACCACTGAGTGACCTGCTAAAAAAAGATCGTAAGTTTAAGTTTAGCATTGAAGAAAAGAAAGCGTTTCATCAATTAAAATCTTTGTTAGCCCAAAATCCTGTTCTTTCAATATATAACCCTAAATACGAAACTGAATTACACACAGACGCCAGCTTAGAAGGATATGCTGCCATTTTAATGCAAAAACCCCCTGATGAAAAACATTTTCACCCCACTTACTATATAAGTAGGAAAACGACTGATGCTGAAAAAAAGTATTCCAGCTACGAACTTGAAGCTCTTGCTATCGTAGAAGCTCTTAAAAAATTTCGCATCTATCTGTTAGGCATTCCATTCAAAATAATTACTGACTGCGCTGCTTTTGAAAAGACTATGTCAAAACGAGATTTGTCGACTCGTGTAGCTCGTTGGGCACTTTTGCTGCAAGAATTCAACTACATAACTGAGCATCGTTCTGGAAAAAAGATGGCTCACGTAGACGCCCTTAGCCGATCTCCAATTAATGTATTTTGTGTTACAGTCGATAAAATTTTACCAAGACTCAGATCAGCCCAAGATAAGGATACTGGAATCAAGACAATAAAAGAACTACTTAAAATTTCGAATTATGAAGATTATTGCAATAGAAATGGAATTTTGTATAAATTTGTTAATGGCAAAGAATTGGTGGTTGTGCCAGAAAATATGCAAATCGAAATTATAAGAACAGCTCATGAGAAAGGACATTCAGGAATTAAATATACGGAAAAAGAAATCGAAGAATATTATTTCATACCCAAACTTAGACAGAAAATAGAAAACATCATAGCAAATTGTGTTCATTGCATACTGGTGAATCATAAAAGAGGAAAGAACTATTACATCCATTGCATAAAGAAGATATGCCTTTGAAAACTTTTCATATTGATCATCTTGGACCTTTGGAGAGCACCCATAAAAATTATAAATATGTGTTAGCGATAATAGATGCTTTTACCAAGTTTGTATGGATTTATCCTACGAAAACTACAACGTCAGCTGAAACTTTAGCCAAATTAGAAATCCAAAAAACTGTATTTGGAAGTCCTTCCCAGATAATTTCAGATAGGGGTACAGCATTTACCTCCAGTGAATTTGCTGATTATTGCTCGAAAGAAAATATTAAACATCATTTAATAACAACAGGTTTACCAAGAGCAAACGGACAAGTAGAGCGTATTAATCAGACCATCATATCAATTCTTTCAAAATTATCCATAGAAAATCCAGCTGAATGGTACAAGCATACAAATAAAGTTCAACAAGCGATTAATTCAACTTATCAAAGAAGCATAGACACTACTCCATTCGAATTGCTTTGTGGGACAAAAATGAATAATAATGAACTGGGAAAGTTAAAAAAAATGATTGAAATTGAATTTCAGGCTCATTTTGAAGCCCAAAGAGAGGAACTAAGAAAAGACGCAAGGCAGCAAATTTGTAAAATTCAAGAAAATAAAAAGACCTACAATTTAAGAAGAAAGGAGCCAAAATCGTACGAAGTTGGAAATTTGGTTGCCATCAAAAGAACCCAATTTGGACCTCATTTGAAGCTAAAACCTAAATACCTTGGCTCCTACAAAATAACAAGAGTAAAAGGAGGAAATAAAAGAGGAAAGAAAGAAGGACTATTACATCCATTGCATAAAGAAGATATGCCTTTGAAAACTTTTCATATTGATCATCTCGGACCTTTGGAGAGCACCCATAAAAATTATAAATATGTGTTAGCGATAATAGATGCTTTTACCAAGTTTGTATGGATTTATCCTACGAAAACTACAACGTCAGCTGAAACTTTAGCCAAATTAGAAATCCAAAAAACTGTATTTGGAAGTCCTTCCCAGATAATTTCAGATAGGGGTACAACATTTACCTCCAGTGAATTTGCTGATTATTGCTCGAAAGAAAATATTAAACATCATTTAATAACAACAGGTTTACCAAGAGCAAACGGACAAGTAGAGCGTATTAATCAGACCATCATATCAATTCTTTCAAAATTATCCATAGAAAATCCAGCTGAATGGTACAAGCATACAAATAAAGTTCAACAAGCGATTAATTCAACTTATCAAAGAAGCATAGACACTACTCCATTCGAATTGCTGTTTGGGACAAAAATGAATAATAATGAACTGGGAAAGTTAAAAGAAATGATTGAAATTGAATTTCAGGCTCATTTTGAAGCCCAAAGAGAGGAACTAAGAAAAGACGCAAGGCAGCAAATTTGTAAAATTCAAGAAAATAAAAAGACCTACAATTTAAGAAGAAAGGAGCCAAAATCGTACGAAATTGGAAATTTGGTTGCCATCAAAAGAACCTAATTTGGACCTCATTTGAAGCTAAAACCTAAGTACCTTGGCCCCTACAAAATAACAAGAGTAAAAGGAGGAAATACTTATGATGTAGTAAAAGAAGGAAATCACGAAGGATCTAACTGCTCGACAACGTGTGCGGAGTATCTTAAATCATGGAACAGTTGTCAAGAACTTTAGTGCTTGCCAAGACAAAAAAAAAAAGAAAAAAAAAAGACTGTAATTTTTGAAGATGAAAAATAATTGCTAAAGAAGCGAATTTGATTTTTGAAGAAGACGAAAGAACTTAAAGACGAAAAGGAAGACGAAAGAATTTGAAGACATAGAAGAAGCTCAAGACGAAAGACGTTTTAAAAAAAAGAAGACGAAGAAGAAACAAAAGACGTGTAAAGACGAAAGAGTGAACGTGCCTGAACTGATTCACTCTTACCTGAAAGATTTTTTCATGAAAGACGTTATTAACCCAAAGCATTTATATTTTCAGATATCAATTATAATTTTCAGTCTGCTCTGCTTTTTCTTTTTTTTTCTTTTTAGAGTCGCTGGAGGATCAGCCGAAGTCAGCATGGCCGGTTGTGGTGCCAGTTCCTGAAGCTGTAAACTGCAAGCTGATCTCAGACTATGTAAGCTGAAAATTGACCCGCCAGACTATGTAAGCTGTAAGTTGATCCCTGTGAGCACTATTTGGAAGGAATGGGGATTTCCCAAAAACGAGAGAGAAAGCGCGGTTGAGAACGAAGGGATAAGACGTATATGGACTCCAAAGAGGAGTAGCAATTCTCAAAAGCAACCAAAGACGAACTCATTTACTTTTTGTGTTATTTATGTGTTTATCGTCCGTCTTTATGTAGATTTAGTTTTCAATATATTTTGTCGTATAACAGTGCCTCTTTTTATTTTCAAAGACGACCACTCATGCCGTCCCCACATGTATATAGTTATAAGTTACAGTAGCTCATTTCAGGCTTCTTCCTAAAATGCAGTAATACAAACAAGAAGTACATGTTTTTACTATCTATTATTAAAATAAAAAATTTTTAGGAATCATGTAACATTAAAAATAAATATATCTTTTATCTAATGAAAGAACAGTCTTTATTTTAAAATACATGTCAAATTAAACATTTTACAATAAACAATAAAAATAAAAACATTTTTCAATAAATTTAAGAATTGTTGTAGTTATAAGTTATAATAAGTTTGTTTTTAAGGGAAATAGTATTAAATTTTATCAAAAATATTTGCTTCAAAACAAAGAATATAAACGGATTTAAATATTATACTTCGAAAAATGATTTTTAAAATAAAAAAATTCTTATAAATATTTATTTAAACATTTTAAAATATTTATTTCAAATAGAATTTTTAATCGAATTGCTTTTTAAAAATATTTAATAAGCAATTCCAGAATTCGTATTTAGGTTATAGCAAATTAATAAAATCCTAACTTTTTTATGTTTTATGTAAAAGTTATGTAAATTTTAAAGAATAATGAAAGTGCATTCTTTAAATCTTAATATTCTAAATATTTTAAAGATTTTATTCTTCTCCTATCTTTTTTCAAATTTTCGAGTTAATAAAAAAATTTTATACCAACTCTACACTTTCTCATTATTAATCAATCTATTCATTGTTATCTTAAAATTAATAATGGCATACAATGAAGGTCTTGTAACCAATTAATAGAAGAAGGCCAAATGACACTTTTAGTTTTCGGGCCGGTATAAGTGACGAATAATATCACCGCCTCCTTATGCTAAAAGATAGGAGAAAAACAAAATCGATAAAATATGCTTAATATTTTATTCTTCGCTTATTTTTTTATTTTCTTTCTTCATCTTTTCGAGTTAATGACCAATTTTTTTACCAACTCGAGACTTATTCATTATTAATAATATAATTCATTGTAACTTTACAATTAACTTATGGTGTACATATGAAGGTCCTGTAACCAATTAAGTGCAAACGGCCAAACAGCACTTTTATTTTCCGGGCCTATATAAGTAACGAGTTATACCGCCGCTCAGTGGCGTGCCAACTTCTTTTTGACTGGGGGGGGCGAGCCAATGCTAAGTCAGAAACTTTGTCCGATCTAGTATTTTAAAATAAGTTGTATTTTTTTAATATTGTAATTTATCTAATTGTAAATATTTATAATTATTTCCGTTGTTTATGACGACTATTACATTCACACCAACAAATTAGTTAACAAAAAATGATTTATCGATCGGAAATAAATTTTAAAAAATTACACTAAAATTTAAAAAATGTAATTAATTAATTTTGTAATTTTACTCCTTTAAATTTATTAATGCTGAGCAAGACATTTTTATAGATACATATTAACCCTTTAATGGGTCATTTATTTCTAGTAAAGGTAAAGTAAAGTATTTTTGGAATTGAAAGTGATATAAGAATAGTAATTGATATAAGAAAAAATGACCCATTTAGATTATAAAAATTAATCTAAATTTTAATGTTATTATTACTATTTATGGTGGTATGTATATTTATCACGACCTATTAGAAACTTAATGAGTTTTACTTTTAGTTATTTATAAAATAAATTTTATAAAAACTACAAACTTCAGAAGGAATTATGTATTTTATAATTTATATACGTTTTCTTAAACGTATATAAGGGTTAACGTAAGGGTTAATCATAATGACATAAAATGCTTTTTCGCTTCTCAAAAACATATTGAATCCAGAGTAATTTGTGATTTACATTTTGATCCTGGCTTAGATTTTAATTTAATCATGAATATAAGTTTTTAGTAAACAAAAAAGGAGAATGAACTTTATCGTATTAATTTAATTTTAATGATAAAGCACAAGGTATAAAAAAATTACAGCAAATGAAGGACGTAAAAGAGATTGATTTCTCAAATTGAATCTTATTTTAAAATTACTTTGAATTTTAACAAATCTTCTGATTTTTCTGGTTTATTCCAAGGTAAAAATTGTAAATATATTAAAAGAAAAAGAAAATATACAATTTAAAACATATAAATATGCAGTAATTCAATGAAGTAGAATAAACTTTTTCATATTTATTAAATCTTCATGGTAAAGAAAAAGGTCTGAAAAAATTATAACAAATGAAGAAATTTTCATTAATTAATTATAAAATTGTAACCAAAATTTTATTGCATATTTGAGGTTATATGGCTGTTATTTTTTTTAATCTGAACAATGTAATATAATTTTTCGAATTATAGCTATTCGAAACAAAATTGGATAGCGAAAAATACTAATTAAAATTTTAAAAATCTTTTGAAAAACCTAATAATATTGGGAAATTATGTTATATATTTTTAAAATATTTAAAAAAAATTCAAGTATAAATTTAATGAAATATATTTAAAGAATTTAAATTATTCTAACAAAATATAGAGAAAACAATTGAAAAAAATATCATTAATATAAACAACGTAAAAGCTAAAATCCGATAAAAATGAAATCTAAAAAAATATTTACAATTAAAAAAAAAAAATCTTTAAAATTTGTTGTACTTTTAAAATTTAGTACATAGTTTTTATGAAGACTTATTATTTCATTAATTAGAATTAAGAGTTACGGGTTATAAAATTAATCACAAAAATGAACAAAAAGTCCCATTTAGCTTAAAAATATTTGAAAAATAACAAGGACTAAGGAATAAAAATTATTATAAGAAAAATTGAAAATCCGAAGAAAAAAATGTTATTAAAAATAACTAACAAAAAATCAAAGTAAACTACGAAATTTGAAAATTAAAATGTGAGGAAAATGCATTTCAATTATACCTGACTAAATATAAAAAGTAAATAAAGTGAGACAAAAATCGTATTTACTACGACAAGTATACTGATAAAAAATGCATTAAACTATGTCTGACGCACAAAAAAAGGAATGAATTAAAAGATTACTGAGCAACCTTAGAATCGTCAGCCCTGTTAATAACTGAAAATTATAAATCGCAAACATGAAAAGGCTCTGACTAAATTGTTGGGACAATTTTTTTTCCTTCCAGATTGCGGCTCTTGACTCTTAATATTGTCTACTCTTACACTGCTCTAATTATTTCGCATACTGAAAGTTAGGCTCTCGAACCATTCAAGTTGAGTCCTGTGAAAATCCGATTGTTTGATCTAAGAATGTTCGCTTTATTTATTTGCGCTCAATACATTGTTTGATTTTGCTATAAAATAGAAAGCTTTAACCTCTTGCTCGTTCACGTACATAAATAAGGCGAATCGTGATTATTTGAAGTACCTGCACTGCACAGAATCACAAATTAAAAGTGCGTGAGCGAGCGAGATATTACGCGAAAGAGCTAAACCTCTCTACTAACGTTTATGCTTGAAAGAAATAATAATTTGTGTTTGGCACGGTTTAGCCGCTTCTGTACATGTTCCGTAAATTTTCACATTTAACTGACCAATTAGAATATGAAAATTCTTTTATCTTTGTTTTTATCACTTTTTGTAAAAAAATGTGATGCAAAAGAAAAACTAACTATAAATTACTACTAAATGGATATTCAATTATTTCAATAACATTTTATATAATTGAACAATGTTTTAAACTTTTTTTTAAGAATTGGGTGTCAATATCGGCTATGAATTTTTGTTTGCTTCTTCAAAATGAACTATTGTTACAATTATTAATTTTAGTTAAGATTCCTCAAAATTGTCAGGAAATCGCATGAACAATTGGAACTTAAGGCGAGGATTTTCATTTTGAGCGTTCCAGGAAAGTAATTACTAGAACAGAAATTTATACTAAATGTATTTGTTACAAAATCGAGGATGGCTCCTGATTTCTAGTTTGCCTAGAGACTTCTTTTTTCTCTTTCAGTCGAAATCTTAAAGAAATTATCAAATTTTTTTCTTTGATGCATATTTCTATCATACTGATGCATGATCTTTGATGCATACTTCTTCATTTTTGTATATTTTAGCTTTCCGAAATTATTTTTTAGAAATAACTTTTTTTTGTACATAAATTTTAAAATTCTAAAAAAATTACTGAAATTAACTTTTAACTGGACTAAATATTATAGTTTTATTATTTTACGTAAACTAAATGAAAAACAAATAAGTTATAGAACTTATAAAATTGGATATGATGAATTTGAAAACTGGTGATAAAAACAACATGAGACGTATGTTATTTATTTTAATTGATGATAAAAACAACAAACACATAAACAATAATCTTAACACCAAAAGAGTTCTATTGATATTGTCTATCAAAGAAAAAAAATTTAAAAGAAGCTATTAAGGATATAGTCCATCAAATAAAACAAATATATTTTGATTCAGATAATTATTATTATACGGCATACAGAAAGCCAGATATGAAGGAATTAATAAGTCAGAAACTGAAAATTGTATTTCGAAGGTTTTATAACATATAAAAAAAAAGGATTTTATATAAAACTAACACTTTGATAAAAGTATATCTCGGTCGATATATAATATGGTTACCATATGACGTATGAGATAAAATGATATAGCAAAATTATAAAAGAATAATAACATTTGGAGCTGATTTAATTCATGAAGTCATTACTTAATATTATTTTTTAACTTAATTTTTCAGACAATTTTAGTAAGTATCTGTATTGTTATATTGATTTTAAAGTTTTATAACTGGCGCATATATCCCTTGCTATGAAAGCTTCAAACTTAAAATTAAATAAATAATCATAAAGTCTTTAATAAATTATCACTAGTCAATAAGGTAATTATAATGCAAGTCATGAAGTTTCAGTTTTATAACAATTCTTGAATCTGTTTAATATATTGTTATAAAAAATAAAATCACTTATTGGTTTCAAATCGAAAATTTTCAACACGTGTTATAAAAATTGGATAAAATTTTAGGGTTTTATGTATCACATATGCTCTCCTTTTAAAAAGTCACTATTAAAAAAATATTCCGCAGTTATATCTTGGACATCGAGGTAAAAATAAAGTTGCGTTACTCCAGTGTGTACGGGGTCCTAAAAATATGGCTATATTTTAAAAAAGAATCATTTTAGAATATTTTGCCTATTATATATATATATATATATATATATATATATATATATATATATATATATATATATATATTATATAATATATTCACGTCGTCATGCAACTATATATGACAAACAATCATGACACAGGACTATTTATTCATTTGAAATTCCAAAGCAAATTAGTATATAAAGAAAAACGTCATACAACTTCTTTCCTAAGTAAAAAAACTAAAAACTTTTTTTAATGACTTATTATTTTGACAATGAATATTATTTGCTTTCGGATTTTTAAAGAGAAGAATAAAATTTTTTAAAAAAATGTGGAAAAGTAAAATTTAGGCAGTTTTATGTGTAGGGTTTTTCTCATCTTGTTCCAGTTTCATTTATCTGGATTTAAATCAAAATTGGAAACGGAAAATAAAAATATTTAATTGGTAAAGAGAAATATTCACATAAGAAATTTTAAGTTACAATAGTGTTGATCGGATTAATTTTTTATCCTCTATCAACAGCATTCATTATTTCAAAATTAAAATTTTCAAAAATTAATAATCATATATAATGGTTATCATATAAGAAAAAATAAAATGGTAAATTTAAAAATTAGAAAAAGGAAAAAAAACACCCTCCAGAGCTGATATAATGCATTCTCTATCATGTTATTTTCCTGTTATAGGAATAAACAGTTTTTCGGTCATTTTCATTTATTTATATTAAATATATTAAACTACAATATATATTACTTTTGTGTAATAAAAGCAAAAGATTCGAAATTAATTTCAATAAAATAAGGACAAAGATAATCTTAAAGAACCGATATTAAAATGTATCTCTTAAAAGTCAAAAGAATGATCGAAAATACAAAATCAAATTTTTTATTTCAACGTACTTTATTTATTATTTTTTATTGACTGATTTTTTAAAAAAAAATTAAAGGTTGATTTTTATTTATGAATCAAAATAAACTTGTTTAAAAGCAAAAAGAATTCAAAATATTATTTTACAATTAAAAAATAAACAAATTCATAATATAAATTAATAGCAAAATCCATACACAATAAACAGTAAACGGTATAATCATGACCTAATCCGCTATATAAATGAATTTGTTTTACGATTATAATAAAAACATTAATAATACATTAATAAAGGAAATTGTTGAATATCGAGGGATTCTTTTAAACCAATTTTCATCAGTGGAGGATGCCTTTTATTACTCTTTCCAGGGAAGGGTAAAAGAGATGAAATTATTTTAGTTTTCTAAACATTTCTATATATTTTATATGCAATGCGTTTTTTGAGAAGTATTTTGTTTTTAAAATTGTTTTTATTTCGTTTAATTACGCATATAGAAAGTTATCATTTGTAAAAAAATGTCTTTGGCTTAAGAAGAAAAAAATAACTTTTTTTTTTCTAAAATTACCAATTTTAGAAGAAGAAAAAGACATTATTCACCCTTTAATAAAATTTCAGAGGAAAATAAAATTTTTGATTTCAAAAATTGATTTAAAGTAGAAATAAATGGTATTTGTTTCTAAAATTACCAATTTAACTTAACTTTATTTTCACGAATGGCTAAATTTCAGAAGGGGCGAAGCATATTATTCGACGCCCTTCAATTAAAATTCAGAGAAAAATGAAGTTTTATATTTTGAAAATAGCTTCAAAGTAGAAAAAAATAGGACTTTTTAAAAAATTACCAATTTAATTTGGCTTCTTTCTCATGAATGTCTAAATTTCATAAGGGGCTAAGCACACTATTGGCCCCTTCAGTTAAATTTCAGAATAAATAGTGTTTTCTTTTTTCAAAAAAGCGACAATTTTAAAGTTGAAGAATAAAATTACTTTTTAAATTACAATTTTAAAGTTTTATATTTTTTCTAAAATTACCCATTTAACTTAACTTTATTTTCACGAATGGCATATTATTCGCCCCCCAATTAAATTAAATTCATTTCTTCGCCCCTTCAATTTAGATGAAAAAAAAATTTTTTTTCCTCCAAGTTCACTAATTTAATTTGACTTCATTTTTGTGAAAATCTAAATTTAAGAAGGGGCGAAACGCATTATTCGCCCCCTCAATTAAATTAAATTATTAATTCGCCCCCTCAATTTAGTTCGGAAAAAAAGGCTTTTTTTCCCTCTAAGTTTACTAATTTAAATTGACTTCATTTTTGCGAATGTGTAAATTTCAGAAGGGGCGAAACACATTATTCGTCCCCTCAATTAAATTAAATTAATTCATTAATTCGCCCCCTCAATTTAGTTCGAAAAAAAAAGGCTTTTTTTCCCTCTAAGTTTACTAATTTAAATTGACTTCCTTTTTGCGAGTGTCTAAATTTCAGAAGGGGCGAAACGCATTTATTCGCCCTTTTATTAAATATTAGAGAAAAATAAAGTTTTACTTTTGAAAAATAGCTTTAAAGTTGAAAAAAAGAGCCTACCTCTTATTTTAATTTCAGAGGAAAATATCTTCAAAGTTCAATTAAAAATGTTTTTTTTTTTTCTAAAATTTTACTTTTTTACTATTTATTGATTGGAATTACTTGATTTTATTTTCTCGAATGATTAAATTTCAGGAGGGGCGAAACATATTGTTTGCCCCCTCACTAAAATTTCAGAGGGGGCGACTGCCCCCTCTGCCCCCCCCCCCCCGGCTGGCACGCCACTGCCGCCGCTTCCGATAATGCTTCAAAACAAACGATAACGGACCCCATTGTGTTTGCCTTTTGCCGTTAACGTTCCGAAAATGCCTGCTTACGGCCTTACGTTTGCCGTGAGGTGTGTGCTTACTGGGTAGTTGCTTATGCGCATCGCATTTTTTGTTACGCACTGTCTTGAATGCCAGCCGTTCTATAACCCTAAACTTTGGCGATCAGCTGAAATGGGTGATTGCCAAACTAATTCGCCAAGAGATAATAATCGCCAAGAGATGCCCGATTTTTGAGCGTGAGAGAGAAAATGGCGAAAACGTTTGAGCGGGAGTGGTGTAACGAATACGATAGGAAATACATATTTTTTACTAGTCTTTTTTATTTTTCATGCAAAAGATTCCTGAATATTAGTATTGCACCCCTTGCTGAATTAATCTAAAATAGCTCTTGGTGTCAAAATTTTTTGTTGCTAGCCATATATTGCAGCTACTTCACTACTGAAAAAGTAATTTTGCAGGTATCATTTTCATCAATTTTCATAGCATTATTCTCCGATCTGTGATTTTATTAAAAGCAAAAATTTACGTTATTAATTATAAAAATTATTTTTTGTGTCGTTTGTTGTGAATTAAACAATCAATTGCAAGAAATATGAAGAATTAGAATGTACTTATACTAAATTTTATTACCTTTTTTAAATTCTGTCTGTTTACATCTATTAAAGTTTTAGATTTTGTGTTTACATTTCTTATCCTTTAATTAGCTCCCTTAGCAGCCTCAGTGTGCCTGTATGTCTTAAGTGGGATTTGTTGAATCGTTTTTATTTGAGGCAATTTTATTTTGTGCTCCTAATTATTATGTTAGATATAGTTATAATAGTGTGGAAAACTATTCAAATTAATTACTTTTGTTTCTGATGAGTAAAAGATAAAATTAATAATGTTTTAGCACCGTAAATTAAAAGTAACCATTAAAATTATCAACTCTCCTTGTATGAATATGCTTAAATGGTTTTAAAATAAAAATGTTGATTTACATTTTATTATATTACTAGTTTGAAAAATAAGCTTACATGTGTTAAAAGTTTTCTGTTTACATATTTTATTATTTTTAGTTTACATATTGTATTGTAACACAAATTGTGCTTCGTGTTTTGTATATCCAGTTACAATGCTTTTAGTTTTGCTCTAGGTTGTTATGATCATCAGTCAAATTTGGAAAAAAGGCCCCTGCATTGACTGAATTTTTCACAGTTCTGACCTGAGTATTGTCACAATTGCCAGGTCAGTCTCTGTTAAAAATCCAGTTTTGATCCTTCAGTACAGATATAGAAATTCTAAGTTACCCAAATGAATGTTATGAAGAAAGCTGACATATCGGATTAGTAAACATTTCAAATAATTGAATTGTATTTCAAATAAGTAATGTTGATTAAAATAGTGTTTTGAACATTTTAATTTGTTTTAATGATATAGTTGATAGTGCTTGGCTAAATTAGAGTTAATAAATTATATAGTTTACATTTCTTATTATTTGAGAGATTCTGCTTATTAAGCATTACTATAAATTACATTTTGAAAACTGATATTATAGTTTAGAATAATATGAAAGGATTTGAATGAAATTTGAATAGTTGAGAGGAAGCAGAAATATGTAACAATTGTAATGCAATGATGTGTTGTTTTGTTATAGGTTGACTTTTTTGTCATCAACTGATATAATGTATCCATTTAAAGTTCCTTCAACACCCTTACTGTGCCTGTATGTCTTAGGTGGGAGTTATGTGGAATTTGTTGAATGGTTTTTATTTGAAGCAGTTTTTTTTTTTTTTGCTCCTAATTATGATATAGGGTATAGTTATAATAGTATGGAAACATATTCGAATTAATTACTTGTGTTTATTGAATGTTATTGGAAAGGAAATAGGAATGACAAATAAGTCATAACTTTAATACAAGGTTGGAAAGAGACATCTTTTTTGTTTCTTATTAGTAACTGGTTAAATTAATAATATTTTGCAACGTAAATTTAAAGTAACCATTTAAGTTATCAACTTTCCTTGTGTGAATATGCTTAAATGGTATTAAAATAAAAATATTGATTTACATTTTATTATATTACTAGTTTGAAAAGTAAGCTTACATGTGTTAAAGTTTTCTGTTTACATATTTTAGTATTTGTTTGATGCTGCTATGATAACATCACTACTATGAATGATATTTATAAAATTAATATTAAAATTTAAAATTATATTGAAAAGCGCAAGTCTTATTGTAACACAAATTGTGCTTCATGTTTTGTGTATCCAGTTTCAATGCTTTTAGTTTTGTTCTATATTGTTATGATTATCAGTTAAATTTCAAAAAAAGGCTCCTGCATTGACTGAATTTTTCACAGTTCTGACCTGAGTATTGTCACAATTGCTAGGTCAGTCCCTGTTAAAAATCCAGTTTTGATCCTTCAGTACAGATATAGAAATTCTAGATTACCCAAATGAATGTTATGAAGAAAGCTGATATATTAGATTAGTATACATTTTAACTACTTAAAAGTAATGTTGATTAAAATAGTCTTTTAAACATTTTAATTTATTTTAATGCTTTAGTTGATAGTACTTGGGTAAATTAGAGTTAATAAATTATATAGTAGTATTTTTTATTAACCCTATTTTTATATTGTGAATGAGTATCTCAAATTTTTATGAGAACACCTTAGTACATTATCTCTCTTTTCTAATAATAAATGTTTTTAAAAATAATTAAAAATGTTAAAGTGCAGAACATAGAAGCGATGGAAATATAAATATTATTCTATTATAAACTTAATAACTAATGTTGATTTGCTATAAAAACAGGGTTCGCCAAGTGGGCCCACTTTGAAAAAACCCTCCCGGGTTTTATTGGGGGGGGGGGGGGGGGCACCTTGAAAAAACCCACTTGTTGGGTTTTTCACAGATTGTTTTTTTAAAATTTGGTTGAAAAAGAAGTATCTCTTAATACTATAATTGGACACATCGTGGAAGAAAACAAATATTTTAGAAATGTGCATTAAGCACATGGATGGGCAAATGAAAAAAACTGCTTGATGCCCCAATGACCAAATGATACTAGGTGGAGTTCATATTGTGACCGCGTAAGAACTTTTGACAATAATTACCATTAATATCAATAGATTGCTCTTGGACATCAAAATTAATCTAATAGTAATATGTCAAAAATATTAAATAATGTTGGGCTTTACCAATAAACTATCAATTGAAAGAAGCAGATATCAATTGTTTCTGAAGCTTTAAAAAAGCTTCAATCAGAAAACATTCAAATTTCAGAAGCTGTTGAAATATGAATTAACTTACTATCATGTGATGAATTAGAACCCCATAAACATTTTGCAAAAAGATTCCATCAGGCTGCTCAGCCACCTCATTTATTAGCATATGCATACTGGATCTCGAAACAAGGGGACAATTTTTAAATGATGAACAAGACCTATTAGCAGAAAACTGTCAAGAGATTGCTCTTGAACATCAAAATGAATCTAATAGTAATATGCCAAAAATATTAAATAATGTTGGGCTTTACCAATAAACTATCAATTGGAAGAAGCAGATATCAATTGTTTCTGAAGCTTTAAAAAAGCTTCAATCAGAAAACATTTCAATTTCAGAAGCTGTTGAAATATGAATTAACTTACTATCATGTGATGAATTAGAACCCCATAAACATTTTGTAAAAAGATTCCACCAGGCTGCTCAGCCATCTCATTTATTAGCATATGCATACTGGATCTCGAAACAAAGGGACAATTTTTAAATGATGAACAAGACCTATTAGCAGAAAACTGTCAAGAGATTGCTCTTGAACATCAAAATGAATCTAATAGTAATACGCCAAAAATATTAAATAATGTTGGGCTTTACCAATAAACTATCAATTGGAAGAAGCAGATATCAATTGTTTCTGAAGCTTTAAAAAAGCTTCAATCAGAAAACATTTCAATTTCAGAAGCTGTTGAAATATGAATTAACTTACTATCATGTGATGAATTAGAACCCCATAAACATTTTGTAAAAAGATTCCACCAGGCTCCTCAGCCACCTCATTTATTAGCATATGCATACTGGATCTCGAAACAAGGGGACAATTTTTAAATGATGAACAAGACCTATTAGCAGAAAACTGTCAAGAGATTGCTCTTGAACATCAAAATGAATCTAATAGTAATATGCCAAAAATATTAAATAATGTTGGGCTTTACCAATAAACTATCAATTGGAAGAAGCAGATATCAATTGTTTCTGAAGCTTTAAAAAAGCTTCAATCAGAAAACATTTCAATTTCAGAAGCTGTTGAAATATGAATTAACTTACTATCATGTCATGAATTAGAACCCCATAAACATTTTGTAAAAAGATTCCACCAGGCTGCTCAGCCACCTCATTTATTAGCATACGCATACTGGATCTCGAAACAAGGGGACAATTTTTAAATGATGAACAAGACCTATTAGCAGAAAACTGTCAAGAGATTGCTCTTGAACATCAAAATGAATCTAATAGTAATATGCCAAAAATATTAAATAATGTTGGGCTTTACCAATAAACTATCAATTGGAAGAAGCAGATATCAATTGTTTCTGAAGCTTTAAAAAAGCTTCAATCAGAAAACATTTCAATTTCAGAAGCTGTTGAAATATGAATTAACTTACTATCATGTGATGAATTAGAACCCCATAAACATTTTGCAAAAAGATTCCATCAGGCTGCTCAGCCACCTCATTTATTAGCATATGCATACTGGATCTCGAAACAAGGGGACAATTTTTAAATGATGAACAAGACCTATTAGCAGAAAACTGTCAAGAGATTGCTCTTGAACATCAAAATGAATCTAATAGTAATATGCCAAAAATATTAAATAATATTGGGCTTTACCAATAAACTATCAATTGGAAGAAGCAGATATCAATTGTTTCTGAAGCTTTAAAAAAGCTTCAATCAGAAAACATTTCAATTTCAGAAGCTGTTGAAATATGAATTAACTTACTATCATGTGATGAATTAGAACCCCATAAACATTTTGTAAAAAGATTCCACCAGGCTGCTCAGCCACCTCATTTATTAGCATATGCATACTGGATCTCGAAACAAAGGGACAATTTTTAAATGATGAACAAGACCTATTAGCAGAAAACTGTCAAGAGATTGCTCTTGAACATCAAAATGAATCTAATAGTAATACGCCAAAAATATTAAATAATGTTGGGCTTTACCAATAAACTATCAATTGGAAGAAGCAGATATCAATTGTTTCTGAAGCTTTAAAAAAACTTCAATCAGAAAACATTTCAATTTCAGAAGCTGTTGAAATATGAATTAACTTACTATCATGTGATGAATTAGAACCCCATAAACATTTTGTAAAAAGATTCCACCAGGCTCCTCAGCCACCTCATTTATTAGCATATGCATACTGGATCTCGAAACAAGGGGACAATTTTTAAATGATGAACAAGACCTATTAGCAGAAAACTGTCAAGAGATTGCTCTTGAACATCAAAATGAATCTAATAGTAATATGCCAAAAATATTAAATAATGTTGGGCTTTACCAATAAACTATCAATTGGAAGAAGCAGATATCAATTGTTTCTGAAGCTTTAAAAAAGCTTCAATCAGAAAACATTTCAATTTCAGAAGCTGTTGAAATATGAATTAACTTACTATCATGTCATGAATTAGAACCCCATAAACATTTTGTAAAAAGATTCCACCAGGCTGCTCAGCCACCTCATTTATTAGCATATGCATACTGGATCTCGAAACAAAGGGACAATTTTTAAATGATGAACAAGACCTATTAGCAGAAAACTGTCAAGAGATTGCTCTTGAACATCAAAATGAATCTAATAGTAATATGCCAAAAATATTAAATAATGTTGGGCTTTACCAATAAACTATCAATTGGAAGAAGCAGATATCAATTGTTTCTGAAGCTTTAAAAAAGCTTCAATCAGAAAACATTTCAATTTCAGAAGCTGTTGAAATATGAATTAACTTACTATCATGTGATGAATTAGAACCCCATAAACATTTTGTAAAAAGATTCCATCAGGCTGCTCAGCCACCTAATTTATTAGCATATGCATACTGGATCTCGAAACAAGGGGACAATTTTTGAATGATGAACAAGACCTATTAGCAGAAAACTGTCAAGAGATTGCTCTTGAACATCAAAATGAATCTAATAGTAATATGCCAAAAATATTAAATAATGTTGGGCTTTACCAATAAACTATCAATTGGAAGAAGCAGATATCAATTGTTTCTGATGCTTTAAAAAAGCTTCAATCAGAAAACATTTCAATTTCAGAAGCTGTTGAAATATGAATTAACTTACTATCATGTGATGAATTAGAACCCCATAAACATTTTGTAAAAAGATTCCATCAGGCTGCTCAGCCACCTAATTTATTAGCATATGCATACTGGATCTCGAAACAAGGGGACAATTTTTAAATGATGAACAAGACCTATTAGCAGAAAACTGTCAAGAGATTGCTCTTGAACATCAAAATGAATCTAATAGTAATATGCCAAAAATATTAAATAATGTTGGGCTTTACCAATAAACTATCAATTGGAAGAAGCAGATATCAATTGTTTCTGAAGCTTTAAAAAATCTTCAATCAGAAAACATTTCAATTTCAGAAGCTGTTGAAATATGAATTAACTTACTATCATGTGATGAATTAGAACCCCATAAACATTTTGTAAAAAGATTCCACCAGGCTCCTCAGCCACCTCATTTATTAGCATATGCATACTGGATCTCGAAACAAGGGGACAATTTTTAAATGATGAACAAGACCTATTAGCAGAAAACTGTCAAGAGATTGCTCTTGAACATCAAAATGAATCTAATAGTAATATGCCAAAAATATTAAATAATGTTGGGCTTTACCAATAAACTATCAATTGGAAGAAGCAGATATCAATTGTTTCTGAAGCTTTAAAAAAGCTTCAATCAGAAAACATTTCAATTTCAGAAGCTGTTGAAATATGAATTAACTTACTATCATGTGATGAATTAGAACCCCATAAACATTTTGTAAAAAGATTCCACCAGGCTCCTCAGCCACCTCATTTATTAGCATATGCATACTGGATCTCGAAACAAGGGGACAATTTTTAAATGATGAACAAGACCTATTAGCAGAAAACTGTCAAGAGATTGCTCTTGAACATCAAAATGAATCTAATAGTAATATGCCAAAAATATTAAATAATGTTGGGCTTTACCAATAAACTATCAATTGGAAGAAGCAGATATCAATTGTTTCTGAAGCTTTAAAAAAGCTTCAATCAGAAAACATTTCAATTTCAGAAGCTGTTGAAATATGAATTAACTTACTATCATGTCATGAATTAGAACCCCATAAACATTTTGTAAAAAGATTCCACCAGGCTGCTCAGCCACCTCATTTATTAGCATATGCATACTGGATCTCGAAACAAGGGGACAATTTTTAAATGATGAACAAGACCTATTAGCAGAAAACTGTCAAGAGATTGCTCTTGAACATCAAAATGAATCTAATAGTAATATGCCAAAAATATTAAATAATGTTGGGCTTTACCAATAAACTATCAATTGGAAGAAGCAGATATCAATTGTTTCTGAAGCTTTAAAAAAGCTTCAATCAGAAAACATTTCAATTTCAGAAGCTGTTGAAATATGAATTAACTTACTATCATGTGATGAATTAGAACCCCATAAACATTTTGCAAAAAGATTCCATCAGGCTGCTCAGCCACCTCATTTATTAGCATATGCATACTGGATCTCGAAACAAGGGGACAATTTTTAAATGATGAACAAGACCTATTAGCAGAAAACTGTCAAGAGATTGCTCTTGAACATCAAAATGAATCTAATAGTAATATGCCAAAAATATTAAATAATGTTGGGCTTTACCAATAAACTATCAATTTGAAGAAGCAGATATCAATTGTTTCTGAAGCTTTAAAAAAGCTTCAATCAGAAAACATTTCAATTTCAGAAGCTGTTGAAATATGAATTAACTTACTATCATGTGATGAATTAGAACCCCATAAACATTTTGTAAAAAGATTCCACCAGGCTCCTCAGCCACCTCATTTATTAGCATATGCATACTGGATCTCGAAACAAGGGGACAATTTTTAAATGATGAACAAGACCTATTAGCAGAAAACTGTCAAGAGATTGCTCTTGAACATCAAAATGAATCTAATAGTAATATGCCAAAAATATTAAATAATGTTGGGCTTTACCAATAAACTATCAATTGGAAGAAGCAGATATCAATTGTTTCTGAAGCTTTAAAAAAGCTTCAATCAGAAAACATTTCAATTTCAGAAGCTGTTGAAATATGAATTAACTTACTATCATGTGATGAATTAGAACCCCATAAACATTTTGTAAAAAGATTCCACCAGGCTGCTCAGCCACCTCATTTATTAGCATATGCATACTGGATCTCGAAACAAGGGGACAATTTTTAAATGATGAACAAGACCTATTAGCAGAAAACTGTCTTTCAAAGCATCATCCAGAATTTCTGCCACGCGTTATGGCATTCAAAATTTCCGATCCTGAATACTTTCCAAAATCAATGATGCTCGACACTGTTATTCAACTGTTTTGATCAAAAAAATAGGGGAAAATTATGACATAAATAAATAAATAAAATTCCAAGCTTCCACAAAATTTCTGCCAATTCTTTTTCCTTTAACACTTCAGCACCAGCATCCTCTATCTCTATCGAAAGACACTTTTCAACTTTTAGTTTGGTGTGGAGTAAACTACGAAATAGATTAGGAATAGATAAACCTACAAGACTCGTAAAAGTGTACCACCATCTAAGAGAGAAATGTAGACACTTTGAATCTGCTGTATGATAATAATAAATAAATAATGGACCTTTTTTTTAAGTTAACTCTTAACATCTGCTGACAATTTTTAACTATTTGGAGAAAGTTTATCACCATTAAAAAACAGTTAAAAATTAATACAGTCGAACTTCTATTTAACGAACTTCCATTTTACGAATTTCTCTATTTTGCGAATTTTTACGTGGAACCAAGAACATTTTGGAAATTTCTTCGTTAAAAAACTTCCAAATAACGAAGTGAATTTTCTATTTAACGAATTGTTTTTTGAGATCTACTTTCCCTATTTCCCAAAATATTTGAGAAAATTACAAACTTGTTAACGCATTTTATGGGGGAAATGACTTTGAAATGATTTTTGCATTCCCTTAACTTTTAGAGAAAGCAGTAAAATTCCTTTCCCTTTTTGTTTGCATTTCCTGTATGAAAGGGTAAAAAATAAATAAATCCTTGAATAAAGAAATGAGCAGAGAAGATAGAGGGTCATCAAAGTGATACTGATAATGGTCAATCACTGATAATGGTCATCAAAGTGTGTGGTCCCTGGCCCCTTATTGACATGTCCCATGCTGGCTACAGCTCTATCCTTCCTCAGAAGTTCCTTCCTGCGTTTAACCCCATAATTATCTCACACACCTGCCTTAGATTAACTCCCCGCCTATCAGCTCAAGATCGACAACCGCATAAAAATTTTAAGCGTGTGCGCCAGAATAGCGAAATAAAGCCAAATCTAGATGGATGAAACTGTTTGCCGCCTTCTTATGTTACCGCCGCCTTCTTCTAATTACAAAAATGTTGCAGCTAAGAACATGCGAAAAAAATGGCGATGCCGAATAAAAACAAGTACCAGTCCAAATATCTGTACATAAAAAATATTTCTTAATGTGTGTGTGTGGGTTTTTTTTTTTAAAAAATTTAGAACTATAATATGAAAATTATTTTTACAATTAAAAATTTTCTTCATACATTTCTAATAATTATTAATTTTGTTCAAATGTATTCTTAACATAAAAAGTAAACAATCTCTCTTTTTTAACGCGGTAATTTATCTTTCCTGGAAATTAAAATTCCATCAATATTATTTTATAATGAAATGTTCTACAACAATCTGGTTTACTAATTAATTACAATTATATATTATTTTCTATGTAATTCTCTACACTGATAATGTTTTTAAAACACAATATTTTACTGTCTAATTTTATTTTGCCTGATTATTTTCATATCATATTGAAAAAATTTGAAATATTAGAAATATTTAGATAATTAGAAATATTTAGATAAGTAAAAAATGGACTAACAGCTATTAAAAAAACTGAAGTTGTTAAAACAAGAAATAGAAAAAACATTGTCTTAATCTTTAAAACAAAACTTTAATGATAAAAATAGTGTTTTCTGGAAAAAATTTTTTCTCCATAAAACATTAAAAAAGTTAATGTACCAGAAATGTTTTTAAAAATGCTGCATTATTATAAAAATACCCATAAAAAAAAGACAAAAAAAAAAGAATAGAAAATAGTTGAATTTTTGCAGTAATGACAATATGAAATAGAATTTCTAGAAATTACAACATCAGTTTCTGAGATAAGATATTGATCTAATGTCATGTTTTTAAAATCTTCCAATTTTAAATGTTCATTAAATTGCTTAAAGTTTGAGAATCTAACTTGTTTAATAGTTAGCATTAGATATCCACCTAATGTTAATTTAAATTCCTATGTTAGAAGAGTGTCTTCTCAAAACCTTGTTTAAAAAAAAAAATTAAAAAAAAAAGATTTCCCTAAATTCTTTGAGGCCTTCTGGTGTTGCCATGAATCGCCACCAAGCCTACCTTTTTGAATCCTCTTTCTTACTGAGATGTCACGTGCGTGCACTTAGAGTCTACAGTATTCTCCGGATGACACGGTTAATAGAGAATCGAACTCAAACAGCGCTGACTGCGGTCAATAATTGGGTAGGAGACAAGTTTGATCAGCTTGCGTAAGGACCGAGGGTGCGCGGAATCGGTTCTCCTCAAACTCTTCTACCGTAAAGTGCTCGACTTCGCGCGCAAGTCGTCGGGCTACCAAAGCACGGTAGCCATCCCCTCTACAGAGGATCAAAATTGCGATGGCATGTCTTCATGAAAAATTATTAACTAACTTATGCTTTTAATACAACGTTCAAATATATGAATATATATATTGATATTAAGCTATTAAGAATTGTTCAGCACTCCATTATTTAAATTGCGCTAGAAAGTTTTAAGACTTTACGATCTGAATAAAATAGTTTTAATGAAAATAAAAAATGACGCAATCTTTTTTTCTTTGATGGGATGATTTTTTTCCCACTAAATTTTGAATTATGAAAAACTACCTCCATCTTGATTGCTAAAAATACTATATTCACAACACGTGCTGGTACAATCTTTAGGGGTTGCTTAAGAGATGTTTCATTCGCCAAATGTTTGGTGATGGACATTTGTTAAAATTCAAGAGTCCCCACTTCAAAGATCTATACATAACAATACATTTTCCGCTTTGACACATTGATGGATCTTATCTATTGTTATGACCCTCTACCCCACCTTCAGGAAGGAAAATCCTAGGAAGGACAGAGCACAGGCCCCCATTCTTCATAGTGTCTTTATCCCCACCCCCACTGTTCACTTCCTTTCTAGAAAAACTTTTAAAATTCCCGTTGTTCACTCACAGGGACTAATATAGGGGATAAGGACATTTAACTTTTCCCGGGGGGTTTTAGAAAAGCAACACGCTTTTGACAGACCGGTTTTACGCACAAAAAGTGGCGTTCGTGTCGTCCTAGGGATTATTTTCTGACATCCCCGCCATACCTTTGCATTGCGCGTAATCAGTGTTGATCATTAAAAAGCAATTTAATTTAAGTTCTAAATTTTTTTCATTTCCGTAAATCAGTATATAATTTTGCATATTGCTTAAAGATGTCTATTCATTACTCATAATTTATTTGTTTGTTTTTTGAAGTTTTAAAACCAGAGATCATTCAGATTACGAGCAATTATATGCTATAGTTTCGGTTTTCAGAACTTGGGTTAATTAAAACCGAAGGAAGGATATTTACTTATTCAACCATAGTTATTAGTTTGAAGCGTCTGGTTCTATTATAACTGAAGTATAGATGCTTATATTAGCATTTTTTTATATTTAAAAATTTGATTTAACAGGACGAGTTCAAAACTAAAACCCTTTGAATTTTATAAGTTTACTATTATTGTTTTAAAATTTTTATAATTAAAAATGCACATTAATGACACATTTTTTTAAACAAAATATAAGCCATGCAACCGTACATTTGTTAAATTTTCCGATGATAATTAAAAATAAAAATCTTTTTCATGAAAATAATTATTCGTAGCATTTATTATGAATTCGATTGTATTATCTTTCAATTTCCGATCTTTATTAATGCCTTTGCACGAATAATTATTCAAATTATAATATATATATATATATATATATTGTTCATTTTGTTTTGACTTAACAAGGAATAAAGATAAAATAACTCATAATTTATGTAAATATTTAAACATTGCTGCCTTTATGAATGTTTTTTTTTTTTTTTTAAAGAAAACGTATTTTGCGTTACACGTAAAAGAAAACCACGAAAATATCATTCAGATTGCTTGACGCTTAAAGAATTCCAGCGAAATGCTCAGTAATCGCAATGAATTTTTTTTTTATATAACAAATCATTTTTTTAAGCGTCTTTGACAGACAGTCAATTATTTCGGTGAATATAGCGAGATGCTCTTCATATTTTTTGTAGTTTTAAACTCATTCCAAAAATCAAAGTAACGTGCAATTTAAATATCGGCGTAAAACAATGTTTATAAAAGTTATAAAAATAACTTATTTTGACCAAGATTAAGTTGAAATTAAAATAATAAAATGTTGCGTTAAATACAAAGGAAAACCACGAAAAATTCTTTTAGATAACTGAACAATAATAAGATTACAGCTAAATGTTCATTATCGCAATGAATTATTTTTTTAACCATTAATTTTTTTATCATCCTTGACAGACAATTTGTCATCATAATAGATGTTGTGAAATACTTTTCTTATATTTTTAACTTTTAACACGACCCAGAAATCAAAGTAACTTGCAATTCAAATATCACAGTAAAATTATGTTTATAAAAGCTTTTGTAGTAACCTATATATTATTTAAAATTAAATTAAAATTTAGACAAATCAAATGTTGCGTTAAATGCAAAGGAAAACCACGAAAAAGTCTTTTTTAGATAACTGAACAATAATAACATTACAGCTAAATGTTCATTATCGCAATGAATTATTTTTTTAACCATTAATTTTTTTATCATCCTTGACAAACAATTTGTCATCTTAGTGGATGTTGTGAAATATTTTTCTTATATTTTTAACTTTTAACACGACCCATAAATCAAAGTAACTTGCAATTTAAATATTGCAGTAAAATCATGTTTATAAAAGCTTTTGTAGTAACCTATATATTATTTAAAATTAAATTTAAATTTAGACAAATCAAATGTTGCGTTAAATGCAAAGGAAAACCACGCGATTTGAAAGATTTTTTGAATGAAAATAATTAGAATTTCCATTACACACAAATGAAAACCAAGAAAACGTTTTGCTAGCAAACTAAACGAACGCTGACAGGCAATAATGAGACTATACAATTATTATCATTTTCCAATTTCTTGTGCTTTGTATGAAATTTAATGTTTTGACTAGCTTGGAATGTTTACTAACATGTTCTTTATTTTATTTATTTTTTTAAGTACATAAATTGTGTTTTATTTTATTTCAAATATTTGAATTTCAGAATGATATAAAGAATTAAATTTTAAGAACATATTTTTTTTTTTTTTTGTAATTTTAAATTTTGCAAATTATAAATCTTTAAAAAAATCTGAAAAAAATGTATCATAAAATTTGCGAATTTCAGATTTTTCTGGCAAAGAGACTGAATGTTATAAATTATTATTAATCATTACAACTTATAAAAATCAAATAAAAAAAGAACAAATTATGTACAGCTGCAATAAACAAGCACCGCAGTTCACTAGAGGGCGTGGATATAGAGTACAAACTAGTTCCTAGACCAGTGATGTCAACGTTCTTCGCCGTGACGTCCGTTTGGTCTTATATCTATGGTGGAGACGTATATCCTCAAAAGATGGCACTGAGATGCATTGGAATTGGAATTATACGTTTTGTCTAGTCTAGGACTGTCACATCTAGTGAGAGGGGAGGGGATGTTTGACGAATGTTTCCCCCATTTCTTACTCCTTTCTGAAAGACTCAGCAAGGATAAGAATGTCTCTTTTCACTTGCTCCTGTCCTTAGATTTTTGTTATTATTTTTCATTAATAAAAGCACTTGCATATTATCTTTTGGTTATAAAACTAATAGATAATGTAAAGGATCACTGACTGGAAAATAAACCCTATATTAATATAATTATTCTCTGTTTCTTATACTTTTTTAATTAACATGCATCAGAATTAGTCCACCCACAGCAAATGCTTGTTTCACATCAGTATATCCTAAATATTCATCGTAGAGATAAAATCTTTGGGTTTTTTTTATTTAAGAAAATATTTCACAATTTTCTCCAATTGAAAGTATTTGATATTGCACGTAGTACTTTCATTTATTATTTATTCATTTTATTATTATTATTATTTTTACATTCTTTCTTCAACTGAAATTCGATGAGTCACGAAAAAATTTCTTAAAATAGTCTGTAGTGATTTTATTTCTATAATTTTATTTTTGCTTTTTATTATTATAATAATGCAAACTGAAAAAAAAAAAAAAAAAAATATCAGATTCAGGAACTTCATAAATTTTTTGAAACTAGAGTGCTCTTTGTAACTTTGACAGCAAAATGTATTCCAAGCTGTTAAAAATAAAAATATTGATATTATAACGTTTTATTTATTCATTTTTTATTTATTTTTTGATAAAAATCAACTGCACACATAATATTGAAATTTACTTTGGTCTTGCTTGAAATATGGATAGTTTAAAGATACTTTCTGTTTCCCTAATCCCCCATCGAGAGAGAATCCTTAACCCTTTGGAGCATATGAAACAGTGATATATGTCAGCCGACGCCACTTTCCGTCATTATTAACAAATCAATGACGACAGTCGAAGAGCGGCGCTGCCTCACCGATCCAGAGAGTATATTAAGACTTTACTTATAGATGTTTACAGCTAATCTTTTGTTACTTAATTCCTAACCTGTTATCATGTTATAAATATTTTTTGTCAGTTTATTAAATATACTTTTTAAGTTATCATGATTCTCCATTGGTCGTGAAAGATGCACACTGTTTAACAGAAACGGGGACATCCTTTTATATATATTTTTTTTCTAACAGTCTAATTACTAATAGAAACATAGTTTTGTATTTTTTTAAATGTAAGAAACAGTCTAATAGTTACTAAAAAAATCTGTTAGATTATCGGAATTATATTTGTATTAAAATCCAAAAGAAAAGCAGTTTGAATTTTTTTTTCTTTATTTATATTCAAAAATGTATATATAATTAATTTGATCAATAATTAATTTTGGAAATTAAAGAAGTTTCAATGCTAAATTACTTATGTTTCCTTATGTTTAAATATTTACAAATAAGTGCACATTTGGAAAAATATTGTTTGGAAGTGCGCCGTCAGTCTATACTTGGCAAGGAACACTTGTGTCCTTTTCCACATTTATTTTCATAACCATAAATTATTATAATTCTAAATAGCATAAAGTTTTTTACTTATTTTGACTTAAATTGTTCCAAAGTAATGAAAAATCTGCGTCAAAGGGTTCTACGATTCACCCGATTGTTATCTGCCGTGGAATATTATTTCTTTTGTGTTTCTTTTGTTCTCTATTTTGTATTGTTTACAAAATTAAATAATATCTAAAATTTAATGATATCTTTGGAAAGTTCCAAAAAATATTTTTTCAATTTCATTATTATTCTTTAATAACTGGTTTGTTCAAATGTTTGTTCAATTACTATTATAAATGAAATCTGCAAATTTAAATATAAAACAGCAATGTTTATATAATAGAAAAACGTTTATTGAAACTGTATTTAAAAAGCTATTTATTTAGCTTTTTTAATGTAGGTGAATGAGCACAATAAATAAGTGCACTAAGCAAAATATTTATTACATAACAAGATATTGTTTTTCTTCAGTATTGTCAACAGAGGCTCGCGGGAGAGTAATTCCACAGCATTTTCAGTAAAGGGTTATCCAATTTTAAATTTATGCAGCGAGGAAATCATTACTCTCATGATTATTATCTCCAGTATTTTCATTTTTATTTTCTTTATTTCAATCTGGTAAAAAATAATATTGCTCTCTGTTTTTTTTAGTTTTTTTTTTATCCACATGATATGTTATATAATGTACTTATAAAATGAATATCGAACTTTTCTTTATGTCAGAAAGCAATAAACTGTGTTATAGTACAATAGGAAAATTTGCACATTTTAGTGAAATATTTCAGGAATATTCTGAAAGTGTTATTGAAGCGGAAATAAGTTTTATAAAAGTTATTTTAACTCAAAATTTATTTTTTTATTTACTTTAAAACGTGAAAATATTAGCTGCAAAAACATAAATTTTTACAGCCACGAATTCAAGTTATTGAAGATATGTATTATATCTAACTTTGCTTAAATCAGTAAATTTTCAAATCTGTTATTATTATTAAATGGTTTATTTCCTCTTATGGCATTTTTTATTTCAATTTTTTTGACTCATGAAATAAGCTAATCTTCTCTTATGTCTAAAGAATAAGAAAATAATGTATTGAATAAGACTAATAATAACTGCAAAAGCAATTAAAAGGGTTTTGCGAGCAATAGCAAGCGCCTTCTATTTTTGAAAGAAAAATTTCTGTTTTATATTCAATAAATTAAAATTGATTTAAAAAAAAACTCAGTTCATTAAAATTTGTTCACAAATTGTTGGAAAAAATCTCTAAATTAAATACACTAAAGACTAAAATGCACAATGAGCTCAGTAAAATTAGACATTTTCCTCAAAAATAAATTAATATCCAGGATTGCAGATGTAGTGAAAGTGACTTTTAGGGATGAATTGAATTTCTTCTAGACAAGCTACGTGTAATTTTTCTCTTTTTTGACTCTGAATTTATTACCATTTCCCTGACGATCTGCCAATCAGTTTAGTTGATAGGGTTTCATACAGGAAAAGAACAATTTTGTATTCATACCTATTTACGCACCTGACATTCCCATTGATATTCTTTATGCTGAATAAAATAAGATAAAACAGGAAACCAATAGAGAAGTTATAAGGGTTTTGTGCACTTATTTTTATTCATGTATCTTACATTGCTTAATCTTAATCGTATTTAATGACAAATATTTTTCTCTATGTATTTTTCTCGGTTGTTTGAATGAGCTCAAAAAAGAATCAAAAGGGTTAGTATTTTAAAAGTTGCGATGCGTTTTTTTTTTCTTTTTGTAAAAAATGTACTAATTTTTAATCGTATTTATAATGAAAAGAAACCTTTTAAACTAAGTATGCCATTGACTCAAAATTCTATATCATTCAATTTAGGATGAGATATTACATAAGAAAGTGTATCTTATATTTTCAGATGGGCCCCTACATAGTGCAACAAAAAGGGCATATAAGTACACATGAAAAGTAATAATTTTTATCCGTGAAAATACTTGCAACTTTTGAACTGTTCTTTCTATTGCCTGAATAGTTTCATTCGATTAAACATAAAAAGATAGATAGGAAACAAAACCTCACTTGTTTAGACAGTTATGCCAACTGCTTAAATCGCTACAAGTACAAAATTGTACTTTTTGTGCATGAAACCCTTTTGAGTTTAAGAGTATTAGTTCGATCATATTGGAAAATTGGTCTCATTCAATTCAGCGTGAAAAAAATGCATCGGAAGCAAATGCCTTACTAGCCTATCAAGAAGAAATTTTATTCTCCCCTCTAATCATCCGGTTTTCCTCAGAAAAAGAGGGGAAAGCAGAGAGTAGAAAAAGGGAATTTTCAGGCATAATTTGTAATGACAAAACAAAATTGAAATACAAAATTTTAACCATTTATTTTATCATAACAACAACTATTACAAAACCACTCTTTGCTCCTAGGAGTGGACTTTAAACCAGCACGGAAAACGTGACACCATCCTGAACACGAATCACATTGTAGAGAACATTGTGAATTAATGTCCTTCTGGCAAAAGCCACAGCTCCACGAACAGGAAAGTGTTTTGGCTTTAACAAGGTTCTCAACAATAAGCCAAGCATCCTTCTCAAAATGTTCTTTAACTATGTCCAAATCGACATTTTTGTCTAGTACAGCATTATTTACTCTTTCTGGGAAACATTCCACCTTTTCTTCCGGAATTATGTATTTTTCTGTTCTAGCTTTTTTTGCCACCTCTTTGTCGACCAACCATGATAAAATTATATTTTTTTGTACTGCATTAGGTTTTTTAAGGAAGGCGATCTTATGTTTTTTCCTGTTTTTACTTAATCCTATAACTGTTTTTGTGAAACCTTTCGGTCTTCCTTTGACCGGGATTTTTTTAGGCAATCTTATCTTAACTTGTTTATCCTTACCTGTAAGAAAACATACAGACTTTAAATAATCAAATAATCTATTTTCAAATGTATGTGTAAGAATTATGTCAGATTGGTGGGAAAAAAAACAATAATTCGATTTAACTTATTTGTTTACACTAACAATTATGATTCTCACACAGAAAGAATTGTATTGAAATTGAGAATAGTTTTTGATGGTGTTATCGTTAAATTGCATCGTTTAATACATTATACAGGCTACCCCGTAAATGTTGAGACAAATTTCTAATGGCACTTCATAAATATTACGAATTGCATAGAAACTCTTGCCCGGAAGTATCAAGGCACGCCGCTAGGGTTGCTCTCCTATTCTGAGCTTATTGTTGGGACTGACTTTGAACGGTACTTTTATTTATCTAAGAAATTTTAATTTCTTTTACGCTCTTTTAATAATTATTGTCAAAAATTTAAATGGACTTAGAAATGGCTGCTTTATCGTAATTAAATAATTTGCTGAGCTTTGGGGCTAAATCATTAAATTACTAAACTATTAAAATAAAATAAAATAATTTAAGAAAAAAATAAATTAATTAAAAAGCCGGAAAAAAAAAGGAAAATATCTGATCTCTTAATTAGCTCACACGATTATATCCGCAAAAAGAAGTGCTTTCTAATAATATATCAATATCTAATATTATATCAATAGAAGTGCTTTCTGATATAAATAAATACAATAGTGTGAGCACTAAAAAAAGAAAAGCAAAATAGAACACATTAAGAAAAAAATATATCATGTAAGAAACATTAAATGTAAGGAAAAAAAATAATAAAACGCAAAACCAAATATATAAAGCGATTAACGAACTCAAATGAACTTACAAGTACGAGAAACTTTATTTACAGTTTTTAATTGTGTTAAAATGCTGATATTTTCAGTTTGAAATCGCAGTTTACTATGTAACAAACTATAAGTATAAAATATTAATTACTTACTACTGGTGGCTTTTGTGAATAACAGTGTTCACGTCCGTTGTTGTTTAATATTATAACGTAGTGTTCTGTAGCATCTGGCCTGCTCAGATTTTCAACTCGGCTGTGGCCTGTAAAAGTATGTAGCTTGAAAACATGTCCCTAAAAAACTTTGATATTTCATAAATTAGCAACAAAAAATTACCTTCAACTAGTAATTCTGTAGCTTCTTCAGTTTCCATTTCACTCTCGCTTGCAGTATCTGTAACAGAACCTGTTTTTAAAATATATCTATTCTGATTAAATGTATCAATATTGACACAACTTATTTTCATAACCCATTAATGCTTAACCACAAAAAGTGATCGATATATATAAAAAAAAATATTATATATTAGAAAAGTTGTAGCACATATTTCTTTCCATCAAGTCGATATTTCTCTTTGTTACTCACCACTTTATTTTTAAAAAAGGACTATTGACTTTGCAATAGTCCTTTGCAAATATGCAAATATGAATTTTTCAGTAAGTGATATTATATTTAAATAATTAATATTATAGTATACCTAACCATCTTTTTTCAGCAATATAAATCCTAATAAACAAATATGAGTGCTGTAAAAGAATTATCCTTAATTAGGCAGGGTTGGAAAGTTTTTGACCATTGACGGTTTTATCTTGTTTTAACCGTCATGTCAAAAATAAAACTTTTTGGCATTGTTTTTGACAATTGCCAAAAATTATTAAATTTTGAATCGTGTAAAACGAATGGCGCTACGGGCTGACAATATGCCGAAATAGATTGGGGTTGAATTAATTGTGAAAACGTTGAGTAGAACAATGTGAACTGTGTCTTTTTGCATAATTCGAAGCGAAAATCAACATATCAAATGAAAAATCTCAGTTTGAAAAAGGGAAAATTAAGCACTTTCTAAAAACACCCGATGAAAAAAGCACCTCTAAGGGCTTTTAAAAAACGAAAATCGAAAATAAGCACCTTTAAGCACTTTTTAAAAACGCTACACACCCTGTAGTATGAAATACTAAATAATACCTCGCATAAATATAGTAATAAAAAATAAAAAGAAATCTTAATAATATCAGATAAAAAGTTCATGTATTTAAATTCTAAAAGCTTAGGAAATCATCAATAATTTATAAATCGACTCAAATTTTCTTTCCAAAGGAGATTAAAATAAAAAATATTTTTGCTTTTTGAACAGAATATTGTTAAAAATTTCCTATTGCCTAGAAACTTCGAGATATTTTCTATTAACTATTAATTAAACCTTACCGAGCAATCACAGAACAATATTTCAATCACCATTTACTACACGGGGAGTATTCGGCCGATGGGGATCAAACCCACGCCCTCTTGGATACGGGCCCAGTGTCCTACTGACCAGGCTATACTGGCCCAGGAAATTACATTTAATAAAAACCGTTTTTGTTAGTCTGTAATATAATATTTAGAGACGCGAACTGCGACTTAATTGGAGGCTCTGCCCCTGCTTGCTAACGCTCACCAACCCCAAAGCAGTGCTCACTCTGCATCATTCACGACACATTAAATATTACTTTTTTTTTTTAAATACGAGACAAAATATAATCTTCCTCTATGTCATTTGAACGCTGTAAGTTTGACATACTAAAAATAAACAATAAAGAAAAAAAATATATCAAAAACAATAAAGAAGAATAAATTCAAAAAGAAATTTTCTTTCAATCCTGAGCCATTTCACCAGAATTTTTTTAGAACTATCGGGCGTTTAATAGGCAAATATATAAATAATATTTTTTTCGAAATATTATTGCTTTTATTGTTCTCAGTCTATTGTGAAATTTAAAAAAATATGACTTATAAGGAACGAAAAAAAGAGAAGTCACATTTATATATAAATATACGTACGTATACATATTACATACTCAAGCATATTACATATATATATGTATACATGAGTATACATATACAAATAAGCATAGGTATACATTCGTATATGCATAAGTACTTGAAATGGCCTGTGCTCTGTCCTTCCTAGGATTTTCCTTCCTGAAGGTGGGGTAGAGGGTCATAACAATAGATAAGATCCATCAATGTGTCAAAGGGGAAAATGTATTGTTATGAATAGATCTTTGAAGTGGGGACTCTTGAACTTTAACAAATGTCCATCGCCAAACATTTGGCGATGGACATTTGTGTTGAGAATATAGTATTTTTAGAAATCAAGATGAAGGTAGTTTTTCATAATTCAAAATTTGGTGAAAAAAATAATCCTGAAACATGAAAAGTACCTTTATTATTTTCATGGGAAATTTAAGAACAAGACAGCTTGGTCTTGTATCAGAGAAAAGAAAACGGGTGTAGAGCATAAAACAGCAATTTTTTTGTTAATTACTTGAAGGTTCATTACACTATCACTTCGTGTAACAACTCCTATACATCTATCTCAATCATTTTAGTTTTGTTTCTTCCTAAAAATCGATTAAAAAAAAAAGATTTTGTTTTTAAAATTCTCGTTACTCTTTTCAGCACATTTTGTTAAGATTTAATTTTATTTGTTAAAAATTTATAAATATAACTTTCTATCATATAACTGTTAAAATTGGAAAATGTTTAAATTTCTTTTGAACCGTTTATATTTTTAAACGTTTCGATACAAAATTAACTTTTAACAGCATCAAATCTGTGTTTTATTAAAATGTTTCAGTTTTTGTACCTTTTGACATGAAATCAAGTGTTAGTACTCCCGTCCAAAATGAAAATTTCGAGAAAAAAAAAAAAAAAAAAGAATGGATATAATTTTAAATTAAATAACAATAAAATTTATAGCTTTCAGAGGTTTTAGAAACCTATAATAAGTAATGAAAATAACAAGTTTTTTAACACCCTATGCCAGAAAACTTGTACCAATTACTTAAGTTGTTGTTTTTGGTAACTGCATAACATTTCGTAAACCTAGCGTAAATATTACTGGAGATATGATGGGTTTTTTTTTTTTTAAAAAAAGGCAATTTTTTGTTTTATGGTTTTTTGCTATAACTTTAAAAATATTCAATGGAATTTAAAAAACTTTTTGTTGCAATTTAAAATTAATTACAAATGTATTGATTTAAATTTTAAAAACAAATTGCAAAAAACTGCGCAAGATATGAGTATTTCAAGTAGTTCTTTTATGCTGCGCATGCGCTAAAAAGGAAATAAAAAAAAACTTGATCTGATTTTATAAATTCAAAAAGTTTCAATCAATTCAGGCCTCGTAGCCCATCAAAGAAAAAAAAGATCGCGTCATTTTTTTTTTTTTTTTGAAACGGTATACATACACCATATTATTTTTAAAAATGGCAAACGTTCAACTATATATATATATATATATATATATATATATGTATATAAATAATTGTCTCTAAAAATAAAAAATATATAATATTTTTCATTTTAAAACTATTTTATTCAGATCGTAAAGTCTTAAAACTTTCTAGCGCAATTTAAATAATGGAGTGCTGAACAATTCCTAATAGCTTAATATCAATATATATAATAATATATTTGAACGTTGTATTAAAAGCATAAATAGCATAAGTTA
This sequence comes from Parasteatoda lunata, assembly GCA_949128135.1. NCBI lineage: Eukaryota > Metazoa > Arthropoda > Arachnida > Araneae > Theridiidae > Parasteatoda > Parasteatoda lunata. The sequence continues at coordinate 4,304,625 of OX421980.1, read as the reverse complement.
GTTAATAATTTTTCATGAAGACATGCCATCGCAATTTTGATCCTCTGTAGCTGGGATGGCTCCCGTGCTTTGGTAGCCCGACGACTTGCGCGCGAAGTCGAGCACTTTACGGTAGAAGAGTTTGAGGAGAACCGATACCGCGCAACCTCGGTCCTTACGCAAGCTGATCAAAATTGTCTCCCACCCAATTATTTACCGCAGCCAGCGCTGTTTGACTTCGATTCTCTATTAACCGTGTCTTTACGATCAGTCCACTGCGAGAATGTGTATATATATATATATATATATATATATATAATGATTGAGGTAGATGTATAGGAGTTGTCAAACGAAGCGATAGTGTAATGAACCTTCAAGTAATTAACAAAAAAATTACTGTTTTATTTGTATTTCTTTAAACACTATAGTTATGTTGATTTCGTAAAAATTTTAAGACGAATTGCATGCTGTTTAACTAAGATAAAACTTAGTTAATAAGATTAATATTTTAAAAATATTAGTTCAATCAAATTTTTGGTACAATAATTTACTAGACTTTTAATATTACTTAATTTTTTAAACTTCTCGATTTTATACAATATGACTTTCTTCAATATGAATATGATTCTATTGACAATATGAAAAATAGTATACAGTATAGGTACTTTCGATGCCTCAGAGTTGAAAAGATGCAAAAAAAAAAAAAAAAAAATCGAGATAACAAGTTTAAAACTAAATATGTTCTAAAAAGTAGAAAAATATATTCTAAAATATTACTGTAAAATGTAGAGGCATTAAACATAATAACTACTATTAAATATTTATATAATGATAGTTGACTATAAGTCTAAATACAACAATGATAAATTTATTTTTAAAAGTAGGACAAAAATAATTATGCATTAAATAGAAAAGAATTGGTTTACAATAAACTAACTTTGTGCTTTTTCTATTTTCCCAATTTCTATTAAAAAAAAAAAAAAAAAAAAAAAAAATCGACATAACAAGGTTTTGAGAAGACACTCTTCTAACACAGGAATTTAAATTAACATTAGGTGGATATCTAATGCTAACTATTAAACAAGTTAGAAGATTCTCAAACTTTAAGCAATTTAATGAACATTTAAAATTGGAAGATTTTAAAAACATGACATTAGATCAATATCTTATCTCAGAAACTGATGTTGTAATTTCTAGAAATTCTATTTCATATTGCTATTACTGCAAAAATTCAACTATTTTCTATTATTTTTTTATGTCTTTTTTTATGGGTATTTTTATAATAATGCAGCATTTTTAAAAACATTTCTGATACATTAACTTTTTTAATGTTTTATGGATAATTTTTTTTCCAGAAAATATTATTTTTATCATTAAAGTTTTGTTTTAAAGATTAAGACAATGTTTTTTCTATTTCTCGTTTTAACAACTTCAGTTTTTTTAATAGCTGTTAGTCCATTTTTTACTTATCTAAATATTTCTAATTATCTAAATATTTCTTAATATTTCCAATTTTTTCAATATGATATGAAAATAATCAGGCAAAATAAAATTTGACAGTAAAATATTGTGTTTTAAAAACATTATCAGTGTACAGAATTACATAGAAAAAATATATAATTGTAATTAATTAGTAAACCTGATTGTTGTAGAATATTTCATTATAAAACAATATTGATGGAATTTTAATTTCCAGGAAAGATAAATTACCGCGTTAAAAAAGAGAGATAGTTTACTTTTTATATTAAGAATACATTTGGACAAGATTAATAATTAATAATCATATTAGAAATGTATGAAGAAAATTTTTAATTTTAAAAATAATTTTTACATTATAGTTCTAAATTTAAAAAAAACAACAAAAAAACACACACATTAAGAAATATTTTTTATGTACAGATATTTGGACTGGTACTTGTTTTTATTCGGCATCGCCATTTTTTTCGCATGTTCTTAGCTGCAACATTTTTGTAACTACAAATCATAGAAGACAACTATTTTACGCGTCATTCATAAGAAGGCGGCCAACAGTTTCACCCATCTAGATTTGGCTTTATTTCGCTATTCTGGCGCACACGCTTAAAATTTTTATGCTGCAGTCGATCTTGAGCTGATAGGAGGGGAGTTAATCTAAGGCAGGTGTGTGTGAGATAATTATGGGGTTAATCTCATGTAGGAACTTCCAAGGGTGGATAGAGCTGTAGCCCTTAAAATAAACTAACAGTTTTCTAAAAACAAAAAGTATGTCCCCTTTATGCTACGCCTATGTGCTAAATCAAGGATGGGCAAACCTTTTTGGTCGAGGGCCAAAAATCGGGGGGGGGGGGAGTTTGGTGGGCTAAGTAAAAAAAAGTTGAAAATAAAAAATAAAAAAAAACTATATACAAGTTTCAATTTAAATGTTTAATGAGATGAATGTAATTGCGATTTCATTTTTAAAAGTTCCTTATATGTATTGAGATTCGAAGTGAGAATTACTTATTTTAAGGAACAAGGATAAATGCTTGTCTGTTATTCTACTTCTAAAATGATTTTTTCTAAGGTTCATTGTTGAAAACATTTGTTCACATATATAAGATTAAGCATATATAGTATGGATTTTCTGGACAAGAGATATTAAATTTGGGAAACTAGCTTTTGGTAACGATTTGTAAAACTCAAACTTTGGCATATTTAGAAACAACTGCTACGGATGATTGATAGATTGCAACTCAATTAATTCAAGCTGCAAATCCGACCTCACTATTTCACAATTTACGTTGAAAGCCATGGTAAAAATATCTAATTTTGTTTGATTGGCATTGAAATCTTGAAATCTACGTTCAAACTCAAAATTGAGTCTTTTCAAGCCATCTTCGTAATTCTGTCTGTGCCAGCTATTTCCATCAATTTATGTATTGTAGAACAAAAATAGATAAAAAGGTCATCTGTACTTGGTTAAAATAGAAAGAGCAAAAATAACTTTAAGCAAAGTAGACAAGAGAATGGATGTATAACGTATATAGTTCATATTCGCCACGGATCGGTAAGTTAAAATTCTACCCGCGGGCCGGATAAAACCTTCCGGTGGGTCACAGTTGGCCCGCGAGCCGTAGTTTGCCCATCCCTGTGCTAAATAGAATGAGATATAACAGGAATCGAATAGAAGGCTTTAAGCACTTATTCATGCATTTTGCATTGCTTAATCCTAATAGTAATTAATTACAAGTATTGCTCCTAATGCATTTTTTTCTCGCTTATTTGAATGAGCTCAAAAATAGGCTAATATTCAAAATTTAATATGCGTTTTTTTAATTTTTTTATATAAAGTATATTTATTTCGAAGAAATTTCTTATAGCTTTAAAACTAATTATGCCATCCACTCGACTTTTACCTCATGCAATTAAGAATGAAAAACTAAATTTAAAAATGTATCATATATTTGCAGATAGCCCATATATAGCGAAGCACAAAGTGTGAATAAGTAGACGTCAATAATAGTTATTTTTATGCATGATTAAGAACTTTGAACTATTCGTTCTATTGCTAAAGTAAACTTTAAAGGAAAAATATTTTTTAAAAAATTAAACTGAAACAAATATTAAATTTAGAATAAAGTAAAATATTGATCAATATATTATTACAAAATAGTTTAAAATTATCTTATCATTATATTTATCTTATCATTAAAATTATCTTATCATTATATCTTAAAATTATATTTATCATTTTAGTTATGTTCTAATATATTAAATGACATTAGAAATATTAAATACTGCAATAGCATTATTTAATATTTCTAATGTCATTTAATATATTAGAACATAACTAAAATGATAAATTAAAGTGCACAAACTAAAATAAGTAATTATGATAAATTTTATTGTTAAAAGGATTTACGTTGCAAGAAATGTTAAAGAAAATATTTCACAAAAATACATAAAATTACTCTGTAAAAGAATTAGATATCTCATTAAAGTTCCCACCTTTTATAATAATCAGTGAATCTGAGTCATAACTAGAATATCTAGAACTTATTATCGCTAGACTATTAAAAGTTCTAGCTAGAAATTTCCATATATTATAGCTAGAGAATTGATTTCAGATTTTTTTTATCCCCCCCTCCAAAAAAAAATTTTTTTTTCACGAAGAATTCCTATTAAAAATCTCTTGGGATATTTCTCAGATTTTTTTTCTGTATTTGATATCAAAAAGATTTGCTATGATCTAGAATTGAGCGTATTTTAGTTGATTTTAAAACTATAAGTTAGGTATCCCAAAGTTATTTCACTCAAGGCACCCAAAGTGCCTACTTGATAAATTTCTGTCACAGAAACTTTTTTTCTGCTTAAATTTCTCTTACTTTTTAGAATAAATTTTTAATGTTCACCTTAAAAAAATAGTGCGGATATACATTGTAAATTATTCCTAACTTTAGATAGCAAAAAATATTTTTTAGAGAACAGTTTCATATTGCAGGCAACGAAAATCAATTATGTATTTATGTGTTTTCTCTTTCTTTTTTCTTTCCAGTTCAAGAATAGCTAAAAAAATAACTTCATAAACACATCATGGATATTGCTCTAAAAATACATTCAACGTTGTTTAAAAAATTAATAATAATTTAAAATAATTTGAAACATTAGGTAATTAAGTTTTGATGAGATCTATTAATATGAAATATTAAGTTGTCTGAGGGTAAGTTTTTGAGGAAAAGTGAAAATGACTTCTCCCATAAACTGACATGGATGTAGATTATAGCTAACAACGATGACATCTGTCTTAAATCAACTCTTAATTAGAGACGCTTTTCTATAGCCTTTTGGACTAGTAAAATTTATTACCTTCCATTACTTGCCAAAGGACGCCCATAGGGCTTCATGATGTTTTTGGAAGCGTGAACAATCAAAGGAAAAGAGGGGAGAAAATTGAAAAAGAAATGAAAGTTGAGTACCTAAACCAAAGAATATAGAGGGGAGATATTCTTTGCCTAAACACTTCATTGAAATGTAGAGAATTTGGTTTCTGGTCAGTTTTTAAGTTTTCCAGAAGTTGAAGCTGTTCTTATTCCAATCAACAATGTTTGCAAGGTAATCAATCACAATTCGAAGAAAGAAAAAAATATAGTATATATATACTATTTATTCAGTAGAATATATTTACTTCAAAAGGTTTACAAGGCAATGTGTTTCAATGTGTTACAAGGCAATGTATATTTGCCAACATCATCATTAATTAGTTTTTAACAGTAGTTTTATGCATTAATTTTTTGAGAAAATTCAGATACCTTATTATTAGATAATTAATATTAGATTATTTCTTAACGTAACTAGTGTAGTGCTATGCTAATGTGTAATGTTATGATAGTGCAGGGTCAATACTATGTTTAGTTTTCAGAATTTTAATATATAGAATAGCTAAATTAAAGCAAATTTAAGAATTTGTGAGAATTTATTTTATTTAATTAAAATTTTTAATTAAAGAAAAGCATTAGAAAGCTTTAAATTTCCTATATTTTTGCTTTAATTTCAAGTTCTATATTTTGTTTAGACGACAGGATAGGGAGCCATCAATAAGCTCATTTATCATCAATTTGTCTTAAAATCTCAGATTCCTATTTTATTCGATAAGAAAGTGAAACATGAATTATTTTAGAATTATTTAAAACATACTTATCCCATACTTAAACTTTTATTTAACATTCATATTTATTAATCTATGTATTCAGATAGGTGTTTAAATTTTACTTATTTAATAATATTAATTTCAAATAAATATAATTCATATTTTTAAGAATTTTTTTATTTAGAAACTTAACTCTTTTTTAATTAATGTATGTATACATATTTAGTTATACAGCTCTTATATTTGGCAAATGTTACTGTTATCACTTTTTATGGAATAAAATTTGCATTTGACAGTCTAAATCAAAATTTTTTAAATTACCTTCATAGTAATATTTTATTTGTTACAGTGCTTATGTTGAACGTAACATTCAAGTCACCATTATCCAAATTTATTTTTAATTTCATAACAACTACAGTTTAATTGGTTGTAAATATATTTTAAGACCTGTCAACTCTCAAACTTTTGTTTAAGTTTTATATAATTTTTTTTTTTTCCTTCCTATCATTTTAGTAAATTTACAAATAAATTTGAGCTATTTTAAAAACGTGTATCTTAAATGTTTTATAATTTTCACTAATTTATCTAACTTTAATCATGCTCCTTACATAACTTTTTAATTTGTTTTAAAATTTTCATAATTATTTACAATTAATAAGTTGTCTCAATGTTATAAAAAAATTGATTTAATATAATATATATATTTTAAGAAAAATTAAACATAAATTAGAAATAACATTTTCCAAATAATAAAATTCACAAATTTCCGATTTACAGATTATAAATAGAATTTATATGGTAAATATTAAATACAAATTCTCCCAATCATAAATACAAAAAGTTAGCTTCTACAGCATTCTCTCCTCTTTCAATCAATTTCGGTCCATCAGAGAAAAACTTAACGATATGGAAGAGCTTAATTACACTTTTTCTTGCCATTTCAGTGGTTAAATTCGACTCTCTATTAATATATTCAAAGATATAGTTGACCCACTTTTAACTACATGAGAAACGCCATAGTGTTTCTCCGTTCAGAACAAAGTTTGGAACGAGGAGAGCTAGTGACGTCGTTGATGACGTTGGACTAACCCTGTCTATACCATCCTTCTCACTGATGCAAATAAACTTATTAACAAATCTTTGAACTGAAAAATAAAAATCAACATATTTTTTTAAAAAAAAAATACATTAACTTTTTTATTAGTGGTACACAGCGCTACGAAGAATTTGGAAAGGGTATGCAAGAGTCATAAGTTTGGGAAATACTGGCTTAGAGCAAAAGGCAAACAGAATGGCGTAAATAACACCTCATCTACCATCGCGCTGCGGGAGGGAGGGAGACATGAGGTTTAAAGAACGCACAATTCCAAAATTAACAAATTTCATGTATATTAGTGAGCCTTCTACGGCCTGCTGTAGATCTTAAAAATAATGAAAATATATATATATAATTTATTTTGGCAAAAAAAAAAGACAACAAAAGAAAAAAGAAAAAAAGAAAAGAAAAAAAAAATTAGGGATTTTAAATTGCGCATGAGTCTTTCAACGCATCAAATATAAATCAATATAGTCTTTTGATCGCTCTTTTCGGTGTTTTTCACTACGAATTTTCATAATTTTTGAAATCACGACAATTTTAACTCCACAGAATTATGATGCGCGAATTTTGAATTTTACGAATACTTTTAAAGCTCTTTATTTGAGCCCATTTCAAAGTTAATCCAAGTTATTTTCGATCGCGTTTTATCGGATCTAAATTTTCAAGAGCTACCCTACCTCCCTGAGTCGGATTTCCAAATGTTTCTTGACCGATCTCTTAAATACAATATTATAACGGCTCGAAACTTTCGAATCGGACAAGTAATAATCTCCTTTGATGATGTACGTTATTTATGCCAGTCTTTTATTGAAGAATCAGGCTCTTTTTCTACTGCTTGTTTTCGGCACTACGCATTTTCTCATGGTTTTGAAAATACCGATATTTTTAATATATATTAATACGACACTAAATCGCGAATATGCACTTTATTTGTGCCCATTTTATCGAAAATCTAAGAGATTTTTTATCGTTCTTTCAACAGTTATTGCTAGGCTTCTCCACGGGGTTTCAAAAATCCTGGTATTTTTATTCCGGCAATTAAACGACTTGCAACTTTTGAATGAGGCATTTTAATCATTAATTTTAACATGCTTTATTACTGCCAATTTCGTCGTCCATCCATGTTGTTTTACAATATTTTTTTTCCCTTTAAAATTGCCATTATTTCTCTTTTTCTTTTTCTTTTATACCTTGATTTTGATTTTTTTTAATATAATATTATTACAAAACGTGAAATTCGACTATAAGGTTTAATCCATTTTTGATTTTTTTGAGCTTTATTTCTAATTTTTGGTAGTTTTAAAAAATAATAAGAAAAAGCTTTTAAGATTTAACATTCATGAAATCTCTTATAATTCACTAATTAGCAATGTCCTAAGGTTAAGAATATATAGAACTTAATCTCAAATAAATATTGAATCTTATTTTGAGCTATATTACGTTTTTTTTTTTTTTTTTTTTTTTTTTTTTTTTTTTTTTTTTATCATTTTAGACCCCATACGATTTCCTTAATTAAAATATTTAATTTGCAGTTATGTTCTCAAATAATATTTATCTCTTTATTTTTTGCTTTCATTCAAGACATTACAGTTAATTGATTTTAAATTATACTTTTATGTTACTTGATGCGATTAAAAACCGTCACTTTTTTCCGATCTTTATATTTTTCGATAAATCTATCTATTTATTTATTTATTTTTGATAAAGAAGAAATGTCTTTACTTTGAAAAGTATTATTTTGGTTTACGTTAACGTTAATGTTTAAAGAATTTAATTTTATACAAATATATTACAAACCTAACTGATAAAAAAGAAAGAATTAGTTGAAGGAATTAAGATTATAAAAAAAGAATTATAATTCTTTAAAAGAATTTAATTTAATGGAAAATTATCACTAAGTTGACTAATAAAAAAAGTTATGTGTAAAACACTTATGTTTACATTAAAATTATAATAATTACCGTCATAATATCTAAATACTCTAAATATATATATATTCCTTCATTCAGAAATGTAGTGCACTCTACTAAATGAATTCAATACTGTTACTCAGTAACAATGCACTTTTCTAAATTTCGCCTTTTCATCGCGATTATTAATTCTTTGCTAATTCATATTAAAATAATTTATATTAAAATCTATAAATTTATATAAATTAGAATTAAATGAATAATTATAAATTCCCGATTGTCTCTTCACAGTGTTCTTGTCTTATACAATATTTTTCAAAAAATTTTGTTTAGTCTAAAATAGAGCGCATTTATAATTCTTGTGGGATCACCTGAGTCTATGCGTGCCACTGCAAACGAAAAACATAATCAAATAATATTAAATCTCAGTCTTTATACCTGGATATAAATATACATGAAAAAAATACCTGTTAGAAAAGTAGATCAATTTTAAATTTTTTCTCATCAAAACTTTGAAATAATGATCAAAAAATATAACTGAAAACAAGAAAATATGGACAAAAGGGATTTTTTTTTATCTGAAAATTAAAACTTAATGGAAAATTTATTTTTGATATAAATGTGGCATAAGTACAGGATGGATGTGAATGGAATTTCTGAAGTTGAAAACAAATTTTAAAATTTGTATTGGAAAAAAAAAGTGTTTTAAAGATTACGCTGCAACTGAATTTTTAACTGTGTATGAATTAATCAATTTTAATGAATAAAATGTGGAAAAAATTGCAAACAACTATTAAATACAATCTTGTTTAAAGAATAAATGTGTAAGTCGAACAAGATTATTAACACAAGAAACTTAATATTGATATTTCGACGGTAACTCTGTACCCATTTTCGAACTTATTAATTATTCTTACTGGCAATGTATTTCATTTCAATTTTCAAACTCAGCTATTTACTTGAAAAATAGCGCAAAAATCTTAAAAACTTTTTATCACAAAGCATATTTATAATGAAACTACATAAATTATTTATGCTATGCCTTGTGATTGCTTTTTTTAGGTGCACCACAATACTTTTCATTTCTAAATGCTTATAAGTTTAATTTTTTTTAAAACTCTTATCTGAAATATTTAAGATCCTCTCAATCATCTTATATAATTTACTGATACGCAAAAAAGAGCCTAATTGTTAAGTTTTTTGTTCATTCGTATCCTTTCTCAAAAGTTGGGAAAGGAAGCATCAGTTAAAAGAAAAGTTTAGATAGTGGTGGTGCCATCTACAGAGGCGTTATTGAAATATAAGAATTTTTTAAACTGATATGTACTTTCTTTGTGTAAATTTGTAAATAAATACATTGAGTTAGGGATAAGAATGCAAAAATGATAGGTTTAAATTGATTCGAATTATGCAAGTCAATTTAATTCAAAAATTTTTTCATTTTGTCGATGATTTTAATCAAGATCTCTTTCTCATTGAAGTTAAAAATATTGGCCTGAAATTTTTTTAAGCTTCTGAATTCATCACTTTGTCATGTACTCATACCTCCCTCAAATATGGCTAAAAATTTACCTACACTCAATAAATAAGTACTTCAAATCTAACATTATTGCTTAGACTAATTGGGTAACATGCTTTATATTAGTCACACCAAATGCATCACATGTATGCTTGGGTCACATTTTATTGTGTATGTGAAATATTTCTTATGTATTTTTTATTAAGTAATCATGTGAAGACTTTATTGAATCAATGAAAAAGGAGTGAAAAAACTATACTTACAAGATGACAGCGATCTTCTTGTAAATATATTTTATTCAATACATGAAATGCTGCCTATTCTCAACATTGAATGATCGTTAAATAATGATTGTTTATATATATGCCTTTACCAACTATAAATAATTTATTCTGATTTCTGTCCACAATTGTTCCATCTAAACGTCTTAGTCACAGTATATTTAACATCAAATAAAGATAATAGGAAAGAAACTGAACATTGATTCTCGCAAAGCAACGCATTTATTCAACGTTCATCAATTAATTAAAAAAGATGATCATTCAACTATTACGAAAATACAAATTTCTAATGAAAAGGCAGAAAATCAATGCTTTGAATAAAATATAATTAAATACCCTTTTAATAATCTTTTATTATTTCTTGATAAGTTTTAATTTGTCGCATTCTTGAAATCAGCGTGCTATTTTCTGTTATGTAGTCGTCTGCAAGAAGAGCAAGGAGGAGGCATAACTCATTATGATTGGTAAACTGCGCATGCTTGAAAACATGCCTTGAAGGTTCATCCTGTTTCCTAAGGAAGCACACCCATCCTATCGTTAGACACAACCAAAAAGCAACAACGATGCAACAAAAGTTCCAAACAAAGAAATGTAAAATGTAAGAATTAAAGTAATACTAAGAATTAAAGTAAGTTGGAATGAGTTTCTTGAATTTAAAAAATAGTAAAAAAATTTTTTAATTTAATTCCCGACCGCTTAATAAAGATATTTTTATTTTCTTTCGTTTCCAAAAAACAGAACGTTATTATCTTGAAAATTGACGATTTTATGCAGGAAAGAACTGCCCATAGAATAACATGGGGGTTGCTTTTCTCCCGAACGAGTGAGCGAACGGCCTTTTAAATGAAGTATGGGAGAGGGAGCTTAAATTGTAAAATTTGAGAGTGGAGTTTTTTCCAGCAAACTTCAACTTCTGAATTTTAGAATTATCCATTCATTTGAACAACGTTACACTAACTAAGGAGTTAGGTAATTAAAAAAAATTTTTTTTTGATTCCGGTGACATTCAAGATACTACTAAAGCAAATATGAAGGTTCTGAATTTGATTTCCACAGCGTTGAACCGTGTCGACTAAAATGCCTTACAAATAAAGTTTCTCGGTATCCAACGGGAACATTGGAATAAGATTGCATGACTGAAGGTCTTTCGAAATCAATGACGCAACGGAAACAGACGTCTCATAACTTTTCAATTCTTACAATATTTGATTTAATGCCCCATAACAGTGATAAAAACGATGAAGACGAGAAAAGAATATCGGAGAGTTTATCCACAACTGGTCAAGAGTTTGAAAGCATAAAAACTCTGAAACTTAAACCATAAAACAAATTCGCAAACAATTGTAAGTATTGAGAGGAATAATTGTATCTATAAAATAAAAAAATAAAAATAAAAAAAAATTAAAAAAAAACATACGAGTATAAAGATTGCACATTTTTTCTAGTAGTTCATCTCGTGTCTGTTTTTGAAAAATATACTTTTTTTTACCCCGATTTTGCGTCATGCTGAAGTTGTTTTAATAAAAGTTCCATATTTCATTAAATATTTCGGGTGGATTTACGAATGATTCATGCAGCTTTTTGCAATTAATATTTAAAGAAATTGATACAAGCTTATTGCTTGATGTTTCGGCTTATTGTTATTAAAAATAATTGTTTTCTTTCGTAATTTATTGTCGGTCCCTCAAGCCCCTGAAAGATTTAAACTTTATTGCTAAGTATGAAAAATTGCATGAACTGAGCATTTCTAAAATTACAAAATAAGGCTCTTAATATTTCTTGAGAAATTTTTTAAAAAAATGTAAAATCTCAAAACCCATCAAAATAAAAAATGGTGTCAAGCAGGGTGTGAACATAGCGCGCAAATATCATATTCAGAAGGAAATTTACTCAAATTCTCACCTTTTCAGATGAAATAGATCAGAACACCAGCTATATTTCAACACACCTTTTTTTTAACTTAGAGAGGCAAAGTGAGCAAACTTATAATTAATGAAACTAAATGTATGGTAAGGGGTGTTTTGTCCTTCCTAGAAATTGCACTGTTTATATTTGATTAAGTATGCAATTTCAAATACAGAGATTAACGCTAAAAATGAGATAGGGCCAGAATTCCAAATAGAATTATCGTGGCCAACCGCAGTTCTTTTGAGCTGCGTAAATTCTTGAGGTCTAGTGTACTTAGGTTTAGTACCAAGATAATATTATATAAAGTACATATAAGATCTCTGCTTGATTGTGCCTCAGAATCGTTGACTATGACCTCAAAAGACGAATGTGCATTAGACGCATTCGAAAGAAAAATCGTTCGAATTATTTTCGGTGGTGTGCAGTTTAACGGAGCTTCAACCACGAACTTTACCATTGTAATAAAGAACATGACATTACTAAATATATCAAAATTCAAACGATGACATCTGGGAATAGACCAAGGGCAAAACCCTATCCCAGATGGTATGATTCCGTAATAAGGATTTCCTTGCACTAAGCTTTTTTCTTTTATAACGGTCATTCAGCAGCCGATCCAATTTTTGGGTTTACCACTTCTGGAGTTCAACTCCGTAGCCTAGTAATTTTGAACCCAATCCAGAAGACAAGGGAACTCTTGGGTCAAGTATTGGGAGAAATTTACCTTCGTGGAGGGCTTTCTGATGGAACTAACCCGCATTTGCGTTACATGGAGGGGGAAACCACGAGAACCTCGCACGGTTAGCCTGACGGCAAAGGAACTCTAACTCATGACCCGTCTACTACTAAGGATATTTTACGTCAGCACTGTGGTCGGTGTGAACCGCGGGCAGAATTCGAATCAACCAACCGACTCTGGGATCAAACTTAGGTCACCTCATAGGGTGACGAGCGCTCTATCTCCTGAGCCTCCGCGGCTTCTCACGCTAAACTTTTATAATTTTATAACTGTCGTTGAACAGCCGACCCAATTTTATGGGTTTACGACTACTAATGTTCAACTCCGCCACCTTGTGATTTTGAACCCAATCCAGAAGACAAGGGAACTCATGGATCGAATATTGGGGAAAATGTGCCTTCGTGGAGGACTTTTTTGATGGAGCCAACCCGTACTTGCGTTACATGGGGAGGAACACCACGAGAACCTCCCACGGTTAGCCTGATGGCAAGGGGACTCTAACCCTCGATCCGTCTACCACTGAGGATATTTCAAGTCAGCACTGTGATCGGTGCAAGCCGGATGCGGAATTTGTATCGACTGAGATTCGAACCCGTTTCGCCTCATTGGAAGGCGAACGGTCCCCTGAGCCATCGCGGCTCTCGACTAAACTGTAAAAACTGGAGTACCATTGCTGAGAATAGGTCAGAAAGGAAGATAATTCGCTCTGAAAGCCAGGGTCCTCCCTGGCCGTCGTGTCAATGATGCTGATGAAGATAATGATGTTTATACACATGTATGTTAATATTAATGTATATATTAATGTTAAGATTAAAAATTAAGGGATATTTAAAAAGTTGTGAAAAAAGCGTAATAACTGCTTATAAGCTGATAGTACATGGAACACTTAAAATTCGATAATTTCACAAAGAAAAGATCTAAATAAATAAAAAATAAAAGAAAAACATTATAAAAATTTTAATGAAAGAAAAAATTTGTAAAAGAATTAAACGAAAGAAAAAAATATTAACAAAAATTTATTAAAGACATTATCCACGAAAAACCGCAGAAATTGGCACTTTCTGACAATATTGCCAAAGCAAATTATATTAATACAATAGTGTGAGGAACAGCATAAAAATGATTTTTTTAGTCATTTAATCAACAGAATTTGAAACAAAATAACAAAAATATAAAATATGCGTAAAGGGTAGAGGGATAACATATTATTTATATTTAACTTACCATAACATGACATTTACAATTAATTTCACATTAACGATAACTAAAAATTACAATTATTAAAATGTCATATATTAAATATAATATTTTAATTTTCTGTATTTTATGGAATTTAATAACATTTATTGAATAGTATTTGTTATTGAATAGTATTGTTGGAGAATATTCTTCATTTATAAATATTATGATAGAAAAACAATCTCTAAAGTGGTTATTCTATTTAAGTGATCAATGGAGCTGAAAATGAGCTTGAACCAAAGCCAGCTGTTGCATAGCAACAACTACTTTGGAAACACAGTCCTTCGCTTGAACATGAATTTCATAAATCGGTTATGGAGAAGGTATTGTATATTACTTCATATAGGTTTTTATAATAGTATTTTTTATTATGTATTGGCATTTTATTATGTATTGGTATTTTTTATTATGCATATCAAAAATTTCAGCAAAATAATTATTTTTTATGGGTTTTATTTTAATTTATCAACTCAAATCATCAAATTAATAATTTATCAAAACAATATAAACATATTGTAATAGTACTAAAAGTTAGTGTGATCATGAAATTCTTCATGATCACACAATTTTCATTTAGATACATACAATGAAGTTTTTCATTTTAGTTACCTACAAACTGTTACATTCATTTTTAGTGAAAATTTAAACTAATAATTTGGGATGACAGTGCTGAAAATGCAAATGATATTCGATCCGGAATATTGAGCAATTTGTACAATTTTAACTCTTAAAAAAATATTTTTTTTCTGTTTGTATGTAAAGTGATGGTCTATATAAAAATGTATTATCTTCGTTAGTTTTTAAAAACAATAAAAATGTGTGAGTAACCTTTTGGACAGTCATGTCTTATTATTTATTTGATTCATTACCAAAATGCGATATAAAAATAAAAAATGCTAAAAATTAAAATTTATCTTAATTCTATACAGTAATTAAAAAAGATGAACTGACTGAAAAATATTTGATAACTTTTTTGACTCAAAATATGATAGTTTTAAAATTTGTATTTTAAAACTATATTCTTTAAAATGATGCATGCATTACCTTAAAACTCTAAATGAAATAATAAATATAATAAATAATTATTAAAAATTATTTCTTTATTTTTTAGTGTAATTATCTAAGAATAAAAAAAATTTATAATCCTGCGCAAAAATTTTTGATTAGCATAAACATTTCTCAAAGATATGGCGAAATATGTAAGAAGTAAAATTAACATTAAGGGGTCTAACACTAATGATCTCTATCCTGACCAAAGTATTAAGACAATATTTCCCAGATTGCGAATATTTCAAGGGTCAGAAATCTAAATCCGTCGAAAACAAGGCATTCAGAGAAGTACGTTTTTATGTCTGATTATGTAAATTTATCTTGAAATAATTAGCATATTTGAGGTTACCGTTAAGATAAACTTTTAGTACGGAAATATCCGATTACTACATCAAAAGTTATGCAGTGTTTTTTTTTTTTTTTTTTTTTTTTTTTTTTTTTTTTTTTTGCGAACTGTGCTTAAAATTGTTAAAATCCGTGATTTCCCCAAAAAGTGACGTCTCTAATCGTAATTTATGTAACTTGCGTGCCGTTAAGTAATTAATAAAGTCTAAATTGAGAAATTACAGTTTTTAGTAACAATCATAATTTTTTTAAAGTTCACAGGTTTCGAAATTTATGTCTGCAAAGTTAACAAGCATCTGCAGAAATTTTCTCAGGAAGGTGCACCCCGAAAAAATAATTACAATATTTTAATAAATCGTGGAAAAATATTTTTTTATATTTATTTTCTTTCTTTATTTCTGAATTATAGTTTTACGTGCACGCAGTAGAAATTTTTACATGCAATATCAATAAATTAATTAACTTTTAAAACCAACAAAATCTGACGAAAATTAAAATTTTTAATACCATTTTAATCTTTATAACGTGAAAAATTAATACAAATCATGCTTTATTTAAATTCTATAAATTTAATATAGCACAGAATCTTATGATTTTTTTTCTATATTTTTTTAAATACAAGGAGAATCCGAATTCTGATCACCAATCTTCGTGATGGTCTCTTATTTATCTTCGTATTTTTCTTTAAAATTCGATATTTAAAAAAAAAGATCATTATGTTTATAAAATATGTAATTACTATAATTTTATGTATTAACATTTTGTTAACATGTTAATCACAACATAAGGAACTATTACTTGGATTTAAAAATTAATCAACTGTATTTGAAATATATATATATATATATATACAGTCCCTGGCCAAATTATTAGACGCCCAATGAGATTCTATTTTAAATCTTAATTTATCAGATGACACTATACAGCTTTATTGTTTTTACGCGACTGAAACCAATTTGCACTTGTTTACGTTCATGCATCAGTTGGTTAACATTGTAATATAATTCGTTAAAAATAAATACAAATAGAAAGTATGTAAATAATCTCCTGAATAAAAACCCATTACATGTATATTTAAGTATAAAAGTATTGCGCATAAACTCGTGCAAAACATGTAATGGACAATTACAGTCAATTTTTTTAAAAATTTTAATGCATTCAGAATCCCTCAAAACTCCCAGAAAACATTTTATTACTTTCCTAACAAGGCTATTTTTTTAGTTATTCTTAATCAAAAAACGCTTACTTTCGTTTTCACCTGAAACGGGGAGTCACGTGATTATTCACGAACTGACGTCACATGTGTCCATCTGCCGTTCACTTACAATCGCTGCGCTGTGAAAGCCAATACGTTCTTGCTTTCGTTTGAATTTTCGTAATTAAATCCAACTATTTTAGGTGGTCAATAACTATCTGTATAAAAAATTGCACCCTAATATTGCTTAATAAAAATGTGGGTTTAATATAACGTATTTTTATAATGTTAAATTTCAGTGGTATCCACTGAAACAATGTTAATAGTTGACGAAATTTTCTAGCTCTGTATATTTCAGATTTTTTAGTTCAATAAAAAAAGTTTGTGGTATTACTTATTAAATGATGCGTTATAAATACAAAATAACTTCGCTTTTTCATTTTTTTAACCATATTAATCTTAATTTTAATGTAAACTTCAAATTCATTTCGAAGATTTATTTTCATCTCAAGTGAAAGAAATGTTGGATCAGTTTTTTATGTAGAATAAATAGTTTTAGATTTTAAAATGTAGGAAAGCTCAAGTTATTGATATTTTATAATTATTTATTCTAGCGTGAATTCAAAGCATGCAATTGTCTTCAGCATAGCAATAGCCTTTTAAAAAACTTGTGATTCCAGCAAAACTTTAAATTCATTCTTTCAACAAAAAAATTTAAAGTTTAAAGGAAGAAAATTTTTTTTATATTCCAGTAGATTTTACTAACTTTATTTTAATTGCCTTAATCTATAAGAGTATTTGAAATCAAGAATATGCATTTATTTAGTTTCTTATTACAGAAACAGGAATTCAATTTTATAAATGCATATAAAAATAATTTTTCGCTATAGCAAAGTTCATATTTACTCAAAGAATAAAAATATCAACATTATTGTATATTTTTAATTATTTAATAAATAATGAAGAATGTGCATTAGAATTTCTTCCCATTTTGTATAAGTTAATTTTTTATTATTGTTCTTTAGCTTTAGTGAAACAAAAACTTCTAGCTTAATGATATTCGCCGAAATTTTATGGATAAATGAGAAATTACGTGAAATTATAAGTATAACCAAATTACTGTGAAGATGATGGTCAGATATATTTCAATGGACTAAATTCTTGAAAATGTTGATACGTTTTCGGCAATACCGAATGCTTAATCTGAGATTTTAATTAAATTAAATTTTTTAAATTAAATTAAATTAAATATTTTAATTAAAAATGTATAATGTATTAATTTTACTGTTTTAGAAATCTTCATTGCAAGCACTGACAAATAGTTTGCAAAAATAAGGAGAGCAGTGAACTATAGTCAAACTTTGTTAATACTATATTGAAGAAAAAGAAATTAAATTTTATAAATTTAAAAATAATTTCTAACTGTGACGAAATTCCTATTTACGCAAGGAATAATAAATATAAGCGTTAATGTGGATTTAAATATTTAATACATAGTAAAAAAAATTACATAAACTGCATTAGTAAATATTTACTTAAAAAGAAAATCCTTCAACTCTAGTAATAAATAAATAAATAAAAGAAGCAACATTAAATTACATTTTTTGAATTCTTGAACGGTGATGAACTGCTATTTTTTCAATGGACAAGATTTATCAAAATACTGATTTGTTTTAATGCAACAACGAATTATAAAATCATCCATCCTATATCTATTTCTATCCAATCTGCGACTTATTTTAATTAAGTAATTAGGCTGTAATGGAGCGTTATTTTAATTTAAAAGTAAGTGAAATAAAATAATATTTTCTATGAACTTTAATACCACTGATTTCAGCCGAAAAGAAATGTTGATTCGCTGTAAAGAGCTGCATAATCATTTCTTCAGATATTTTAGTGATAAATAACAGCATTTGAAGTTTTAAAATTTTTCTTTCACTTTGCACACACTCTCAAAATCGTAAATTTAATTCTCGAAATTTTTACTGATAATTTTTAAAGGATGTTCATACGATATACGTGATATCAAAACTAAAAGAGCATTGAAATAGCCTTAGCGGATGGAGAAGGCACGTTTCCATTCGGCACATGTGACGTCATAACCAATCAGGGATCGTTTTTGATTGCATCACTTACGGAGGCCTTTGGGGGCAATTTAAATGTTTAATAACTAAATAAATTAACATTTGCCGAAAAAAACAATCAGATTTTCGGTTTCAGGAGAGAATTTCTTATAAGTTAGGTATGAAAATAATAAAATTTATGATATGCTGTAATTGTCCATTATTAAAACACTACTCACTTAAAATGAACGAGTGAAAATCCCTCAACTTGAGTGCTATTTCACTCTTTCATCTAGAAAAAAGGAGCCTTCTCATCTTGAGTGAAAATCACTCAAGTGAAAGAGTGATATGAAATTTACTCAAGTTTGAGTGAAAAAACTTCACTCAAACTTGAGTGATTTTCTATCGTGTCTGAGTGATTTTCAGTATTACTTGAATGGATCGTTTTTTACTCAAACTTGAGTGATTTTCAATCGTGTTTGAGTGATTTTCAGTATCACTTGAGTGGATCGTTTTCACTCAAACTAGAGTGATTTTCAATCGTGTTTGAGTGATTTTCAGTATCACTTGAGTGGATCGTTTTCACTCAAACTTGAATGATTTTCAATCGTTTTTGATTGATTATATGTATCACTTGATTGGGTCCTTTCATCTTGAATTTTTGTGAATTTCAATCATTTTTCATTAATTATTAGCATCATTTAAGTGAATATATTTTAACCATACTATCATTATTTATTCTTTTTACTTGAATGTCATTTAAATCACATTTGAATTAATTTGATCCTTTTCCGACTATTCACTGAATATTTTAATGCCTATCATAAATAAGATGAAAAGAAAAATATTTTTAGCATGTGTAATAGAAATAATTTATCAGCATTCATTTCTTTTAAATTTCATCAGTGGTTTGTTAGGTAATTAATAAGTTTTTTTTTTTAAATTTCAAAACTAAATAGTGATAGTTTATAAAAAAAAAAAGTGAAAGCTTAGTAATCCATCTGTATTTAACAATATGCTGAATATAATTGCAAGAATATTGAATTGAATGTTTGCAAGACTCTTTAGAGATCGAAAGCTTTGTGACAGACTTCAGTACAAAATTTTAAGAATTTTTAACTTTTCGTAATGAAACAAATTTTCTATTAACAGTTTACATAATTTTTCATTTTATTTAGGCATTCAAATAGTATACTTCATTAGTACGTTAAATCTTATTTAACCATTTCCATCCTAGTTCTTGGGAACATAACTTTGATAATTCTTCTACATTCCATTTTATTTGGATGGTAACTTTTCTAGTTATTACTTTATTTATAAAAGGTTTGCTAAAATATACTTAAAAAATATTTTTAGATATTGGTGAAAGGCTAGAGCATAACGTTTTTTTAACAGGGTACCCACTCAATTTCAAAAAAAATTCCCTAACTTTTCCAGGTATTCCAAGTAAGTTACAGCTAAAATCAAGACTTTATCTATATCTATATTTTCATCAGAAAAATTTGATTATTTTATTTTTAATGGCTAATATTAGATTTTCTGTGTAAAAAAATATATCATTAAATGAGGATGGGAACATTTCAGTTTGGCTAAAATGTAAAATTTTTGAAACAAATAATTGTAATAGATTTAGAATTGCTTAAATCGATTCTCAATAACTAACTACTGTTACTGACAATTTTAAGACTGGTTATTTTCCAGGTAAGGAATAGAAATTCTCCAGGATTTTGTGAAAAAAAATTGCAACTTGCCCTGACTATTCCCTGATTTTTGGAGCTAAAATAAATTTCCCTGACAACGTCAGGTTTTCCTTGTTTTAATCGTTCATTTGTTTAATTGTAATTTACAAATGCAATTTGGATGTAAAAAAATACATAATAGCATCTTTGGTAATTTTTAACTTGCTTTTATATAACGTTATATGCATGTGTAGCAAAACTCTAAAAATTACATTAAGTAATCAATGATAATTATTGAAAATATGTAAATTTCATGTCAGCAAAATTATGAAGGTCTTAGTTTCTTATTATTTACCACTTTATGAAATGTCTTCTCGGAATGAAGCAGTCAGCATCCTTGCAAAAAAAATTGGTACCTGAAAGCTATGAAACAACTGCAAAGGGTTAAGACTTTTAACATAAAATGTGAGAATGCATTAGTGAATAAGACAACTAAATTACAGAAAAAAAGATATTTTATTGTATATGTTTTCTTATACATATATTCTTTATGCGTTCACTCTAGATAGTAGAATATTTAAGTTTTCTATAGTGCTTTTAGAAGCACCTTTTTCAGCTCATAAAGCATAAAATAAAGAAACGAGAAGAGCATAAAGCTTGATTTACTGTGCATTACAATGAAAACAAAGTGACTCTTAAACAAAAAGTCAATTGCTATAAAGTATCTACATCTACAAACATCTTATCCAATTTACGAAAAAATTTCAAATCTTTTTTTCTCCCCATTTCACAGATGAGCTCGGCTGTTAATTTTATTTAACTCTTCATCAAAATTCATATTTTCTTGGGGAAAAAAAACATTTATATGTAGACAACTTTTAAAACATAAATACTAATTTTGGTACATTCTTTTTCTAATAAACTGAAAAATTAATGCTATTTTCCCCTCTTCGCACTAGTAAAATACGAACAGTTTCAGTTAAAAATTCGAAATACTTTAAAAACTTTAAAATACTTTTGTAAACTTGAAAAAGACCTTTATAGCATATCTTTTATTCAAAAATTAAATTATAAAATAAAATTTATATCATTATTATAATTCAACAATCAAACAAGACAATAAGTCAGAAAAATGCTTTTTATATACATCACATTATTTACTCCTTTCACTTTAGTATATAAAACACACTATTATATATTTATTTATTTCTGTTTAACTTACTGAGCTCCCTCCTTCCGTCACTGAGAGAGGAAAACAGTTTAAAACATGCCATTGAAATACACACATTTCAAAAAACTTGACTCAGTAAAAAAAAAGAATTGTCTTACTTTTCTTAGCTATAACTCATTCAATAAATATTCAATAAAATTTTTAAAAAAATTGTTTTAAAACAAATTGCTTTAAAAATTTTTGTTTTAAAATTTGAAAAAGAAATTGTTTAGGACTGGGCAAAATATAAGTAATTATTAATTTTATCAACATTCATGTTTTTTTCTTGATTCGTCTTGAATTTAAAACCTTTTTCAGTTATCAAAATAAATTTTTAAAAACAGTCTTTGTTGTCTCAAGCATATCTAGCATATGATTTAACCGTAGTGGCAATCCTTCAGTCACGAAATATTTCAGTTCTATGTATAGAGTCAAATAGAGAGATAATAGTCAAAATAACTGTAGTATTAAAAACCTAGAGAAGTGGCACCTTTACAGTTTTGCCCCTTCACTTTTATATAATTAATAGGAAAATCTATTAAATATGCTTACACCACATTCCGTAGGGAACTTGTTCTGAATCTGATTACTATGAGAGAACTGGAATATAAGAACAAAATTGTCTTTAAGAAATGATATAAAATACAGGGAATCTGAAAATGGAGTTTACCGGCCAGGTGGCGTAGCGGTCAACGTGCCTGACTGTGAAGCCAGTGGCCGCGGGCTCGAATCCCGCTCAGGGCATAGATGTTTCCCTCTTTGTATGTGTTGTTGTCTGTTGTGGGCTGTGTGAATGTGGCTCACCCTGTTAACGGTTATGTGTGACAGTTAGGCGTCGGTAATGTTTCTCGCCTCCGAGACTTAGGCAAAGACTTTGACTTAGGTTCACTGCTGTTTCTGCAGCTAAAGGGGGGGGGGGGAAATGGAGTTATTTCGCACGTCGTTAAGTAGCGTTTTTAAAAATAGCGTTAAAATAGCTTACATGCATTGATTCATACCAAATTTTGTAATATATTACGAGTACAGATGAATATATATATATATGTAATATCTCGGCAGATTACATCCTTCTTCATCATGTAATACTGAGAAAAGTTGCATCAGATAACTTCATCATTGAACGGTGCCAGCGAATCCAGATGGGGAAGTCCCGAATTTATAATTGACTCACTTCGATAGAACAATCTAATTTCTTATTCACATCCGATTTGGCGACCACTGCGAGAAGGCAGCTCTCACCAAGCCTGTCACTGTTATTTCCTTTTATTTCTATTAAATGTTAAGTTTGCTTATTAAATTATCGTTGTTATTTCATCTTATGCTGCACAAACTCCTATATATATATATATATATATATATATATATATATATATATATATATATATATATATATATATATATATATATATATATATATGTATATATATATAATACAAAAATTATAAATTCTTCTGTATTAATAAAAGCATTAAAACTCTTTCGTTTTCATAAAATGTCTTTGGTAAAGAATAGGTGTAGAAATTCTATTTTGGGACTTCAAGGCTGAAAACATACCATTGAATTATAACTTGATTTATATTTCAAATTAGGAGTTATTTTTAGAATCTTGTCCCTCTGTCACTTCTATATTAGGAAGCATTAAATGATTTTCCTCAATGCGTAAGGATACAAAGTATGCAAAGACTGAGCCTTTTCACCTATCTCTGTGTTAGTATTTAATGCAAGAACAATTGTTTTTGCGGGTCTTTTGCTGTATGATGTTGCCAATCTAACCTTCGCTGCTACTGTCTTGATATTGGTCCACCCACCTCCAGCTGGGAGAGTGGGTGAGACTTCTGCTTCTACAATCGAACAATTCAATAAAAGCTTGTAAAGAAGTATGGCCTTCTGAATTCTCCTAATTTGACTAATAACAATCCAAAAATAACGGGGCTGGAGCCCAGTTATCACAAGCCGGCAGGATAGTCTTCGTGGAGGAAACATTTTGAAGAAAACCAGTGCTTATACATTTGAATCTTAGGCCTATCGTCTGGCTACGTTGAAATTTCCCAATCCCCATCACACACGCAGGGGGAAAAAATTGCCTGTTCGGAGTCGAAAGAATGAAGGAAGGAAGGATTGGTTTCACCACCCGATCGTCTTCACTACCGGAACCCGCCGCTACTGGAATGATGGCTGGAGACATGAGAGGGACCGACCGATTTGGCTTTCGTCTGAGTCCTGCACAAGAATATGTTTATGGTAAAAGTGAAAGAAACACCAGTTAAGTGCGAGAGTGATATTGAATTTATAGAGGAGCTTTTTGCTCCTTTATTAAAAGTTACTTTCATAAGAAAGCTATTGTTAGCACCAGTGATGTGCGCGTGTGAGAAATCCCGGAGATTTATGTGAAAGTACATTAAGTGCGCGAATGATATTTTTTTTCTCTTCGTCAAATATTCATAAAGGAGAAAAAGTGATATATGTTTTTTTTTTCCCTTCTTTCTCATAATTAGTAGTGATAATTTTATGATTACGTAGGTCAAGTGACCGAAATTTCTTATTATGAATACTTGAATAGAGAAATATATTTAAGAGTTGATTGCATTTCTTGTGTTTATATTGCTTTTTTTTAAAATTATGATATAATATTGTATTTATAGTGCATTTAAAATATTTTTGAAAGAATAATGTGGTTAAAGTGAACGTCTAAAATATGACAAATGAACAATAGCAATTTATAATATCCGGATATAAAGTGGAAAATAAATACCTAAATGGATATAAAATGGAAAATAAATACCTAAATGGATATACTGTTGAAAGTAAATACCTAAAGGGACGTCCAAAACCAAAACAAAATAAAAATGAGAAAATAAACAAAGAGATATTATTGAATATTGATACCGGGTCAACATTGAATATAATACCAAATGACTTTGTGTCAAAACTAAATATTCCTATTAAAAATGTGATAACTTAAATGTTACCCAAACGAAAGGACAATTATCACTTAACGGAATTTGTGAGTTTCCCCTTAAGATAGGCGAAATTGTTAACTCAGCTAAGTTTTTAATAATTGATACTGATTTACCATATGCTTTATTAGGGTTGCAAACTTGCAAAAATTTTTGTTTGTTTATTGATTGTGCCGGACCAGTTGTTACTCAGTTTGGTAAGGGACTGATCACCTCAGCTAATTCTAACAATGATAACTTATCTTTGCACATAAGACAGCAAAATTCTCAAAATGTTAAGGCTAAAAAGGGTGAAAAAATAAAAGTTAAAGATGTTTCAGTAAAAGTAAACATTGAAAAAAATAATGTTAAGGGTAACAAAAATAAAAATAAAAAGAAAAATAGGAAAAAGAAAGAATGTCCAAAAATTTCAAAGGATTCGAAGATAGATCCAGATAATGGATGCATACATTATCAGGTCAATATCGACGAAAAAATAAAAAATGAGAACAAAATAGAAAATGTGGACTTAAAAGAATAATTTGAGTAAACAAAATTTTGAAATAGTGCATGTATCAAAGCTTAGGAAATATCACAACCTACAAATGATGAAATTAAATCATGAATGGTGTCCAAAGAAAAGGAAAAGGAAATTTTTTTTACTTTCTTCAATGGAAGAAGTAAACCCGATATTTTTTGGGAGATCCGAATCGCGTGTGGAGATGTTTACCTCAGCATCATTTGGATGTGAGGGCGGGGAAAGTGAACTTTTTTTTTCTCTCAACATGGTGAGAAAAATTTTATAAACTATTTTTGTATTGACTAGTCAGGATCTCTCAATATCACGATGCTTCATGAAATTCTGTTTTCCTCCATTTTAACGGGGAATACAGATTTTCATCAAGTAAATAACCCCTTTAACCACACAGAATCTTAAAATTCTGATTAAATAACACTTCGTGTCCAGTTCGTTTCTATAAAAATTATGTATATTTTTGTGTGAAAATTTTTTGAAATTTTTAGTAGAATAGTTTCATTTTTCTTTCTGTTTAGTTAACTAAACAGATAAATTGCATTATCATGTTTTTATGTTGTCATTGTAAATATTTTTTTTACACATAATTGATTAAATGTTATTTGTAGTAGGGAAAAGGACAGTCGTACCAACCTAAATTTAAAAATTTAAAGTATTCTAATTTTTTTTTATTTTGACTTACTAAAACGTTTTTTTTGGGGGGATGTAATACAAAAATTATAAATACTTTTGTATTAGTAAAAGCATTAAAACTCTTTCATTTTCATAAAATGTCTTTGGTAAAGAATAGGTGTAGAAATTCTATTTTGGGACTTCAAGGCTGAAAACATACCATTGAATTATAATTAGATTTATATTTCAAAATAGAAGTTATTTTTAGAATCTTGTCCCTCTGTCACTTCCATATTAGGAAGCATTAAATTATTTTCCTTAATGCGTAAGGATACAAAGTATGCAAAGGCTGAGCCTTTTCACCTATCTCTGTGTTAGTATTTAATGCAAGAGCAATTGTTTTTGCGGATCTTTTGCTCTATGATGTTGCCAATCTAACCTTCGCCGCTACTGTCTTGATATTGGTCCACCCCCCTCCAGCTGGGAGAGTGGGTGAGACTTCTGCTTCTACAATCGAACAATTCAATAAAAGCTTGTAAAGAAGTATGGCCTTCTGAATTCTCCTAATTTAATTAATAACAATCCAAAATTAACAGGGATGGAGCCCAGTTATCACACACACACACGCACGCACACACATATTTCTAATAATTCAAAAATTCTAATTTATTTGTATTTTAAAATACTTTAATTAGCATTGTACTTTTATTTAAGTATTAATTCAGTATTTTCAATTTTGCCTCGAAAATTGAACTTGAAGAAAAATGATAAGAAATTTTATGCTAGCAACAAAAGAAAAATAGTTTGTATAATGTGATAAATACTTTATGAAATATGAAAATTGAATTAATTCTGAATTCCAATTAAATAAAAGCTGAAAACAGGGTAAAAACAGATAAAGTCAAAATACTGTTTAATTTTTTTAAATATAATATTTTCCACCTTTTTTGAATGATATATTTATAATAAAATGTATAAAACATCTGAATACACAGATTTGAATGAATGGATCTTACATATATGAACTTTCCTAAACTAAAGACAATCAATTTTATTAATAGGAAGCAATTTAAATAACAACAATTATAGACTATATGAACAATAAATTATTTCGTAAATATCTTTTATAAAAGAAGTATAGAATGATATGAAATTAATTATCCACAAATGTTTTGTACCAAAATTATACATAAAAAAACTGAAACATGGATATAAATTTATTATATTAAAATAAAATGTTAAAACTTTAATATGAGATCTGAAAAAAATTCTAAACCTCTTTACAGATATATACATTTTGACAAAGATTCTAGCAGGGAATGAAATGCTTTTAATATTAAATAATCATCCATATTTAACACTTTCAATTTTAATAAATTTGAAAACGCTGAAGAGCAGCTAATTTAAATGGAAAGTGTATGTAACATATTCTAAATAGAAGTATTTAAAAAAAAGTATTTTAAAAATAAAAACAAAGTGTATTTACTTACCAAAAAATAAAACAGCGTCAGAAATATCACTGTTAACTAAATTTTGCTTCAATTCTTCTTAATTCAAAATATTAAGTGACATATTTTCCAGAAAAAAATTTAACGTAAAATAAGCATAATCTATTTAGATCGAAGAGAAAAACAATTTTATTTTCATTTATTATCGATTGCTTTTTAAAATAAAACGATAGAAATTCCAGTTCGCACACAATTAAATGATAAATAAATCACTCAAGTTTGAGCGAAAACCACTCAAATATTGCTTAAATAAATACCACTCAAGTTAGAGTGAACGCAAAGCAAGAATTTCGCTCAAATATATTTCAATCAAGTTGAGTTTAAAAAAATTCACTCTTTTTTGAGTAGGGGAAATCACTCTTTCATTTTAAGAGTGTACAGTGTGCGTCTAATAATTTGGTCTAATTATTGTAATATACTAATATAATACATGGTATAATAAATATTCTATATTTATATAACATATCGTCGAATTTATCCAATCGTCGAATTTATATTATATATCGCCTAATTTAACCAATTTATACACGAAAGTAAACAAGAGCAAACCGGTTTCAGTCGCGTAAAAACAATAAAGCTGTATAATGTAACCTAATAATGAAGATTTTACATAGAATCTTATAGTGCGTCTAATAATTTGGCCAGGAACTGTATATGCTTGGCAGTGTCTGACACAATAAGAAGTAATAAATGAGAAGTAATTTTATGTAACACAATAAAATGATAACCTTATATTTTATATGAGTTCAAACGACTCCTTTTTTTTTCTCTTGAAACATTTAAAAAAAACTTGATATAGATATTATGACCAATATCTTTAAACGTCTGATCACTTTCTCTTAGTTCTTTTTATTTTATTTATCAATATTTTTTTTACTTTCAACATTAAGTCAAGCACGAGCTAATAAAATCATGATCTCGTGAGGGATAAATTTTTCGATAAGAATAAATAAATAACCATTATTTAAAGCAAAAATTACTTAAAATGGCAATAACTTTCGGACAAATTGAAATTTCGAAGAAAAATAATGCGTTATATTTATATGATAACCTTATATTTTATATGAGTTCAAACGGCTTCTTTTTTTCTCTTGAAACATTTTAAAAAAACTTGATATAGATATTATGACCATTATCTTTAAACGTCTGATCACTTTCTCTTAGTTCTTTTTATTTTATTTATCAATATTTTTTTTACTTTCAACATTAAGTCAAGCACGAGCTAATAAAATCATGATCTCGTGAGGGATAAATTTTTCGATAAGAATGAATAAATAACCATTATTTAAAGCAAAAATTACTTAAAATGGCAATAACTTTCGGACAAATTGAAATTTCGAAGAAAAATAATGCGTTATATTTATATGATAACCTTATATTTTATGTGAGTTCAAACGGCTTCTTTTTGTCTCTTGAAACATTCTAAAAAAACTTGATATAGATATTATGAGCAATATCTTTAAACGTCTGATCACTTTCTCTTAGTTCTTTTTATTTTATTTATCAATATTTTTTTTTTACTTTCAACATTAAGTCAAGCACGAGCTAATAAAATCATGATCTCGTGAGGGATAAATTTTTCGATAAGAATGAATAAATAACCATTATTTAAAGCAAAAAATACTTAAATTGGCAATAACTTTCGAACAAATTGAAATTTCGAAGAAAAATAATGCGTTATGTTTACATGATAACCTTATATTTTATATGAGTTTAAACGGCTTCTTTTTTTCTCTTGAAACATTTAAAAAAAACTTGATATAGATATTATGAGCAATATCTTTAAACGTCTGATCACTTTCTCTTAGTTCTTTTTATTTTATTTATTTTTTTTTTTTTACTTTCAGCATTAAGTCAAGCACGAGCTAATAAAATCATGATCTCGTGAGGGATAAATTTTTCGATAAGAATGAATAAATAACCATTATTTAAAGCAAAAATTACTTAAAATGGCAATAACTTTCGAACAAATTGAAATTTCGAAGAAAAATAATGCGTTATGTTTACATGATAACCTTATATTTTATATGAGTTTAAACGGCTTCTTTTTTTCTCTTGAAACATTTTAAAAAAACTTGATATAGATATTATGAGCAATATCTTTAAACGTCTGATCACTTTCTCTTAGTTCTTTTTATTTTATTTATCAATATTTTTTTTACTTTCAGCATTAAGTCAAGCACGAGCTAATAAAATCATGATCTCGTGAGGGATAAATTTTTCGATAAGAATGAATAAATAACCATTATTTAAAGCAAAAATTACTTAAAATGGCAATAACTTTCGAACAAATTGAAATTTCGAAGAAAAATAATGCGTTATGTTTACATGATAACCTTATATATTATATGAGTTTAAACGGCTTCTTTTTTTCTCTTGAAACATTTTAAAAAAACTTGATATAGATATTATGAGCAATATCTTTAAACGTCTGATCACTTTCTCTTAGTTCTTTTTATTTTATTTATCAATATTTTTTTTACTTTCAGCATTAAGTCAAGCACGAGCTAATAAAATCATGATCTCGTGAGGGATAAATTTTTCGATAAGAATGAATAAATAACCATTATTTAAAGCAAAAATTACTTAAAATGGCAATAACTTTCGAACAAATTGAAATTTCGAAGAAAAATAATGCGTTATGTTTACATGATAACCTTATATTTTATATGAGTTTAAACGGCTTCTTTTTTTCTCTTGAAACATTTTAAAAAAACTTGATATAGATATTATGAGCAATATCTTTAAACGTCTGATCACTTTTTATTAGTTCTTTTTATTTTATTTATCAATATTTTTTTTACTTTCAGCATTAAGTCAAGCACGAGCTAATAAAATCATGATCTCGTGAGGGATCAATTTTTCGATAAGAATGAATAAATAACCATTATTTAAAGCAAAAATTACTTAAAATGGCAATAACTTTCGAACAAATTGAAATTTCGAAGACAAATAATGCGTTATGTTTACATGATAACCTTATATTTTATATGAGCTCAAACGGCTTCTTTTTTTCTCTTGAAACATTTAAAAAAAACTTGATATAGATATTATGAGCAATATCTTTAAACGTCTGATCACTTTCTCTTAGTTCTTTTTATTTTATTTATCAATATTTTTTGTACTTTCAGCATTAAGTCAAGCACGAGCTAATAAAATCATGATCTCGTGAGGGATAAATTTTTCGATAAGAATGAATAAATAACCATTATTTAAAGCAAAAATTACTTAAAATGGCAATAACTTTCGAACAAATTGATATTTCGAAGAAGAATAATGCGTTATGTTTACATGATAACCTTATATTTTATATGAGTTTAAACGGCTTCTTTTTTTCTCTTGAAACATTTAAAAAAAACTTGATATAGATATTATGAGCAATATCTTTAAACGTCTGATCACTTTCTCTTAGTTCTTTTTATTTTATTTATCAATATTTTTTTTACTTTCAGCATTAAGTCAAGCACGAGCTAATAAAATCATGATCTCGTGAGGGATAAATTTTTCGATAAGAATGAATAAAGAACCATTATTTAAAGCAAAAATTACTTAAAATGGCAATAACTTTCGAACAAATTGAAATTTCGAAGAAAAATAATGCGTTATGTTTACATGATAACCTTATATATTATATGAGTTTAAACGGCTTCTTTTTTTCTCTTGAAACATTTTAAAAAAACTTGATATAGATATTATGAGCAATATCTTTAAACGTCTGATCACTTTCTCTTAGTTCTTTTTATTTTATTTATCAATATTTTTTTTACTTTCAGCATTAAGTCAAGCACGAGCTAATAAAATCATGATCTCGTGAGGGATAAATTTTTTGATAAGAATGAATAAATAACCATTATTTAAAGCAAAAATTACTTAAAATGGCAATAACTTTCGGACAAATTGAAATTTCGAAGAAAAATAATGCGTTATATTTATATGATAACCTTATATTTTATATGAGTTCAAACGGCTTCTTTTTTTCTCTTGAAACATTTTAAAAAAACTTGATATAGATATTATGACCATTATCTTTAAACGTCTGATCACTTTCTCTTAGTTCTTTTTATTTTATTTATCAATATTTTTTTTACTTTCAACATTAAGTCAAGCACGAGCTAATAAAATCATGATCTCGTGAGGGATAAATTTTTCGATAAGAATGAATAAATAACCATTATTTAAAGCAAAAATTACTTAAAATGGCAATAACTTTCGGACAAATTGAAATTTCGAAGAAAAATAATGCGTTATATTTATATGATAACCTTATATTTTATGTGAGTTCAAACGGCTTCTTTTTGTCTCTTGAAACATTCTAAAAAAACTTGATATAGATATTATGAGCAATATCTTTAAACGTCTGATCACTTTCTCTTAGTTCTTTTTATTTTATTTATCAATATTTTTTTTTTACTTTCAACATTAAGTCAAGCACGAGCTAATAAAATCATGATCTCGTGAGGGATAAATTTTTCGATAAGAATGAATAAATAACCATTATTTAAAGCAAAAATTACTTAAATTGGCAATAACTTTCGAACAAATTGAAATTTCGAAGAAAAATAATGCGTTATGTTTACATGATAACCTTATATTTTATATGAGTTTAAACGGCTTCTTTTTTTCTCTTGAAACATTTTAAAAAAACTTGATATAGATATTATGAGCAATATCTTTAAACGTCTGATCACTTTTTATTAGTTCTTTTTATTTTATTTATCAATATTTTTTTTACTTTCAGCATTAAGTCAAGCACGAGCTAATAAAATCATGATCTCGTGAGGGATCAATTTTTCGATAAGAATGAATAAATAACCATTATTTAAAGCAAAAATTACTTAAAATGGCAATAACTTTCGAACAAATTGAAATTTCGAAGACAAATAATGCGTTATGTTTACATGATAACCTTATATTTTATATGAGCTCAAACGGCTTCTTTTTTTCTCTTGAAACATTTAAAAAAAACTTGATATAGATATTATGAGCAATATCTTTAAACGTCTGATCACTTTCTCTTAGTTCTTTTTATTTTATTTATCAATATTTTTTGTACTTTCAGCATTAAGTCAAGCACGAGCTAATAAAATCATGATCTCGTGAGGGATAAATTTTTCGATAAGAATGAATAAATAACCATTATTTAAAGCAAAAATTACTTAAAATGGCAATAACTTTCGAACAAATTGATATTTCGAAGAAGAATAATGCGTTATGTTTACATGATAACCTTATATTTTATATGAGTTTAAACGGCTTCTTTTTTTCTCTTGAAACATTTAAAAAAAACTTGATATAGATATTATGAGCAATATCTTTAAACGTCTGATCACTTTCTCTTAGTTCTTTTTATTTTATTTATCAATATTTTTTTTACTTTCAGCATTAAGTCAAGCACGAGCTAATAAAATCATGATCTCGTGAGGGATAAATTTTTCGATAAGAATGAATAAATAACCATTATTTAAAGCAAAAATTACTTAAAATGGCAATAACTTTCGAACAAATTGAAATTTCGAAGAAAAATAATGCGTTATGTTTACATGATAACCTTATATATTATATGAGTTTAAACGGCTTCTTTTTTTCTCTTGAAACATTTTAAAAAAACTTGATATAGATATTATGAGCAATATCTTTAAACGTCTGATCACTTTCTCTTAGTTCTTTTTATTTTATTTATCAATATTTTTTTTACTTTCAGCATTAAGTCAAGCACGAGCTAATAAAATCATAATCTCGTGAGGGATAAATTTTTCGATAAGAATGAATAAATAACCATTATTTAAAGCAAAAATTACTTAAAATGGCAATAACTTTCGAACAAATTGAAATTTCGAAGAAAAATAATGCGTTATGTTTACATGATAACCTTATATTTTATATGAGTTTAAACGGCTTCTTTTTTTCTCTTGAAACATTTTTAAAAAACTTGATATAGATATTATGAGCAATATCTTTAAACGTCTGATCACTTTCTCTTAGTTCTTTTTATTTTATTTATCAATATTTTTTTTACTTTCAGCA
This sequence comes from Parasteatoda lunata, assembly GCA_949128135.1. Classification (NCBI taxonomy): domain Eukaryota; kingdom Metazoa; phylum Arthropoda; class Arachnida; order Araneae; family Theridiidae; genus Parasteatoda; species Parasteatoda lunata. The sequence continues at coordinate 4,271,189 of OX421980.1, read as the reverse complement.
TTAAGTCAAGCACGAGCTAATAAAATCATGATCTCGTGAGGGATAAATTTTTTGATAAGAATGAATAAATAACCATTATTTAAAGCAAAAATTACTTAAAATGGCAATAACTTTCGAACAAATTGAAATTTCGAAGAAAAATAATGCGTTATGTTTACATGATAACCTTATATATTATATGAGTTTAAACGGCTTCTTTTTTTCTCTTGAAACATTTAAAAAAAACTTGATATAGATATTATGAGCAATATCTTTAAACGTCTGATCACTTTCTCTTAGTTCTTTTTATTTTATTTATCAATATTTTTTTTACTTTCAACATTAGGTCAAGCACGAGCTAATAAAATCATGATCTCGTGAGGGATAAATTTTTCGATAAGAATGAATAAATAACCATTATTTAAAGCAAAAATTACTTAAAATGGCAATAACTTTCGAACAAATTGAAATTTCGAAGACAAATAATGCGTTATGTTTACATGATAACCTAATATTTTATATGAGTTCAAACGGCTTCTTTTTTTCTCTTGAAACATTTAAAAAAAACTTGATATAGATATTATGAGCAATATCTTTAAACGTCTGATCACTTTCTCTTAGTTCTTTTTATTTTATTTATCAATATTTTTTGTACTTTCAGCATTAAGTCAAGCACGAGCTAATAAAATCATGATCTCGTGAGGGATAAATTTTTCGATAAGAATGAATAAATAACCATTATTTAAAGCAAAAATTACTTAAAATGGCAATAACTTTCGAACAAATTGATATTTCGAAGAAGAATAATGCGTTATGTTTACATGATAACCTTATATTTTATATGAGTTTAAACGGCTTCTTTTTTTTTCTCTTGAAACATTTTAAAAAAACTTGATATAGATATTATGAGCAATATCTTTAAACGTCTGATCACTTTCTCTTAGTTCTTTTTATTTTATTTATCAATATTTTTTTTACTTTCAACATTAGGTCAAGCACGAGCTAATAAAATCATGATCTCGTGAGGGATAAATTTTTCGATAAGAATGAATAAATAACCATTATTTAAAGCAAAAATAAGGGAAAATCACTTAAAATGGCAATAACTTTCGAACAAATTGAAATTTCGAAGAAAAATAATGCGTTATGTTTACATGATAACCTTATATTTTATATGAGTTTAAACGGCTTCTTTTTTTCTCTTGAAACATTTTAAAAAAACTTGATATAGATATTATGAGCAATATCTTTAAACGTCTGATCACTTTCTCTTAGTTCTTTTTATTTTATTTATCAATATTTTTTTTACTTTCAGCATTAAGTCAAGCACGAGCTAATAAAATCATGATCTCGGGAGGGATAAATTTTTCGATAAGAATGAATAAATAACCATTATTTAAAGCAAAAATTACTTAAAATGGCAATAACTTTCTAACAAATTGAAATTTCGAAGACAAATAATGCGTTATGTTTACATGATAACCTTATATTTTATATGAGTTCAAACGGCTTCTTTTTTTCTCTTGAAACATTTAAAAAAAACTTGATATAGATATTATGAGCAATATCTTTAAACGTCTGATCACTTTCTCTTAGTTCTTTTTATTTTATTTATCAATATTTTTTGTACTTTCAGCATTAAGTCAAGCACGAGCTAATAAAATCATGATCTCGTGAGGGATAAATTTTTCGATAAGAATGAATAAATAACCATTATTTAAAGCAAAAAATAACTTAAAATGGAATTAACTTTCGAACAAATTGATATTTCGAAGAAGAATAATGCGTTATGTTTACATGATAACCTTATATTTTATATGAGTTTAAACGGCTTCTTTTTTTCTCTTGAAACATTTTAAAAAAACTTGATATAGATATTATGAGCAATATCTTTAAACGTCTGATCACTTTCTCTTAGTTCTTTTTATTTTATTTATCAATATTTTTTTTTACTTTCAGCATTAAGTCAAGCACGAGCTAATAAAATCATGATCTCGTGAGGGATAAATTTTTTGATAAGAATGAATAAATAACCATTATTTAAAGCAAAAATTACTTAAAATTGCAATAACTTTCGAACAAATTGAAATTTCGAAGAAAAATAATGCGTTATGTTTACATGATAACCTTATATTTTATATGAGTTTAAACGGCTTCTTTTTTTCTCTTCAAACATTTTAAAAAAACTTGATATAAATATTATGAGCAATATCTTTAAACGTCTGATCACTTTCTCTTAGTTCTTTTTATTTTATTTATCAATATTTTTTTACTTTCAGCATTAAGTCAAGCACGAGCTAATAAAATCATGATCTCGTGAGGGATAAATTTTTCGATAAGAATGAATAAATAACCATTATTTAAAGCAAAAATAAGGGAAAATCACTTAAAATGGCAATAACTTTCGAACAAATTGAAATTTCGAAGAAAAATAATGCGTTATGTTTACATGATAACCTCATATTTTATATGAGTTCAAACGGCTACTTTTTTTCTCTTGAAACATTTTAAAATAACTTGATATAGATATTATGACCAATATCTGTAAACGTCTGATCACTTTCTCTTAGTTCTTTTTATTTTATTTATCAATATTTTTTTTACTTTCAACATTAAGTCAAGCACGAGCTAATAAAATCATGATCTCGTGAGGGATAAATTTTTCGATAAGAATGAATAAATAACCATTATTTAAAGCAAAAATTACTTAAAATGGCAATAACTTTCGAACAAATTGAAATTTCGAAGAAAAATAATGCGTTATGTTTACATGATAACCTTATATATTATATGAGTTTAAACGGCTTCTTTTTTTCTCTTGAAACATTTTAAAAAAACTTGATATAGATATTATGAGCAATATCTTTAAACGTCTGATCACTTTCTCTTAGTTCTTTTTATTTTATTTATCAATATTTTTTTTACTTTCAGCATTAAGTCAAGCACGAGCTAATAAAATCATAATCTCGTGAGGGATAAATTTTTCGATAAGAATGAATAAATAACCATTATTTAAAGCAAAAATTACTTAAAATGGCAATAACTTTCGAACAAATTGAAATTTCGAAGAAAAATAATGCGTTATGTTTACATGATAACCTTATATATTATATGAGTTTAAACGGCTTCTTTTTTTCTCTTGAAACATTTTAAAAAAACTTGATATAGATATTATGAGCAATATCTTTAAACGTCTGATCACTTTCTCTTAGTTCTTTTTATTTTATTTATCAATATTTTTTTTACTTTCAGCATTAAGTCAAGCACGAGCTAATAAAATCATAATCTCGTGAGGGATAAATTTTTCGATAAGAATGAATAAATAACCATTATTTAAAGCAAAAATTACTTAAAATGGCAATAACTTTCGAACAAATTGAAATTTCGAAGAAAAATAATGCGTTATGTTTAAATGATAACCTTATATTTTATATGAGTTTAAACGTCTTCTTTTTTTCTCTTGAAACATTTTAAAAAAAACTTGATATAGATATTATGAGCAATATCTTTAAACGTCTGATCACTTTCTCTTAGTTCTTTTTATTTTATTTATCAATATTTTTTTTTACTTTCAGCATTAAGTCAAGCACGAGCTACTAAAATCATGATCTCGTGAGGGATAAATTTTTTGATAAGAATGAATAAATAACCATTATTTAAAGCAAAAATTACTTAAAATGGCAATAACTTTCGAACAAATTGAAATTTCGAAGAAAAATAATGCGTTATGTTTACATGATAACCTTATATTTTATATGAGTTTAAACGGCTTCTTTTTTTCTCTTCAAACATTTTAAAAAAACTTGATATAACTATTATGAGCAATATCTTTAAACGTCTGATCACTTTCTCTTAGTTCTTTTTATTTTATTTATCAATATTTTTTTACTTTCAGCATTAAGTCAAGCACGAGCTAATAAAATCATGATCTCGTGAGGGATAAATTTTTCGATAAGAATGAATAAATAACCATTATTTAAAGCAAAAATAAGGGAAAATCACTTAAAATGGCAATAACTTTCGAACAAATTGAAATTTCGAAGAAAAATAATGCGTTATGTTTACATGATAACCTCATATTTTATATGAGTTCAAACGGCTACTTTTTTTCTCTTGAAACATTTTAAAATAACTTGATATAGATATTATGACCAATATCTGTAAACGTCTGATCACTTTCTCTTAGTTCTTTTTATTTTATTTATCAATATTTTTTTTACTTTCAACATTAAGTCAAGCACGAGCTAATAAAATCATGATCTCGTGAGGGATAAATTTTTCGATAAGAATGAATAAATAACCATTATTTAAAGCAAAAATTACTTAAAATGGCAATAACTTTCGAACAAATTGATATTTCGAAGAAGAATAATGCGTTATGTTTACATGATAACCTTATATTTTATATGAGTTTAAACGGCTTCTTTTTTTCTCTTGAAACATTTAAAAAAAACTTGATATAGATATTATGAGCAATATCTTTAAACGTCTGATCACTTTCTCTTAGTTCTTTTTATTTTATTTATCAATATTTTTTTTACTTTCAGCATTAAGTCAAGCACGAGCTAATAAAATCATGATCTCGTGAGGGATAAATTTTTCGATAAGAATGAATAAATAACCATTATTTAAAGCAAAAATTACTTAAAATGGCAATAACTTTCGAACAAATTGAAATTTCGAAGAAAAATAATGCGTTATGTTTACATGATAACCTTATATATTATATGAGTTTAAACGGCTTCTTTTTTTCTCTTGAAACATTTTAAAAAAACTTGATATAGATATTATGAGCAATATCTTTAAACGTCTGATCACTTTCTCTTAGTTCTTTTTATTTTATTTATCAATATTTTTTTTACTTTCAGCATTAAGTCAAGCACGAGCTAATAAAATCATAATCTCGTGAGGGATAAATTTTTCGATAAGAATGAATAAATAACCATTATTTAAAGCAAAAATTACTTAAAATGGCAATAACTTTCGAACAAATTGAAATTTCGAAGAAAAATAATGCGTTATGTTTACATGATAATCTTATATTTTATATGAGTTTAAACGGCTTCTTTTTTTCTCTTGAAACATTTTTAAAAAACTTGATATAGATATTATGAGCAATATCTTTAAACGTCTGATCACTTTCTCTTAGTTCTTTTTATTTTATTTATCAATATTTTTTTTACTTTCAGCATTAAGTCAAGCACGAGCTAATAAAATCATGATCTCGTGAGGGATAAATTTTTTGATAAGAATGAATAAATAACCATTATTTAAAGCAAAAATTACTTAAAATGGCAATAACTTTCGAACAAATTGAAATTTCGAAGAAAAATAATGCGTTATGTTTACATGATAACCTTATATTTTATATGAGTTTAAACGGCTTCTTTTTTTCTCTTCAAACATTTTAAAAAAACTTGATATAAATATTATGAGCAATATCTTTAAACGTCTGATCACTTTCTCTTAGTTCTTTTTATTTTATTTATCAATATTTTTTTACTTTCAGCATTAAGTCAAGCACGAGCTAATAAAATCATGATCTCGTGAGGGATAAATTTTTCGATAAGAATGAATAAATAACCATTATTTAAAGCAAAAATAAGGGAAAATCACTTAAAATGGGAATAACTTTCGAACAAATTGAAATTTCGAAGAAAAATAATGCGTTATGTTTATAATTAAAAATGCACGAACTGAATTTCAGGACGTCAAATTTCAACTCTGTAGTTGCATTTCAGCAGGCAAAAGATCGGTCAAAATAGCCTTGTTTTATTTTCAAATTTAACTGTTGATATTTCTCGAATTGCAGATCCTACTCTGTAGGGTCAGAGAACTGGCCTTGCATCAGAAAGGTTCTGGGTTCGAATCCCGGACAAGGCAGGAAGGTTCTTTCAAAAATTTTGAGCAAAAATTTTATAATTTGTTTAAAAAGTTCTCGAAATATAGCGAAATACGCAAAAAGTAAAATAAAAATAAAGGGATCTAAACTTTGGAGAGGTCTCCTGATCAAACTATGGAGATCATATTTTCCAGATTGCGGGGATCAATAATCTGAACCCTTCGAAAGAGATTTATGTTTATTTAGAAAAAATACGCTTTTGTGTCTGATTTCGTATCTTAAAATATCGTCTGCACTTATTAATCAGCATATTTGAGGTCACCCCCTCAGTAGTAGGATATTGAGAGTTCAGCACCAGGGATTTCGGGGATTCTTCTGGTGTACTCTTGAAGGGGGTTGGGGTGATCCCTCAAATGTGACAGCTACTATAGTTGAGGGTGTTTATTTTTTTTTTAATCTTTATTTTGTAATTAAATCTTTTTAATTATTACTTTTTATTAATTTTTTTTTAAATATTACTTCGTAATTTAATTTTTGATTATTACTTTTTATCATTTTTTTAAATCTTTATTTTGCAATTATTTTTCTAATCTTTATTTTATAATTAAATCTCTTTAAATTATAACTTTTCATTTAATTTTTTAATTATTATTTTTCATTTAATTTTTTTATTATTTCTTTTTAATTTATCTTTAATTATTATTTTTTATCATTTTTTTAAAATCTTTATTTTTAAACTATTTTTTAATCAGTTTTTAATAAATTTTTTTGGATTTTGTAAATATTTTTTTATCTTTATATTTTAATTATTATTTTTAATTAGTTGGCATGTTGCTTTACCAGCCTCTACGTCATACATGCATGTTATAGCAGGTAGATTCAAGATGAATCAAGAATTATTCGGCAATGTTTTTCTCCGCTAGAGGCGCTGCATTTTTATTTAGTTTCAAAATTTACTGCTATAGACTCTGTGATCAACCAATCAGAAAGGAGTATTTTAATGACATCACTATTTTTCAACCAATGAGCGTATGACGTTCAAGAACCATTTTTAAAAAATTATATATAAATAAATAAATGATATCAGACACATCCTTTTACTCTAATGGAGTCATCTATACTTAAAATGTTAGAAAGAGAATATATTAATAACTCTTCATTTTAGTTATTTTTAATATAAATATAGTTTATATAAATGACTGTTATTATTATTAAACTAATCAATATTAATTAAAACATTTTTAAATAAATTGATTCAATATTAAAATAAAAATTTTATTCATTAGGTATGTCTATTGTGAATTTTAAAAGTATTAGAATTAAAGGTTTATTAATTTTAAATCAATGAATATTATTTTATAAGATTAGATATTTAACAATTGTTGATTTTATTTTATCACCTCGTTCGAGATTTATGGCTATCTAAGTAGTCTTATCATTTTTGAACCCAGAAGACACGAGAACTCCTAGATCTTGAGACAATACGAGTCTTTGAAGATGATTTTGTGAGTACCCATGTTGTATGAAGAGGAAAACCCCGAAAACCTCCTACGGTTAGTCCTACGGTACAAATAATGGACTTGGTTTCGTTAGCCAGTATCCTGTGAATGTACAGAGATCAGAGGAAAACTTAATGTTTAATAAAATAAATGTTATCATTATATATATATATATATATATATATATATATATATATATATAAACACAAATTAATAAGAAAAACATGAATAAAATAAAAACTAAAATGCAGAGAAACAGATATATATATATATACATATATATATATATATATATATATATATATATATATATATATATATATATATATATATATATATATATATATATATATATATATATATATATATAGATTCTAAGGGTGTCATCTATACTTAAAATGTTAGAAGGAGAATACATAAATAATTCTTCATTTTAGTTATTTTTTGATATAAGTATAGTTGATATAAATGACTGTAATTATTATTAACCTCTTCAATAAAAAATACACCCTTAAATAATTAATACAAAAAAAAGTATCAGAAAAATATTTAGAATTTTCTGAAAAAAAAAGAAATTATTACAAAAATATTAGATTTTTTCTGAAAAACTAGAAATTTTTTACAAAAGCCAAAAAATATTTTACTAAAAGATAGAAAAATTTTATAAAAATAAAAATTATTTTCTGAAATGTTAGAAATTTTTTATAAAAATAAAAATAATTTTCTGAAATATTAGAAAATTTCCCTCAATAATAAAAATATGTTCTGAAAACTAGAAAATGTGGTGAAAAAGTTTGAAATATTTTTACAAAACTAGGATATTTTTTATAAAAAGGAAAAATATTTTACTAAAAGATAGAAAATTTTCATAAAAATAAAAAAATATTTTCCGAAATGTTAGAAATTTTGTTATAAAAATAAAAATATTTTCTTAAAAGAGAAATTTTGTTACAAAAATCTGGATAGTTACTGGATTTCGAATGATTTATTTTAATTCTAAGAAACATATAATGGGGGTTTTTTACCGCTTTATATTCAAAACATATTCATTTTGCTATTTAATATTATAATAATGCAAATAACTTACTTGATGTTTTAGGCTCGAGTGGGGAAAAACATTGCCGAATAATTCTTGATTCATCTTGAATCTACCTGCTATAACATGCATGTATGACGTAGAGGCTGGTAAAGCAACATGCCAACTAATTAAAAATAATAATTAAAATATAAAGATAAAAAAATATTTACAAAATCCTAAAAAATTTATTAAAAACTGATTAAAAAATAGTTTAAAAATAAAGATTTTAAAAAAATGATAAAAAATAATAATTAAAGATAAATTAAAAAGAAATAATAATAAAATTAAATGAAAAATAATAATTAAAAAATTAAATGAAAAGTTATAATTTAAAGAGATTTAATTATAAAATAAAGATTAGAAAAATAATTGCAAAATAAAGATTTAAAAAAATGATAAAAAGTAATAATCAAAAATTAAATTACGAAGTAATATTTAAAAAAAAATTAATAAAAAGTAATAATTAAAAAGATTTAATTACAAAATAAAGATTAAAAAATAATTATGAAAAAACATCCTCAACTATATCAGCTGTCACATTTGATGGATCACCCCAACCCCCTTCAAGAGTACACCAGAAGAATCCCCGAAATCCCTGGTGCTGAACTCTCAATATCCTACTACTCCCCTCGAACAATTAAGATTGAGTCCTAGAACGAGAAGATCGGATCATTAGATCATAAGTTATTCAGGGATGTCCGTTTTTTTTTCTTTTGCACTATAACATTATCTGTTCGAAATACATATTAAGGGGTATCTTTAGGTAGTTGTAGTTTTTTATTTACGTCGCTCTAGAGCTGCACAATGGGATATTGGCGACGGTCTGAGAAACGTCCCTGAGGACGATCCGAAGACATGCCATCACAATTTTGATCCTCTGTAGAGAGGATAGCATCCCCGCTTCAGTAGCCCGACGATCTGCGCGCGAAGTCGAACCCTTTACGGTAGTCGAACCATTACCGCACACCCTCGGTCCTTTCGTAGACTGATCCAAGTGGTCATCCACCCGCACACTGACCGCAGCCAGTGGTGGTTGACTTCTGTGTTCTCCTGGGAACTTTAAAAATGGCAAAAGGCTCGTATGTTGATGAGAATATCTTTTTCTTAATACATGACAAAAATATGACATAATATATATGCGCTTATAAAACAAAATTATTTCCTAACACTAGCATCCAATGCATAATATCAAAAAATTTAAACACTTTTCCCGTAATTTTGGAAATATTACTTTTGTAAATGGATAAAACAGTTATAAACTGAATATAAAAGTAAATTAAATGAAGAAAGGTCATATAAACTATGTATGACGCACAAGGAAAAAAAGAAAAGAAATTATAATTGGGTAACCCTTCAATTGTCCGCCTCGTGTATACTTAAAGAAGGAAAACTGCTGACCAATGTGTTGTATTTTTGAAAGAAAAAAAAAAAAGTCTTATATTCAAAATTTCAATTCTTGCAAACTATTCGACCGACATTAAAATTTTGTATTTTATAACTTACCATTACTACTTTAAGACTATGCAAAAAATTTTATGCCTTACAATTCTAAATTTTTCGAATATTATGAAATAAACAATAAAATGCAAAAAATTATTTTGTATGTGTAAATATTTTTACATAAAAGAATTTAATAATTGTATGCAAAAAATTTTCGATTCGCTTCAAGATGTGGGAAAATACGCAAAAAATAAATTTAATAATAATAGGCTTTCCTCTGATCTCCTGACTAAACTATTTTTTGTATATTCCTATTTTGATGAATCCGTTTATCACTCATTTGAGTGGCATTCACAATTTTATTATTATTGTAAATATTTATTTAGTTCTTTTTGATGCAGTTTTTTTTTTCAACGTGTATTTAATTGTTATAAATTTTTTTGCTTCTTATAGAATAAATTTTTTTTTTTATAATATTTTTTTTTATGTAAAAAACACAAATTATTTTTATGGAAAATGAAACAGAAATAATTTTTTTCTCAAAAAGTAGGGTTCTGGCTCCCCAAACATTGAGGGGGTCTCCTAGGAAACTCCCGGTGTCGACGTCCATGTCCTTAACATGCTACCTATTTCATTGCAGTCTCTAAAAGTTTCTCCTAATTTTTGACATACATTGTATAAATTTGTAATTAATATGGACGATATTGATCATTTTTTCAATCTTTAGAAAAGCAGATAATATTTTTTCTTTTTTTACCCAGTTGTCTGCCAAACAGATAAATGTATGTATATTATTACTATTTAAATGCAAAATATTTTACACTTCTTATAATTATTACTTTATTTATACCATATGCATATAATCATTGTATACATATAAGTATATATAGGTTGTGTGCGTATTTATTTAGTTTTCAAATATAGGTAAGTATTTATTCACGTTTCAATATGTGTGTGTATTATGCGCATAAATATTCAATGTTTCTTAATGTTCTCAATGTTTTTTGTTTACTTTTATATTGGGTGTACAGTCAGCAAAAAAAAAAAGATATCACTCTGAATAACTTTTGTTCTAATGATCGGATTTTCACGAACTAAGTGTCAATCTTAATGGTTCCTGGGGGTGACCTCAAATATGCTAATTAATTAGTGCTAACTAGTAATTAAGTTACGAAATCAGACACAAAAACGTACTTTCTCTGAATAAACATATATTTTTTTTTAAATATTTGGATTCCTTATCTTCAAAATAGGGGGGGTAGACAAAATTTCGAAAAAAATGGGTTGTAAATTGGGTCGCAATAAGGATTTATATATCTGGCGAAGGTTTAAAAATATGCCAAATTACCTCGCCATAGAAGGGGAAATAACTTAGAACAACCATAAAGAAACTGAATGAATGACAATACGGAAAAACATAGTGCTTCTCGTTGCTAAGCAACCAAAAGAATTTTACGAGTAGCTTTCTGGGCAACGAAAACAAATTGTTTTTGATTTTTTTAATCTCCTTTAAAAAAGTAAATTAAAATCAATTAATAAATTATTTTTGCTTCTCCAAGATTTTAGAATCTTGTCGTTGAACTTTTTATCTGACATTATTTATATTTTTTAAGCCGAACGTCATTTGTATGACAGTTTTGAATGAAAAATAAATTTTCATAAGTTATTATAAATTTATGAAGAGTTGTAGGGTTAATTGCTTTAGCACCTCACTTCGAGTTTCTTAGGTAAGGGAAAGGAAAAAAAATTATCAAGCAAAGGAGGACCTGAAAAAAGATAGCTGTTCTGATGCATAATCGCAAAATTTTATAGAATTCACGGTATTTATTTTCGATAAAATGGCATTTTAAAAGCATTTTGATATATATATATATATATACAGCAAAATAAATAAATACAAAAAAACCAGAAAAAAATTAAGAAAAACAATAAGTATCATTTATTGCGCATAAGCTGCAAATAAATATAACTCATAAGATAAGTTCAAAATGAAAATAAAACAAAGGTAAATTACAGACAAATGAAAAAAAAAGGGGGGGGGAATAATAATAATAAAAACAAACAACTTGGGAAAGAAAAAGAATTAATTAAAAAAAAAAAGGATAAAGTTTTTTTAAAAAACCGGAAAATAAAAGATATAATCTTTTCATCAGCCCACACGATTATATCCAAAAAAGAGTGCTTTCTAATATTGTATCAATATAGCCAAAGCAAAATATATCAATACAATAGTGTGAGGAGCACTAAAAAAATTTTTTTACGAAAATTACGACAAATAAAATTAAACACAATAAGTAAAAATAACACGTAAAAACAGAAAATAAAATATAAAGGAAGAGCAGAATCAAACAATATCTATAAAGCGAATAGTGAAATATAATGAACTTACATGAACGGGAAATTTTTCAAGAATGATTTAAAATGTTTACGTAACAAGATTGCCAGATTGCAAAATATGTAAACTATGAAAACAAAAGCGCAAATTGAGCGTAACTAGAGGAGTTAAAGTGCGTTCTTGCTGCATTACTGAAGTGCGTTTGATTTGTTAGTTACCAAGGATGGGCCAGAAAACGGATGTGCGCGAGGTAATATTATACTGGATAATTTAAAGAAGTTGACTATAAATAATTTTAGAAAATAAATATTTATTTAAGAAAAAAATAGAAAAGAGAAAGAAACATGAATTGCCAGTTTTGCACATAATTTTAGCCACGGATTTGTCCGAAATGGATTTGCACATGGAAAAATTATATAAATTGACAAAGAAATCTTTTTAGTAAATAATTTTAGCCACGGATTTGCCCGAAATGGATTTGCACATGAAAAAATTGTATAATTTAACAAAGAAATTTATTAGTATGTGCAAATCCATTTCGGGCAAATCCGTGGCTAAAATTATTTACTAAAATAAGTTGTTTTTCTTTTTTATTATTTCTTTGTTAAATTATACAATTATTTATATATATATATATATATATATATATATAAATATATATATATATATATATATATATATATAAATATATATATATATATATATATATATATATATATATATATATACATATATATAAATATATATATATATATATATATATATATATATATACATATATATATATATATGTATTATATATATATATATGTATATATATATCATAATAAATAAATACAAAAAAAAACATGGGAAAAATTACAGAACAATAAAAAAGGGTGAAAAAATGAATAATAATATTAAAAACAAAATAACAAAAAACCGGAGAAAAAAATTCCGAAAAAAGGAAAAAGAATTCTAAAAATATCCGTAAAAAAAAAGATATAATCTTTTCATCAGCTCACACGATTATATCCGCAAAAAAGAGTGCCGTTTAATATTTTATCAATATAGCCAAAACAAAACATATCAATACAATAGTGTGAGGAGCATCATTTTCTTTAAAAATTATGCTGCTCTTTCGAAAAATGAAAGAAAAAACATAATTTCTAGAGCGAAGTATCTTTTAAACTTATGTGATTTCAGAATTATTATTATTCATCTTTTTTTCAGTTTATCAATTCAAAATTGAAGCTGAAGAAAGTCAGTCGTTGGCAATTTTTTTTAAATTCCGAAATGAGAACAGAAAAATCAGGAGTATTTTTTTCCTTTCTGATGAACAAGAGAAGTAACTTTAGAATATAATTCTGCAGAAAAAAAGAAAGAAAAAAATATTTGCTCAGCTACTTTATGGCTTCAACTCTTTGTTTACTCTGTTTTTTGAATTTAAAATCAATAAATATGAAGATGCAGAGTATAACAGTTTTGGTTATACCTATCATTTTAATTAATGTGATTATAATGCTTTTTAAATTTATTATTCTGTTTTTGTCGGAGAAAATAGGAACTTCGTTAAGTCATGAAAAGTTCTTGGAATTAGACATGAAAAGTCATGAATTTGAAAATCTAAAATGTAGCAGATACCCTGTATTAAGGAAAATAAAATATTTCATTTGAAATCTCTTTTTTTATTCAACATTATTTCATTTTACGCTTTACAGAATATTAAAACGGTGCGGAGATCAAAAAGGCATGTAAATAGGAAAATATATTAAAATCCATATTTTAAGTTCAGAACCTTCTTTCATGGCACTTGTTAACCAAGATGCTGTAATGATATTGTCAGCATTTCAACCAAAAGAACTAATTCGTTCTGTTTAAAACTATCTCTATCAAACGACTTTTTTTTCCGAATGTCACACACCTCCTTTAACTACGTATCCGTACTCCTTCAACTACGATTAAAATAAAACTTTATTTTAAGGAGCAGGTCAAGAATTTGCACTTCATAAGATTTGCAAATAATATTAAGTAAACTTAGTTTGCAGTAAAAAGAGTTGATGTTATTTACACACTCCTTTCGTTAGTTCTTTCAAAAATATGATTAAAAGAAAATTAGGTTTATAATACCCTTAATTAAACAAGAATAACAAGTGTTACAGTTTTTACAATACTTTTTCAACTCTGACAATCTTTTCATTAGATAACTTCTTTTGCCAACGATTGTGTCCCTTGTTTTTGTTAGTTGAAACCAGCTTACGCATTCTTGTAATTTTTACATTTTATCTTTGAAATTTCAATCTCGAAAGACATGCATGAAGCGACACCTAGTCTAAAGAATCTAAGTAAAATAGTTGTAAGGCCGATTATTACGAAAAGAATTAACTACTTCGGTGCAATGAAACAATTATAAATGAACCATTAATATTCTTGTTTTTTTATTACGAAATATTAGGAGAAATTTGTATTCATAATTTATTCAAAACGTGTGTTAAAGCTATGATTAAAAGTTATTTAAGTAGAAAAAAGTCAAATGGAGGAAAAGAACAATTTTTGAGATGATGATTCTAAAAATAGCACGTTTTTCGAATCTTTTTACAATTTTTTATTTTAGTAGTTGTTTAACAAAACAAGGCATATCGAACATTTTCCTGATATAGCAATATTTTTTTGAACTGTGCAAAAATTGAAAAATCATATAAATAGCTTTTTAAGCAAATATTTTCAACTTTTTAAAACATAAGGGTAACAACTTACTTTAAGTTAGCGCACAAGAATAACTTTCCATGTCGAAATAAAATTGTATGTCCATAGTTTTTTGTTCATTTAAAAACTAAACAATCTGTTGTATTTTTTCGCTGTGCACACATACGCATTTACTTTTCATTATCGAATAAATAAGAAACAATAAAAAAAAAAGAAAATTAATAATTTATCTTCATTTTTCGTAAACAATAGTATTCTTAGTAAATAGTCAGCTGTTCTGCATCGAATGATATTGTGTGTGATCAGTAGAATATTTTTAATTTCTTAACAAGATTTAATTCTCAGATAGCTGGCAATAATTCTAAGTTTTCTTTCAATAAGAGCTTAGCAATAATTTAAAAAGCAATTTTATTTTTAAGGAAAACATAAATTAAAGTACTAAAACGATTGATTGGTATATTATTGGAAAATAATAAATATGGTAGAATAAAAAATAAGATTTTGCATTAAAATTCAATTAAAAAGTTTAGAAAAATAATTCTGAGAAACACGCGCAGACTAATTTACAAATTTATTTTAAGATTAAAGCGATATATAAAATGTAAAGAAGTTTTAAAATCATTAAAAATGCTGACTACGTATTTTTATTAATATTTATATTAATATATATATTTGAAGACTTACTCTTCTTACAATGATATTATATCTTCAGTGGATCCCCTCCCACGTAAACCTTCACCTTAATGATCTGACCGATGAACTGGCCAAGGAGGGCTCCAATGATCCTATAGATCGTAGTGGCCTTCTAACATACGATGAAATCTATGCAAAAGTAAAGGCCGACAAAAATAGGACTTGGAGGATTCCATCTAGTCTGCCCTGAAGCTAAAGGGTGATAGAAAACTGCAGACAGCTATCACAAGACTTATCAGTGGTCATACCCGCGGACCATATATGGCAGTACTTTTACTTTCGTTACTTGTACCGCCGGTACAAGTAAAAAGTACGTACTTTTACTTGTACTTCGTTACTTTTTAAATTTAGTACTTCTACTTGTACTTTCGTTACTTTTTTAGGGAAAAAGTACAAGTATTTGTAATGGAGATGTCAAATGAAATCGTTACTTTTTTCTAAAACTCGGTAAGCTTTCTTGCATCAAAATTAATTGGTTGGAAGAAAAAGCTAGGGAGGAGGCTACAAAAAAATTGGAAAGAATTGTCCAAGCTGACCACTCTGCTATAACTAATAACGTTACAGAAAAAAAACAGGGATTTTAAATTTTCTAAATCTGAAAACATCATGCCAATCACCAGCGACAGAAAAATTTATGGCATACATGAGCTCAAATGTTGAAACGGAAAGCATGTCAATTTTGAATCGATATCCAATCGTAAAACAATTATATGTGAAATATAATACTGCAGTCCCTTCTAGTGCTCCCGTGGAGCGCTTATTCAACGTGGCTAAGCACGTTCTGAGAAATTCTCGCAGCAGACTCAGTGACACCACTTTCGAAATGCAATTATTTTGCAAAATGAATAAAAATATTAATTAGCAAGTTATTTTCATTCATTTTCGAGTTTTATGCATTTATTTAATAAATTTTAAATAAAAAATTTTGGATTTTGTTATTACGTTTTTCAATTTTCTTTTTGAACTCACTAATAAATAATACATTTTGTCTTAATACATTTTTTACTAAATACATTTTTACCTAGTACATTTTTTACTAAAATTATGTTTATGCCCGACCTTGTCAAACAACGCCCAGTCAAATCTCTAAGAACTTCAGAACTATTTGTGCTATTGAAAACTATTATAATTGCTATTTTAACTCTTGAAAACTCGAAAGTATTAATTGAGCCGCTGATACTAAAATTCGTTTACAAATTTTAACTATTCCGTTAGGCAGAAATGTTCGGAAAATGATTTTCTCGTATGACTTCAGCATTAGCCATTGTTACAAATAAAACTGTAGACTGTTCTGTTTCAACTTATACTGCACATTCAAATATTTGTTACTAGCTCAAAGATCACAAAGCTATCTGAAACCCCGCGTTTGCTTTGTTTATGTTTGTGCTTTTTAAAACGCGTTTCTATAGAGTAAAACAATTTTAAATCAATGGTAATTTAAATAAATAAAAAAAATAAACTAAAAATTAAAATCAATAAATAAAACTTCTTTTTCGTGCAAATCTATAAAAAGTTTGATATTAAAATTATATTTGATTTTAAAATTATATTTGATTTTAAAATTATATTATACGATTATATTATAAAATTATATTATAATATTCTTCCGAATTTAAAAATAAATTAATGTTCATAACTTTCAAAATTAAAAATTAAATATATAACAACAATTTTGCAAAAACATTAAAGAACATAAGAATATTATTCAATAAAATTTTTGGTTGCTTTGAATTTTCGATTTCCTAGAAATGTACTTTTAAATCGTTACTTAGTACTTGTACTTTTTACTCGTTACTCTTTAAAATAAGAACTTTTTACTCGTTACTTTTCTTAAAAATACTTGTACTTTTACTCGTTACTTTTTAAAAGTAACGTTGCCATATATGCCGCGGACTTACATTTGATCAAGGTCAAAAGACTTTCCCTGTATGCCTAAAATGTAATGCGCACCAGGCTACACCTGATCATTTGCTGTCCTGTATGGGACTGGAGAGAAATTTTATTTTGGAGCATCCGGCGATGGTATTTGATTTTCTGTCGGTGAACGGTCTTCTGGACTTGGTCTAGCCTTGTTCTGGGCCAAATGGAATAAGCAACAACAACTACAATAATTAATATTTATAAAATATATATTCAAGAAATTGATAAATATATTATTCCAAATCTAAGCATACGCAGGTATATTATTGAAATTGTATCAGTTATTGAAAAACAAAATCAAAAAATAAAAACTAATCACATTAAATAAGCATAATCTGGTGTATAACCATATTCTATCAAAAGCATGCATTTAAAAAACTAGACATTCGGTGAATAAAATATTTTTTATTCAATAAAATGTTTTATTTAAATTTCTTTACTAAATTGCAAATAAATTATTAAACGACTAAAAAAGAAACATTGTATTTTAATGTTTGAAAGAAATAAAAATAAAAAGATTAGCAAACGATTATTAGCGAAAAAAGTATGAATGAAATTTTACGCAATGCGCGCGCGAAGTCAAGTTCCTCGCAAGTTTATCACATTTTAATATTAATCGCCCCATTTAAATATTTTTTCATTGTCGCCAAATTATTTTTTTAAAAATAATTAATTTTAATTTTTCTCAGCTTCTAATTAATAAAAACAGTTGAAACTTTAGATTTTTGAATTGAAAAATATGTAGATTAATATGGTATAAAAAAATTCATACCTTATAATTCAAAATTTTTTCATCCTCAAATTAATTAAATAATAAAAAATAATAAATAATTATTATAAATTATTTTTTTCATGAAAATATCTTTGGGTGAATGAGTTTTATGAGTGGGTACAATTTTTTTTTGAATTGCTACATTAGTTTTTAAAATATGACTAAAAACGCAAAAAGCTAAATTAACATTAAGGGGTCCAAACTTTGAATCGCTCTCCTGACCAAACTATGGGGACCACATTTCCGAGATTGCGGCTACTCCCTATATTTTGAAGATAAGGAATCCAAATATGTAAAAAAAAATATATGTTTATTCAGAGAAAGTACGTTTTTGTGTCTGATTTCGTAACTTAATTAATAGTTAGCACTAATTAATTTGCATATTTGAGGTCACCCCCAGGAACCATTAAGATTGACACTTAGTTCGTGAAAATCCGATCATTAGAACGAAAGTTATTCAGGGTGATATCTTTTTTTTTTTGCGGACTGTACACATTAGTTCGGTCCGTTTTTTTGTGATCAAAAATGCATTTATTTTAGAACAAAATGAATGATTAGATTAATCAAAGTATTGTCCATCGCTGGCTACTACTCCCCCCCCCCTCTCAGGAAATTTTCGAATTCCATCTCGAAAACATATCTCGTCTTTTGAGGCGATCCAAATTAGGAGCCGATTTTCGATTTCTGCGAAAGAAGTGAACTGGTGACCAGCCAAATCATGCTGTATCCGTCGGAACAACGAGTAATCAGAAGGAGCAATGTCCAATGAATACAGCGGGTGCGGTATAATATCCCACTTGAGCGTTTCAAAATAATTTTTTCGACTTTTTGCGACATAAGGCCGAACGTTATTATTCAGAAGAATAACTTTGTCATGTCTTTGCTCGTATTCCGGCCGTTTTTCTCGTAATTCACGGCTCAAACGAATCAATCGTAGTCTATACCGATCGAAAATGGTAAATTTTGACTTAAAAGAAACTCATAAATGCGATTTTTTTCCAAAATAAAGTTTTTTTTTTTTTTTTTTTTTTTTTTTTTGTTATTTTTAAAAGTTGCAGAAAAATGATAAATTTTTATTTTTAGCCTTTAATGCATATTGAAAGAAATTTTTATGCACATTCCTTACATTCTAGATATTCTTTACATTTTGGTTTCAAAACTAAATCAACTAGATAATAAGATACTTATATGCCCTATAACTCTCCAAAAGGTTACTTTAATTGAAGGATCCAACCTATGACGATAAATCCAACAATATTTTTACATGGACAATCGCTTTTTAAAGGCATACAAACAGATAAAAAAAGTCTTTAAATATTACTTTTTTATGTGATGAATTTGTACCAAAAGTCTTTTATTTATTTCTAATGTTGCAAGGCGTGAGCATAATTTTTTTACCGGAAAAAAAAGAAGAAAAGAAGAGGTATACAAACAAAGAACAATAAAAGAAGAAAGAAAATTGCGGAAATTAAGATGAGGGAGGCTCGTGAGGTATTCGATAAGTCACATAAGATAGATTACAGGACCTTAGACCATTAACTTAACTTAAATCGACCATTTAACTTAAATAGAGCCAAACTAATCCTTGAAACAACAACATTACTTTCTCAAAAGAATTACTTCTCTTTTTTTTTATACAGTACCTGAGATCCCGCAGTGAGACTGAATCAAGACAATCGTTTTAAGATCTTCGTGGTTGAGGAAAAAAACAAACAGTTAAGACTATGGAGGGAAATTTTATTTACGTCTCACTAGAGCAACACATTGGGCTATTGGCGACGGTCTGGAAACATCCTTTAGGATGATCCGAAGACATGCCATTGCAAATTTGATCATTTGCAGAAGAGATGACTCCTTTGCTTTGGTAGCCCGGCGGCCTGGGTCTGAGGTTCAGCGCTTCACGGTAGAACAGATACCGTGCACCCTCGGTCCCTAAGCATGCTGATCAAAGTGGTCACCCACCTGCTTACTGACCGCAGCAGTGATGCTTGACTTCGGTGCTTTACTGGGACTGTCTTCACGATCAATTAACTTCGGGACCAGTTAAGACAAAATTTTTCGAACATTTTTAGTTTTTTTTCTCCCAAGAATAGTGTTGGTGTTTATTATTTTTTTTAGAACCCCCCACCCCCTGCCTTTGTTCCTGAAGACCAAAGTAAAATTTGGGTCTTCTCAGAGAAAACTTCCCTGTAATTGTTTCTTTTCAAATATACAAATTACTACTTAAATAAAAATTACTTCTGCTGTAGATACATTATTATAAATTATATATTAATAGAATATTATAAATTTTATTCGTGTACCAGAAATATTGGTATTTTCATATGAAATTTATATTTTTCCCCATCTTTACACAATCATTCAAAGTATTCTAAATTTAATACCTCATAAATGGAAGTCATAATGGAATTTTTATTCTATTCTATAAGTTAGCATACAGTTTTGCTGCAAGTTTGAATACAGCATATGTAGTATCCAAACAAGATCTAAAATCAAGAAAATTTGAAATGAAACACTCATCTGAAACTTCAAATCAAAGTTGCAAAAAAATAACAAGATTTACACAAATAAATTATTTTAAATATTTCTTAAATTTCTAATCAAAACTTTATTTATTAATGTGAAATTTTAAATTTACATTCTTTATCTATTTACTTTGTTTCTAGCTTAAAAATATAATGCAAAAGTGCTTTTTTTGTTTGTTTTTAAGAAAGCTTTAAATTTTTTCTAACGAAATGTCTTCTATCAAAACCTTAGCAGGCAACTGAAGTAATTTAAAGTAAGAAAAGAAATAAGATGATTTACAGACGGTAAATGAGATTAAGACATTTATTATTCTTTTAAAAGCAAGAAAATTTATTTTAAAAATCTGATATCATAATCTGATGTGAATCATTGTAAATTCATTTCCAACATGAAAAAAAAAAATACTAACTTTTAAATAAAAAAAAAGATTTTATTCATATGAATATATGAAAAGTCATAAATTCCATATTTATTTTGCAAATGTTTTCTTAAATCGCAATAAAAAAACAACTTAAATACAATCAGTTAAGATCAGATATTGCACATGTACGACCATGGATGGGGCGATTAACTTATAGAGGCTAAGAGTACCGGTGATGCATCGGCCGAGCACTTAACGGTAGAACAAGGACCGCGAACCTTCAGTCCTTCGGCCAGATCAAAGTGGGCACCCATCCGGTTACTGACCAACAACATTATTAATCAGTGTTAACATGTTTAAAACAGCTCAAATGATTTGCTAAACTGTAGTTTCTTAAAAGTGAATTTATTTATAAAGAAGTGAAATAAATACACTACTGGCCATTAAAATTGCCACACCAGGAAGGAATGCAAATAACAGAATGATATTTGTTGTTCACATACGTTATAGTTGGAAGAACAAGTAATTAAAATTTCAGGATATTTGGATGTATAGATCCAGAGGAATCAGTACTCAGAGCAGCGTCCCCTGGCAGCAATAACAGCACTTATTATCCTCGGCATCGAGTCGAGCAGAGATTCGATAGCATGGACGGGTGCAGCATTCCATGCAGCTTCAACATTATATCACAATTCATCGACCGTAGTGACTGACGAGTGGTGAAGTGCCAGTCGTTCGGTTATCATTGGCCAGGTGTTTTCAGATGGTGAGAGATCAGGAGAACGCGCTGGCCATGGCAACAGGCTAACATGCTGCGTCTAGGAAGGTCAGGACAGTGCTGGCAACACGCGGTTGTGCATTGTCCTTTTGAAACGTAGCCTTGTGGAGGCCTCGAAGATAAGAGCAACTGGCCCTAACACATCAGAAATGTAGCGGCTGCTGTTCAAAGTGCCGCCAATGCGAAGAAGAGGTGATCGAGATGCACGTTTATCCAATGGCACCTCATACCATTACTTCAGGTAATGGGCCAGTATGACGATGTCAAATGCAAGCTGCCAATGGGTGTTTTCCACAGTGTCGCCAAACACGAATGAGGCTATCATGATGCTGTATACAGAACCTGGATTTCATTGAAAAGACGGCGTCATGCCATTTCTGCGTCCAGATTCGTCGTTGATCACACCATTGCAGGGGCTCCTGCCTGTGATGCAGCGTCAATGGTAGTCGAAGCCATGGTCGCAGTGCAGACAGTCCATGCTGCTGCAAACGTCGTCGGACTGTTCGTGCAGACACTGGTTGTCTTGAAAATGAACTCATTTGTTGACCATCATAAGCCCATCGATTCCATATTCTTCTAACAGTCATGGGATCTCGACCAACGCGAGCAGCAATACTTCGGTATGATAAACCGCAATCCCGGTAGGCCACAATTTGACCTAGATCAAACTCAGACAGGTGCTGGTAGGCTTTTCTCCTGCTTATAAGAGGCATAACAAAAACTTTCTTACCCAAGAACAACTCTCAAAGTCAATTTCTGTCAAACTTACTATCAAATCTCTTCTTTTAAATACATTGTAGGTGTCGCCACCGACGCCTGATCGTATCAAAGCGCTGATAAGCTAATCATTTGCATACCACGACATGCTTTATCCGTCCTGCAAACTTCACGTTCGTGGTGTGTCTCCTTCCCGGTGTAGCAATTTTAATGGCCAGTAGTATAATATATGAAAAACGCATAATTCATTTTTATGCTAATATTTAACGCATCTGTGTCAAGTCATTTAAGCGACAATTCATCACGCACAATTTGTCTCTGGAAAATTCGCCGAAAGCACAATTAATCGTGAGAAAAACTCGTGGCAGAAACGATGTAATGTTTTATGCTGAATTGAATGATAAAGGATTAATAGTAAATGAACATTCACAAGAAACTGAAGCGGTAAGATATTACCTGATTAAAAAATTCATTCTCTTCAAAAATAAATAAATAACAAATAACAGTCGACATGTTTCAAGTGCTACAGAAATGGACTCACCATTTTTAAGACTTGCGAGACATAAGTGAGAAAAAACAAAAGTGATTTTAAAGCGTAAAGTTGCCAACGAAAAATGGGAAAAATAAAGGGGAGAAGCATAACTACAAAAAAAAAACCAAAAAAAAAAAAAAAAAAAAAAACCGCAGTAGTCGTGGCAGAAAAAAAATATTAAAAACAGAACAAGTAAAACCACAGAGAGTGAGAAAGGCAAATCAGAGTAAAATGCATTTCCACGTGATGGGGAGGTGGCGAGGAACTTATGTCGTTAAAAAGGGAATCAGCATTCATATGAATAAAACAAGATTCCTGGACATTAAGATGAACTGATGTGACTGGATAGAAATAATTTTAGCATTGTTGAAATTGCACACTTCAATAGTACTTTTTATAATAATAATAATAATAATAAAATACACTATTGCACGTTTTGAAGTATTTGTCCTTTTGTTTGGTTTCACTAGACTAAGCGAGAAAAAAATACATTGGAAGCAATGGCTCACTTGCCTGTATAGTAACGTGAGATGCGTATATAGGTGATTCTTTGGAAACATGACAATTCGGAAAGAAAAATTTCTTCAAATTTAAGGTCTTCAAAACAATCTAAAATTTTTTTGCATATTTATTTAGTTACATTTATTAATATCTTACAGACAGCAGTGCAGTTCATTGACATTTGCTCAAGAAAAAAATAAATAAAACAGAAATTCACTAAATTTTGAATGCCAGGAAAATGACATATTAGCTTGAAAGTTAAGAAAACAGTCATTTTAAGCTAATAGTAAGTAACTCAACTTAAGAAACTCAAAAAAGACGAAGTTGAGAAGTTAATTTTAACTTTTTATGCAAATCAATTCCAAAAATAATTATTGTGAATAATTTTAACAAATTAGTTAAGTATAATGAAAGTGAGAGAGTAACACACGCAATGAGATAATTTTAATTTTACTACACTTTAATTTGCAAAGAAACAGTTAAAACAAAGAAAACAAAAAAAAACCTGTAAAATTTCATTAATCTTGAAGCTTTCAGACGAAGCAAATGCCTCGAAGAAGTAGACATTTTTGAATTAATCTTAGGAATTTTTTAATTAATTTTATAAAAATTTAGATTAAAATTAATTTTTTATAATTTACATATGGAATTTAAATTGTACAGTGATGTTTTTAGTTTATCCATTATATTTTTAACTACCTGTGTTTTGAAAAAAAAAATAACCTAACGCCTTTGTGTTAGATGGACCATGGTTTGTTTAAATTAATTCTTTTATCCACTGTAGAAAGAATCAAAAATGTGTTTGTTGTTGATATGTACAGTCAGCAAAAAAAAAAAAAAAAGATATCACCCTGAATAATTTTCGTTCTAATGATCGGATTTTTACGAACTAAGTGTCAATCTTAATGGTTCCTGGAGGTGACCTCAAATATGCTAATTAGTTAGTGCTAACTATTAATTAAGTTACGAAATCAGACACAAAAACGTACTTTCTCTGAATAAACATATATTTTTTTTTACATATTTGGAATGCAGATACTTGAATTAGGGGGGGTAGACAAACTTTTGAAAAAAATGGGTGGTAAATAGGGTCGCAACAAAGGTTTATATATTTGGCGATAGTCCAGAAAACCGCCAAAAAAAGTCGCCAGCGCAAATGAATATTTTAAGATAACCCATTGACTAATTCAAAAGAAGAATGCTTAATTTTACTAGGTTGCTAAGCAACCAAGCTCTGACTGGAAAAAAAATGAAATAATGTTCTGTGATTACTCAGAGAGGTTTAATTAATAGTTAATAGAAAATATCTCGAAGTTTCTAGGCAATAGACAATTTTTAAGCTGATTTCTGTTCAAAAAGCAAAGTTTTTTTAATTTTAATCTCCCTAAAAAAGAAAATTTGAATCGATTATAAATTATTTATGATTTTCTAAGTTTTTAGAATTTAAATACATGAACTTTTTATCTGATATTATTTAGATTATGTTGTTTTTGCTATATTTATTCGAGGATTTCATACTAAAATCAAATTAACATAACTTATTATGGCTATATACAAAATTTTAGGGATAATCATTTTTACAGCTTTAATCGAGTCTTCTAGCCAAGAAAGTTTGAAGAAAAAAAAAGGGCTTGAATAGTAAAATTTAGATTGTATAGTAATTCTAATGCACATTCACAAGTTTTTCTATAATTTACGATATTTCTTTTTCCTATAACTCAAGGAATTGCTGAAAGTTTAGTGGTATTTTAAAAGCATTGAAATATGTTATGTTTAAGAATAAGATATTGAAATAATATGTTGCATATTGTATGATTCATTGTTTCAAAAATCGCTTCATTCTGCTAGATATGTAGATTACAAGGTTTTCTTTGGATAAAGATGATTAGCAAATAGCATCCTTATGCTTCGATACATTTAGAAACTTACGTTCGCAAATTCACCATAAAATATCGCACTGCATATTCTTCAATTACGATAAGCTACATTTACCACCAAATACTGATAATATGATTATTTTTGTTTTCTTATATATATCTGATATGATACTCTCTTTTTAAACAGAGCTTGTAACATCCTTAAGATACTGAAATGGGGGCACGAAAACTTAAAAGATAAAATATTTAATTTCATTAACTCAAAATATCTGGTCTCAAAATTTTAATTTTAAACCAAGTTAAATATAACTTTTACAATATTGATGCTCTTATGTTTTTAAAGACCACATAAATCCTGTTAAAATATGAAAATGCATATTTTTACTTTAACGAGTGTAAAATCCTTATCAAAATAATGATCGAGACCCAAATGTAAAACAGTATAATTGATGATAAAAACTCAACTGGCTTCTAAAATATGAAGAGGGAAGTAAAAGTCGACATGTTTCGAGCGTTCAAATATATTCACCCATTCTCAAAACTTGTCAAGCTTGAATACCTTGTGACTTTTATTATTGTGCTCAAAACATGTCTATTTTTTTTTCTATTAATTTTCAAATCAATGAAGCTTTTATATTTTCAATTCAATTTCTTGGGACAAGGCCGGATTTACGCATAAGCTAAATAAGCTGTAGCTTGGGGCCCCGAGATGGCAAGGGCCCCCAGATCCCACTTTTTTTCTTCTTTTCTTAAAGTTTTATTCGGAGCTGGGGCCCATTATAATTTTTTTTTCTTTTTTACATTTTCGGATGTTTTTCAAAGTCTAATCGAAGTGTTTAAAAATATAAAATAATTGTTGGCTATACACACTTTTTATGTAAATAAAAAGTAAGGTATTAATTTCTAATTCCTTATACAATTTCTAAATTCATAGCATTGAAATATTTATTTAGATATACGGAAGAAAATTAAATGAATTTGGTATACTTAGTTTAATTACATTGTTTTATAAAAATAATTTATGTGTAATATTAATATTTAATATTAATATTTAAAATAAGTGTATAAGTCAAAGTGTGAAAAAATAAATAGCCTTATTTCCATGATTGGATTTGACATTCAAGGTCCTAACTAAGGTCCATTTTTAGTATTTATGTCTAAATAAATAGTGCGGAAGTATTAGAACACAAAATAACGCACTGAGAAAAATTTGCGACACGTCTCGCAGAAAAAAAAAAAAAAAACAATTTTGGTAACAAAAGCAAAATATATGGTATTTAAATCATTCATTTGGTAATTTTTCTGTTCACAATGCAACAGTTTATCGAAAATTCTGGTTTTTAAAATTATAGCTCTTATTACTACTTAAAATTATAGCTCTTTTGCATTTAATAAAAATACAAAAGTCAAAAATAAAATTAACCGAATTAGTGATTATTATGCCATGCTCTAAGGCAGAGGTTCCCAATTATTATTTATGCTTCCCTCTACGGAACCCTAAATAATGGCGGAACCCCGACAATACGATTAAAGTTTATTAAGGTAATTGTGAACGTAATAACCTAAAAAAAGACTATTTTTAAAATATTTAATTAGAGGAACGAAGATTTTTCATTGTTTTATCATTAACAATCTTAAATAAGGTTTTATATCCGACAGTTAAATTTGAAGTTCTTGTGCTGTATCTTGTCTATTTTTGAATTTATTTTTGGTGTATATACAAAAGCTTAAAATTAATAAGGTAAGCCGAATTATAATTTATTTCTAAATTAACTGAAGAGACTAGTTATAAACGCTAAAAATGATAATTTGGAAAGCATTTTTCTTTATAAAAGAATTTAGTTATTTTATATTGATTTGAAAAGTGCGGTATGAAATATTAATGTAATATTTTATAAATGTTTATTCTTTTCCTAATTTGTTCAAAATTAAACATATTGTTATTAGAAATATATTTTCATTTAAAAAATGCCATTTCTATTTAATTGGTATTTTACTTCGAATTTCAAATAATTTAATAAAGGAAACAGAAAGATTATATACGATATGATTTATATGTTGGATCTAAATATAATCAGAGATTATAAAAGAACTAATTAGAAGTTATAAAAGTATTTAAAAAAAATTATTAAATTTTTAAAAAAATTTATTTTTTCGCAAAATTGAAGAGGAAAAAAAACGTGCCTCAAAGTTTTACATAAAGAACATATCCGGAAATTTTCGACCAAATCAAGAATGTCAAGTATCCAAATGACATGGCGTATTAAATTTTAAAAACAATTCGCATGACATATTTGGGGCTGAAGATTATGAAATCTAGCACGAAACTGTGAGATCGTGGGTTCTATTCCAGCTGATGACAGTTTTTTATTTTTATTTCCTTATATTGAAAAATGTTTTTCTTATTTTTTAAAGTATGCATGTTAAAAACTAATCATTTAACAATTATTTAAAAAACTAGCTCCGCCCCTTGTTCACTTTGCTCACTAACCCTCGTGGTTGCTTCTCATTAATCAGTGCAGATAAGAGGAAAAACGGTTTATTTCCATTTTTCTACACAAAAATTACGATTGTCATTTACATTTTGAAGATGACTAAATTTAAGCAAATCAATAAAATTGGAAAATTGGTACCTCCCGCAAAGTAATTTCTCAGTGAAGATGTACTTAAGGGAAAAAGCATTCGCCTCCGAATGAGGTGAACCGAGTTCGAATGCCAGTGATGACTGCTGGTCGATATAAATTCTACACCCGGCTTGCACCGACCACAGTGCTGACGTAAAATATCCTCAGTGGAAGACGGATCATGGGTTAGAGTCCCTGCTGTCAGACTAACCGTGGGAGGCTTCCGTGGTTTTCCTCTCCATGTAACTCAAATGCGGATTGTTTCTATCAAAACGTCGTCCACGAAGGCAAAAATTTCATCAAATACTTGATCCTGGAGTTTTCTTGTTTGCTGGATTGGGTTCAAAATTACAAGGCTACGGAGTTGAACATTAGTAGTCGAAACTCGAAATTGGGTGGGCTGTTCAATGGCTGTTATACAATAAACTAATAATTTGGCCGCAATAGCTTGGTAAGTAGGGCTATGGACTCGTGTTCGTGAAAATGGGAGTTCGAATCCAGCCGGCCGAAGAATACCCATGTATAAAATGATGACTGTTGCATGTTAAATCTGTCTGGGTCACAAAGTTCAGTTCTAACAATTCTTAACAATAATAACAAAGTTCTTAACAATTCAATACCTCTGGGTTCTGATCCATGAGTTCCCCTGTCTTCTGCATTGAGTTCAAAATTGCATGGCTACGTAGTTAAACATGGGTAGTTGTAAACTCACAATTGAGTCAGTTTTTCAACGGTGGTGGTAAAAAGAATAAAACTAATAATCAAATTGTATTTTATTATATTTCTTTCTAACTCCTTGCATATTTTCTACACATCTTCATAATTTCATGTTTCTAAGTCTATAGATTTTGAGCAACAAAGCAAAATGTAACGTAGAGAAATTTTTTTCATAATTTTATATTAATGCTCAACAATAAAAAATAATGACTGTTTTCCTCAGGTGTATATAAATAGAATTGAACTTACAAGGGCCCCATCTTTTTCAGTAGCTTGGGGCCCCGCCAAGTTTAAATCCGGCTCTGTCTTGGGATTATCTATTTAGTTACACAATATATTAAATTATTTCACTCGATATTAAAATAAGTTTTACTTAAGTTATAGGCACAGGTTCTTAGATTAAAAAAATAATAATTCGCCATTTTGTAAAAAAATCAATGCAGTACAATTTTTTTTGCTGCAAGCCTTAACATTTTAATTTAAGAACATAAAAATATTCCGTTTACAATTGAAATTTCAAAAGTCGAATGTGAAAATGGAATGTCCCCTAGCACCAGAAATCGAAATTAAATAATTACAAGGACAACTATTTTAAACAAGTTAGCGTTTCCGTCCTACTCGAAATTGTTTTAAAAGGTATTTTGTATATATAGATTCCAAAGTTTATTCTACAAATATTTTAGGGTATACTTTCGGAGTATTTTGATGGAGTTTAGTTTTACACCCTTATTTGTTTAAAATTATTAAATAATATGCTTAAAATAAATTATTCAAGCAACATGATTTAACGCATTTATAGTATAACAGTAAACGGGGCTTCCATCGCATATCCTTAACCTTTATACCGCTATCAATAAATGAATGGAATAAGCTTAGATAAATAATAAAAGTTAATTTTTTCCCCGTTTTAATTTTCAAGGAAGTATGTTTCGATCAAACAGATTTCATTCTGGAAATAGCGAAATTATTGAGTAGGTCCCTTGGAGCAATATCATTCATATCCTCTTTTGACGAAATATAGGAAAAACTGGTTTTCACAGTTCTGTAAAAAGTATGTTGGCCTTCTTGCCACGTTTTTTATTATTTTTTTATTTTTAATCAAAATAAGTTCGGAAATTTACGTATTTTTTATTGCATTTTTTTAAATCAGATGATTCTAAAATTCGCACGGCTTCGGAAACTTCTTACAAATTTCAATTTTTAGTGTTTCCTGCTAAACAAAATAAGGCATTGTTCCTGATAACAAATTATACTACAATAATATCTTGGGAATCGTGCTAAAGTAAAAAATTAAACAAAATAGTTTAGTATATTATCCGGAAAAAAATCTACATGGAATCATAAAGAAAGAATCATTTAAGATACTGAGATATTTTAAGACGCTTAAAAGTTTTGGCTACGTATTTGACAGCTTTTTATGTTCGGTATCCTTATACTCTTTGTAGTGACTTATAAAACATGGACACTATTTTAGATAATATATGTTGAAGTCACAAGAAACAAAACAAAAAAGACAATCAATGATTTATATTCTTTTTTCGAAAAAAATAGTATGCTTAGTAAATAATCAGCTGTTTTGCATTAAATAATTTTAAACAGCGGAGTGTTTTTAATTTCTTTACAAGGCTTTATTCTTAGCTAGCAGACAATAATTCTTTTAAAAAAAACTTGACTATAATGTAAAAAGGAACTTTACTTTAAAGAAAATATAAATTAAAGTACTAAAAAAATTGATTAGTATATTAATGAAGAAATAATAAATGTAGTAGGGTAAAGAATAAAATTTTTAAAAATGCTAAAATTTAATTAAATAGTTGGTAAAATAGTTCTGCGAAACACTTCCGGACAGGTGATTAAAAAATTACTTTTAAGATTAACACGATATATAAGATGTTGAGAAATTTGCGATGATGTGAGATATGCTTAAATATGTTTACTGCGTAGTTTTATTAATATTCATAAAAAATATATACAAGAAACTGAGAAATATTTTATTCCAAATCTATTCATACGTATGTATATTATTGTAATTGTATCAGTTATTAAGAAAAAAAACTAAAAAATAATCACATTAAATAAGCACAATGTGGTGTATAATCATATTCTATCAAAAGCATGCTTTTATAAAACTCGACATTCGTTGAATAAAATGTTTTTTATTCAATAAAATGTTTTACTCAAATTTCTTTACTTAATTTCAAATAGATTTTTAGAGGACTAAAAAAGAAACATTTTATTTTATTTTATAACCGTCGTTGAACAGCCGACCCAACTTAATGGGTTTACGGCTACTAATGTTCAACTCCGTAGCCTTGTAATTTTGAACCCAATCCAGAAGACAAGGGAACTCCTGGATCGAGTATTGGGAGAAATTTGCCTTCGTGGAGGACTTTTCGATGGAGCTAACCCGCATTTGCGTTACATGGAGAGGAAGACCACGAGAACCTCCCACGGTTAGCCTGACGGCAAGGGGACTCTAACCCATGATCCGTCTACCACTGAGGATATTTCACGTCAGCACTGTGGTCAGTGCAAGCCGGATGCGGAATTCGTATCGACTGGGATTCGAACCCGGTTCGCCTCATTGGAAGGCGAACGCTCTATCCCCTGAGCCATCGCGGCTCAAAAAAAAAAAAAAAAAAAAAAAAAAAAAAAAAAAATTGTATTTTATAGTTTTAAAAAAATAAAAATAAAAAGATTAGCAAACGATTATTAGCGAAAAAAATATGAATGAAATTTTACGACACGCGCGCTAAATCAAGTTCTTCGTAAGTTTATCACATTTTAATATTAATCGCCCCATTTAATCATTTTTTCATTGTCGCCAAATTATTTTTTTTTAAATAATTAATTTTAATTTTTCTCATCTTCTAATAAATAAAAACAGTTGAAACTTTAGATTTTTCAATTGAAAAGCATGTAGATTAATATGGTATAAAAAAATCCATACCTTATAATTCAAAATTTTTTCATCCTCTCTTTAATTAAATAATAAAAAATAATTAATAATTATTAAAATTTATTTTTTTCATGAAATTATCTTTGGGTAAATGCGTTTTATGAGTTGGTGCAATATTTTTTTGAATTGCTTCATTAGTTTTTAAAATATGACTGAAAACGCAAAAAGTGAAATTAACATTAAGGGGTCCAAACTTTGAATCGCTCTCCTGACCAAACTATGGGGACCACATTTCCCAGATTGCGGCTACCCCCTATATTTTGAAGATAATGAATCCAAATATGTAAAAAAAAATATATGTTTATTCAGAGAAAGTACGTTTTTGTGTCTGATTTCGTAACTTAATTAATAGTTAGCACTAACTAATTAGCATATTTGAGGTCACCCCCAGGAACCATTATGATTGACACTTAGTTCGTGAAAATCCGATCATTAGAACGAAAATTATTCAGGGTGATATCTTTTTTTTTTTGCTGACTGTACAGAATAAAATTGTGTAATATAATCAATCATAAGATAAATAAATAACTTTAATTACATATGAGCATAATACAATCTTTCATGGTATTAGGTTAATATTTGCTTTCCCTCTTTACATTGTAGTGTTTAAAGAAATTTCTTATAACTGTGTTAATGTCCTGGAATTTATAAGCCAGGAAAATGACAGCCAGGATAATGACAATTTTGCCATTTTACACCATTTAACATTACTTTAATTTAACATTTTAACCTAAGACGTTTACTTTCTGCAGAAAACATCAGGATTTCTTGAAATAACTAAGGTGAATGTAAATAGTTTATGTTATTAATGATTTAAAGAGGACAGGAAAATGACAATATAAAAACCTACTCACCTGGTAAAATTTTTTGAAATACATTTTGACTCAGAAAGTTGGTTCTTTATTCCTGTAATTAGACATGTTCTGATAGGATGGTATTCTAATCAATCTCTTAACCTAAGATATTGATTGTTGGAGCTATTTCTTTTGATTATAAATTACGAAAAAAAAGGGGCCAGGAAAATAAATGATTTTCATGTGACAAGCAAACTATTGACAGAAAAATTTTTTTTCAACAAAGTTTTTGGAAATAATACCCTCTGCATATATTCTAGAAATGCTTACAACGGTTGAGATAAAAAAAAAGAAATTAAATATTGAAAAATACATGGGAAGTTTTGAAGCTAGTTATTATTGGAAAAATTCTTTGTGACATGCCAGGAAAAGGACATTTTGATATTCAACTAAATTTTTTAACTATACAAAACAGTCAATGCTTGTGCAAAGTCATTTTAAAATGCTAACAGTAATGCTATTTATTAATTTTTTTAAAAGTTCTTTTAGTAGTATAGTATTAGATCTTGGAGCAAGAGACTGTGAATTGTCATATTTCGACATGGAGAGGTTGTTATTGTCATAGCCGTGGTTATCATGGTTACCACTTCCACTGTTTTTAATTAAATTCTAAGTGTTCGGAGGGGGGATACAATTTTCGACTGGTTCCAAAAACATAGTATTTTCTTCTTCTTCTTTTTTTTTTTTTTAAGGCTACTTGGAAGTTAATTGATACATCGGCGTCTATCTTTTCACCAAATGCCTTGTTAAAAATAATTCCACCTTTTTCTGTTTTCGATTCTGAGACTTAATTCACGTGCATTACAGGAATTTGATATCCGCTGTCGATCATAGCTTTTGACGATTTGTTGTCAACTAGAAAATCAACAAATTGTAGACGATTAATTTCGAAGTTGGTATTCCCGTCTCATAATTCAGGACGAATCTTGGCTGTTAAAACTTCTTCGGATTATCCGCCGTTCTACTCTAACGTTTTTAACATTCTCTTACAAAATGAGATTCGCCGCAAATATAACAATCTTAAGGAGTTCTTTTTGTTGAATTTTCTCCTTTTTTAAAACTTCTAAAGAAATTTTGTTAATTTATCTAGCATATGAAGTGGGGTATATTTCGATTCTGTTTGAAATTTCTATTCTCCTCGTTCTTAATTTGATTGTTGGAATTTTCTTAATCTTTCAGTTTTGTTTTCACATTCTTCATTCTAACGTTTTCGTCGTCATATAATTTATCGGCAAAAATCATTCGGAATGTTAAAATTAAACCACACATCAATGAAGTGTTCTTTCATTTCTAAAGGGACTTTTCGTTCTGTAATCCTTTAATAGCAAAGCTATTCGAAAGTGGTTATTTCTAATCCTCTTATCCATTTGTTGAAATAGTGACTCAGTTCGTGCTCAAAATCAAATCAACTGGTCTCTGCTTTTTTCTGATGTTTCGTAAGAAACTGTCTGAATTTCTCGGATGTCATTTTGAACTAGAGTTCTTTTACTTTACTGTAATCATCTGGGATTTGTTCTTCTCTTGCGATAATTTGGATGACATTGTATGGCAGAAATATAATTATGACTAGGTATATAATTATGACTTTTAATTAAAATCTAAATTGTAGAGAATTGCTTGAAATGAATATTGAATAATGCGAGTGGTTTCAAAGCCAGGAAAATCGGAGGGTGAATAATATTTTTTTCAAAATTAGGGAAACCACTAAACAATTCCAAAAATGACTGCAATCAAAAACTTCATTATAGTGAGATAATCCCTTTGTTATATGGAGAATACTTTGAGCGCTGTACCGATTAAAAATTTCATTATAGGGAAAAATTCACTGCAAGTAAATTATGTTTTTTAGAAAATCTATATATTTATATTAATTCGTAAGCAAATTATGTACTATTGTAATTATTATTTACAATAATACTACTGCAATAAACTAAAAAAAAATTTTTTTGCAAGATTTTGGATATAATGAACAATCATTTATAGGGGACAAATTGCAGATGCCTGGCGCTCCGGGAAAATAACAAAGAACGGTTATTTATTCATTGACTTAACATAAAGAAAATATTTTTGGAACTACTCAGCTCGTACTACCAAAATGAAAATGAAAAAAATTCCTTAGATTAGTTCATGACCTTTGCGTGTCACCTTGAAATGGAATAATTGATAGTATATAATATGCTTTTTATTTATTTTTAAGTTTATTGTCTCATGAAGAGTTGTTCCTTGTGTTTATTTTATATTGATACTGATTATTTATGATGAAAAGCATTTGATAAAAATATTTTTGAATATTTGAAGCATTTATTGATTTGTATATTATATTATTTTCTTGGAGACTACTTTTATCAATAATTTATGGGAACTCTGAACTTTAATTCTTTGATATTTCTTAACTTGATTTGAATAAATTTAATAGTTTAGATCAAGTGATTAACTTTTGAAGTATTTGTTGACTTTAAAATAATTCCAACTAGTATGATTAAGGGTAATTCATATTGCTTTTTCAAGTGGTTAAGTGTTTTATATGTTTAGATCTTAATTGTTGGGCGGTTTGGTGTTTCATTATGCTTAATTCTAAACTTCATTGTTAGTTTTGTGTTTCAATTTTATTTAAAACTCAAACCCATAACTTGAAGGCGTAATATAAGAATTTATCATTTTGTCTATTTGTGTTAATTCAGAGATGCCATCGCATGACTTTTGGGGGCCTTCCTCAAGGGAGTTAATTTTGTTCTGACGAGCAAGGCTTTCCGGCCTAACATCGCTTTTTATGTTTTTCTATTTTGCAATAAAGGTTGTTAAGTTTTATTTTGGCGTTCTCTTCAATAAGTCCATATAAATTGAATCATAGTTAGCCAGAGCCTGACAAAGGCATTGGCGTAAGAGGCAGCTGCCCCTCCCACATCAGACGGGGCCCCCAAATCGAATAGAAAGTTTATTTTAGGTTTCCTTCTTTAATAAACTTTTCTTAAACAAAATATAGGTACAGTGTAAAATCCATTAGTTTTATATTAGCTTCTTCATTAATCTATAGTATGAACGCTTAAAATCTATATTTCGTAAATCCATGGCTTTCTAGAGCGGAATTCAGATAAATTTTCGCAATGATGATGACAAATTTGGCCAATGAAATGCCTGTATTTTAACCTATCGCAAAATGCGATATGTTTACAAAAATATGGGCTTCTGATTGGCTTAATTGAGCCATCGTAATAACGAAAATTCCGCCCTAATGTCAGCAAGGATATGAATTTTTCGCAGCTACGTGACAAAGTTAACAATCATAAAACTACATTCGGCATGATGAACATAGAATTGTCCAAAAATCAATAAAATGGACAGTGGAGGAAAGAGTCAAATTTCTATAATAAAGCGAAAAATTTAAATATCTTCATTAATGAAGTAGTGAAGCAGAATTTGGTTAAGTCATTTTGATAACACATTTTTCTTATAATCATATTATTTGTAGTCATATCCTTAATATCTCTCCTTATTTTCGTACCATCTAAACAACTATCTTTTCAATTATTCATTGTGTGACAAAAATCAGTAAAATGGACAGTGGAGGAAAGAGTCAAATTTCTATAATAAAGCGAAAAATTTAAATATCTTCATTAATGAAGTAGTGAAGCAGAATTTGGTTAAGTCATTTTGATAACACATTTTTCTTATAATCATATTATTTGTAGTCATATCCTTAATATCTCTCCTTATTTTCGTACCATCTAAACAACTATCTTTTCAATTATTCATTGTGTGACAAAAATCAGTAAAATGGACAGTGGAGGAAAGAGTCAAATTTCTATAATAAAGCGAAAAATTTAAATATCTTCATTAATGAAGTAGTGAAGCAGAATTTGGTTAAGTCATTTTGATAACACATTTTTCTTATAATCATATTATTTGTAGTCATATCCTTAATATCTCTCCTTATTTTCGTACCATCTAAACAACTATCTTTTCAATTATTCATTGTGTGACAAAAATCAATAAAATGGACAGTGGAGGAAAGAGTCAAATTTCTATAATAAAGCGAAAAATTTAAATATCTTCATTAATGAAGTAGTGAAGCAGAATTTGGTTAAGTCATTTTGATAACACATTTTTCTTATAATCATATTATTTGTAGTCATATCCTTAATATCTCTCCTTATTTTCGTACCATCTAAACAACTATCTTTTCAATTATTCATTGTGTGACAAAAGTCAATAAAATAACAACTAAATAATTGATTGTTAGGTTATAATTTCATATTTCCAAGTTTCTTCCGAGAATCTCCAAGATATGGCATGTTTTCAAATTAAATTGAGGTTTCAGTGCACAAAATATACTATACCAAGTAGCGGGGACAGGAATTTTTTGTATCCTAACAATGTATCGACGTCAGCTAAGCTTAAAAATGCAAGAATCTCACTTTTGATAAAAAGTGGAGATGATTGGTTTGGGAATCATGGCAGATTTCAAATAATGACAGGTGTGTACTTAGCTTAGAAGAAACTCATAAATGGAATAAAATATTTTTAAAGAATCAACTAATTTAACTTAACTTTTTTACTTTTAACTTAACTTTTTTTACTCAAATAATAAAATATTTATGTGCGATAAAACCTTCCAAAAGATTACTTGAATTGAATTTCTTTCCCTTATAATTTTCCATTGTAATTAAAAACGCCGATCAAAGGAAATAAATTTCATAATATTTTTATATGGATAATCGCTATATAAAGGCATACAAATAGAAAATATTATTTAAGTAAATAAATGTTGCCTAATATATTAGGGTCTTTCGTACATCAGTCATTAGAGAATAATATTTTTTCTTACAGGTCACGATGTGCAACAGGGAAATTGAAGACGCATCTCAAGTTGAAAGTTTTTTTTGCTATACTCATATGCTTAATAATTTTACTTGTCTTAAGCTTTGATATTTACATAGCACCATTAAAAATAAATGCCCTTTATCATGAAAGTATCAATGAAAAATTGAAATATAAAGTTTTTAAATACTTTGAGAAAAATGTATCGCATAATGGAAGCAATAAAAATAATGATTCGGAACATGAAGAATATCATAAGTTTCTTCTCGAAGCAAGACACAATGTGACATTTTTCTTTTTTAATAATTCAAACACGTTTCTTCAACTTTTTAAAACATGGCTAGAAACTCGAACTAATCCAAAACCATTAGAAATTTTCTTCACCATCAACCATCAACATGTATGTAAAAATAAAGGAAAATATTTGACTCTTTTGATTGTCGTGACATCATCAGCCTCCCATTTGGAATCAAGAGCAGCCATTAGAGAAACCTGGGGTAATTTTGCGAAAACAAAAGGACTCAAAGTAGTCTTTTTTGTTGGTTTGCCAATAAATCCAAAATATGATTCACGTATCTCCAATGAAAATTCAAAATTCCAAGATATCATACAAGGTAAATTTGTGGATACATACTCTAATTTAACAATCAAAACAATTTCTATACTTAAATGGATTGCCAATGTATGCTCACAAGTGAAATACATTTTAAAAGTAGATGATGATATGTTTATTAATGTAGAAAATTTTTTGAACATAACAGAGAGACAAAATTATTCCAAAACTATTCTTGGGGAATTGGCACATGAATGGCCACCTGTAAGAAGTTACCGAAACAAATGGTACACTTCATATAATGATTATCCTTTTAATGTTTATCCAGATTTTGTGTTCGGACCTTCTTATCTACTCACTGGTGATTCAGTTAGTTCTTTATATGAAGAGAGTATCAAAATGAAATTATTTCATTTAGAAGATGTTTATATAACCGGTATTGTTGCACAAAAAATAAAAGTAAAAAGAATTAATCTCCCACAAATGTATAATACTGTCAGAGATTTACAGCCGTGTCATTTTAAAAGGTTGTTAAGCAGTCATGGTCATACACCTCCAGATATACGAAGACATTGGCTGTGGTTAAAAAGAAAAAAATTTCAATGTGATTCCCCTTAACATTACTGTAACTTAATCATTGGACGGATAACAATGGACGGATATAACTGACTTTGTAGTGAGTTTAAGTAAAGTTATTTTAACGTACTTTCGTTGCTTTCTCACTCAATTTTTCTATTTCTAAAATAATATAAAGTACTGATGCAAAAAACAGTTTTAGAAAGACGGGGGAAATGCTTGGAACATTGATGAATAAATCCGAACTTTTGGGGAACTTGTAAATGAAAATAAATAAACCCAACCATTTTCCAATTTTAATTAAGGGCTCAATATTAGAAATAAAACAGCCGCAACGTAAATAAACAGCCTGTAAAGAGATTAATATACATAACATTAAATACATTTATTTTCAAGGTGTTCAATGTATTTTATGTTATTTCATTAAAATAAACATGAAATACTTTATTAAAAGTTACTTTTAAATTCAATATTTTTTAATTTAAAAAATTAAAATTATAATAATTTATTATCATAATTTATGAATTATTTAAAAAAAATCCATGAATATTATTTATTAGAAATAATCTCTAATAATTTTTCTAATAATTTTGCAAAAAATATGAGTTGAAAATGGATTTTAATATTTAAAAAAAGAAGTACGGAACTCTTTAAAATTTCATATTTTTATAAATTGAAGTCTTAAAGTACTTTTTAAAATAAATTAATAAGAAAATATGCTTTCTTCTATCAAAGTTTAAGTTCTTCATTAGTAAGCTATCACAGTATGACTGCAAAAAAATTATTTCTATTCATCCTTCTTTTTCACCGTCTAAGTTTTTGCCTTTAGTACATAATTGTTCCAATTAAACATTTTTAGACTAATTAAAATAAAAATTTCCACATCCATTACTTCTTTATAGTTTTTCTTATATTTTTAAGTAGTTGTTCGATATTTTAAGTTGACCCGCATTCGCCCCGTATCTATCGTTCGTAATGAATCGTCCCTTGAGAAACGATCGATCGAGGCTGAAAATTTTTTTTAACAGCTTCTAGCACAAATTAGAAGTGATATTTTAATTTTGGGGGGCTCTTGCAGTTCTAGGGGCCTAAGCAGCAATCTGTGTAGCTTATACGTAAATTAGGCCTTGCTTCTTCGGATAGACAATCAGTACAAATATAGCCCTTGAAACGCCTTCGAATGAGAACCGAGTTCAAATCCCAGCGATGGCTGGTCGATACTTATTCCGCACCCGACTCGCACCGACCACAGCGCTGACGTAAAATTTCCTCAGTGGTAGATAGATCATGGGTTAGAGTAGCTTTGCCGTCAGGCCAACAATGGGAGGTTTTCGTGGTTTTCCTCACCATGTAATACAAATGCAGGTTAGTTCCATCAAAAAGTCCTCCACGAAGGCAAATTTCTCCCAATACTTGATCCAGGAGTTCCCTTGTCTTCTGGATTGGGTTCAAAATTACAAGGTCACGAAGTAGAACATTGTAGTAGTAAACCCAAAAATTGATTCGGCTGTTCAACGACGATTATAAAATAAAATAAAAAGGGGATCTTGTAGTATCACTGAAAATTTCATTCCAGCTTTTCTATTAGAGCAAACGGCTTGACATCCTTTTTTACAGAAACATGAAATATTGTTCAACTGTTATGAAGGTTTAGACCTGTGGTATTTGGTAACAGAATATCCCAGTACTGAGGATCAAAGAAGTTTTTTTCCACAGTTGAACTTGAAGGTATACCCTCAGAGAGTGTTGTCGGGCAGTTGCCTTGGTTGGAGTCAAATTTATGAATTTAAATTCAACCTTCGAGAGTGTCTTTTGAAAAGATTTTAATGAGTAATTCTGTTGTCTCCCGTATGTAGATGGACTAAAAATTTTGCTCCTGCATCAGAACCCTGATCAGGCCCAGCTTTAGGATCATTAAAAGCTGAGCTTATGATCTTTTTGAAAATGTTGATGAAATTTTATTTTGCTTTGTCTTAAATGGCTGTCGCAACCATTGTAGACGTGTAGGAATAATAAAAAATTATTCTCCTTTACACGTTCATGAATGAAACAAATAATCAAGAAAACAAAATCTATGAAACGCTCTATTTTAGCAATAGTTTGAATGAAAGAATAACGCAAGTTTATTGGAATACAGAAGTGCTTATTAATTCGCTCAAAGTAGTAAGACTGAAGAGCAGTTTACTTATAGATTGAAGTCCACATTCACGAAAATAATTGCTTTTTTAGTTATTTACGTGTATCCCTGGCTAGGAAATAGGAATGAATAAAATATTAAAACTATATGTGCCCTAAAAGGATATTTAGATAATTTTACAATTCGGTAATTTGTATTTTTCATCTGATATGGTATTTTTGGGTTTCAGAAGTTCTTATGCTTGCACTGGAAATTTTATTTGGGAAGGATCGAGGCACTAAAATTAAAAATAAATTTCATAACTAAATGCAAAAATTTTCGGTCTGCTTAAAAAATTCGCAAGAAATAACAAAATATGCAAAAAGTGAAATTCATATTGATAGGTCCAAAATTTTGATCGCTTTCATGCCACAATAATTGGGAAAAGACTAACATCGTATTTTGAAAATTAAAAATCCATATTTGTTTTTAAAAAATATTACTACACTATGTTTTCTTACCTGAACCTGAATTCCTAACTTAAAATATCGTCTTCTCAAACTAATTAGCTCATTTAAAGGAGCCCAATGAAATTAAGGCTAGGATTGAGAACAAGAAGAACCGAGTTATTTAAGGAGTTGCTGAGCTACCATGAGCTCCCGGGAATGGAATGGAGATTCCTGGCTGGAAAGTGAAACTGGGAAAATTTTGTTCCATGAACGTTCAATTCCGTACAATGAACACTTGCTTGGAATCAGACATTCCACGATAACACTCCCTAAGGGCGTGGCTAAAATTTAACCAATCACACAATTTACTTAAGATTTTCTATTTAAGTGTGGCAACATTGGCATGAGTAAACCGAAACTGAAGGAGTTAATAACATAAGTTTTCGAAATGAGCTTATGCTATTTAAATAATATTTTTGACTATTTATTGTTTTTTTTTTATAATGTTTTTAGTTTTCATTGAACTAAAAAAAATACAAATTGCGAATTCTTTTATTTATTATACACATAATTTTTTTTTTATCATGTAAAATTCATAGAATAAAACTATTTTTTCATACTAAATATTTCTGACATATCCTTTAATCCGTTTCATTATTTGTTTTAAATATTTTTAAAATGTACAACTCTTAGAATAATGCACAAGCACATATTTTAATTAATTAAGGAACAGAATTTTGTGTCTGACCCAAGTAACACAGGGATATTGTAACAGCTTTAGTCTACATCGACCGATATTGTCAATATCGGTGAAAATCGACATTGTGTGTACGATATTGTACGATTCCTGTCGATTTCACAATAAAAGTCTTTTCGTAAAACTTTTCATTTTAAACTTTATTGTGTTCTTAAATCAAAATTAAACATTTAAACGACCAAAAATGACGCAAATTGTTATAATTCCAAAAAATAAATTTTAAATATAAATTTAAGGATAACAACATCCGGACAATATTTGATATCAATATTGTGATCGTGTTTTTGTCACATCGATCATTTTCTCTAAATACTGAAATATACGATATACCACTCTCAGCCGCAAAGGTCACCCGTTAAGATGCTGTTTGTCATTATCCGCTACGCGTGCGGTCTATTTATCTTTTGTCTTCTTATATTTAAATCTAATTTCGTTTAATAAGATTTATTTCTCAACACATCATGAAAGTGGAATTGTTTTTATTAAGCGAGCCCGAAAACCTAAGCCAGCTGAAGTTGAATTAATGCACCTTGTTGAAGAGAGCGAATTCTCTGATCTTGGCAGGTATGTGCTGTTTTTAATATAATATATATTTATATATTGCAGGAATTACATCGATTTCCTTTTTTTTTCATGTCCAGACTGCTTAGCTGATTAATTATATCACATTATTCAATTCTCATATTCACGAACAGTGGCGTAGTTTTATAGTATGTTTGGAGGTGTTAAGCCTTCGGTCATGCCTATATTTATATTTTTTCACACCTGCCAACTTGTACACTTGATGAAAAAGATTTTTTAATAATTTAACTAATTACAAATTTAAGAGCTAAGTCTAGTCTAGTCTAGTCTTTTCGGTGGTTTGGGGTGCCTGAGGCCAGAACGGCCCTTTACCCCTTCATCATGTGATGAGATTCAGTGTGGTTATTCCTTGTGGTTGGAATGTAGATGAAATTCAGGTAGATGAAAAGATGTCTTGGCTGGGTGGTCGGCATGTTGGAGAAGTGAAGATCACTATATCACTGGGAGTAGGGATCGGAGCAGCTGAACGAGCTCCTCGTTTTGTAGTAGTTCCTGAAGTTCTCAGAAGATCTGCAAGAATCTGTTTGCCGTCTGGGTCGCACTCCTGTGCTGGTTCTGTTTCTGTTGTGGTGGTGTCCTCCTTGGCCTGGCACCACAGCCTGAAAAACAGGCCGGGTGATCTCCGTTGCAATTAATGCATGTAGCTGGGAGGCTCCTGGGTTTTTTGCATTGATAGCACACTTCAGCACACTCCAGCATGAAGTAGCTCCCGCACACTTCATGCATGCAGGATAATTTTGACAATTCATTTGCGTGTGCCCAAATTTTTGGCACCGATAGCATTGCACTTCGTATCGTCCGCCTCGGAATCGTTCAATTTGAACAGTAGTAGAGAGTATCTCTTTGATGTTGATGCAATCTCTGTTCTCAGGGCCGTCTGGTAGTAGTATCAGGAAAAGAGGGAGGGGCTTATATCCTTGGCCACACCTCTTCTTGAATTGCTCAACTCTGATTGGCCGATGACCGCTGGCTGTAAGTTCAGCTTCCAAGATCGAGATCTTAGAATCTATGGAGAGTCCTTTTATCGGAAATTTGAGTTTCCTGCTATGATTTTGAACTGTGGTCTCATCTGGGGATGTGGCTACAGGTTCCATGTTGTTGCTTGTAGATGGGATGTCCATACATTCGGTGGGTTTTGGAGGAGGAGTTTTCTTCTTCCTTTTTCTTTTTCTCTTTGGGGGCTCTGGTTCCGGTTGTTCTGTGGTTTCCTCAGCACTAATTTCAGGTGTAGGTGATGGCTCAGGCTGCTCTGGTACTGTCTCTATTAGAACACTAGTCTTTTCAGGTTCTAAGGGCTCAATGGGTTAAATATCAGTCTTTGCAGCAGGCACTTCCTCCATCATCTGAATGGCTGGAGGTGGAGAGCATTGGGAGTCTCTGATATGCTTTAAAATAAGCATCTCTTCGGCTAAGAATTTCTTTCCGTAGAGGTGTTCAACCATCATAGTCGAGTCATCATCTTGACTATGTTCGACAATCTTGGCATCAATGTCAATCGCCTGTTTCTGTGATCGCTCGAACGCCTCGTCGAAAAAATTTCCTAACTGCATGCAGTAGGCATATCCCTTCTTTTCTTTCCTAATCGCTGCGAGATCCAAAACTGGTTCACGTTGGGTACGGAAGGTCTT
This sequence comes from Parasteatoda lunata, assembly GCA_949128135.1. Classification (NCBI taxonomy): domain Eukaryota; kingdom Metazoa; phylum Arthropoda; class Arachnida; order Araneae; family Theridiidae; genus Parasteatoda; species Parasteatoda lunata. The sequence continues at coordinate 4,227,021 of OX421980.1, read as the reverse complement.
CCTCCGCGGCCGAAACGGTGCGATGACATGTTAGCAGAGCTCGGTCTCAACACAACCTTACTCCTCGGAGTCTGGAACGAGAATGGGTGAAGAGCTAAGTGAGCTAACAAATAGATCATATTTTTTTTAATTATTAATTTGTCGTGGTAGATTGAAAAGATTTTTTTTTTTTTTGTGGAAATTTTAAATTGAAGATTTAATACGTCCAACGTCTATAATGTTGTTACTAGTAAGAAGTTTTTTTTTTCAACGACCGTACAAATGTGCAGATATATATATATATATATATATATGTATGCATGTTTAATTATTATTATATATTATGTTTGTATTTAATTAATATATAATGTTAAAATTACAAAAAAAATTTAATCATGAAAATTTTATGTATCTACATCTTACTTATCAAACCGAATAGCTCATTAATCAAGTAATTCATAATTTTGGAAGGGGTTTTGATATGTATTTATATATTTGCCAGAATTACGCAAATTTCCTCTTTTTTTAATGTCCAAGTTGGTTAACTATTAAATTATATCACATATTCCCTCTTTCTCTTTATTCTGAAAGACGTGACTTATCTTACATTTATTGAAAAATACTTTCAAAAAAATTTATATCTCTGTGTTAAAAAAAATGAATTGATATATCACTTTTTATCAATTAGTGCTACTTCTAGTATTGCCAAAACGGATGCAATACAATTCGAAACATTATTGGTTTCTTTCACCAATATATTGGCACCAACTCAAAAATTTTTAATTGAAGAACTTAAGGCACAACAAAAAATCTTCAGAATCTATTACGAATATCAATCCCTTTGAAAATTAGGGAGAAATCCATATCTTGATCTGTGGCAGAATAATGACCAAGTTTTGGCAAATTGCAGGCCCTTGAGGAACTAAAAAAAAAAATCATAGAAAGGAACTAACTTGAAGGGTATAGCTCGTACCCACTCCTCGACAAACAACTACATGGTTGTTTTTTTTTTTTTTGTTCTTTTTTTTTTAATTATAATAATTGCCAGTTTAATACCTATTTGGTACCTTGGTGATTGTAGTTGGTGCGGCAGATCACGATACGGAAATGTCCATAAAAATTAGGTTATTGATAAAATAAAAAAAATTCTGTTATATGGAAAGATTTGAAAATTTCGTATGTGTCAGAAACATCTCGAACGCTGTGAAAAAAGTTCAACTCTTGTTTACTTTTATTGGTTCTTTGCACCATAACAATTTGTCTGCTTCTCTCGGACTAAAAAAAATGTCCGAAAGACTTGAAATATGACGAACTTGTTCAATGTTTCCCCCATAGGCTCATGCCAAAGAATAGGGTATCTCTTCTGATACCCTATTCTTTGGTATTTATTAGGTATACTATATAGGTATTTATTAGGGTACATATAGGGTATCTGCTTACCTAGAAAATCATGGATTTCATTATTGAACAAAATTTGTCATGATTTTAACTATTTTTTTAAAAAAAAAAAAATCACAGATTTAGGTCACCGAAAAATCTTAAGATTTGAACATGGAATCCCCCCCCCCCCCCCAATTTCACAGTGTTCTGAATATCTGAATTTGTAAAAAAATACCCACTCTCAGTCATATTTTATTAAAATATAAAATGTTTCGATTGTATTCTTTAAAAAAATGAAGGAAGGAACATCCTTTCTAAAGCGAATTATCTTTTAAAAGTTCAGTGATTTCGGAATTTCTTAATTATTTTAATTTTTTTATTTTAATTAATTTAAAATTCTAGTTTAGACTTTTTATGTTACACATACTTTTAAGAAGAAAAAAAGCAGCTTTAAATAACTACATAAAAGTTATTTGCTTTTGTGTTTTTTCCAGCTATTTAAATGCTTTAACTCTTTCTTTACCCGGTTTTTAAGTTTAATATCAATAAATGAGAAGATTCAGAGTCCTGTGGCTGAATTGCAGTGACACGGAAACATTTTCGCAAAACGTTACAGAGTTCTTGCAGAAAGATTTTTCTTTTGAAAAGTAAAAAAAAAAATAAATAAATAAATGAATAAATAAAAAATTCCTTTTATTTATTTTTTGACAAAAAATTGCCTGTTATATTTGAATCATGCATTTAGATAATCACTTTTTGACGTGCTCAATATACGCCGATAGTATCGTAAATTGATGTATTACTTCGAGTGTATTTTCGTCAGTTATTAATATTGATTTTCACGTGAATTTTAAATATCCCCAAAAACAAACTGGAAAATTCGAATCGTGTATTTGAGTATTTACTTTTTAAGGCAATAATTACGTCGAATTTTATCAGTTATTGCTATTGATTTCTCCATAGTTTTTAAATTTGATATTTTTTAAACAATATTATTTTTATACAAAAGCCTAATCAAGAAACGAAACGCTCATTTGAGGTGTCCGAATCGCATGAATTTGTCGTCGATCGTTTTTTTTTTTTACCGCCAAGTACTACTACGGATTTAATGATTTGTAAATTTTTTTTATTGAGATGATTAGTTACAAAAGGCGAAGGAAATCATTTCTGTGCCCCCCAGCCTCCCAACGAAATGCGAAAATGTTGCATATAATGTTAATAAAAATTACACTTCCAATTAAAAAAAATTTATATAGTTTTTTTTTGTAAACACAGCGCTTTTGTTATTTTAAATTAGTAACATACATGTTTATTATTATGAAAAGTAAATTAGTAATATACATATTTATTATTATGAAAAGTATCTTGCAGAAAGATATTAGTGCTAAAGAGTTTTGTCGCAGATAGCTCGAAAATATTCTGCCTCAAGGATTCAGGGTATAACAGCTTTGGTTATACATATCATTTCAATTAATGTTATTATAATGTTTTTTTAAATTTATTGTTGTGTTTTTGTCGGAGAAAATAGTAACTTCGGTTAAGTCATGAAAAATCCTTGGAATTATTCATGGAAAGTCAGGGATTTGAAAATCTAAATTGTAGCAGAGACCCTGTACATACCAAAATGAAAAGCAATCCATAGCTGAATATGTCCCAACTTTACAACATATTTTAATTTATGTGATTCTTAAGTCAAATATGACTGTGATAAGTGTTTTGATGGCATAGGTATTTCTCCGCACACAGTTTATACATAGGATTCGTGATAATTGGATTCGTGAACATACAATCTCATATTGCAATGTTCAATATATTTATGCCAAGGCCATTGCTTTGGAAGCTTTTCATACACAGAGTAAAGAACTAATGCAAGAACTCTTTCAGAGAATAAAGTGACTGAAATAATAAATAATATATTATAAAAATAAAAAATTTTGATAATTCCTTCTTTCAGCAATCCCATGCCCGTTTTACTGTTTTACTTGTATGGTATATATATATATATATATATAATAACAGAGCTTCATCCCTGTTATCAGTGGTGTATTTAGCTTTAATAATGCAGTCGTAAGCCATGTTACACTCAAAAAATCTTTATTAATGGTAGTAGGCTGGTATCGATAACACTTCACATCCACACTCCGCAAGGGAGGGGATGGACAAGACTTTGGACAATTCCGGAACAACTTTTCAGGATCACAACATGATGAAAAAGCATTGCTTTCGCTTTTATACTAACACAGATTTGAGTAAACAGGCACAGTCGTTGACATTCTTGTATCCTTACGCATTAAGGAAAATCATTTCATACTTCCTTATATGGAAGTGAAAGGGGGAGAGATTCTATAAATAACTCAATCGTATGTTTATCAGCCTTGACTTCCCAAAATAGAATCTCTCTACGCTTATTCTTTAACAAAGACATTTTATTAAAACGAAAGAGATTTAATTCTTTTATTAATACAAAAGTATTATAATTTTTGTATTACATCCCCCCAAAAAAAGATTTTTGGCAAGCCAAAAAGAAATCATAATAAAATTTAGAATTCTCTGAACTTTAAAAATTTATGTTGGTACGATTGTTCCTTTTCACTACTACAAATAACATTTTTTCAATTATCTGTTAAAAAAAAACAACTATATACAATGACAATAATAAAAACATGATAATACACTTTATCTGTTTAGGCTACTAAACAGAAAGAAAAATGAAACATATTTTTATAACTAATCTACTAAAATTTTCAAAAAAAATTTTTTTTCTTTTTTTTCACACAAAAATATACATAATTTTTATGGATTTTTATCCAAATATCACTTCTTCCCTTGAAGAAGTAAAAAATTTTCTTTTGTTTTGGACACTATTCATGATTTAATTTCTACATTTGTGGGTTGTTGTATTTCCAAAGATTTGATACATGTACTATTTCAAAAGTTTGTTTACCTAAATTTTTCTTTTTATTTCCTATTTTTTCGTCGGTGTTAACCTGATAATGTATGCACCCATTACCTAGTTCTATCTTCGAATCATTTGAAATTTTTGGCCTTTCTTTCTTTTTCCTATTTTTCCTGTACTTTTTGTTATTAACTTCTTGGTCATTCTTTCTTTTTCCTATTTTTCCTGTTCTTTTTATTTTTGTTACCCCTCACATTATTTTTTTTTTTTTCAAAATGTTTACTTTTACTGAAACATCTTAAACTTTTTTCAAAATGTTTACTTTTGTTGAAACATCTTAAATTTCTATTTTATTTTTCAAAATGTTTACTTTTTTTGAAACATCTTAAACTTCCATTTTTTCAAAATGTTTACTTTTTTTGAAACATCTTAAAACTATTTTTTTTTTTCACAATTTTTGACCTTAACATTATGAGAATTCTGTTGTCTAATGTGCAAGGATAAGTTGTCATTGTTAGATTTAGCAGAGATGATCAGTCTCTTACCAACTTGAGTAACAACTGGCCCGACACAATTAATAAACAAACAAAAATCTTTGCAAGTTGGCAACCCTACTAAAGCATACAGTATCTCAGTATCAAGTATAAAAAACTTAGCTGAGTTAACAATTTCGCCTATCGTAATAAGGGGAAACTCACACAATTTGTTAAGTGTGAAATGTCCTTTTGTTTGGGTAACATTTAATTTTTCACATTTTTAATAGGAATATTTAGTTTTGACCAAGTCCGAAAAAGAAAAAGCATTACAAATTTCTTTTAGTTTTGTTTTTTGTTTGAAAATCTGAAAAATTTTGAATTTACTTTTGTTTGCCGTCACAAATTTAATTGACGTTTGAAACACATTTATTTCCCTCAAAAACATTTTAAATGCACTAAAAAGAACAATATTATGTAATAATTCAAAAAAAGCAAGATAAACATACGAAATGCAATCAATTCTTAAATATTTTTCTGTATTAAATTATTCATAATAAGAAATTTAAAACACTACTCATCTCTAATTTCACTAAAATAAGTTATCATAACAGTATCACAAACTATGAGAAAGAAGAAAAAAAATGTATATCTACAGTTCTTTCTTTCCGCTTTCATGATTGTTCTATTTTTCGTTGAAGAGAAAGAAAAAATATCATTGCACTTCATGAATATTCATGATTAAGATTCACGCACATTCACTTTTGTTTTCTTTTTTCATTTGCCAAATTTTTCTCCCACTTTCATGAGAAAGGAACTTTTAAGAAAGAAGCAAAAAGCTTCTCTCTAAATTTAATATAAATCGCGCACATTCACTTTTGTTTTCACAATTTGAGCACTACGGAATTGTAGGGTCATCGGTCATCTCGATCAACACTATGGGTTTCAGAGAGGCATGTGACGAGCTCGAGCCAACGTCAGCATTCTCACTGCGATGAGGTGTACAGGTAGTGAACTCAATCCTTTCTTCCTTCATTCTTTTGCAGAATAGGCAACTTTCGTCCTTCGTCCGGGATGGGTGATTCTCTTTTTTCGTTCCCCGGGGGATGATGGATGAGGTTTTCGAAACACTGGTTTCCTCAACCAAGCAAAATATCCTGCTAGGCTTATAATAACAGAGCTTCATCCCTGTTATCAGTGGTGTATTTAGCTTTAATAATGCAGTCGTAAGCCATGTTACACTCAAAAAATCTTTATTAATGGTAGTAGGCTGGTATCGATAACACTTCACATCCACACTCCGCAAGGGAGGGGGTGGACAAGACTTTGGACAATTCCGGAACAACTTTTCAGGATCACAACATGATGAAAAAGCATTGCTCTCGCTTTTATACTAACACAGATTTGAGTAAACAGGCACAGTCGTTGACATTCTTGTATCCTTACGCATTAAGGAAAATCATTTCATACTTCCTTATATGGAAGTGAAAGGGGGAGAGATTCTATAAATAACTCAATCGTATGTTTATCAGCCTTGACTTCCCAAAATAGAATCTCTCTACGCTTATTCTTTAACAAAGACATTTTATTAAAACGAAAGAGATTTAATTCTTTTATTAATACAAAAGTATTATAATTTTTGTATTACATATATATATATATATATATATATATATATATATATATATATATATATATATATATATATATTACTTTTATGATTTTTTAAATATTATTTTTAAGATTTCATTTGAATACAATTTATTTTGTTTCTTTTAATCATGTTTAAAAATATTGAAAACAAACGAAAAAATTTTTTTCTATTAAGTGATACGGTAATCAACAATTAACAAATTTAAAGTTTTATTTCTAGTTTTAAAAAAATAAGCTAAAACTTTTTATCTATGCTTTTTTATAATTCTAAGATCAATTTGTTTTTTGAAATTATAAAGTTAAAATTTATCTAAAAATGCAGTCATTTTTTCTAAGGTTAAATTTTTGGAAAATGGGACAAGTAGTTGATACTCTTTATAATTATACGTAATTTTAATTTCACATTCCATTAATCGTATTATAAAAACATGGAAGATCAAAATATTTATTCCAGTTTAATTTTATTAAAGGTAAAAGTCAGATGAAATTTCAGTTTTTACTTATACAACACTAATAAATAAAAATATTTTCACAGAATAATTGTAAAGTTTATGAGCACTAAATGAAAAAACCCAATTTTCCCCAGGTTTTTTCAAATAAAACCCAATTTCCCCCGGGTTTTTTTCAATAAAACCCGGGTGGGTTGGGTTTTTTCAAACCCTGTACAAAAAGTAATAAAAAAATCCAATTTTTTTTTCTTTTTCGGGTTTACCCTGATAATTATTGAACAACCCTGATCTTCGTTTAAAATCATGGAGATCTAGTCAAATGGCTCTGTTTTCCTCTGACCTTATGAGGGCTCTGTTATTACAATATAAATAGTATTTCAGAAAGTTTTGTTTCATTTTATTACCTAAAGTGTCTTAACATTTAAAAAATAAAAAATACCAGCACTTTTGATGGTTTTAAGGTACAAAATACAGGTAAAGATTTTAGGATTATTACAAAATAGCATGCAATAACTTTTATGCAGAGTTTCATAGCAATGTATTTATTTATAGATATTGGGCGTGCAACATTAATTTTTACGAAGAGTTTTTTTTTCTCTCGCAAATCTTTATTAAAATTTTGTAATAAATTTAATAAGATAAATACCTTTTTTTTAATGAGTACTTGAGTTTCAATGGATATTGATTACTTTATTGTAATTTTAAACATGATTGTTCTAAACTGCTTTTAAAGTTTTGTTTTCAAATATTTGTAGCATGCCTATCATATTTACATCTTGTAATCTACCTAAAACTTTCAAAAGTCAAATTGAGGTCTGGAAAATATTTAGAATTATGAATGTAATGTAATGATATGGATGAATGACTGGAATGTATGACTGTCACTCACATCGAAAAATATTATTTTTTGTATTTTATTTATTTTAACTGCTTTTGAAAAACTCCTATAAAAGGAGTATTTTATATATTGTTCAGTGACTAAAAATTTTATTATTTATTTGATCTGCAAAATTTACTGGATTTTTCTTATAATGTAGGTAGCTATGGTATTTTTGATGCAAATGTAATGTATGTCTAATTTTTTTTTTCATTTAATAATAAATAAATGTTTTTGTAATAAATGTATGAAATGTAATACTATTTTTCAACTTAAATTTAAATTTTTTTTAAAGATACTTAAAAACGTAATTTCATAATTGATTAAATTAAATTTTATAATAGTAGTCATAATTGAAATGTTATGAAAATTAAATTATAACAAAACATTTCATGTTCTGTTTTTCAGTAATACATAATCCGGGCTCTAAGTTATCCTTAATTTCCTTTAAAAAAAAAAAAGTGCTCTTAATTGTTAAACATTACAATAGATCTCCTGAAATTTTTGTGATTTTTCAAAATTTTGTTGAAATTAACAGAAAGAAAAATTATTATTTATCTAAAAAACAATTGAAAAAATTTCATGAAACACAGTAAAAAATAAAATGAACGACAAAGTCTTCATAGCTCTCAGGTACGATATTAATCTATTTCCGGTATTAGAGACAATTACTCTTAATTTGCATATAAAAACATTCGATGTCTGAGAGAAATATATAAAAATCTCTTATCTCACTACTCCCTCCTCATCGCTACATCATACTCTACTGTTTTGCACAAGAAAATCCACTTATTTTGCTACGACCAGGCCCGTCGCTAACCGATTTGAGAGGGGGGGTGTTGAAGTTTATTTTGCCGACTGTCATATATATATATATATATATATATATATATATATATATATATATATATATATATATCAAAATGAAGATAAAACAAAGGTAAATTACAGACAAATGAAAAAAGGGGGAAAAAGAAAAAAAATAGTAATAAAAATAACAAACAACTGGGGAAAGAAAAAGAATTAATTAAAAAAATTAATAAAAGAAAAAAAAAAGGATAAAGTTTTTTTAAAATTACTGAAAAATAAAAGATATAATCATTTCATCAGTCCACACAGTTATATCCGTAAAAAAGAGTGCTTTCTAATATTGTATCAATATAGCCAAAGCAAAATATATCAATACAATAGTGTGAGGAGCACTAAAAAAAATTTTTTAAAAAAAATTACGACAAATAAAATTAAACACAATAAGTAAAAATAACACGTAAAAACAGAAAATAAAATATAAAGAAAGAGCAGAATAAAACAAAATCTATAAAGCGAGTAACGAAATAAAAATGAACTTACATGAACGGGAAATTTTTCAAGAATGATTTAAAATATTTTTGTAACAAGACTGCCAGATTGCAAAATATGAAAACAAAAGCGCAAATTGAGCGTAACTAGAGGAGTTTAAAGTGCGTTCTTGCTGCATTACTGAAGTGCGTTTGATTTGTTAGTTATCGAATATGGGCCAGAAAATGGATGTGCGCGAGGTAATATTATATTGGATTATTTAAAGAAGTTGACTATAAATAATTTTAGAAAATAAATATTTATTTCAGAGAAAAATAGAAAAGAGAAAGAAACATGAATTGCCTGTTTTGCACATAATTTTAGCCACGGATTTGCCCGAAATGGATTTCCACATGGAAAAATTATATAAATTGACAAAGAAATCTTTTTAGTAAATAATTTTAGCCACGGATTTGCCCGAAATGGATTTGCACATGGAAAAATTTTATAAATTAATAAAGAAATTTTTTAGTATATAATTTTAGCCACGGATTTGCCCGAAATGGATTTGCACATGAGAAAATTGTATAAATTTAAAAAAAAATTTTTTAGTAAATATATTTACATTTATATGCGATTAACTCAATGATTTTATATTGAATTTTATTACTTTAGTTGGGTATCTATTGTTTTTTATCAAATTTTGAAAGAGTTTATCGATTTGTTTTTTGGATAAATAAATATTACTACATATTCTTTTAATTCTATTAATTTTATTAAAAGTAGTATTTAAATAGATGCTCCTAAAAACATTAGAATTCCAAGTAATTAGTTTATTTATATTAAAATTAAAATCATTTCTTTTATCGTATAAATCAACAAGGCAGATATTTTCTTCTTTTATAATACCCAAATCCAAAAAATTGAAATTAATATTATCATCATGATTACAAAGCAAGATTAATATCTCGGGATAAATATCATTTAATAAAATAGATCATTTATTAAAGATATCATATCATTTATTAAAGATAATTAAGTCATCAATATATCTAAAAACAAATTTAATACTAAGAGTATAATTTTTTTCATAATAATGCAAAAATAAGTTAGCCAAGAGAGATGAATAACTAGATCCTTGTGGTATTTCATCAATTTGAAGAAAAATATCCCTTCCATTGTAAAGATAATTATTAAAAAGACAAAAATTAATCAGAATTTCCCAATAATCAAAATCGCAACAAAGGATATTTTTGAAATCATAGTAATAATTCAAAAGGGCATCTTTTAGTTTAGGAAGGGGAATGCTATTGAAAAGATCCTGGAAATCAAAGGTCGCAAAAGAATTAATTTTATTATGTTTAATGAAATCTAAAATCGGTTGATTATTAGTGATAATCCAAGAGAAACCTTCTTTAGAAATATTGTTAATAATTTTATTTAAGTAGTTAGAGAAAATGGTGCCAGGTTTAGTTAGATAAGTATTCGATCCACATGTGATAGTTCTAAATTTTACAGGAATTTTATGAAATTTCGGACTGATAATTAAGTAAGGAAATTGTATATTGCTAATTTTAATTTTTAATCTCTTATATAAAGCTAAAACTTTTTTAATGACAATATTATTATACAAATTACTAAGTTAAAATTTTTACTATTTTTTAATTCCGTATTTAAAAGTTCAACATAGAATTTTTTTACAGAAGATTGCATAATTATTGTTAACTTTGTCTATGGGAGTAATTTAAAAAAAATTTTGAAGTTGCTTAATTGATTGAACAATATTAGAAAAAATTGTTGGATTGTTACTGTTATTTAAATTATCCTTATTATTGAAAACAAAGTTTTTAAAGTAATAATAAACACCCCATTTCCATTCTGTTAGCATACCTAAAGGTAAAGAGAATCTATTTGATATCTTTAAACAAAAACTATTGAGATCATTAAGAAAGTATTTTAGAATTTTATTGATTGATATATGGTAAATGGAAAAATATGGTAAAATTCAAAACTATATATATATATATATATATTTATATACACACACAATTTAACAAAACAATTAAAAGAGTTCAAATACGCTACAAAACTTGAGCTACCAAAGTTTATTTTGAAATCATTTCGACTAACATAAACATAATGCTATTCATCGAAATAATTTTTACAGCACTTAAAAATGCAACCGCCATAGGTGAAAAATGTGGCATTATTGAACTAAAAAGTACCAGTAATTATTCAAAATAATACAAACAAAATATAGTTTTTACATTTCTATTAATTTTAATTATTAAAATCGTAACAAAATATTGAAGAAAAAAACTATTTTTAACTAAACTGAAACTTATTAAATTATAATAAGTTTTCAGTAATAGTAATCAATAATTATTTGTGGAAATAATTTTAAAAAATAAAGTTGTAAATTAAAATTTAAATGTTTTTCAAAGCAACTTTCAAATACTTTTTACTCTATATTTAAATATTTTTTGAAAAATCACTCAGTAATAAAAATGTATCTTTCGTTTCATCTAAGCGTTGTTACCATAAGCTAATTAGAGCAACTGTTTGAAGATAAGAAAGTAAGTCATAATCAGCAAATAGACTTCTATAAGATATTGATTCAAAATAAAATTCATTCATTAAGTAAATTGTCCTTTCATTTTTAAAAAAATAAAATAAATAATGTAGAAAAACATTGAAAATATTTGCCATTTAAATTATAAATGAAGAAATTCACATAAAAATGATAAAAAATTAAGATATTAGTAAAATTACGTTATATTATATTAGGTACATAAATTTACTTCGACGTTGTTTTAAAAGTGAAAAATAGTCTGCCAACTTATCAAGCTTAATTATTGTCAACAATATATTTTTCTGCTTTGAGTAAAAGCTGTGAATTTAGGTGTTCAGTGGTCATTGTTGTTCGAAGATAGTTTTTAATCAATTTCATCTTGCTGAAAATTCTTTCATTTGTCGCAACTGTCATTGGTGCAGTTAACGCTAATAGATTTAACAATAAAAACTTATGAAAGCATTTATGCTAAAATGATTATCCTGCATTTTTAATACAAAACTGTGAATTGAATTTTTACATAAGTACAAAATTATTAAGTTTTTTTTTACTAATTTTTTTTTTAACTTAAACAAATGAAAAACTGTTAACTTTAGTCAAAAATATAATATAAAAACATTAAATACATAAGAAATACAACATAATAGCTAAAAAAAATTATTTATCAAAAAAACTGAAACTTTTCTATTTTTAAACATCTTACATTTTCAATAAAATAAGCATTAGTACATTTTTGTTCATAAAGGATTGCAGTTTTGATTTATAAAAACAAAGCCTACGAACAAACATATAATTTGAAATTTAAATTAAATAAGATCTATGAAAAATAATTTCAACTAAAAAAAAATTTTTTTTTTAAAATTTAAAAAAAAAATAAAAATACTATTTCAAACACAAAATAAAAAGCTTAGTAAAAAGTAAAAAACGGAAAAAGAATTCCAATTTTCGGAATTCAAATGTGATTTATCTATTTCTATCCCTAGCTCCTACTAATGAATATAAATAACATTTTTAATTGCTCTTCCTTCTTTTAATCATTTTATTGCACAAAAGAGATTAAAAAAATAATTTTATCTGCTTCATGAAAATCAATTTTTACCCATATATGTATATATTGAAAAAAAAAATTTCTTTTTTGAGATAGTCTCATACCTAAATTTTTAAGCAATAATTGAGAAAATAATTTAATTGGAAAATAATAACACATTTAATGCAATTTAATTAAACTTAATATTTAAACAATAAGACTGCAAATAATAAATTTGTATTCATAAAAAAATTATACTTACATTCAAAACTTAAGCTTTCTATTTTATTCAATAATAATACGGATTTATAAAATACGTTTTGAGTAACTAAGTACCCGTACTAGACAGTTAAACACAGGTCAGTGAAGTAATTGGAACCACAGCTGCATGTGCATTGAGCCCTTATTCTTAGAAAGAGTAAGAGAAAACATGAGAAAATATAGCTTAGGGCATTTCTAGCTAACCACTTTTAAAACACCCTCGATTTTTCAAGTTGACAGAAATATCCTGGTTTTTGTGTGCTGCTTCTCAAGATTGGAGTCGCCGCAGCATCCTTTTTTTCGCCTTTTCATAGTGCCGGTAACGGCTTGATCAAACAGAATTGCCAATTCTCCGTGAATACGCGGAAACGAAGAATTCCTCTATTTTCACCGTATTTTTATTGAAATAATGAATCCAAAATTACAACATTTAATACTTTAAACTCGACAACCATCCACAAATTGTGTGAAATGATTGAAGTGTCGATTCGATTGAGTGTAACTCAATTTAATGTTTCAGAATTCTTAGGATTCTTGAGAAAAAAATATTAAAAGCAAAATGTAATATTTTATTTACAAAACAGAAATTTTTATAAAGGTGAATTGAGGATCACATATATGTTAACTATTTTCCATAGAGAATATAAAATTTCGTTGTGATGATTAATTGTTCTAAAGCAGTGGTTTCCAACTAGCGGCCCGGGGGCCGCATCCGACGCGCTAAGCCTTTTTTTGTGGCCCGCGAACTAAAATATTTCAGTTGTCATTTTTTTTGCGAACAATTTTCGTAAAATATCTATATGGGTTTAAAATACTTTTCTCGTTAATAAAAACCTAATTTCTTCGTTTCTGTGAAATTTATCATACCAACGGTGCAAAAAAAAAATTTTTCTCAGGGTTTGCATCCAAGAAAATATTTATTCAAATGCAAGAGTAATCGTGTATGTTGCTCTTTTTTATTTCATTTTTTTTTTTTTTTTTTGTATTTTGTGAATATAATTTAGCATGTGTGTATCAGAAATTTTCTCGAAGAAATTCTCCGATTTAACTTTTTGAAACCACTCATTTTGGACAAAAATATTTACACACACATTTGTAAATTTAAAATGTAAACATCTATTCTCTGGCAGACAAACCTCAATTTTGTCATTGAACATTTTGTGTGCTACTTTGTAAGTTTTAATACCAACCTTTTTAAAGTTTTATATCTTAACAATTAGATATCTGTTGCACATAAATTGTTTAATACGTGGGTGCACATTAAAGTTATTGTAGCCCGAATTTTTTAATATGCAATCAAATATTTTTAAAAATCTACTTCTTATTTTAATTTGTAATTCAATACTTATGTTTTGAACAACTTGGTAAAACTCTGACAGTAATATTTAATGTCTCTTCAAACATAAAATAGTCCTACATAAAATTTTGATAAAGTTGCGGCCCGCCATTTGATTTGTGTTTTTAATTGTGGCCCCCGGCCTCATGTAAGTTGGAAACCCTTGTTCTAAAGGTATGAATTAATTATTTTAGGTTACAATTTATTTCAGGTTAAAAAATTTTTAACTCAAATAATTATCCAATCATCATAGAATTTTGAAAGTTATGAACTGAAAAGTAGTTAACAAATTAAATGTTTTTTTTTTTTTTTTTTTTTTTTTAAGTGTTTAAAGTCCTTTGGAGTTAGTAAAATTCTTCATAGTAGAAAAATATCTTTTACTAATTGAAAATATAAATTATTTAATAATTTGTGTTATTTAAACAGAATTTAACAATTTAAATAAGATATTTTGAATAATAAAGGTACTCTTATTTGTAATTTCCCCCCAATATTTTGAAAGTAAAAGAAAAAAAAATAGGTTGCATCACCGGCACGATTATTTCATTTAAAATTTATTAATTCTTTGAAAAAGACTCATGTAAGTTCATCACTTCCTTTAAAAAAAAATTACTTATACCTCTAATAAAGAGTTAATATAATTCAGATAATTAATATCTGAATTTTATGATACATTATTAGCTAACTAAAAATTAAGGTCACTAAAATTTTTTTCAATTTAAGAATGTGTCGTTGAAATAATAATACAAGAGAAATGGTTTTCGAGATTTTGACTTGTAATATCGGTCATCTTGCTTTGAATTATCATAAATGGTCACTCCTGGAGGAGAAAAAAAAAGACTAAATTTAAAAACACATTTCACAACAAGATTTGCCAAATCAGGTGTGGGATCCCGAAATGGACGAAACTCAGATAACATTGAAATCCGTTTAAATATCACCGATGAAATATCCGATAATAAAATAATTTCGGCAAAGTCGGGATTTTGGCTTGTATTATCGGTCATCTTGCTTTGAATTATCATAAATGGTTACTCCTGGAGGAGGAGAAAAAAAAAAAAAAACTAAATTTAAAAACACATTTCACAACAGGATTTGCCGAGTCGGGTGTGGGATCCCGAAATGGATCAAACTCAGATAACATTGAAATCCGTTTAAATATCACCGCTGAAATATCCGATAATAAAATAATTTCGGCAAAGTCGGGATTTTGGCTTGTATTATCGGTCATCTTGCTTTGAATTATCATAAATGGTTACTCCTGGAGGAGGAGAGAAAAAAAAAAAAAAAAAACTAAATTTAAAAACACATTTCACAACAGGATTTGCCGAGTCGGGTGTGGGATCCCGAAATGGACGAAACTCAGATAACATTGAAATCCGTTTAAATATCACCGTTGAAATATCCGATAATAAAATAATTTCGGCAAAGTCGGGATTTTGGCTTGTATTATCGGTCATCTTGCTTTGAATTATCATAAATGGTTACTCCTGGAGGAGGAGAGAAAAAAAAAAAACTAAATTTAAAAACACATTTCACAACAGGATTTGCCGAGTCGGGTGTGGGATCCCGAAATGGACGAAACTCAGATAACATTGAAATCCGTTTAAATATCACCGCTGAAATATCCGATAATAAAATAATTTCGGCAAAGTCGGGATTTTGGCTTGTATTATCGGTCATCTTGCTTTGAATTATCATAAATGGTTACTCCTGGAGGAGGAGAGAAAAAAAAAAAAACTAAATTTAAAAACACATTTCACAACAGGATTTGCCGAGTCGGGTGTGGGATTCCGAAATGGACGAAACTCAGATAACATTGAAATCCGTTTAAATATCACCGCTGAAATATCCGATAATAAAATAATTTCGGCAAAGTCGGGATTTTGGCTTGTATTATCGGTCATCTTGCTTTGAATTATCATAAATGGTTACTCCTGGAGGAGGAGAGAGAAAAAAAAAAACTAAATTTAAAAACACATTTCACAACAGGATTTGCCGAGTCGGGTGTGGGATCCCGAAATGGACGAAACTCAGATAACATTGAAATCCGTTTTAATACCACGGATGAAATATCCGATAATAAAAGAATTTCGGCAAAGTCGGGACTTTGGCTTGTACTTTCGGTCATTTTGCCTTGAATTATCATAGATGGTTACTCTTGGAGGAGAAAAGAAAAAACTAAATTTAAAAACACACTTCACAACAAGATTTGCCGAGTCTGTCTGGGATCCCAAAATGGACGAAACTCAGATAACATTGAAATCCGTTTAAATCTCATCACCAATGAAAAATCCGACAATGAAAGAATTTCGGCAAAGTCGGGATTTTGGATTGTAAAAAAAAAAAAAAAAAAAAAAAAAAAAAGCCGACTCAACCTGAATTTGCCGACTGGATGATATCGCTGGGGGGGTGAGACACCCTTCTCACCCCCCCGTTGAGGACGGGCCTGGCTACGACTTAACGATTTTCTATAGTTAGACAATTTTCTTCCCTCTTTTGTGAAAAAAGAAAACACATTTTTGCAAAACTTTTGAAAAATATTTCTTTTTTCACTTAAGTACAGGAACTACTAAAACTATTACCAATTGTATATCTGCGAATTCATGTTTGTATTGTACAGTGGGCAAAAAAAAAAAAAAAAAAAAAAAAAATATATATATATATATATATATATATATATATATATCACCCTCAATAACTTTCGTTCTAATGATCTGATTTTCATGTACTAAGTGTCAAACTTAATGGTTCCTGGGGGTGACCTCAAATATGCAAATTATTTAGTGTTAAATATTAATTAAGTTACGAAATCTGACACAGAAACGTACCTTCTCTGAATAAACATCTTTTTAAACATATTTGGATATTTCTAAATTATTTATAATTTTAGTGGATAAATCCGGTTATTTATAAGCACAGAATGATCAATTCTTTACTATAGGTAAAATTTTACAACCCATCAAAGGTTTTAAGAATCAAATTATTTTTAGGCAAACTATAAAATATAATAGGTTCCATGAACCTTTATGTGGTGGTAGTAACTCCAATAAATGCCAACAGATGGCGTCACTAGTTCTAAGAAAACATTTTATTTACTCATTCTATTTTTTTTTTTTTTTTTTACACATTCTGTTCATTCATGTTCGAGCTCTAGAATTGTTAATTTCGAGTTGTCAGTTGTATTTTTCATTATTATCTTTTTATATTATTGTTATTAAAAAATGGTTTAATTTAAGTTTTTATTGTTCCAATAATTAAAGCACGCAACCTTAAACAACTTTAATTATGTTTTAAATAATTCCAATTTGGTGTTCGATCTAGAACACCTAAACTTTATTTTACAAATAAATCTCAATTATAGTTTAACATAAAATTACTAAAAAAAAGAGGGGTCTTTTAAAGAGTTAATAATGCAAATAGTTTTTTTTTTACAACAATAAATAAAAATTTAAAAATAAAATCAGATACTGATTACAACTTTATACACTTAAGTAATAAGGAATTTATTTCGAATTATATACCTTTCATATATGAATTTTCTCCTTAAAAATACAGTTTATTTACCTAAAATGCCATCTTCTAGCTGTTTAATAAGATATATTCAATACCCAACTAATTTCTCTGATGGATTTTCCATCTTCATAAAGTGCCACTATTTTTCCTCTTAGAATGTCGGAGCAGTGGAACATTGTTTTCTCTACTTTAACAACTAAAATTAGTAAAACTCTAATAAGAATTCGCAAATCTCTAAATAATCTACAACGGCAAAACTCAACGAAAAACTCCAAGTAAAATTCACTCTGCAATTTACTAGAGCCTTCAAGGCGTAGACGTCAATTTTTGACGAATTTTAATTTTTTTATAGATTTGAAACTCTTTTTTTTTGTTGTTAAATCTGAACTTTCATTTAGAGAAATTAAGTTTTTATGCTTGTAGTAGCAAACATCTGTATTTTAATATTTTAACAGGACTTATATTGCCCTTAATAAAGTAGGAAAACTGTGATATCTGTATCGTAATTATAAAGTTATCATTAAATTAAAATTTTGAAGCCTCACATTTCATTACCAGGAATTTACAAGTTTTTGAAATTAAATATTGAATGTTGTGGTCAATATAAACATAATAAAATACATCTTCTTAGTTTTGCTGCCACATTTTTAATTTCTTAAGGACGTTACGAACTCTACTTAAAATGAGGCTATCGTATCAGATATCGGTGTCGATGTTGAGTTTGTAAATAAAGGAACAAGCCAAAGAAACTTTAGTAGCGATATTTGATGATAAATGAGTAATTGATAGCAATCAAAGAGCTTAGTGGTAGGTAGCTACTTCATTTACGTCGCACTAGAGGTGCACAATAGGCTATTGGCGACGGTCTGGGAAACATTCCTGAGGAAGTCAAGTGGTCACCCACCTGCTTACTGACCGCAACCAGGTGATGCTTGACTTCGGTGTTCTATTACGTCTTTATTATTCTGTCTTTACGATAAGTCCACTGCGGGACAAAAACTTAGTTAAAGAACATATATGAACAAACCTGCTCAATATTGAGCAGGTTTGAACAGAAGAACATGTTTGCAAAATTCCGTTTCAAAATGTATAGAAACATAGGGATGTTATTTGCAAATCATGATTATTCAAGAAACTGAATAACTTAAATATTTGTCAGAATTGAAATGACCTTTTATAATAAAATAATAAAAATACAATATACAATATTAATGACCAATAAAATTGCTACGGCTAAAAGGTTGCACGTATTTATACAGTAAATAAAATAACTGTAAGATTTTAATGTTTAAAAAAATTTTATCGATATTTTATTTTTCAGCAATACTAGGGTGCAGTGGAGTAAGTCTCCCAAAGTGTTTTGTTATTTCTCTTAACACAGAACTCAAAACACAGCGCATAAAATAACAGACGCAGCAGACTGTTATTTTAATTGCACATTGAATTCACACACTTGCCTCTTTCGAGGTTGTTAATACACTAACTAATTCTCGTTGCTTACACAGAGGGTGCTGCTCGCACACAAAACTGAACATACCGCCCCACATTGCAGTGGTTCAACCAGGCAATCATTGTTATACTCAATTCACACATAAGTGACTTCATTTACACTTTTAACATTTCACACAATTAACCATTGCTATTCTCAATAACATAAATCACCATAGTTTATAATGGATTCCACTGTTGATCTGCCCCAAAATTCCTAAGTCGAAATCAGAAGGAGTATAATAAAGGGGTGAGTGTGAATAGAGGACCTGACATGAGCAATGGTCAACTGGAGGGGTTTTCTCGAGGTTACTTTATAATTTTGCTTGGCTTGTTTTCAAAGTAGCCAAGAACCTAAGAAGGTTTTTTACAGCAAAAATGGTTCACATAATTTTTGTTTTTGGCTCGTCACGAATTGCATGCTTACGAAACATATTTCTTTTCTTTATTTTTCTGTTCACCTTGCGAATCTTGAAAATGTGGAAATTTCCTTCTAAATATATCAAGACATAAAAAAATTCCTAATTTTTTTTTATATCTATAATGGTAAAATAAACTGGAATTTTTTAAAGAAAAAACTTTTTTAATGAGATATTAATTCATATTCCGGGTCTTTGTAATATTCTCTTATACTGTACCCAGCTCAGATGACTAGGGTGTTAAGTCATTTTTAGGATTAACATTTAATAAAATATTAAATTACAAATATTAAACAGAAAAAAAAAAAACTTATGCTTAACTTTTTTTTCTATTTTAATATCCACTATTAAATATCAGCTACGTTTTTCTAAAGATATACAGTTATATGCAATTGTTATTATTAAAATAACATTTGAGGTATCCTAATGTATACGATTAATTCTACTTCAAACAGTTTTTAACGAATATATGCGCCCTGTGAAAAAGAGAAATTCTTTCGAAGCATAATTCATTTACATACATTATGAGTCATATAAAAAAAAATCTACCGCCATTTGGAAAAACATTTGTAACAATTTATTATTTTGTAATCAAAGATTTGTTTAATGAAAACTATTTGCTCCGCGTTAATCTATCGCATCGTGTTTAACTACTAATACGAATTTGTAATTAAAAAAAATCTTGAATAATCCTTATGGCTAGACCAACAGCAATGAAATTGTAAAACTAACATTTTCTAGCAAGGAAATTTTAAATAAAAAATAAAGTGCTATGAGTTAAGATCTGAGCTGGGTACAGTATAAGAGAATTATACAAAGACCCGGAATATGAAAAACGGAAACTTTTCAATTTTTTTGAATTATTATTAAGTTGCTGATAAGAAACCTTTTATTTATTTATTTTTTTTTTTTAATTTTTCCATTCATCTTTTGAATGTGCGAAAATTTTGATTTAAATATTTCAAGGCAAAAAGATATTTTTAGTCTTATATCTATACTATCGAAATATGCTCGATTCTTTTCTTTTTTTTTTTAACTTTTGTAATATTTTACGAATAAATATTAAGATTAATATTTAAAAAATTCTAAAATCACATTATTTAAAAAAAAAAAAAAAATTAGAAATTTTACTAAGAAAATGCTTGACTAAAGAAAACTTCTCAGTTATTTCTTAAGCTGTTGTTTGACATTTGAACTTTTAAAAATATATATTGTTAGTAAAATAATAAATTAAAAATTTTAGGGATTAAAAAAAACTTCTGCATAATTTTTTTTTTCTCTGTTGTGAAATTCTTTTTAAATATTAGCTAAGTATTTATGAAGAAATTTTGCTATATTCATTGGTTATTATTATACTAGCGTTTATTCATTTTATTCAAATAATATTGTATTATTAATTTAGATTATCCTTATCTGATGCGATTAATTCTAATTAAAAAAATCTTTTATAAATTTATGCAACACGTGAAAAAAAAAGTTCTTCCGTATGACTTTTTCATAATTTATTTTACATGCACAATAGTAAGTAATAAGATTTTTTTTTTTAAAAAGAAAAAACATCGTAAGATATAAAAACAATTTCGTAAATAAAAATTTGTTTAATTAAATAAATGTATTTACATCAAGAGAAACTAAAACCACAAATTTTTGATTAGAAAAAAAATTATCAATAACCCTTATGGCTAGAACGACAACATTGAAATTGTATAAAAAAAAATTTTTAAATGAAATCCTTAAATGACAAATAAAGTGCGACTACTTGGCACCCTTGTCTTTTGAGTTGGATTCAGTCTAATTTAGTAATAAAAGACATAAGTTTTATTGCAAAGAATTCATTACCAAATATATTTCAATAAAGCATAACGATTAAAAATACAATTTTCTAAAAAGAAATAAATTATATAATTTGAAGGGAAAAAAAAACGTATTGTTTGTGTTTGCAAATTGCAATTCATTGTAAAAAATGTTATAAAAGAGAAGAAAAAAAAAATTTTTTTCTTAAAAACTAACGACTAATTTTGCTTATTTTTCTAGAATGAATAAATCTTAAATTGTGATAAAAAAGAAAGGTCACAACAATCAGGAAAGAAAAAAATGGAAAAAGTAGTTTTTTTTTTTTTTTGTTATACAAAGCTTTTTTATTTGGTTTTCAAATTATGTAAACTATACAGGCATTTAAAAAATGCTACTACATAAATTAACAACTACTTAACAAAACAAAAATCTAAATCAGCAATTTTGAAGTTTATTTCATGCATTTTACTGTTTCATTAAAGCTTATTTATTACCCATTATTTAGATACTTATTGTAAATTTAAAATTAAAATTTTTTGTGATAAGTTAAGCATTATATCATTTGCAAATATGAAATAAGTAAAATAATAGAAAATAATAAAGTAATCCTAAATATAATGAAATGTTTATAAACAATAAAATAGTTATACACAATAAGTTATAGTAAATTTAATATTATTTCATTATCAAATAGTAAGTTACAACGGTTATTTAATTTTCACAAATTAAATAACCCTTATTAACTTTTTAAAGTAAAAGTACTCAGTAATACGGATGAGAGATTAGGGCACTTGATCCAGAAATACTACACTACAAGGGCTGTACAACCTACGGCCCGCAGCACAATAAAAAAAAAACTATTATAATATTTTTCGAAAAAAAAAAAATCTGAAATTGTGAGTTACGCAATTAAGTTTTTGAACGCGCCAAATTCAAATCAATGAAATTTTCTGATCGCTTTTTTCGGTGGTTATCACTTCGAATTTCCAAAATTTCAAATTCCCAACAATTTTAATACGACAGAATCATGATGCGTGAATTTCGAATTTTAAAAATAACTTTTATATTTGAGTCTATTTCACAGTTAATCCAAATGACTTTTCGATCGCTTTTTCGGAGGTTATTGTCGGAATTCCACGTGTTTCTTAAAACTCCGATCTTTTTATTGCGATATTATAACGACTCGCGTTTTTTAAATCATGCAAATAGAAATCACCTTTGACGTGCTTATTTATTTGTGTCAATTTTAATCCAAATCCATGATATTTTTCTATTGTTTATTTTTGGCACAGCGCATTTCCACATGGTTTTGAAAATACCGATATTTTTAATATGAATTAATAAGATACTCGAATCATTTAATTTGCGAATTTCCTCCTAAATCTGAGATATTTTTATTGTTGATTTAACAGTTGTTGTTAGGCTTTTCCACTGGATTTCGAAAATCCTGATAATTTTAACCCGGTATTAAAACGACTTGCGATATTCGAATCAGGTATTTTAATCATTAATTTTGACGTGCTTTATTTCTTCCGATTTCATCGTCCATCCATGTTATTTTTCATTCTTTTTCCTTTCTTTTTTTATGCAGTTGTTATTATTTATTTAATTTTTTTTTCTTTTCAAATCGTGATTTTTTTAATACAGCAATATTATTATAAAAAGCAAAATTCAACAGTGAGTTTTAAACTAGTATTTATAATTTTAAGCTTTGTTTCTAATTTTCGATAGCTTTAAAAAGACATTAAAAAAAGACAATTTTAAGATTTAATATACATAAAATCTCTTATAATTCACTAAATATCAATGTCCTAAGGTTAAAAATATATTGAACTTAATCCCAACTGAATGTTGAATGTATATCTATACATAATGCTTATGTATTTTTGGCGGCATATCAAAGCAAATATTTCATTTATTTTATGAATTACTTCATGAATATTTCATATTAAAAAAATTATTTTACAAAAAGAGAAGAAAAAAAATTCTCAATTATATTCAAAATTAAAAACAAAAATGCCTGTTTTACTTACTTTGATTATAAAACATATTTTGCTTAAAAAATATCTGTAAAAAATGTTTGTTTTTTTTTTAAATTTTTTTTATTACTTTTAATGTGTTTTTAATCTTACTTATTAATAAATACGTCGAGACATTCTTTACATTTTATCAAAAATAGACGAAAAACAGGCACTTAATTTTTAATTGCTATAAACAATATATTATAAGGAATCTATGTCTTTTAAAATATTTACTGAATGCAATATGAAGGAAAAAAGTGTTCTAACACTCTTTTTCTGAGAATCGTGAATACACAACTACTTTCATGTCAGATTTCAAATTAATTAGGATCAAATTTAAAAGAGAAAAAAAAATAAAAAGGTCAAATTTATGTTCTAACTTTATTTAACCAAGCATCATAAAAATATATAAAATATTAAAGTTTAACAAAGAACCAAAAATATTTTTGCAGAATATTAAAATGTATATTTACGAATATTAAATTATATATTCACGACAGAATCAAAACTTTCTTTGGAGCATATCAAGAGCAAAAGCAGCATTTATTTTATTATTATTTTTTAAATATTTTATATTTAAAAAAATTCTGTTGATAAAAAAGAAAACACCACTTATCTCAATAATATTTAAAATTATAAATAAATAAATCTGCACAAAAGAAAAGAGAAATTAGATTTTTATTAGGAATCGGTTTATAATCTTATTTCATTTTTTAATAAACTCTTTATTTTATTATACTCTTTATTTATTTACTTATGTTTATTTCTTTAAAAAATTACTGAAACTACATTCCTTGAAGTGAAAGAAATGTAAAAGCGATAGCTGATCTAATGTAGCAACCCCTTGAGAGACTGGGACAGGAATGAGGGAGTGTGGACTAAAGCTGTAATTATCCCCACAGGAGGTAATATGAGGGGTAGGATCTCAGGGCAGATTTACTGGGACACCATCACCATCCTTTTTTTGCGCCTTTTCATAGTGTCTGTAACGGCTTGATCAAACAGAGTTGCTGCTTTTCTGTGAATACTCGGAATCGAAGAATTCCTCTATTTTCACCGTATTTTTATTGAAATAATTAATGAATCCAATATTACAACATTTAATACTTTGAACTCGAATACCATCCACAAATTGTGTGAAATGATTGAAGTGTCGATTCGATTCAGTGTAACTCAATTTACTGTTTCAGAGTTCTTAGGATTCTTGAAAATAAATTTTTTTAAATAAAATATAATATTTTATTTTTAAAACAGAAACTTTTATAAAAGTGAATTGAGGATCACATATGTTTACTATTTTCCATAGAGAATATCAAATTTTGTTGTGATGATTAATTAGTCTAAAGATATGAACTGACTCCTGAACAATTTATTTTAGGTTAAAAACATTTTAACTCAAATAATAATCCAATCATCATAGAATTTTAAAAATTACGAACTGAAGGGTAGTTAACAAATTAAATGTTTTTTTTTTTTTTTAAATGTTAAAGTCATTTGGAGTTAGTAGAAAAATAGCTTTTGAAATACCAATACCAATTGAAAATATAAATTATTTAATAATTTGTGCTATTTAAAATGAATTTAACAATTTAAATAAGATATTTTGAATAATAAATAATCCTTTTTAATAGGTACTCTTCTTTGTAATTTTTCCCAATATTTTGAAAGTAAAAGAAAGAAAAAAAGCTTGCATCACCGGCATGATTATTTCATTTAAAATTTATTAATTTTTTAAAAAAGACTCATGTAAGTTCATCACACTTCCCTTAAAAGTACTTAAACCTCTAATTAAGAATTAATATAATTCAGAGAATTAATATCTGAATTTTATGATACATTATTTACTAACTAAAAATTAAGGTCACTAAATTTTTTTTAAATTTAAGAATGTGTCGTGGAAATAATAATACAAGAGAAATGGTTTTCGAGATTTTGGTTTATAATATCGGTCATCTTGTCTCTTATTATCATAAATGGTTACTCTTGGAGGAGAGAAAAAAAACTGAATTGGAAAACTCACATTTCACAGCAAGATTTGCCGACTCGGGTCTGGGACAAAATCCCGAAAGGGACGAAAGTCAGATAACATTTAAATCCGTTTAAATCTCATCACCGATGAAATATCCGACAATGAAAGAATTTCGGCAAAGTCGGAATTTTGGCTAGTATTATCGGTCATCTTGCTTGGAATTATCATAAATGGTTATTCTTGTAGGAGAAAAAAAAAACTAAATTTGGAAACACATTTCACAGCAAGATTTGCCGAGTATGCCGAGCCGGGTCTGGGATAAAATCCCAAAACTCAGATAACATTGAAATCCGTTTAATTCTCATCACCGATGAAATATCCGATAATGAAAGAATTTCGGCAAAGTCGGAATTTTGGCTAGTATTATCGGTCATCTTGCTTGGAATTATCATAAATGGTTATTCTTGTAGGAGAAAAAAAAAACTAAATTTGGAAACACATTTCACAGCAAGATTTGCCGAGTATGCCGAGCCGGGTCTGGGATAAAATCCCAAAACTCAGATAACATTGAAATCCGTTTAATTCTCATCACCGATGAAATATCCGATAATGAAAGAATTTCGGCAAAGTCGGAATTTTGGCTAGTATTATCGGTCATCTTGCTTGGAATTATCATAAATGGTTATTCTTGTAGGAGAAAAAAAAAACTAAATTTGGAAACACATTTCACAGCAAGATTTGCCGAGTATGCCGAGCCGGGTCTGGGACAAAATCCCGGAACTCAGATAACATTGAAATCCGTTTAATTCTCATCACCGATGAAATATCCGATAATGAAAGAATTTCGGCAAAGTCGGAATTTTGGCTAGTATTATCGGTCATCTTGCTTGGAATTATCATAATGGTTACTCTTGGAGGAGAAAAAAATTTTTTGAAAGATTTTGAAAGACACAGCAAGATTTGCCGAGTCGGGTCGGCAATCGAGCCCCGAAATCGACAAAACTCAGATAACTTTGAAATCCGTTCCGTCTAAATCTCATCACCGATGAAAAATTGAAAAAAAAAAAAAAAAAAATGCCGACTTAACCTGAATTTGCCGACTGGATGATATCGCTGGGGGGGGGGGAGACACCCCTCTCACCCCCCCCCCGTTGACGACGGGCCTGCATATAGTACATTTATTCGATTTAAATTAACTCGCATGTGTCTGAAAAAATATACTCTTGCAAACCTTTCTTACAACGATATTTAAAAACTAATTTTTAGACCATTTCACCACTAATTTAAAAAAAAAAAAAACTTCATCAAAGGAAGCTCTTATTTTACTAAGCATTCAATTAATTCTTTTAGCATTCAATTATTTTTTTATACTCAGTTAATGTGTGCATTGACATTCAGATTTTTATCGGATGTCATTGATACGTGCCACTGGTATGATTGACACTGAAATGTAATCACACATAAAGGAATCAAATTTTTAATTAAATAATTGCAATTATTGAAGAAGATAATTTTGCTGTTCCCTAATTCTTGCCGTTAATATATATTTTACGAATCCTTATAAGTAATGGAATAAAAAAAATATTTGAGGGGATCAAATTAATATTTATAAGAGGAAAAACAAACATGCTGTTGAACTCTGATCAAAAACATTATATAACGAAGTTAATAAGAGATGAATAAAATTACCTGAAATTTATTTAATCGAGAACAAAGATTTAAGGCGTTTGTGATCGAAAACTAAGTATATTTCTGAAAAATCAATATTTTTTTTTTTTTTTTTTTTGCTTTTCCTGTCTCTAAGAAGATTATATAAGTTATTATTTAAATAATATCTTATATTATTCTGATATAAGTTATTATTTAAATTTCATCTCATTTTTCACTCTAAAAATAAAATTGCAGGAAGGGAAGCTGAAAAGAAATCAGTTTATTGAATCAAAACATAGAGGCAAGTTCTTTATAATTCCAAATTCTTGGCATATCAGTTTTATAATAAAGCATTAACTTTGATTTTTGGAGTGGTTAGTCGTGGTATAAATGCCCTTGCATTACATGTAAACGGGAACCACGAAAATATCTTTCAGATTGCTTGACGTTTAAAGAATTCCAACTAAATGCTCAGTAATCGCAATGCATTTCTTTAAATTTTTTTATATAATGAATAATTTTTTTAACATATAATCATCTTTGTGAATATAACGAGATGCTCTTTATATTTTTGTAATTTTTAACTCAATTCAAAAATCAAAGTAACTCGCTAAATAAGTATCAGAGTAAAACCATATTTATGAAAGTTATAAAAATAATTAATTTTAATCAAGATTAAATTGAAATTAATATTATAAAATTTCGCATTACACGCTAAGAAAAACCATGAAAATGTTTTTCCATGAAATGATTGCTTTTATTGGTATATTAAATAAAATAACTCGCAATTTAAGTATCTGAGTACAGTCATATAGTTAAAAAAATTATTTATTTTAATTAAGATTAAACTAAAATAATCACATTTTGCGTTATACGCTACGGAAAACCACAAAAATGTTTTTCAGATTGCTTTCATCGGTAATAGAATTATAGCTAAATGTTTATTATCTAAAAGAAATTACTTTTTAATAATCAATCATTTTTTTATCATCCTTGATAGATGGCTTATCATTGTGAATATAACGAAACGCCCTTATTATTTTTGATTCAACCCAGAAATCAAAGTAATTAACAATTTAAATATTGGATATTAAGTATTGGATTTAAGTAATCATATTCATGAAAGTTATAAGAATAGCTTATTTTAATGACGATTAAATTGAAATAATCAATTTTGCGTTACATGCGAAGGAAATCCACGAAAAAGTTTTTTAGATTGCTGAATAGTAATAGGATTCCAGCTAAATAATGATTATCGCAATGAAATTACTTTTATTATAATCAATAATTTTTTTATCATCCTTGACAGACTATCTGTCATCTTAGTGAATTCTGTGAAACACTCTTCTAGTATTTTTAATTTTTAACACATCCCAGAAATCAAAGTAACTTGAAAACAAACAACTTTAAAAAATATGATTGAATTTTTAATCCTTAGTTAAAAAATCTCTATAAAATTGGGTTATGTAAAAAAGTTACAATCTCATTAAGAAAAACTACAAACTGTTAAATATAACTTGTAATTGTTTTGTTGACAAAATGAAGACAAAAGAAAAATGTTTACAAAGAAAATTATTACAGAAAAATTTGTGTTAAGTCAATAAATGGAAAAATAACTAAGCTAAATTCTTTATTGATTTTTTACAATTTCTTGGTTATATCACAGTGAAAAAAATGGAAAAAAAATGAATTAATAGAGAAAAAATAAAAATTTCTTATAATATTAATATCACATCCGAATACATCACAGATCATATATCATGTTCTTTTTCGTTTTTACAAGTTATGCGAGAAAGTCAATGAATTACTGAGGTAGTTTAACTCCACCAGGGAAGATCTTTTCCTTGAATTACCCCATTCTTTGGCACAAGAGAGGACCTTGCCAAGTCTTTCTGAGAGCTCTTCACGTTTAACTTCTGGAAAGCGGAGTGACATTGTAGCTAATAAAAATAAGAGGAAAAAAGTGAACAATTTAAACAAAAAAACATTTTTTATTTTTAAATAAATAATTGATATAAATTTTGCAATAAAAAATTACTTTTTATTTTACTTTGCAAATAAAAAAAACCATTTGTAACATTTTCCGCACTCGGTGATTCAATGGATTTTAATGGTGAAGATAGACTATATTCATTTCGCACTACTTCACTGATTAATAGTTTGAGATCAGGTTAAAACACAAAAATTGAAGGACAAACAGACTAGCACATTAAGGCAAGGTGACCGCAGGCAAAAGCCAGGCTTTGAAGAAAGTTCTTTATAAAAAATAAAAAAAAGTTTTGATATTCTATTTCATTTCTGTCAATTCTCGGACACATATATTTAAATGTTTTATTCTTAATGTTGTTATAATTTGACTATTTTCAAACAATGTAATTTACAGCAGTGGAGCATGTATGGGTATCACGTTTTTTATTTTTTTATATATATCAAACATTTTAACTTAAATGTTATTTTCAAGAAGACTTTTTTAATTTTTAACTATTCTCTTAAATTTAAATCTATCTTTTCCTTTAGAATGTAATTATTGCTTTGTAATTTTTTTTTCACAAATAAGCTCTATAGTAATTGATGATAAATTATAGTTTCAACAACTCAATGCATAAAATCCTAAGCAATTAACTTTAAATATTCATTCTCTTTTTCACCAACATGGAACAAATGCCTCTTCATTTTCCATGAAACACCCAGGTCATGAAGCTTGTTAAAATTGAAATTCATGTTATTCATAGTTTAGAAATAAAAAATGCATACCTAAAAGCACATGGAACATTTCCCTCAAGTCTTCAAGAGATTTCTTTCCCTTTCTCCCAAGTCTACTGTATTGCAGAGCAACATCTTCCACAGAAATTTTTTTTAATAAGTTAGTGGTAAAGAAGGACAGATGTTTGCCATAAGACATATTTGAAAGGTAGCTAACCTAAAAAAAATAAAAGCAAAAAAATTATTATTGAAGCAAAATAGACAGAAAAATTTAAAGAAACCAGTTGAAGCATAATTTAGTATTGCTGTAAGACAAGTTGCTATTAAATGTAAAGTAAAAGAACAAAGCAAATCTAACTAAATACACAAATAAATTTTACTGAAGTAAACTTTTTAAAAATTAATTTTTATTTGAGATATTTTTCATTCTATGATTAACATACAATTAATATGATGGTTAGTTTACAAAATTTTTGGAATTAGTAAAAGAAACTGAACTTTATATAATTTATTTTAATTTCTCTTTTTTTTAAACAATTTAATTAGATATACGTTTTGTCTTAGTCCTCGACTAAAAGATTATATTTTAAATAAACATCTAAATGGTAAAAGCTTATTAATTTTTTTTTTCTTTGTTCAGCACCGAAAAATATCTAGATGATTCAGGGGGTAAGGTGGGCGCACGATGCGCCCACTTAAAGCTTGGGGGGAATTTTTACACTAAATAAAACGAATAGTTTGGGGGGGGGGGGGAGAGAATTTTTTTTTTTTTTTTTTTTTTTTTTGCGCCCAAGAGCTTGGGGGGAGGGCACTGAAATGATTAAAATTTAAGAAATGTTTGAACATATTTAAAAGAGATTTAAACCTTATTGAACCAACAGCACATAAGCTTTTCACACCACTTTTGTACTACTCTATATTTCATTAATTTTAGATAATATATATGCTGAATATATTATTTTGAAACATTAAATGACATAAAACGAAAGGATTTATGACTTCATTTAATAAGGAATCAACATTTTGTCAAAAATAAATAAGAAACTGCTAGTAGCTTTCTAAATTTAAGTGGCTACAATAATTTGATTTGCTTTTAAAAGTGTCTACAAAGAATAAAATATTGCACAAATACACACACAAATAATAATAATTATTTATAAGTTAATGAATTAAAAAATATTTTAAAAACGTTATAATTACCAAAATTGAAGACAATGTAGTATCTTCTGATAACTTTCGATTTAAACAAACTAAATCATCATCTGTTTGGATTGGCAAATTAAGGTCTGGAATAAGATTGGAAATAATGGGAGTGGCAACCCTTTTTCCAGCATCAATTTGTAACCCTACTAATGAGGCATTCATTTGGGCATGCTCGTGTGTCAATTTTTTTATCTGCTGACTCAACCGTTCCAATTCATAAAACAAACGTTTCACTAAATAAAAGATAAAATCAAATTTTAATATTCTTGCAGTAAACAAAATAAAGACTTCAAATGTTAAAATAATTTGTATTGGATCTTAAACAGGCACCTTTTCTCTGCCATACTCGGCACTGTAGGGACTGCATCGTTCACCAGGGCACTTAAGCTAATTCCATGACTTTAATGGTAGATTCAACACAATGCGTAACTATCATGGTAACATCAAAAAGATAAGTTTAAGATGCAAATAAATGTGATGATGTATGGACAAAATGGTGACAGAAACATACATTAGCAACATTGTGATAGCTTAAACAATAGGACATAAACACTGAATAATAAGTGATTGCTGAGCATTGATGTACAGACGAGAGCTCCATTAATGCTCGTAGAATTTACTTTCTATAGATGCCAATAACTACCTGTCTAATATGAACTATTAAAATCATTAAAAATGATAAATATATTAGAATCCATTATTATGACATAAAAAGACGTGATAGGATAGATCAACTGAGAGCTCTACCCCTGAGTGACGAACTGCGAGTTCATCGAAATAGGTGTGAACAAACGTCATAATTTAGTTAAGAACGTTTGTTAATTTGTGCAGTTGGTCAATCTACAAAACGTTACATGGTTTTGCAAAATTTGTTGAAAAATAATTTACAATATTATGCAAAAAAATATTTAAATGTTATAAGTTTATAAAAGACTATATATTAAAACAACTTTTATTAAATCATTATCAATAAATAATGATAGGAATAATTAATAACAACTCACTCATTCCAAATAATGAGGCAGCATTGGCTTCAACAGCATCGGTAATTTCTGGCACTGGAACTGTAACAGAGGTTTCTGGATACAAATTATTCAGCTCTGTCATAGCTGGAAACATCTCTGGGACTTTGCTGGAAGTCTGTGGAACTTCATCAAAGACAATGGGAACTGATGGGACCCCTACATAAATGATAAAAGGCAAACTAATCTTAGAAATAAGCAAAAATTTAATAATACTTTAAAACAAGGTGAAAAAGTTAGCCAATAATTTTATGAAACATTAAAAAAAAAAAAAAAAAAAAAAACTATAAGAAGTACTTATTATACAGAAATCTATAATTGATAATCTGGCTTGATAAAATAAATATAGTAGAAGTTTGCGATTTTTAATATTTTATATTAAAGCACACTGTATACGATATCATTAAAATTAAATCAAATTTGAACATATACATACCATTGAGAGTAATCGCAATGTCACTGCCTGCCAACATAGATTCCGAATAGCTTTGGGATGACTGTGCAAACAGCCGCGACTTCAATGGTAACTATATAAAGTGAAATAAATCTTATATTTATAATGTTTACTTTAAAAGTAAAGATAAATAAATAAAAAAAATTGCTCACAAGTTGAAGAGGGAAGGGTGGGTACCTTAAACTTTTTCTTTCTAGGAGATTTCTTAAAATTTAAACAATTTTCAAGATCATCATCAGTACTGGAATCCTGCTGAAATCGTATAGGTGTTTGCAGTTTCCTTTTTGTATTAGTTGCATCATCTTCAGTCGCAGATGTCTCAATATTTGATGTTTGTTGCGCTTCTTGAGCTTTAATGTGGGCACTTTTAAAAGAACCTAAAATTAAATTATTTATTTTTTGTTATCTTCGTAAAATCTTAATGAGAAATAAAAAAAAAAAAGAAATACTAACTGGAAGAGCAAAGAACTCTAACTTTGAAATTCTCCCATTGGTCATCTGCAGGCAAGTTGTCCCGCAGATACTTAGTAATTTGATAAGTGGGCAACTTGCTGGGCCACTTTGCCACATCTTTGCTCAATAACCACTTAGACGGTATGACTTCGACAGTGTCACTTTCTGTGAAAATCACAACAGCATACTTTTTTCCTTTGAAATAGATTTTTACATACAATAAAATTAAACATTTATATACACAGTACAAAAATTATGATGAAGGAATGAGGTTATAACAATGTACAAGATGTCAAATAAAGTGCATAAGCATATTTACATGATGAAACAAATCAGCACAATATTTCTCTAACAATTTCAGTTCTGCAAGCTGTTAAGTTCAAAGACAAAAAGAAAAAAAAATGGTGACATTCTTCCCAAAATTGTTTAGAAAGTGTGTAAAAATAAGGATAAATGTTTTGAAGAGAAAAAAAAAAAAACTATCATTTATTATAACTTTATAGCTCAAAAAATGTACTTATAAACATTTTAGACATGTTTTGGATAGCCTGTCAAAGTGAAAAGAGGTCGTTATTTTATCACTTAAAATATATAAATAAATAAAAAATAAATAATAATTCAAGTATTAATTTTCCATTTAGAATAATTGTAAATAGTGAAATTACAATGAAATTGAAAAAAAGAAACATGTCCTTCACGATCGATTTTTAAAAAACTGAATGACGACTATTCTCTTTCCGTTGCTAACACTCTCAACGTTAAAACAGAATTTAAAAAAAATTTATATTTGAAAAATTAATATTAAAAATTTATATTTATTATTATACCAAAACATCTCACAAAAATGAGATACATACAAAAATTCTAATTTTAAATTTTTTGTACCTTATACTGATTTTTCAACTGCAGATTTAAAAAGTAAAACATAATTTACTTGTTTTACTATCAACAAAGAGGCAACATCATTTTGAATTATACTGGCGTGAAATAGAAAAATCAACACAAGCGACAAGAAATACGCAAAGAGATTTTTACATATTTAATATTTTTATATAGAAAGCTACATATTGCTAAAAAAAAAAACAATTACAACTAAATTTATTTTAATCAGTTTTCCGAAAATTTCTTTTAGCCTTGTTAACATTATCAAGGAAAGAGAATAGTCGTCAAACCGCTTTTCTCAAAATCTATTGTATAGCAATATAGTATGGCAATATAAAAATGAGTTTAATATTTCAAAAGTGAAAAACAGTTGAGCAATATAGGTAATTCCATGGTTTCGCAAATATAAATATTTTGTATTTGTTTTTAGTTATTTATTTTTTGGAAAATATGTATCTAGGCCAGGAATAATTTGTAATTTTTTGCCAAATATGAACACATGAAAATAATTTTATTAAATGTGCAAGAAATATGCAAATATATTTATAAAAAATATGCAAAATAATAATTTCCAAATGTCCCTACACCATGGAATCGCCCAAATGTAAATTAAGAGTGTTTTTTCTAAGACCAGACAAAATATGCAATGATTAATATAAAAAGTAAACTTCTTGCTCCCTCGGTTTGGTATACATCATATTTTGAAAAAAAAAAAAAAAAAAAAACAATAAATAAATAAATAATTCCTGCAATAGCAAATAAACTAAAAATAAAAATTGATAAAAATAAAATTTTATCAAAACAATAATGCAAAATTTTAACATTGCTAGGCATTTTCGTAAGACAAAAATTAATTTGTTTTTAATACTTAGTTACATTAACACAATTAATATTAACTCGAAATATAGCAATCTAGCTTTAAAGAATGTTAAAAGGCAGATTAATTTTCTTTCACTTGGCCTCTTAAATAACGTAAATTAAAAATAAAAAGAGTTGAAAACTATTGCTTAAATTTGAATATGAACATTTTCATCTTTAAAATAATTTTACAGATTACACTTCAAGAGTAATATTTTAAAAGAAAGAAAATGTAGATCGAAAATCAAAACAAAGTCTTTTAATGATCAGAATATATGTACCTTTCAGACGAGGAGCAAGAAGATAGTAAATAATTTCGTCTGTCCTTACTAACAAGAGAGTCTATAATCAACTGTTTTTCACCCAATTTTACATGGTTCTCGGCTTTCCTTTTAATAGATAAATGATTTTTCTTTTTACCTGACATTTCCTAGGTAATAAATTTCCGAAATAGAAACGAGAAGTATAAGAAGAAGTTGTCGAGCAGATGTACTTAACAAATCACAAATATGGCGGACGGCTTGTAAACAACATCAGCAAAAGAGAACAACTCAACAGTCGACTGTATCATTTGCGAAAACGAAACTTATACTCCTTTGCGTTTGGTAGCATAAAATTTGCATTCGTAAGCAAGATATTTCGTGAAAAATTGAAATAATTGTTTTCTTTTAGAAATAAATATTTATTTATTAATAATTTGATGTGCCGTGCCACAAAAAAGTAGCGCAGCACCAAAAGTAATGAAATAGATGATAATTTTTAAAGTTCGAATATCAGATCGAATACTGGTTAATTTTACATAATAATAGCTTTAATATTAGAAGGTAGGATTCAAGAGTATTGCGTTTTCTAGCATGGCAGTATTATATTGCATCTTGCCAGCATTAGATCACATCTTTTTGCTACCTGGGTAAGCTTTAATTTTATTAAACTTTAAAAAGAAAATGATTGGCCACTAGATGGCAGTAGCAATTATGTGTAGAGGGAGCGTAGGTGTGCGCGCCGAGAGAGCCTGATGTGAAGAATGATGCAATTGGGTATAATATAAAAAAAACACAACTACTTCCACTTCGAAAATTTTAGTAGGAATAACATATACTATCGTGCAATGCTAAATGAATGAAAGATAGTGGTTGTTGTTTAATATTTTACATGCGCTAATTTAATTTGATTTGAAAACATTGATTTTTTTTAAAATATGGATTCTATAGAATGACGTCCGTTAAGTTTAATTGGTTTGATGTCTCACGTTGTCAGAAGAGAAAAAAAAACTTTTAATTTAATTAATAAACTGAGTTTTAAATATGTTTACTAAAAACATTAAATTACTTAGATGAAATAACAAAATCAATTATTACAAAACGAACTGTTCTTAGTAATACAATATAATCTGGCGAGCAGCTATTTAAAAGATCGAACATTCCGTTTGTTTATTTGTGGCTTGAAGTCAGGCTCGCAGAAAATGCCGTTCACTGGTTAAATTTAGTAGGAATAACACAACCTGTGACGTAGGCGATAGTATACCCAATTACTGATGTCTGTAAATATTGTTTGTAAATAAATTATTAATATGCTAAAATAATCAAACTCTTACTTCCTCCTCCCCCCAACCAGACTTGCCAACAATTGTTAGAATAATTTTTCAGTTTATAAATTAGCCTAATATAAATATTGTGAGAAATTATAAGCCTAAAAAGGATATTAAGCTTCTAGAAAGCAAAATTAGGAAATTTCTTTTAATGATTGAAAATGAAAATTTCAGTGTGAGAGCTGATGCCAGAGCTGTTGACATACCTTACTTAAGTTTACACTCTCACTTAATGAAGTTAAAAAATCTAGCAAAAGTAACCCATGTGGGAACTCTTTCTTATATTCCAGCAGAACATGAAAATGAGTTGGCTTCTTGCCTAAAATGTATGGAAGGATGCTAAGATTTTTGAAAAATTTAAAGTGTTAATCTTTATTCTTGCTTTTTAAATAAATCGTTTTATTAGCTGCTTAAACATATCTTTTTGGTTTATTTGTTTGATCTTGATGTCTTATTTGTTAATTACCATTGTATAATTATTTTTAAACAGCCCCTTTATTATAAAAACTGTTGATCAGTAATTACCCCAGAAATGATCAAGAGAAGGGGTAATTCCTGATCACTAAAAATTTAAAATATTTTAAATTCTAATTAGATTTTCAAACAAAAGCAGGTAGCATAGGACTCATTTCATATAGCCTCAAACTACAGTAAATATTAAAATTCTATCTTGAATAGTGTTTTTACGAAATAGATGTGTGATACCAGAATTTATCATTTTGACTATTATTTGTTTTAATTCAGAGATGGCGCTGCCATCGCATTGCTTTTGGTAGTTACCTCCTTCCTAAAGGGAGCAATTAATATTCTAACCGGCAACGAGCAAGGTTGTCCGGCTTAAGCTCATTTGTTTATGTTCTGGTTTTCCTAATTTTTAATAAATGTTATTAAGTTTAATCTTTGTGATTATTCAATAAGTCCATACTCACGAACCGCAGATACCACACTGTCGCACCCAGACAGGATTTATGGATTTATTTGAACAATTATATTTAATTTCGAACTGCTTATATTGATAAATAATAAAAAATAAAAAAAATGACTTTCCTTGCGAGACCCAAGTAGCACAGAAACATCGATCTATACCGTGGCCGTTCCTATCAATATTTTGAAAGCGGAGGAATATAGATACTGTGAACAAGTTATTGAATGAATTCCGTCAATAAAACTTTAAAAGTATTTTTCTTAAAACACTCTATATTAAATATATTTTAGTTCCATAGTTCAAAATATTTGCTAGAAAGATAAAAATGAGTAAAATTTCTTTATACTTGCTCATATTAGTGAAAGTAAAAAATAGAATGCCGTGATAACTTTATGGAACGGGATTGGAAGGTGAAGCGATCTCAGTATTGCTATCAACAAAGTTTATCCGCTTGTCACGTGATCTTCAGCTCTGATGTCGCGCTTTACGATCCATGATCCATGAATTTTTAGCGTAATATTGTCGTCAAAAGTCACCTTACTGATTTAATTTAGGTAAGCAAAGTTTATTCATCTTCTATTTACTTATACAAACTCTATTAATATCGTGTCAGGTCTTCATTTCTAATTGCAATGTTTCACTTTTATATTTAGGTTAAGCCTACATTACCGAAAGAACATTCCATTATAAAAGATCAAATGTAGCTGGTTTTGAATTATTAAGTAAGTAGTTTTTAACTTCTCGCTAATTTTAAATATTATTATCGGAATAATTTCTAATTAATGACGTAAATTTATTGTCAAAGTTGTTTGTTCTGAATTGTTTACTTCTTGTTTGCTGGGATGTTAAATGTTATGTTTTACAATCTATCTAATTTTTATTAAATTAAATTCACTAGGTTCGTAAATAATTTTATGCAAGATGAAATGTTTCTAATGTCATTTGTTGTGTGAACAAGGTTCATAGCATTGTAGTTATGAGTGTATAAATACTTTTCATAAAAATTAAGTCTGTCAACGTTAATTCTGTAGCTTATTAACAGTTAATTCCTTTTAAAACATTAAAAATTGTGCTCAAAATGATATAAGTATACATAATTTATCAAAATATTAATGTAAGCGAATTGTAAAAGGTTATATAGATTTTAAAATTACGTCTAAAAGTAAAATAAGCAGTATGAAAATATTAAACAATTTTAAAAAAAGAAATAAGTTTGACTTTTCAATTTCTGAAAACAATGATATTCTATTTACCTAAATTTAATCCAGTCTTGTAATATAATTCTCTATATAAAAATTATTAATATAAGATTTAGTTTATGGTACAGGAATGATTGTTATTCGTTACTACTAAAAATTTTTTTTTAAATGTGTCAGATATCAAGTAAGGTATGTGTTATGTATAAAGTATGATATGTGTTTGTTATGTAACAAGAGTATACTAAAGGAAAATTAAAATAGACACTAAAGGCTCAAAATCAAAATAGAGATTTATATGTTTATTAAAACTTCTTTAAAGAATTTTTTGTTTGCTGAAAATTATTAAAAAAATTTATAGATAAAAAGGAAAATTTAATTGTCAAAAATAATATCAAAATGTGTTAATCTTTAAAATAACTTTAAAAACTGAAGTATAATTTGGATAAGAGCACAACAACTAAAACTTATAAGTTTCTAAGATAATGATTAGAAAATATTGATCAAAGCTTTTCTAATTAAATATTTTATTGTTTTTCAGGCTTTGAAAAAACCCGGGGGAAATTGGGTTTTTTCATTTTGTGGTCATAAACTTTAAGTTTTACTGTATAAATATTTTTATTTATTAAAAAGTGTTGTATAAGCTTAAAAATTGAAATAAATCTGAAAAGTTATTTTAATTTTATATATGTATTTTTTATTATGTTTGAATAACACATTTTCACTAATACATAGGTTGAATCTTTACTGTTAAATACATAACGTTTCATAATTTTTAACCCAAGCATTATAAAATATAAATACAGTATTATAAAAGGAACAGGTTTATTAATTTTTTCGTTTTCCCGCACATATATTTACTAAACATATATATATATATATATCTTACCTATTGTAAAGTTATAGCCAGTAAATATTTATAATCAGTAAAAACTAAAATTTCATTTGACTTTAATAAAAAATTGAAATAAATACTCAATGGTCTTCCATGTTTTTATAATAAAATTAATAGGAAGTGAAATTAAAATTACATATAATTGAATAAAATTAGATATAGTTTCAGCAAATACTTTTTCTTAAAATTTTATTTTTGTGTCTCGTAAGAAATGATAAATCCATATTTTTGTGTTGATTTTTTAATTTTTACAAATTATGTCTAAATTTTTCACGAAAGGGGTACCTCTCAGAAAAACCTAGACGGACCAGGTATATATATACCTATAACTTTTATATATACCAGGTATATATATATATAAGATTATAACTTAGCTGTGATTCATTCTAAAATTAATGTGTAGAAATTAATTTTGTAATGTCTAATCTTATATTGATATCTATTTACAATATATATCAAGTAGAAATTTTATATTTTGATGTGATAATTTGTTACTGTTTTATCTTTCAGTTTGTTACTGTTGTATCTTATTCTCAATGCCTTCTCGTAAATGATTAGAATTTATTTAGA
Organism: Parasteatoda lunata; assembly: GCA_949128135.1. Lineage (NCBI taxonomy): Eukaryota > Metazoa > Arthropoda > Arachnida > Araneae > Theridiidae > Parasteatoda > Parasteatoda lunata. The sequence continues at coordinate 4,187,234 of OX421980.1, read as the reverse complement.
AAATGAGTGCACTTGTTTATTTATACCACTATCAGTAATTTAATGAATAAATGTCAGACAGTTCTTTCATTGTGTTGCAATTTCACCAACATAGGTGTATATTTTGCTCTACTCAGCCTTTTAGCTTTTAAATAAGTAAATAAATTATGACATCAGACTATTTTATTTTGTTGTCACTGCACAGAGCAATTGCAAGATGAGAAAACTAGTATAAATTTAGGAGCCTCGAGTAACATTTTGTATTTTCAATTTTTTTTCCTAATTTATTTTTCATGAAAAATTTGCATGTTATAATATTTACAAAAATGTATTTAGTTTATGTATTAGTAAGTATAATCATTCCCAAAATTTTTTCTCCATAGAAAGCATTTTATTAAAAATGGAGCTATTATTATTATGATCAAAAAAATTACAATTGCTCTTTGGATCCTTTGGCAAAGGAACCTTTGCTCTTAAAGTATAGACCAGTAAATCTTAACCTTTTCAAACCTTGCTGTCCCCTTAAAAAGCGAAAAAGACTTTCACCATCTTATTTCTTCTGTACTTAAGGGTGTATGGAGAGAGTTTAAATGATTATTCTATATAGGACTGGACAATAAATCTATGTATCTCAAAATATCTACGTAACACATATATCGGCAGGCCAATATGATGACTTTTGTTTTAGATGATGCATCAGAAATCTGATTTAAGCAACTGATAGTGACTTTCATTTTAAGCGATGTATCAGCTGCGGAGTTGTTTATAGCATCGATTTTTCTTATTATTAACAAGTGTACATATAAATAATACTGGAAAGTGGGCTAGCTAATATAAATATTTTAATACTTTTTTAGATTAAATTTTTACATAATTTGTATTGTCTTGTAGCTGTTTGAATAAATTAACAAACTTTTGTTTTCAGATTCGGTATTTTGATAGCATATGCCGGTATTTTGACTGAGGCGAAAAGAAAAAAAGTCATTTGAAAGAGTGCCTGCCATCACTAATGTCATTTGGGTAAAATTGTTGATTAAAATATTATTTATTTTTATTAATATATATATGTGATATTTTTTTCCTTCCAGTTTTTAAATGCTTTAAGAAAAAAAATTTAAAAAATTTTTCATCTGAATAACAATTCAAATTGCTAATAATAAATCAAAATATTTAGAATTCCTCTCCTTTTTGTATTAAATTTTACAAACATTGATCTGCAGTTAATCCTTAACATTTCTAAGTTTATTCAGGATTTTTCGTGTATACTCACAATTTTTTAATATGTATTAATATATATATCATCAGTCGATTTTTATCTTTACAAGCTTTAGTTAAAGGCAGCATTACAATTAAATTTAATTTAAAAATAATGATAGAAAGAGATTCTCTCTATTTGAAAAATACAAAATAAAAATTTTTTCC